>OX940982.1:42325053-43525053 GCA_954871275.1 Leptopterna dolabrata | reverse complement strand
TTCTATGCACGGCCAAACGGCTCGACGGATATCGACCAAATTTGGCACGAATATCCAGTAGGCTCCCAAGTTGTGCAACGTCGCATTTTTAATTCCCTCACCATAGCGGAACTATGGTCGACCATAGTCAACTTCGTTAATTGAAATGGTAACCCCTATTTTTTATCGCGTATTCGTAATCTACGTGAAATTCTATCTACGATCGACCCTTCGGACTACCCCCGCGGTCGACCATAGCGCATCCATGGGCCCCTCCATGGTCGAATCCCGAATTGCTCAACGGATATCGACCAAATTTGGCACGAATATCCAGTAGGCTTCCAAGTTGTGCAACGTCGCATTTTTAATTCCCTCACCATAGCGGAACTATGGTCGACCATGGTCAACTTCGTTAATTGAAATGGTAACCCCTATTTTTTATCGCGTATTCGTAATCTACGTGAAATTCTATCTACGATCGACCCTTCGGACTACCCCCGCGGTCGACCATAGCGCATCCATGGGCCCCTCCATGGTCGAATCCCGAATTGCTCAACGGATATCGACCAAATTTGGCACCAATATCCGGTAGCCTCCCAAGTTGAACGTAGGCGCATTTTTAATTCCCTGACCATAGCGGAAACATGGTCGACCATGGTCAACTCCTGAATGGCTTGACGGATTTTGATAAAATTGGGTAGGCTATGGGATTTTTCCGTCGTTTGTTGGTTCCACGATACTGCGTACAGCGAATCTCGGAGAGCGAGCGAAGCGAGCGGTCAGGCTAGTATGAACATATTCCTATCAAATTCACATGAAATTCCAGTGAATACCATTATGTTTCTACCATATTTACACGAAATTCGTGACCATATTCACATGAAATTCGAGTGACTACCTTCATTTATCTACCATATTCACACGAAATTTGTGTGAATATTAATATATTCGTATTCACATGGAACTTGTGTGAATATGAATATATTCATATTTACACGAGTAAATACGAATATATTCGTATTCATATTCATAGAAAATACGCCGTGTGAATATACTCATATTCGTATTTACGAATATGAATATGCCCATCTCTGCTTACAGCGCAGCACAGGTGACCCAGCTATAAGTTTGCTGTATTAGCAGTATTGAACGAAACAGTGAAAATTCATGTCACCTACCTGTCATAGTAAGGAACAACTGATTCATTGTAGAGTTGTTGTTTTGATGAGTAAGAAGGTGAAAAGAGGGTACTTAGCTAACAGTACAAGTACTTACAGTACGAATACAGTAAATTGTTAGTAGATCCCATCCGTGGATTAGAATGGAGCAGGGGCCGAGAGTAACCTCCTGCAGCATCCTAACATCCCGATACTCGCCGACACACATTGGAACTTCACCGGCAGCCCCCAGCACAGCCCCGAGTTGCCCGACCTACTTCACTTACCGCGTCCATCCGAGACCCCCCTCAACAATAAATTATTTCTCATCGCAAAAATCCACGATCTGCCAGTATTCATCAAGAAACTTGTGAATCCTCAGCGGATTATCATAGGTCGACAAGTAAAAGTTTTGTTTTGGTTTGGACACGGAGAACTGGGGATGTGGGTAACCGTGACGCGACACCTCGCCATTGTGTCAGGAGAGCTGTGTGCAACAAGCTCGACATTCACGGGACGTTCAAGGGCGTCAGGAAGTCGAGTAGGTGACCAGCGTACGATGTCAGCGATCTTGACGTTTCGCACTTGATCTTTTTCATTCAACAGCCGACTCACAACTTCCCTGCCGCATTCCGGACCTGTGTGTAAATGTAGGTACGTCAGAATCCCTACATGCGGCCAAGGAGACGAACGCATATCATGAGCACAATCCCCCCCCCACAAAAATTCAAAGACCAAAACTACCTATTATTTTTTCATTATTATAAGGTAATGAACATTAGGTAGGTACATGAAGTAAAGGACGGCGCACAGTGGTCGGAAATAGCCGTTTTTGTGCAAAAACCTCTAAAGGCAGCTACTGTTATGATTAGAGTTCGGATTTTGCATATTCTGCATATCAGGTTTTTTCAATAGAAAGTGTCATACTTATCCGAATTAAGGTATTTGGAGATGTTTTGTACATTTAAAATAGCATATTCTTGCATATTTTGCTGGTTTTGGTTTATTATTCCGTGAATAATACACCTATGTATTCGCTCAGCAAAAAATTTTTATAACACCCCCTCAAAATTTTTTCTTTTCCGTTTCAAGGTGCGTAGATTCCAAAAATGGAATGTCCGTCCGCCGTCCGCCGTACGCCGTCCGCCGTACGCCGTATCACGTGTACAGGCTTCATTTTCGGTCTAAAAAAGTCGTTCTTTCGCACACATGCTCCATTTGGGCCCTAGTTGTGTCCCGAAACTTTTCAGCCCGATCGGAATATACCCAGGGGTGTTATGAGTGAAAATGTGTATAAAAATAGGTACTTTTTGCGTTTTAACAACATGTTAGTAACATGAGCTTTTGAGGTATCTTTTTCCATGTTTTTGAGGACGAGAAGACCGAATATGAAGTCGATTTTGACCAAAGACGCGGAAATTGAGTTCTACCAAATGTTCAGCTTCCAAAATTGGTTTTTTATGAGTCAAAAACCTGGAAAACTGTCTGAAATCACCATCAATTTGTACAATAACATTGGAAAAAGTGTAAACAGGTGAATCAAGACCATTAAATGCCACTACCAATGATCAAAGATGATCTTAAAAAAAAGAAACGTACCTACCTATTTCATGTTTTGGGGGCCAAAATTGGTGGAAATCATCAGAAATAGCTATTTCAATCATTCCACATGAAAGAAACAATACATTTAACAGCCAACAAAAATCTCTAGAACTCCAATAGAATAATAAACCCATGTGACAAGGACTTTGCAGCGTTTTTTGCATATTATATGCACCTGCATATGTTACAGAGTTTTGCATATAAATGGCATATTTCTAAGAAATATCTGCGTACCTACACTGAAATTTCCGATCTGAGCACTTGAAATAAATACTTGGTGAGAACGAAGAGCACCAAATAAAAATTTGCTTGGAGCATCGGAGGTAGGTAAACAGATTTTATGGCAACAGCATCCAAGCAAGTCAGTATCGAAAACGTAAGGTTGAGAGGAAACGATTTTCTCCGCTTCACGCAAAATCACTGGACCATGGATAATTTATTAGCTATATGTTTTCGGGCTGGAATATTTTAACGGATTCCTCGCATTTCACCGTTTTCCTCCCATCAGCATTTCATTGTCCTCGTCGACGCTGACGCAGACATCTCACACGTTTAGTACACGACATTGCAACTGACATTGAGAAAAATAACGCAGGACACCAGAAAAATACCTGTTGCAACCTCACCCCATTACATTTCTCAGTTACACTAATAGCTGTTGCTTCATCAATTATTATTTACTGGACATTTTTCTTTGGTGTCATAACCTATATTTCAGAACGACCTCCAGCCCAAAAATATACCTGTTTCAGTCAGAACCCGAAATCAGGCAAAACTATTGTTGCCTAAACCATTCAGTCAAAACTAGTATTGTCTAGCCATCAATGAAAACTAGAGTTGGCTAGTCAGAACTACGAGCAGTATTGCCTATAGGTCATCAGTCATCAAAAATAGTGTTGACAAGACAAAACTAGTTTGACCATCATATTGCTACAAACCGAAGTCTAAGGCTATCATGATCTTAGGTAAAAGATCTTAGGTTTCCATTCTTCAAACAAAGACAGCAGGAACACCGGAGGAACCAGTCAAAACCCAATGTGAACAATTTATTATACTGACAACAATAAATTATTATATCCGCGAGTTTGGTTTTTAATCAAATTTCCGTAGCTTCCTGGTTCACCTTGGTGCAAATTGCTATCTAGTTTTTTTTCGAAAATCATGGTAGTCTCTTAAGATCTTTCATCGAAGATCATGAGGGCCTCAGTTTCAACTGATTTCGGATTATGACTGCAACAATCATAAGTATGGTTGTCAATGTCGTGATTCCCTCTCAGAAACCACTCCTGTAATATTACGAGAGATTTTACCAAATAAACGCGGAGAAAGTTGAGCTGGTCAATAACAAGGGTTTTCCCTAACCGCCAACCGCTTCAGACGGTCGTAACGGCCGATTTTGGACTGGGGACGGGTGGAAAAGTCCCTATAAAAACTCGTTCTTCTAGCCCAGCTCAGCATTCGACGATCCGACCCCCGACTTGCGACTTCTCTCTCGACGCTTTCTCCTCCGAACCTCTCGTCCTCTCTCACTCCTTTCCTCGTACCTGCTGTGATGAAAACCGCGGGATAACTCCTCCTCCACTAAAACCTGCTATGGTGCAAACCGCGGGGTGTTAGCTTCCATCCACCTGGCGTCTGCTGAGGTGAAAACAGCGGGACACCTTCCTAACTAGAACCTGCTGTGGTGAAAACCGCGGGGTACTAGCTCCTCATTCCAGGTGTCTGCTGTGGTGGAAACCGCGGGGAGTTAGCCAAAAGACTCCACAGCAGCACATCCGTCCGCTTCCAACCTCTCACTCTCCTCACCACACTCTCTCTCTTTACCTCTCTACCCATCCACACTACCTTCTCCGCTATGTTGTGAGTGAACCTAACCAAAACTCGCTCACTGGTGCCCCCAACTTTCCAAACAAATGTCCTGAGCCAAAACCTGCTCATGACAGTCAAAATCAACTTTGCCTAGTCAACACTAGTTTTGATTGAATTCGGATTCTGACTATTATTATCCATGTTAAAAAGGAAACCCTAGGTACCTTGGCAGAAGCTGGTTGATGAAGCGCTTCTGCACATCTGCCGACTGACATTACCTAAAACTTCGCACTTTCCTTCGAATGAAGGCGAACCGAATGTTTTTCGTGACCTAAAATTATATTTATGCTTTCAACAGGAAACAAAAATAAACGCGGGCGATGGGCTAACAAGAAAAACGTCCAGCTGATTAAGCCTAAACCACAACGACCTAAACTACCCAAACCCGGGATCTAAACAAAAACAATCGATAGGGGAAGGGTTAGTATATTAATTTATTCTACCATGGGGGAAGACGACATGGCATGAGTTCACTAGTGAGGAATTGACTTCATAATACTAAATGGGCAATGGTGGACCGCAAAACACAATTTCTCCTCCTCATAACTATAATCAATATTCTCGAACTGATTATATTATTGGATTGATTGTTTATATTCTTGGCTTATCGCTTACCTATCATTTACGTCTATTTCTGCGTAAGCCGTTTGATAGCCGCTTGTAATGACTGGTAACTCATGCGCTGGTTTATATATATGTCTACATTTGATTTTAGTTTTCCACAGCTGGTTGTATGCTTGGACTCCTGGCGTCAGTGTTTACCTTGCCTGCCCTGATGACACGCCAATAGGTTCATTACCTAGGTAAGTCGTCTATTTACTGGTTTATTATTCTGCGAATAATACACCTATGTATTCGATCAGCAAACAATTTTTATAACACCCCATCAAATTTTTTTTCTTTCACGTTTTAAGGTGCGTAGATTCAGAAAATGCTATGCCCGTCCGCCGTATCATACATACTGGCTTCATTTTCTGTCTAAAAAATTCGTTCTTTCGCATAAAAAATGCTCCATTTGGGCCCTAGTTGTGTCCCGAAACTTTGTAGCCTGATCGGAATACACCCCTAAAGTGAAAAATGGGTATAAAAGTCTGTATTTTTTGAGTTTTAGTAACATGAGCTTTTGAGGTATCGTTTTCCGTGTTTTTTAGGACGAGAAGACCGAATATGAAGTCGATTTTGACCAATGAGTTTTCATTCAAAACTGAATGCTTGTTAGGAACTAATTGGGAACTGCTACAATGGTCTGAGCCCCAACCTCGCTGGTGCTGCACTTTACCTATGTTGTTGCGAGTGCTAATTCGACCTCAGTTCTGTGTCATCAGTGATAACGTTGTACTTTTACATTATCGTGACTATTGACTACCTATTTATTGCTTATCTCTGAAATGTCAAGTGATTCATCAACCTAGTTGTTCTAAGAGGCCATTAGAGATCGTTGCAAATTCAAACATCGGGCATGTGCTCGACATTGTACGAGTACTTATTTTTTCAACACCAAAGGCGAAAACCACTTACATTGAATTACATTGAACGAAATGAAATAAAGACAAAATATCACCTTGAGATGCTAGACAAGATATGGAGGCACCTTGGCGCCCATGTAAAAAAGAAAACAAACATTCTGAAGGAGTTTTCAGTAGTTACCTACAGTACATTACGTAGGTGCCATCGCAGAATTTATCGAGTAGATATAGTAAAATGGAAAGAAGAAAGGCCTTTGTTCCTACTGTCATCATATATCTTGGGCTCAACAATCAAACTAATTATTAACGGTAGTTATTTTTGTCTTATGCCAGATATAGCATACATGCTTCGATAACGCGATATTGATTCGGATTAGTTCGAGTAATCCATTGCATTTCTATTTTTGTAAGTTTACTTACACTTCTGACAAGCTTGGACGAGTTGGCCGACAAGCTCGGGGGCCCGTTCAGGGAAATGAACTGTCATTGTAATTAATTACCCGCTCTAACTCTTCTCGGATGGAAGTACAGACAGACCACAGTAATTTGCAGCGGATTTTGTCCCTGGCCTTGAGTTCAATAGTACAATGAATAAACTCAGTGAAGGATAATTCGGGCAACTGGAATTCTAAGCTGTTATTTCAACGGAAACCCCAAAATATGATTGCTAAGCATGTACACCTGTTCTCGTCCCACATTCATATTTATGACAATAATAATAGCAATAAAACATTACTGCCAATATAGTACCTACTCATGCAAATGGTAGAGTAGAAAATCGTCAACAGACATGACCTTAAAATCGTTCAAGTTATGCAGCAAGACCATATGAGCGAATTTTCGTAATAACGTACCGCCTTGGGTACGTTTTCTATACTGCATTACATCAAATATGAACAGTATTTTGCCACCAAACCTTTTGTTATTCAAAATTTATTTTTATTGGATTAGGTACATCCCCATTTTTGTTAATTTTAGTTACTTTACTTCAATGTTGTGCAATTTTTAAAATGAAAAAAGGATTTTAAACTATTGTCTCAAATCACCATCTCCTTCATCACATTTGGTGAATTAGTTTTTTGGGCATTTCAACGGTATTTTTGAAGATTTTTCATCAGTTGTTTTTGACACTAAAAAACAATTTTTATTCAATTTTTGAGAAAATGTATTTTTGACTGTTGAAATATTATTTTTGCCTTGACCCACCATATAGGTAAGTATAATAGAGATTTTTTTTTCCCGTTACGACGTCTGCGTCGTAATTTTACATTGCGTCAAAGTAGAATGGCTTGCACACACCCAGCCCTTTGTAACCAGACACAGAATACCTAAGATTACGTTCACGCACCATCTGCCACCTTTTCATTGACAAAACGAACGCGGTACCTTAGAACTCTACGCATTATTGCAATACCGACACCAACTTTCAGTAAACATTGCTAAACCTCCTCGGTATTCGCCAGACAAATATTAGCACACGTTGCCCTTATCTGAGAGCGATATAGGAGTTACTTCATGTGTGAGTGATGTTTCGGTTCCAGTTGTAGAAGAAGAATTTTGCAAGGTTTTCGCTAAAAATGGTTTTTATCGTAGTTCAACTATTACGCCTCTCTTCCAACGTTTGTATCCTCTTATTCCATAATCTTTATACCTACCTAGATGTAATGCCTGTAGGTTTATGCCTCTGTACATATATTTTTTCTATACTATTTATGTAAGATAAATTCTATTTGTATTGGTATAAGATAAATGAGATAGTTATTTTCAAGCTTTTTGTGCAGTGTAACAAAATCGTCTAATTTACCACCAAACTTTGTACCAATTTATTGACGGTTAACCTGAAGCAACCCATTTTAATTAACACCAAATTCATTGATTGTGTATTTTGTGTGCCCGTCTGTGAGAATCACGAAACTGACGCGTCGTTCTCTTTTTCAAGCCACTAGGCGAGTGGTTCATTATCAACATTTATGTTTATCAAGTATTTGTTCTTTTCAAGCTTTGTTGTACAGCGTAACGAAATCGTCTACTTTACCACCAAACTTTGTACCAATTTATTGACGTTTAAACCCAGAAGCCGCCTCCATTTTAACTAACACCAAATTCATGATTGTGTATTTTGTATGCCCGTCTGTGAGAATCACGAAACTGACGTTTCGTCCTCCTTTTTAAGCCACTTAAAGGCGAGTGGTCCATTATCAACATTTATGTTTATCAAGTATTTGTAATCACACCTACCCACATATACCTACGATACGAATCCAGCGATTTTTACACCCCATTTGTGATGTTTCACGTTACGGAGAAACCCACCTACTACCGACGTGGAAAAACTTGCGTCTGTTTTACTAGTTTTATGTACACACCACTGACCGAAATGGCAAGTTGGTCGTATTTGAGGCCCATTTGGTCCTTGAAGCCCGATATTACCTTCTGTCTGTCACGACCTGTCTCTATAAGGTCCCCATATCATCTGGTAGACATCCATGACATACAGAGAGTTCAGCACAAGTTTTTTCGTACTCCAGGACTTCGTCGGGGGTTTGATCTGAATTACGCTGGGATAGCCAAATAGATAGGCTACCGTCACTTGAAACGCGTCGCAGCTTCCCCGACTTGATTTACCCCCTTTTAAATCAAGCCCCTTTTAAACCTTTAGGTTGAGGCTATTTGAAGGTACAGTACCTATGAATAAAAAGCTATTTGCAGGTACAGTACCTATGAATAAAGAATAAAGAGCTATTTGCAGGTACGGTTTCAACAATGTATATTTGTGGTAACACACGAAATTATTGCGCATATACCAACAAAATCGCATCCGATGTAGTTGTATTGCAGCTACGTGCGCTTTCCCGAGCTTTTTGATGGTCGATTGTACCCATGCCTACAAACGATGGTCACTTGACGTGCATTGTTCGTGGTAACGATAAAGGGTTGAAAATTTTCGGCACTTTTTGAAAACCACTGAAAATTCATCGTACGAACTGAAAATTTGGCCTACTTCAGTTGCCCTCGGAACACTTGAAACGTCGTTGCTTGACTCGTCACTATTCTCGGGAGAAACATCCATCTCAACGACTACTCGTCTGTAACTGACCATCGTTGGTGGGAATCCGGCCACATAGTCGGTAGGTATCTTGGAAAGATGAAACAGGTCAATAGACAGAGGTCAATAAATATCAGGTTGTGATTTACTCCTCTTCATAACATTCCAATTGAAAACATCTCCGAACTCTCACTTCTTATTATAGGTTACAACTGCACAAGCCTGTTTTCATCGTTTAGGCAGTGTACCTGCAAATAGGTAGCTTTTTATTCGTAGATACTGCACCTGCATATAGCTTTTTATACGCAGGTACTGTATACCTGCATATAGCCACATCGTTTAAATTATTAACAACTTGTTAGACTGTCCGGATATTTTAAATTCTTTGAATTTTCATATCCCAAATTTTGACTTTCTTATCCCCAATTTTCTCATTTATTCTTACATTCGTATTTGTATTAACTTTTTTTTTAAATGTAAATTGTCTTCTTACCTGTAATAATATTGCCTTTGAAACCCGGCTTCTAAGCCGTACATTTAAATAAATAAAAGTGCTGCATACACATTAACTACCTACATACCTATGTTACGAAATTTGATCAGAGGAATGTTTGATTGACACGTTTATTAATCAGTACAATTTTGGAGGATGAGCAGTTTACTGGGACATACATTGATCGGTGGTGTATTGTGTACTAAAGTTTATTATCATCAAGGGGGTGGCGCAGCTCCACCCCCGGGAAGCCGCTCGGAGCTCACACCCCCTGAAAGGTGAACACCCACACCGTGGATACTATAAACTCATTCATCCATGCAAGGAGACGCTAGTCCTGACCCACTCAAGGAGCTCCTCCTCCGTCATGAACTCCTAACACCAGCGTACGGTATCAAGTAAAATTTCACAGCGCGGGAAACTGCGGTCCGCTACGGAGCCGTCCGAGATGAGGATCGGGCGAGTCGTCGGATGTTTTCCTCGGAACCGACGGAACTAGAGAGGGAAGCGCTAGAGAGAGCAACGTGGTGACTCACATGATGTCACATGGGACAGGGGAACAGGAGGATGAAGGAGCTCGTTTCACGGAAATCCACAACGGCACCTGTTGCAGGGCCCTGCTCAACCGGCGTCTTCGTCCTCCAAACACTCACGACCGAAATGCCCGCTTTTTGCGATGAGGCCCGCCCCGATGCGACCCGTCTCCAGTGGACGCTAGCCTTCACACTCCATTCAAAATGTTAAGTAAGCGCTCGGGGGAATTCGCGAAAAATTGACATGCTATGCTTGGATAACGTAAGCATTCGTATGATTAAAAAAACGCTGCAAATCCCTGCACAACGGTTTATTATTTTGTACAGAATACCCTTCTGTTACAGATCACAGCTCTCTGTATAGATAACCCGTCTATATAATATAATATGTACTATTCTATACATATTATGTAGATCGCAGACCCTCCACAGGTTAGTACCTAACCCCGTACTCGTTACTAGGCACCTACCTAAATCACGAGTTAAATGTTGCTAAAATAATTCTGCCGATGAGAAACAGTACTCTAACAAAAAGAAACACACATAATGAAGTTCTGAAAAGAAATTGACGATGAGAAGTGAAAAAAGTTGCAAAAGTACCTACCAACAAACTCCAGCCCCTTCTACGTAGATGGTATAATGAACCGTTGTGTAATAATTTACCGTTGAGTAATGATTTACCATCGTGTAGTAATAATTTACCCAACGTTTGTTCAAGTTTCACTACCTATCAACAAACTCCAAAAGAGCCATCCATCATTTTGGTTTATTATTTTCAATAATGAACCATTGGAATCGAGCATGAAAAAAAAAATGCTTACCCCCCCTCAAAATTTGATGGTTTACGTTTCAAGGTATGCAGAATCCAAAACTGCAATAAAAATATTTCTGTCTGTCCGCCGTACGCCGTACGCCGTACACCGTACGCCGTACGGGCCACTTTTCTTAGTTACCATGAAAGAAAATTGATGAAATTCGGGTTATAGGTTCCGTTCGCTGTCTAGTTGGTCCTCGAAGCTCGACGTTACTGTGAGTCATCTCTAAGGGGTTCAAAATAGGGGTTGAAATTTTCAAAACACCTATACCATTTTTTTACGTGAATATTTTTACGGTTTTAAATAGTTCTTGAACTTGCGAGTTTTTTAAGACCATCCGGAGCGTCGTACGTCCAGCCGTTCGTTCACAGTAAGGCCCCGAAGTTTGCACCGACAGGCATTTTCGACTCCAGTGTGAATGAAATTGTATACAATTCAAACCAAATCTCGTAACCAGAGACGCGCCCACAATAGGAAATTTGGCGGAGATAAAATCATTGCTAGGGATCACCTGATTATATTGGCGGAGTATGAGGTCGAGTTGGTTGTTCTGTGATATTATTTCATTTGAAAAATTATGGCTCTTTTGGAGTTTGTTGGTAGGTAGTGAAACTTGAACAAACGTTGAAGTATTATTGATGGGTAAATTATTACTACGGTAAATCATTACTCAACGGTAAATTATTACACAACGGTTCATTATACCATCTACGTAGAAGGGGCTGGAGTTTGTTGGTAGGTACTTTCGCAACTTTTTTCACTCCTCATCAACAATTTCTTTTCAGAACTTCATTATGTGTGTTTCTTTTTGTTAGGTACTGTTTGTCATCGGCAGAATTATTTTAGCTACATTTAACTCGTGATTTAGGTAGGTACCTAGTAACGAGTACGGGGTTAGGTACTAACCTACAGAGGGTCTGCGATCCACATAATATGTATAGAATAGTACATATTATATTATATAGACGGGTTATCTATACATAGAGCTGTGATCTGTAACGGAAGGGTATTCTATACAAAATAATAAACCGTTGTGCAGGGATTTGCAGCGTTTTTCAAATGAAATAATATCACAGAACAACCAACTCGACTTCATACTCCGCCAATATAATCAGGTGGCCCCTAGCAATGATTTTATCTCCAAATTTCCTATTGTCGGCGCGTCCCTGGTAACGAGATTTGGTTTGAATGTATACCATTTCATTCACCCTGGAGTCAAAAATGCCTGTCGGTGCAAACTTCGGGGCCTTACTAACTGTGAACGAACGGAGGGACGTAAAATTCTCCGGGTGGTCTTAAAAAACTCGTAAGTTCAAGAAATATTTAAAACCGTAAAAAGACTCACGTAAAAAAAAGGTATAGGCGTTTTGAAAATTTCAACCCCTATTTTGAACTCCTTAGAGATGACTGACAGTAATGTCGAGCTTCGAGGACCAACTAGACCCCAAAGAGAACCTATAACCCGAATTTCATCAATATTGTTTCATGGTAACTAAGAAAAGTGGCCAGTACGGCGTACGGCGGACAGACAGCAATTTTTTTATTGCAATTTCGGATTCTACATACCTTGAAACGTAAACCATCAAATTTTGAGGGGATCTTAGAATTGTTTTTTTCATGCTTGATTGAAAAGGTTCATTACTGAAAATAATAAACCAAAAAATTCCCGGATTAGTAGCTACTCTTTTCAGTCGTATCAGTAACATTACTTCCTACCTTCTCTAAATATTATACTATAGGCGCAATATGAGTGTTAGTCGTGGACTGTGAACTAAACAGCGAACTTTCTATAAAATGTAGGTACATAACAGTCCTTAACCTTCCAAAATTGATTGAACTTTTCGCCGTTTTTGAACAACATGAGAAAATTCCCAAAATTCAGTCACTCGATCATTAATTTCTAAGAAAATTGATATCCTTCATCTTGTTAATTTTTACGGAATAAGTACAATACAATTTCTAGAAACATTCAAGTTTCGTTAATTTTTCGCAACCTTCAAGTTTTAAACTAAGCTTGTTACTCCTAGCGTGGCTATATCAAAATTTCGTGGTTTTTGAGTCGTATTTACCGATTTTAGTATTTTTATACCACACAAAATCAAATTTGCCCCATTTTTTTATTTTAGAAAATTTACATTCTTAGGAAATTTTCGAACTCATCCTTTCGTTTTTCTCCAAATATTTGCTAAAATTCCGTTCATCGCAATCCTTCATTTCAAATGGACTAAAAATTCGGCATATTATTTGGGGTCTAGTCGTACACCCGTGAAATACATGGGATAACATTTTCAAAACGCCCTAGCTCAAAAAAATAATGGAAGAGGGTTGTTTATTATTCTGTTTATTTTTCAATAGCTCCAACTGATGGTTGAGGTGATTGAATGATGAGGCTTACCCAAAATACTCGTACTAATTATTCAAAACATTAATTTATAAATTACCTAATAGAAGAAAAGAATTAAACAACGGGGAAGGAAGAAAATTACGACAAAAACGCTGCAAATCCCTGCACAACGGTTTATTATTTTGTATAGAATACCCTTCTGTTACAGATCACAGCTCTATGTATAGATAACCCGTCTATATAATATAATATGTACTATTCTATGCATATTATGTAGATCGCAGACCCTCCGTAGGTTAGTACCTAACCCCGTACTCGTTACTAGGTACCTACCTAAATCACGAGTTAAATGTTGCTAAAATAATTCTGCCGATGACAAACAGTACCTAACAAAAAGAAACACACATAATGAAGTTCTGAAAAGAAATTGTTGATGGGGAGTGAAAAAAGTTGCAAAAGTACCTACCAACAAACTCCACCCCCTTCTACGTAGATGGTATAATGAACCGTTGTGTAATAATTTACCGTTGAGTAATGATTTACCGTAGTAATAATTTACCCATCAATAATACTTCAACGTTTGTTCAAGTTTCACTACCTACCAACAAACTCCATCATTTTTCAAATGAAATAATATCACAGAACAACCAACTCGACTTCATACTCCGCCAATATAATCAAGTGATCCCTACCAATGATTGGCCGTATTCACAAATTCCTATTGTGGGCGCGTCTCTGGTTACGAGATTTGGTTTGAATTGTATACAATTTCATTCACACTGGAGTCGAAAATGCCTGTCGGTGCAAACTTCGCGGCCTTACTGTGAACGAACGGCTGGACGTACGATGCTCCGGATGGTCTTAAAAAACTCGCAAGTTCAAGAACTATTTAAAACCGTAAAAATATTTACGTAAAAAAATGGTATAGGCGTTTTGAAAATTTCAACCCCTATTTTGAACCCCTTAGAGATGACTGACAGTAACGTCGAGCTTCGAGGACCAACTAGACGCCGATCGGAACCTATAACCCGAATTTCATCAATTTTTTTTCATGGTAACTAAGAAAAGTGGCCCGTACGGCGTACGGCGTACGGCGGACAGACAGAAATATTTTTATTGCAGTTTTGGATTCTACATACCTTGAAACGTAAACCATCAAATTTTGAGGGGGGGTAAGAATTTTTTTTTTCATGCTCGATTCCAATGGTTCATTATTGAAAATAATAAACCAAAATGTGAATCGCGTTTCAATGCGATGTGATTACTACTTTGTTACCATGACGACACTAACAGAGGTAAGTACGATGTTTCTTGATTTGGAAATAAAATTCAATCCATTCATCACCAATTCGAAAGCTAAATTGATAGACGTGTATGTACCTACTCGCATTACACTGTGGCAACGATGATAAGATCGAAACAAAGGCAACAATCCAGGACACCAGTAGATAAGAAGGAAGAGTATGACTTATACCATTATTGGCAGCGTATTCCATTCGCTAGTTTGATTTAGAGCTTTGTTTCCGGTCTGGGAACAGACACTCTAGACGACGACCGAAGATTGGACAGTTGCAAGCAACAGTTTGGTTTACTATTTTCAATAACGCAAAAAATTTTTCAAAACTTTTTTAACCCACCCTCAAAATTTGATGGTTTACGTGTCAAGGTATGTAGAATCCGAAAATGCAATAAAAAATTTTCTGTCTGTCAGCAGTACGCCGTACGCCGTACTGGCCACTTTTCTTAGTTACCATGAAACAAAATTGATGAAATTCGGGTTATAGGCTCCGTTCGGGATCTAGTTGGTCCTCGAAGCCAGGCGTTACTGTCAGTCATCTCTAAGGGTTGAAAAATAGGGGTTACAATTTTCAGAAGGCCTTAGCTCGAAAACTTTCAATAGAAGGATATTGTATTTTCAACGTTTTTAAATTGAACTTGAACTAAAGAATTTTTTGAGACCACCCGGTGCATTGTACGCCCAGCCGTTCGTTCACAGTAAGGCCACGAAGTTTGCACCGACAGGCTTCGTCAACAGGAGCGTGAATCAAACTGTATACATTCAGCCCAGATATCATTGCTAGGGAGCACCTGATTATTATAATCACGGACGGCTGCATGAAGTCGAGTTGGTTGTTCCGTGATATTATTCCATTTGAAAAATGATGACCCTTTTGGATTTTGTTGATAGGTACTTTTGCAACTTGAACAAACGTTGAAATATTGTTGGGCAAATTATTACACTAGGTTTATTACACTATCTACGTAGAAGGGGCATCTATACGGGTAAATTATCACACAACGGTTTATTATTTACCTTATGCTTCACGAATAACTACAAATAATTAATTATTAAATTATTGAATCCCGCGCATTTGTATGAAACTAATTTCGGGGCCGGCTCTAGTACTTGATTAGGGCTTTCCTGGGAGGGGCTCGAGGGTATTTATCACTGAAAACAGATCTACGCAGAAGGGGTATCATACAGGTAAATAATAAACCGATGTGTAATAATTTGCAGCATTTTTTCCTAGGTACCTACTGAAATAGGACCAGAATACTACACACTGACAGTCTCGAGTATGAGTTCGTCGATGGAAAATCATGTGATGACGTCAATGAAGTTTTGAGTCAATTTCAAATTCGAGTTTTGGGGAGTCAAAATCTCAAAATCTGTGAAAAAGCTAAGATCACCAAAAATCACGGCTAAAATCATTAGTACCCAGGGGAGTTGCGTCAATAAGGCCACTACGGCCACTGCCTCTGCACCCAAAAACACTAGGAGTAAAAATAAACTTCACTGTTCAGTTGGCATTTGAATTTCCCTCCGTAATTGTACCTATATAGCATTTTTCGCAAAGTTCAACAGCGACTCCTAGATTTCTCTGGTTAGGATATTCAATATTCTAGAAGAGCATCCATGATGGGCTCCACAGACCAAGCATGTTATCGGAATAAAGCGACAGTAATCGATTTCCTGCAATCGAAATCGAAACCTGGGCTCCTGAAACTGGCAAGTAGGTTCTGGGTCCTGGTACCTAGTGTCGCTATGACAACTGAGAGAAGTGGCCCACCCGCGCATGGTCAGTCGAGTAAAAATGTTGTTCGCCACGCCCACTTTGGGCCCTGTCTCCAAAATCTGATTTCTACTCCAAAATCGTTCGTATCACAATCGATTCGATCCCTTCGATTCTATTTGTCATCTCGATACGAGATGCTTCTTCGTCTTCTGATTTGTTTTTGTTGTCTCTTGAATTATATTAGCTTTCTCGGTTGAGTCAGTTGTCAGTTTTTGGTTTATTATTTTCAATAATGAACCATTGGAATCGAGCATGAAAAAAAAAATTCTTACCCCCCCTCAAAATTTGATGGTTTACGTTTCAAGGTATGTAGAATCCAAAACTGCAATAAAAATATTTCTGTCTGTCCGCCGTACGCCGTACGCCGTACGGGCCACTTTTCTTAGTTACCATGAAAAAAAATTGATGAAATTCGGGTTATAGGTTCCGTTCGGCGTCTAGTTGGTCCTCGAAGCTCGACGTTACTGTGAGTCATCTCTAAGGGGTTCAAAATAGGGGTTGAAATTTTCAAAACGCCTATACAATTTTTTTACGTAAATATTTTTACGGTTTTAAATAGTTCTTGAACTTGCGAGTTTTTTAAGACCATCCGGAGCATCGTACGTCCAGCCGTTCGTTCACAGTAAGGCCCCGAAGTTTGCACCGACAGGCATTTTCGACTCCAGTGTGAATGAAATTGTATACAATTCAAACCAAATCTCGTAACCAGAGACGCGCCCACAATAGGAAATTTGGCGGAGATAAAATCATTGGTAGGGATCACTTGATTATATTGGCGGAGTGTGAAGTCGAGTTGGTTGTTCTGTGATATTATTTAATTTGAAAAATGATGGCTCTTTTGGAGTTTGTTGGTAGGTAGTGAAACTTGAACAAACGTTGAAGTATTATTGATGGGTAAATTATTACTACGGTAAATCATTACTCAACGGTAAATTATTACACAACGGTTCATTATACCATCTACGTAGAAGGGGCTGGAGTTTGTTGGTAGGTAATTTTGCAACTTTTTTCACTCCTCATCAACAATTTCTTTTCAGAACTTCATTATGTGTGTTTCTTTTAGCGAATTTTCAAAGAAAATGAAGCTATTGCAATGGCTTCGAAATTTAAATAATATAAATTTTTGGAAATTTTCTTCATAGAAATCCGTTTCAGACCATTCTAAAACGATTCCTGAAATTTAACACTTTTTTATATGTATATATATATATATATATATATATATTTATTTATATATGTGTCACTCCAGACGATAACTCTCGATAGAATTGAGATAAACAGCTCAAATTTGCACAAAAAATCTATCTTGGCAATCGAAAGGCTAAGTTCGAAGATGGGCGAAATTGGCCTACTCTAAGGAGGGTTTTGGCGCATTTAAAGTGCGCAAAAATTACCCAAAAATCCCCAAAATGTTATTTTCCAACAAGTGACCCCTCATTTTAAAGGTTTTTGCACGCTGAACACGATGGTGGAATCGGATTTTAGATATCTTGATCCGTTCTCAAATTAGAGCATTTAAAGTGCGCAATAATTACCCAAAAATCCCCAAAATGTTATTTTCTAACAAGTGACCCCTCATTTTAAAGGTTTTTGCACGCTGAACACGATGGTGGAATCGGATTTTAGATATCTTGATCCGTTCTCAAATTAGAGCATTTAAAGTGCGCAAAAATTACCCAAAAATCCCCAAAATGTTATTTTCCAACAAGTGACCCCTCATTTTAAAGGTTTTTGCACGCTGAACACGATGGTGGAATCGGATTTTAGATATCTTGATCCGTTCTCAAATTAGAGCATTTAAAGTGCGCAAAAATTACCCAAAAATCCCCAAAATGTTATTTTCTAACAAGTGACCCCTCATTTTAAAGGTTTTTGCACGCTGAACACGATAGTGAAATCGGATTTTAGATATCTAAATCCGTTCTTAAATTAGAGCATTTAAAGTGCGCAAAAATTACCCAAAACTAGGATAATCTTTAAACTCTTACCCCCCCCCCCCCCACCCCCTTAGAGTGGTCAGATTGAAATATGTGAGAAGTATTAATTGAAGACGAGAGTTCGAAGCAAAAAAGGGGGAGGCAAACGATTAGTACAACTCCTTGAATTTACCCACAGCGATCAAATAAATAAGCACTTAGTACAATTACGTAATAAACAAACGGTAGAATCAGGATGGACAAAACGTACAAATTAAAATAAATACGAAGAGAATATACATAGAAAACCAAATTTTAGACCGAAGTTTTCCTTTATTCAAAACCATAGCCATTAATTCGAATATTTCTTTGAAAATTCGCTCATTAAGTCATGCTGCATGACTGGTTTTTTTGTTAGGTACTGTTTGTCATCGGCAGAACTATTTTAGCAACATTTAACTCGTGATTTAGGTAGGTACCTAGTAACGAGTACGGGGTTAGGTACTAACCTACGGAGGGTCTGCGATCTACATAATATGTATAGAATAGTACATATCATATTATATAGACGGGTTATCTATACATAGAGCTGTGATCTGTAACACAAGGGTATTCTGTACAAAATAATAAACCGTTGTGCAGGGATTTGCAGCGTTTAATTTTTTGCGTCAAATTGTGTGCGTTTTGCGTTCGGTCCAGTTCTGATGACAGATTTGTATTCGTGGTACATACGTGCATTTTGTCTTGTTTGCTGTTTGTGGTTTGATCGGCGTTCTAACACACATAATAACTACATAGCTTCAAGTCAATAGCTTCTCCATTCAAGTAGGTATCGGCCGACGGGTCACTGTATTGTTATATTTTAGTTTACTATATTTTTATAACACATGAATTGGGTGGCTGATTTGCTGTAGAAATTGTGGACGTTTTCGTACGACGACAGAGTGTTGATTAAAAGAGATAAGCTTTGCTGAATACACTGCCCAACAAAGAAATATTTTTTGGTAGTTTCGGGGATCTAAATAGCCATATTTTACTAATTTTGGGTCAAGGAACACGAATATGACAATGAAAAAAATTTATTAGCTCTTGTTCTCAAGATACAAACACAGCTGATTGAAGGCGAGTTTACTGTAAAAATATTTGTTCCTGCCTGAGAAATTCGGTATAATTGACTCATTTTTCGTTTTTTCTCAGCTTGTACTTAATCTCCAATAGTAGAGGGGTTGGTTGGAGCCTATTCTTGAGAATGTTTCCTCTTCGATTGCCTCTTGTACGTCATATCTAGTGCATCTCTTGTAATTGTCCAGCAGTAGTCGGAAAGCATTGACTCGTTCCAACGACCCTGATACCTGCGTTCCATTACAGAAATATCCTGGCGGAATCTTTCACCGTGCTCATCAATTGAAGCCCCACAATTCTCAGGGAAAATATTAAGACGGGAGTGAAGGAAATGAATTTTTAGGGGCATGTTGCAACCAAGGTCTTGGTACTTTTGAAGGAGTTCACTCACTAACTGTTGGTAGTTGTCGTCTTTCCTGTTGCCGAGAAATCCTCTTACCACATTTCTGAAAGCTTCCCAGGCTGCTTTCTCTTTTCCCTCCAAAATTTCATCAAAAGCAAGGTTCTTCAAAATTTCGCGAATTTGAGGGCCAATGAAGACTCCCTCCTTCACCTTTACGTCACTCAATCTTGGGAATTTCGCTCTCAGGTATTTGAAGGCGTCTCTACCCTGATCCATGGCTTTCACAAAGTTCTTCATTAATCCAAGCTTAATATGCAAAGGAGGAAGTAGGATCTTACCTGGATCAACTAGACCCTCATTTTGGACATTTTTCTCCCCTGGATTTAGTCTGCGTGAAGGCCATTTGTCCTTAATGTAGTGAGATTTCCGATCTCGGCTGTCCCACAATCATAGAAAACAACAGTACTTTGTATAGCCCAACTGCATTCCTAAAAGAAGAGCAACTATTACTTCTATGTTCCCGTAAGTTTCTTATGTGCGCCCAAGCCTTATCCCGGTCACCTACCTTCACACCAAAATAATGGAAGTAAGCTGTCTTCACAGTTGGGGTGATGGTTCACATCTGGGCTGAAAAAGTTATTTCACCACAAATATAACAAAAGTTGTCGACGGTATTAACACACTTCCGCGGCATTTCGATTTTATACGACAAAATTAGCTTTACTACTGATGTAAGCGAGTGAGTAAACCAAAGAGCGCCTAAAAGTTGATTCCAAAGTTCAAACAGAGAGTTCAACCAATAGGAATGACAGCTATCAGGTGTACCAACCTTCGGGAATGCAATAACCCTCGATCCCCCATATTCATCACTTATCACCAGAGCCCTTCAAATGCCATATTGCCATGGCGCCATATAAAAATGCCATATTCTGCCGATTTGTTTGTAAAATGCCATATTCGGCCGATTTTTGGGAAAATGCCATGTTTTGCCTTCTGAAGGTTGATCACTGTTTTTGATTAAGACCTTTTATCATAAAGCTTGACTCATACTAATCCAAACTGGTTACTGAATCACTTACGTTGGGGAGTCTCCAAACACTTGAGTCGAACGTAGTAGCAAAAAAGCACTCAGGACTATTAGGACAATACTCTATACAAAGAGGCTGGCTGCAAAACTCAGATTTAACGTATAATGGCAGAAGGCATACAGCATCAACTGAAGAACTGAACTCGGAACAAAAGTAATTTTGTTCATACTAGAAACAAAAGAAAAACGTCTTCAGCTCTAGTGGCAGATCTAGCGGATACCATCGGTAGCTCTTCCTGAAGTATTTAATGGTCAGGCCAATAGAGGTCGGAAAGGTTCATTTTTCCAACACCTTCTTTTCGCCAAACTCCTTCAAAAAAATGTTTAAAAAAAATTTGAAGTGAAAATTTCGTGAAAGTGAAAATTTGAAGTGAAAAAAGATATGAGGTTTCTCGAACCCTGAGGCCATTAGTGTAGAGGGATTATCTACTAATGCCTCTAACCCTTTTGGGGTGGGGTGCTTCCACGGGTCGCCACTCTGGTGAGGAAGCCACTCTGAAGGAAGGCAGGGAACCTGCTGATGTCCTCTGCATGAAATACGCCCCGGCAACATCAGCTGATGTGGAGAGGACTTTCTCAAAAATGAAAAACCTTCTGAGTGGTCGACGGCTGGGATTTTCAATGGAAAGCGTCGCAGCAACCCTGATGTTGTTATTTAATAATAATAAATAATAATAATAATAATAATAATAAATTATTTGTATAAAGCTTTGTAAATAAAATCAATTATTTAGCATAAATAACTTGTATGTTGTGATATTATCGTCTCAGAATAGCTGGGGTGGTCGGAGAGGGTTGAAAAATAAGTGCCATATTTGGGCCAAAATAAGTGCCATATTGCCATATTTTTTAGGGCCCTATTTCACAAAAATAAGTGCCATATTGTGAAGGGCTCTGCTTATCACCCACGTAGGTTCTGTATCTTTAAAACAAGAGCTAAAAGGAACTTTTCGTGGTGATTTTCGGCATCAGCATGATAAAATACTTCGGAAATGGCTATGTTTAAGCCCGAAACATTTTCTGTGTTATTCAGTGATATCAGTCAATCAGTAAATAAGGGAAGGGTGTTGTTGCCTTGGGGTATTTTGTAGACAAATCTGTTGGTTTTGTGTTCTGGTTTGGTGCCCCACCGTTTTCAGAGCCCACGCACCGCTAGTGTTGGTACCTATACGAAAATAATTTTGAATGGTGACTCGAGGCATGAAGGACTGGTCGGAAATATTTCTACTAGGTGGAAGAATTCCAACTTCTGAATTCACCCGCAACATTTATCTTAGCTAAAAAACATAGGTTCCTCAGTTGTTGCTTGCATTTTACCTAACATCGTCGGTTCGTTGAAATGCAAGCTTGACACAGCAATGATAAGCACATTCTGCTTCTCTCTCGTATGCGAGCGGAGGAGGGTGTCCTTGGTCCCGGTCATGATCTCTCCCAAGGTCGCTCTCGGCAAAACATTTTTATTTTCGCCTGGTCCATTAGCTGAAGGTAGGCATCACCTTTTTACACGAGCAAAACTGGGACCCGGGGAACCCAACCCAACGGAGGTCCGTGACCCACTAAATCGTCCTACGCCAGCCTCCTCGAGTCTCCTGGATTTGTGGGCTCGCCTGCCTTCGATGCCACTTCCACGGCTAACAGCTTGAGCCGTGGCGGAAGTACATCTCGTTCTGAGACCGATATCGGGTCGTAAAACTGCAATTGCACATGTTGTTGTGAATGATGAACAAGGCGAGCTCTTACGATCAATTTACACCCCTATTTACCATGATGCAAGAGAGTGTTTGTTATTGCGAGTAAACGCGGATACGAACCACCGCTCACCGAAAGTGGTTACCTATGTCTTACGCTGGTAAGTTAGTGTGCACATACGGAGAAGGAATTCGTGTGATCGTGATTACCGTAAAAGAAAAACGCTGCAAGTCCTTGTCACATGGGTTTATTATTCTATTTGACATACCTACAAAGATGTTGGCTGTTCATTTATTGTTTCTTGTATGCGTAATAATTCGAATAGCCATTTCGGACGGTTTCTACCAATTTTGGCCGCCCATAACACGAATTAGGTAGGCTCCTTTTTTTTCAGATTATCTCTGATCATTGGTAGTGCCATTTAATCGTCTTGATCCACACGTTGAAACTTTTTCTAGTGTTATTATACAAACTGATTGTGATTTCAGACGATTTCCCAGGTTTTTGACTCACGAAAAATCAATTTTGGGAGCTGAACATTTGGTAGAACCTCAATTGTGCACTCTGGTCAAAATCGACTTCATATTCGGTCTTCTCGTCCCAAAAACATGGAAAACGATACCTCAAAAGCTCATGTTACTAACGTGTTGCTAAAACGCAAAAAGCTGCAAAGAACTTGTCACATGGGTTTATTATTCTGTTGGGCATATCTACAGAAATGTTGGCTGTTCATTTATTGTTTCTTTCACATGAAATAATTGAAATAGTATTCGAACCACCGCTGTATAATAGTATAATATTCTGATGGTTTCCACCATTTTTGGCCCCCCAAAACACAAATTAGGTACTCTCCTTTTTTTTCAAATTATCTTTGATCACTGGTAGTGCCATTTAATCGTCTTCATGCACGTGTTGACAAGTCTTCTTGTTTTATTATACAAATTGATGGTGATTTCAGACGATTTCCCAGGTTTTTGACTCATAAAATCAATCAATACGATACGGAAAACGATACCTCAAAAGCTCATTTTACTAACATGTTACTAAAACACAAAAAGTACCTATTTTTATACACATTTTCACTCATAACATCCCTGGGTATATTCCGATCGGGCTGAAAAGTTTCGGGACACAACTAGGGCCCAAATGGAGCATGTGTGCGAAAGATCGAATTTTTTAGACCGAAAATGAATCCGGTACACGTGATACGGCGTACGGCGGACGGACATTGCATTTTTGGAATCTACGCACCTTGAAACGGAAAAGAAAAAATTTTGAGGGGCTGTTATAAAAATTTTTTGCTGAGCGAATACATAGATGTATTATTCAGAGAATAATAAACCAAAACACGGGTATGCCCCCTCCACACCTCGAACAGCCCGTCCCTTGGTAACTGAAAAACATACACATACAGAAGCGATACCTACAACACACCTATTGCACCCAACCATACAGGCATACAGCCTTTCCTGACTGAATCAAACTTCGAACTCTCAACGCCAGACACGTATGAGCCCCTGTTTTCAACCTTTACCCTCTCTAAACTGATACAAATCCTTGCACAACGGTTCATTATTTTGTACAGAATACCCTTCTGTTACAGATCACAGCTCTCTGTATAGATAACCCGTCTATATAATATGATATGTACGATTCTATACACGTTATGTAGACCGCGGATCCTCTGTAGGTTAGTACCTAACCCCGTACTCGTTACTAGGTACCTACCTAAATCACGAGTTAAATGCTCAACACACAGTGATGTGTTATTTAACACACAGTTAAATGTGTGTTGCTAAAATAATACTGTCGATGACAATCAGTAACCAAAACGGCAAAAAGAAACGCAAATAATGAAGTTCTGAAGGAAAATTGTTGATGGGGAGTGAAAGTGTAGATCACTGTTTTCTGTGGTCAATAGCTACCCTCGTGGTCAGGTATAATGAACCGTTGTGTAATAACTTGCCCATCAATAATACTTCAACGGTTGTTCAAGTTGCAAAAGTACCGATCAACAAAATCCAACCCCTTCTTGGTAGATGAACCGTTGTGTAATAATTTACCGTTCTGTAATACTTTACCGTTGTGTAATAATTTGCCGCTGTGTAATAATTTACCATTGTGTAATAATTTACCCATCAATAATACTTCAACGTTTGTTCAAGTTTCAGAAGTACCTACCAACAAAATCCAACAGTCCATCACTTATCAAAAGTAAAATAATATCGCAGAACAACCAACCATCCGTGATTATAATCAGGTGCTCCCTAGTGATGATATCCGGGCCGGATTTATACCGTTTGATTCACACCGTTTTGGTGCACCCGAACGGCTGGACGAACAATGCTCCGGGTGGTCTCAAAAAATTGTTTAGCTCAAGACAAATTTAATAACGTAAAAAAAACCATACCCTTGTATCAAGAGTTTTCCAGCTAAGACGTTCTGAAAATTTCAACCCCTATTTTTAACCCCTTAGAGATGGCCGACAGTAACGCCGAGCTTCGAGGATCAACTAGACCCCGAACGGAACCTATAACCCGAATTTCATCAATTTTTTTTTCATGGTAACTAAGAAAAGTGGCCCGTACGGCGTACGGCGGACAGACAGAAATATTTTTACTGCATTTTCGGATTCTACATACCTTGAAACGTAAACCATCAAATTTTGAGGGGAGGTTAGAGTTTTTTTTTTCATGCTCGATTCAAAAGGTTCATTACTGAAAATAATAAACCAAAACATATCTAAAAAAATACATACCTATATTAGGTTATTAGGTATGGCATATTTGTTATAGTGTCTATATGAATATATATACCTATTATATAACCATGGAGGTTTGTCGAATCACCAACAAGGATTTAAAATTGCACATACCTCAGTTTCCTTTTTAACACCTCCACGAAACCAACGAAAAGGTAACCTGCGCAGAACTCTACTTCTACTTACAACCTCCAAACATAAAAGAAAACTGACATGCCCATGGTAAGGAATGAACAGAGTAGATTTTTGTGAGTCCGAAAACGCTAAAAACTTATACATACATACCTACAGTAAAAGTTACTTTTTCACGTTCTTACTCTTTTACCTACGACACTTTTAGTTTAGCAAACTCTCCTATTCGACCGTGGTGAGTTACATACCCCCCCCCCCCCCCCCCCCTCGCACGGGGTACCAACGGACACCCATATTCGTATGCTACACATCCGAAGTGGATACGTTTATTTATATGAAAACCGAAGTGTAGGTAGGTGCAGTGTACAGAAAAGGCATCAGAAGGAGGTTATTATAGCGTTTAGCCGTAAGCACCAGACCGAGATTTCCTGGATTCGTGACCTCCCTCATTCGCCGTATTTACCTAAGCTGAGTCACGAGCGGGCATCCCGCCTGTTCGACGGCTCTCTTCGAGTCTTATTTGTTTAATTTTTTTTTCACTGGGAATTTCTCGTAAACGCCGTCATTCGTTTTACATAACAGCGATTTTGCATCAGGGAGATTCAGTGACTAGGTAGGTATAGTTATTTTGAAATACATACTTAGGTCCTTATTGTAAATACTTATTTTTAGTTGTAATAATATTTATTTATTGTAATATTATTTAAGGTTGAGATACTCGTATTTTCCGGGATGTAGCAGCCAGAAGACCTTTGAAAGAGCTAAGAACCCTGCCCTCTAGATCAAGCATTGTTTCAATACCTACCCTAATATTTTTCTTGCAACCAAGTGGCCTAAGATTTCGTCTGTTCTTTGGATGTACCGATGACAGGGTAGGACATCATAATTCTATGTTCGCCCATTCTCACATGAGCATGGGGGAGAGAAGAGCAAGGCAGCAGTTCCAATATTTATGTGCCATGCGTGCTTCTGCAGAAAATCATGACCCCCGGTTTGCACGGTAAGAAGTGGCTCTGCAAAGTATGCATTCTAAAAAGCGGCCCTTGGCAATCGTGATGGCATTATTTTTTTCAGTACTATTCGTTGTTTCTCACGACTCAACCTGTTCCTTGTTTTTGGTTCCTCCTTTCATTCGTTTTACTGGGGCCATCGATTTGGATGGAACGGAATGAGCTTTGACGGTTCCTTTTCTTTCAATTTGTCTGCTTTCTCAAGTCCCAGCACTCCGTGATGTCTTGGAATCCCTTGCAGGACAGTATCCCACCCTCCCCACATCATTATTGCAGCATTCTGTTGCAAGCATTTCGCAACTGCTTTGGATTAGTGATGATCCCAAGAGGAAGAAGCAAGTCACTGCACCACCTGCTTGAGTCATATCAACAAGAGACAGCAAGGACAACTTCACTCTTTTGAATAGCCAACCGAATGGCAGCATTTTCATCATAACTTGTTGACCAGTGCCTGAACAATCCATCTCATTTTAATAGCTTCTTCTGCGAAGCCATCTGCGTCTATACCTACGATTCGATCGTACGCGATTATTCTTCACGTCAGCAAGCCACCCCCGGTGTTTAAATAGGTATGATATTCTGTGCTGGTACTTCAGAAAATGGACCCGCCTTATGTTCGACAATTCTCTGAACCAGTGGCATTGATCTACATACTCCTACTATAAATACCAAACCGTCATATAATTTTTACCAATACATAATATAGGTATCTACCTATCGATTAAGGCCTCCCATGGCATGCATGCATTCAAGATAGCGACTCGGAAAGTGGAAGTTATAGCAGTTGGGCGTCTCAATATTTGCATGTTTCCGTAACTCATACGACCACACCCACTTAAGAAGGAGCTATTGATACATCTACTCAACATCCTTGCGTGCAAATTACCGTCAGCCCCGCCTCCTAATCTCGGATTAATATTATAATCACCAGTGTTTTTTGTATATTCGAATGGCGTCTCTTAACTTGAAAGCGGTCGGTTTGACATAATTGATTGGATGGAATCGCGTTGGCTGGAGAGGTATTTATTTCCTTATTCCTTATTCTGGTGTTATGTATGACCAACAGCAGAATTTGCTCGTTTCATTGGCGTCGTCGATAAAAAGCTATTGAACATCCCATTTGAATTCTTGATTTAATGTTGGAACTTCCTTGGAGGAACGTACGGTATTTCAAAAATGCCTAGCAGGGTTTGACCAATACGATGAAGACAAGACCCAATACAACACGATACAGAAATAATGTGCGGGTGGGACTGATGATAAACAACGGTAGATGTGCCTAATGAGGTTTTCCAGCGCTAAACTACTCCGGATACTTATTTAAACTTTTGGCATACCAATACAAGACCTTCAAAATTTGAGAAATTGTATTTTCTGACAGTTGACGGGGTCTGGTTGTGAAAAATCCAGATTTCGATAGATTCTATAAGGATTCCCTGGAATTCCGAATAATTATTCCCATCAACTAGGCCCACATTTTGTACAGATGACCATTAGACCCACAAGTTTATCTCCTATCACTAAGGGCTCATCAGGTGTGTTATCTAAATATTCAAAACAAAATATGGCAGTGGGAGGAGAATGGGGAGGGCACTGCACTTACCATCCAGACCACGTTAGACCGCGGCTGAAATTTCAATTAAAGTTGAGAAATCGCGGTGAAGAGTTACAAACATACAATCAATTCATCGAATTTAACTGCACACCTTCTGTGGTATGTAGAATAATAAAACAAATAAACCTTCCGTTTATTACACATTATATTCGTAATACCTCATAGCAGTATAGCATCAGGACAGACAGTGACAGGGACAGGCAGTGGGATGACAGTGGATGATGTTGTTTGGTTATCATCTGTTCGTTCCGGCGTTACATTACGAATAACATCAGTACAACAAATAAAGCCACAGCTCCCAATAAAGAGCTCCCTTCCCCCATATTTCACAGAACTTTCGTGGAAATGGGGCCTTTGTGATATAAGAGCTAACAGTTTCGGTCTAGTGGCTAAGCAGTAATCGAAGGGAGGTTAAAACTTGGCCCGAAATATACACTGGAAAAAATGAGCTTTTAGGTTTGTTATTCGTTGCAAACAATAAACAACACAATTATTTTAAAGTGAAGTGTTTTTCACTGTGCCAATGACACTAATTATAACAATGTTGTAGTACAGATTGGAATTTCTTAAGAAATTTACTGTGAACTGAAAGTGCAGTTGATACAGATTTTATTTAAAATACCTGATCCATCGATTATTTTAAATTTTT
Organism: Leptopterna dolabrata; assembly: GCA_954871275.1. Lineage (NCBI taxonomy): Eukaryota > Metazoa > Arthropoda > Insecta > Hemiptera > Miridae > Leptopterna > Leptopterna dolabrata. The sequence continues at coordinate 43,496,348 of OX940982.1, read as the reverse complement.
GTTATCGATTTAAAATACAAAAATAACATTTAAACCCCCAGTTTTCTGTTATGATTTTTTCAAACAGTTTCCGGTTAGCAGCGGTGCAGTTATTTTTTCCCCCTCCCACGCTTTTGCATTCCTGAATCCGTCAATGTGATTACTGCACATACTTAACGAGAGTCGTTGCCTTTTAGTTGGCTCTCACAGGAGGATGTTCTGATTGCTGGTGGTCTCGTCGGGCTCGCGAATTGGCATGGCATTCCACGCATATCCGCTCATTGCAGACCTACGTTTTTTCAAATTTTTGGAAAAGTTCTTTTCAATTAAAAATGAAGAAATGAACTTATGCACATCCCATTCCATGATTAATAAAACTTGGAGAAACGTGGAGCGTACTAGGAAAAGACAGTCGATTTTCCTGCCAGCCTGAAGACATGTTTCCATTACCTACCTGCCTATGCATCACGAAGTTGAGGAAAATTGTGCGATCGCATCTCATCAGAATTTTCCAGATGAGATTCTTGGAGAAGCTTCCTCATTCGGCGTTGGCTAGTTAAGCGAAGGTTGGTGTTGGATTGGTCAGGACGTAGGTGAGCAGATGATTGGGGACAGGAAGCTGGTCATTGGCTCTCGAGTCTGAGGGTCCCCCTTCATTGGTGTCCTCCAATCTTCCAATGCTGCAAGGCTCATCCCTCACCCAACCACTTTAGTTAAATTCAATTTATTTATATGCAAAACGATGAATGGGAGATCGACACTCAAGTGTGGCTCGTGTGCTGACCTCTTCAACCATCTTTAACCAAGTCAAGGGCCTTTTCAAGGTCTAAATGAATTTATAAATGCAACGAAAGTTCCAGTTATGCAGCAAGACCTTATGAACACGTTTTCGAAGTTCCCAAAAATAAATACCTACTGGCGTTTAATAACATTTAAATTTAAATACCTACATCCAGTCACATCAAACTGTGAAGATTTCCATCCATGTCGCAGTTTTGACGTTTGCTAAAAATGAAAAAAAAAACGGAGTTATTAAAAAAATATTCTATTTCCACTAATACACAAAAAACGCGGAAAAAACGAAAAAAAACACACTTATATAAAAACACTGGTATAAGTGTTTTTCCCGCGTTTTTTCGTGTATTAGTGGAAATAGAATATTTTTTCAATCACTCCGTTTTTCTTTGAAATGGGTTTCCACGATTTCTTCGCGAGTGATTTAGTTCGTGCTAAAAATGACTTATGGCTGGTTCGAACGACCTTTTCCTTCATCTGATTTTTTAAAATGTATTGCTACCTATTTGATATACACCTTGTTACAACGCTCCGAAAGTGATTCTATTTGGTTAACTACCTAATGATAAACTTCGGAACAATAAAAATGTTCTGGCCCCACGACAGAATAATGTTCTGGATCCACCACGCCCTAGATGAACCCCCTATTATTTTAATCAAATTTGTATTTTCAATTTTAGCTCCCCCTCCCTCCCCGCAACCATAGTATCTTGGACGAAAATTGTGCGATTTCGGTAACTACGACGGTACAGTGCCCTCCCCCACAATTCGAGTAGCCTGTCATCCTCTTGATCTTCTTCTCTTTCTTTTCATTTCCTCTCACACTTTGCTTTTACTTCACTTCCACTTTAATTTACTCGGTATCTTTTTCCTTCTTGTGCTTCCTCATTTCTTACTTGATGATTTAAAAAAAAAAGCATTTCTCATTTTTATTTTCAACTATTTACCAACTATTCCTGCAATTATTTTCTTACCTATTTTATTTACTGGTATACTGTTGGTAATTCATTTATACCTATATTTTAATTGTAATTTGACATGAGTAATTCCACTGGGTTACACTATGTTCCTATGTACCATGGCTAAATAAAAAAATTTGGTGTGCCGACTGTTCGATCTCGACCTCATTCGAGATAGAAAGGCGTGGGCAGGGCCTTCGGTGGCTGTCTCAGGGGGGGATCAGCTCCATATCAACAGGCGCTTACGACCATCAACAACAAAACTGCCAATGAACCAAAGGGAAAATCGATAGCTCGCACGTTCGTTACTACCCCTCTGGCGGTATGAATGAAAACACCCCTAGCGACGCCCGCGACGGGAGTCGGAGTTAGGGAGGAATGCGGGGATCGAGCTCCTGCCGACTCCTAACGTCCTAATGAAACAATTCCTCTTGGATCCTCCTACCGAGGTGGCGCTAGGTCTGAAACGCGCCCACCCACGCCCTCCCCTCGCGGACTATTGGTCCAGGACCTCGGGGCCAGCCCTCCCAAGTGCAGGAGGCCGACTTCCCGAAAGAGGAATCTTGACGTGAAAAGGCGGTTTCGACTGGGGTTTCATTGACCCCTCCCCTCAGTTTTAGTTGGGGGGTTTTCATCGCGATGTCAATGGGGATGTGTCACCCTCTGGTTGCCACCCCCGGAGGTTCTTTACAAGAGTGAGTCATCGCTGCAATGGAGAAACGCTGCATTTATTACAGTGCCTACGCAAGGTCTGTTCGCAATGACCATCTGACGGTTATATGACAGTCAGAACGACGCTGAGCAGTTCGCAGGGATTCTCGGACTCTTTTCTGGCTGTCCACGACCGTCTGTTGTTTTGTTTTCCTGACTACACCAAGCCATTTTTTCTGATCGTCATTCCAGGGGGCCTATTTCACTAAAATAGATAGTGGAAGGAGATTATCTATTTTGAAAATCTCCCTCGAGAGATAGTCTCCCATAGGAGACAGTCTCTTCCAATGTCTCCCGGGTTCGTCTATTTTACTGAATAGCTCCAGAGACCTTGAGAAAGAGATATGGATCCTAATACACGAAAATGCCATAGTATCCATGAAGTGCGGGATGTTTGTGCCCCCGGGAGTTCAATTCCTTAATAATGAACGCATTTCATGGTAATACCTATTCAATGGGTACCTACCTACCTCAATCCATACTTCGACGTTTTTACTCACGAATCGGATAAAAGTTTAAATGAAATTGAAAAAAGTCTCAATTATAAACAGAAAAAGTCGAATAAGGGGGCTTAATGCTTGTATCATAATCTACACCTAATGAACGGCCACTCTTAGGTAGGCAGGTACCTACCTCAACCCATACTTGGACGTTTTTACTCATGAATCAATAATTATGTATATATTTTTAATTAAAATTGAAATGAAAAATTTAATCTTTATGAAATGAGAAACTTTATGATGAAAAACATTATGAAATGAAAAAAATACACGATCAAAATTACCAATGTGGTTGCAGATGAACGAGGATATTACACGATCACTGTGAAACAAACGAGAAATAGACTCTCTTTCGAGGAAAGCCACCTAATTAGCTGTCTCTCTGAAAGAGATCGAGAATGCCAAGATGGCCGCCAACTCTCTCTTTTAAAAGTTACTGAATAACTCTGTCATGGACACTATAAAAATCTATTTTGCCAAAAGAGACAGTCGGACCTGAAAGAGATGTCTCTTTGGCTTAGTGATAGGCCCCCAGTTCACGGAAGGTAGGAGGTTTCTACCTAATAACAGGAATAACAAGAACTACTTCACATACCTTAATCACAATACCACGCCCTAATAACGAATTTTTTAGTAGGCAACACTCATGGCTTATCCCAAAGTTATACTCAGCACTACCTGAGATAATTAAAACCAGCCAGTTCTATTAGCGCGAGATCGTATAACCGACCCACACTATCAACGATGCACCATTTAAGAACAGAAGAAAACAGAGATAAATATGAAGCAACAGTTTCTAAAAACACGTTAGAGCCCCGGGTCTTTCGCCTTAGGTATAATGTCGTAGGTGATAAATATATATGTCATGTGAGTTGTCTGAACGTAATAGAATTATTTGTGAATAAACATTCTACTGACTGACTGAAATCAACAGCTTGGAGGTATATTGCGCACTGAGAATTTTTGGAGTAGATGAATGATACCTAATAAGGAAAGTTGTGACAAAATAACGGAAAACAGGTAACACTTGAAGATATATTTGAATCAGACAAGGATGGATAGAATTTAGATAAACAAGGATACTTAGGTCCAGTGAAATTCCAAACTGTACTTACATGCTGTAATTTATGGCATGCACAGACTGATTTTAAATGACAAATATTAATGGTAAAATCAATCTGCACATGTCATAAATTACAACCTGAATGTAAATTTTATAATTTCACTGTCTATTTATGATATCCTTGTTATCTAAATTCCATCCATCCACTGTCACGCAAGTACTCTCCCACCTATTACCGTTAAGTGTTACGGTGTTCTGCTATTTTCCCTATTAGGTATTTATTTAACAACACCAAAAAATCTACAATTCTATAAACCTCCAAGGTTTTAATTTCGTTCCACAATCTTTTAAACAGCCATGACCATCAGGACAAAAACCTTAGGCGGAAACGTCGCCCATTAAACAATCTATAGAGAGAATACCGGTGCCTTCATTTCATCTCAGCAGGTTTGTTCTTGCTACCTTCACCGGGAGTCGGTTGGTTCAGTACTTGAATTGAACGTACCTACCTACTATTAGCAGGGACAACACAGAGATCGGAGTAACAACAAAGAAAGAACACTCGAAATACCTTGTAGGTTGCACCAGGGCTAGTCCGGAGCAAATGTTTTCATGCTAAGGTTTTTATCATTTAATAATGATTAACAGGACGTTTCCATTTGTTTTGGAGTCACGTCACGTCACGGCACCTAAAGCTAATTTCTATGCTATTCACTCTACGAAGCTGTAATTTGGTATGTGGGCTCCTTAGGACTTTAACTTGACGCTGCCCAGGCCCCGGATCAGCTGAGTGGCTCCTAAAGCTAATTTCTATGCTATTCACTCTACGAAGCTGTAATTTGGTATGTGGGCTCCTTAGGACTTTAACTTGACGCTGCCCAGGCCTCGGATCAGCTGAGTGGCTCCTAAAGCTAATTTCTATGCTATTCACTCTACGAAGCTGTAATTTGGTATGTGGGCTCCTTAGGACTTTAACTTGACACTGCCCAGGCCTCGGATCAGCTGAGTGGCACCTAAAGCTAATTTCTATGCTATTCACTCTACGAAGCTGTAATTTGGTATGTGGGCTCCTTAGGACTTTAACTTGACGCTGCCCAGGCCCCGGATCAGCTGAGTGGCTCCTAAAGCTAATTTCTATGCTATTCACTCTACGAAGCTGTAATTTGGTATGTGGGCTCCTTAGGACTTTAACTTGACACTGCCCAGGCCTCGGATCAGCTGAGTGGCACCTAAAGCTAATTTCTATGATATTCACTCTACGAAGCTGTAATTTGGTATGTGGGCACCTTAGGACTTTAACTTGATGCTGCCCAGGCCCCGGATCAGCAGAGTTGCTCCTACAGCTACATCAAATACATCTCTATACTCAATCTGTTACAACGTTTCGACACAAAAATTTGACAAAGAATTTTACGAGAACCTCTTTGGAACCGTTTGCGATGTTTGCGATCGACTGCGGTTCGTCAGAGACATAAAAATTATCAATTGCGAGCAACTTCAACTTCTAAACTCGGAATTTCCTATCGAATCTGGAAGCGGTAGACATGTGTTCTCAGGAAGCCGCTTGGTTCTTGCTGCGACTTCCGATGTGCGTGACGAGTCGACAAGTGAAGTACATCCCTACGGTCTGGCCTCATCAGAAAACTAAAGTTCGCAAAACTGCGAAAGAGTTGGAAGAAGAACTCGACGAATCGACAGACGTGTGGAAAAGCGATTTGATCTCGAAATACGAGTCTCGTCCAGTTAATTTGGATAGCGTGTCTTTAGCCAAATTTGCGGCATACTATTTCCTCTCCACAAAGAGCAAGACTTACATTTCGAGAAAATTACCGCACATCCTGCGTTGGAGAAACTACGATATCTCTACAGAAAGTCTCGATTACAAGCGAGAAGTCGTGCTTCTGTTTTATCCATTTAGAAATGAAGAATTGGATCTTCTGGTTGAAAACAAATTTGTCAGATTTTTTGACGATCAAAAAGAAAGATGTCATATGCAAATCAGGTGACTCGGTCCTATTATAGTTCAAATAGCATTAGGAAATTGATGAGAGGTGAAACCAAAACGTTTACAACTTTTGAAGCATTATTGACCTGCAAATTTTATCATTTAATAATGATTAACAGGACGTTTCCATTTCTTTTGCGAACAGCTGCCGAAAGAGCGAAACGATATCTGACTTCAAAATTTGTTTGAGGACAACAATGTCGTGAAATTAATCATTATTAAATGATCTACCTATCGGTAGAACCATAGGTCTACCGCCCGTTTTTTTTTTAATGATCTAATCTAATGTAACAGTGCTCGCAGCTTATATCGGCGTCGGTTAGATTCGATAACCATCCAGTATTATAGCATTCTTTCTATGAGCAAAGCATGAAACTTTTTGAGCATAGAACGGTTTTAGAACATACTAGCGCTTTTCAATTTTCATCACATTGCAGAGTAGGCAGGAAATACTCAGTAGCACTCAGATTTACAATTAGACTGAGCTTGGATAAATCTCCATGCCCGGACTCGATACCGCAATGCCTTAGTCGTTTTACAACTATCCCTATACACTTCATTATAAATACCAAGGAAATAATACTGAATTATTCACGCTTTCGTTGTTCACATTTTACTAAAGCTCCTTCTGGCGCCGGCCTGTATCAGGTGGGTTTGAATAGACCAAACAACCTTTACAGACGCGAAGGACTTGACAATAGGGAAAGAACAACGTAGTACCTACCTAGAGGTTCTTGTTGAAAAGCAAACTGAATTTACGACTGACCCGTCATTGGCAGGTATCCAGATGATAAACCCATATGAGGAACATTCCAAAGTGGTTTTATGCAATTTATTCTATCAGTAGGGTCGGGGAGACGAAGGTGTGGCTTTGAACAAAAGATGTGCATAGTTCAGCCTACGTGGATTGACGTGATTTGCAGGAACGTACTGTATAATTATTTAAATACTTTGCATGACAGCTCAATCGCGAGGGGGAAAACACGTAACAGGCACCTTATGTAGTCGTGACATCGAACAATTCATTATGGTTAAATTATTAAACCTTTGGAATGGAGCATGAAAAAAAAGTTAACCCCCTCAAAACTAGATGGTACCTATGCGTTTTAAGGTAAAATGTTCCTCGATGTTTGATGAAGCAGTAGGGATTTTGATTTGATACTGTGGAAACAATGTTTTCGGTTCTTCAAGGAGTACGGCCTTCTCTACCTCTCAAACTGAGGAAGCAAAATACGCATAATTATTGAGAACAATATTATTCAATAAAATACAACAAAAGGGACGGAAGGACCATGTCGAAATTAACATATATTACTATCTATTAGGCAGAAGTAGTTGCCGAACGTCAGTGAGGCTACTGAGACTTCAGCGACATTTTCGGGTGGGTTTGTATGCCTACAAGTGCACAAGCCGCAATTCCGGGCATTTTTCTTGAAATTGTAGGGTAGCAGACTCGTTGGGCCTTCCGAATTCTATGCATAGTTTTTGATGGCTAGACGTCAGGAAGAGGCGCCATGCTTCCAACAGCTAATGTAGGTCCAAAAATAGCTTACTTGGGGCTGGTATACGTTGAATTCGTTTTACTGGAGATATGTGAGGCTACTGGTCAGCGGATCGGTTGTTTGCGGCACCAATTTGACTTTATTTGCTGAATTTATATTTTTAATTCTTCTTTCGTATTTTAGAAAGAGTTTTTCGAAGAGTCCCGATTGAGTTGGCTCGTTTCTTCTTTCTCGCTTGAATCCTTCTATTATATGCATTTCTTTATTGAATCTCTGTTCGACGAAACATTTTATTATAAAGTGTAATTGGTCTTACCCGTAATATTTCAAAATAATTACACACATAAGCCGCCAGTAAACAATACGAAGTTTTTGTTGCCATTTAAAAAAAAATAATGCTCAATAGGACTGGAATCATCTTTTTAAATTACTGATAAGTAAAGTATACGGTTAAGATAAAATACAAAAGCTTGCTTGGAATCGCGGTGAATGGATCTGGTTCAACGAAATCATGCGACCTGCCGACGTAGGCGGGACCTGACAGGCGTGATAGTGCGATAACCGTCTAGATATCACTTTCTATTGACAGAAAACCGTCATCTCTTTTTCCATCTTCTTTGCAAATGATTTAGTACGAGGAACTGAGATAAACGGTTCATCTCAATGGTGACCGCTCAATATCAATAAACAGTTAATATCGTCTAGGGGGGTAGGTAATCACATATTAAAAAATCTTCTAAACTACCTACCAAAATGTGTCTATACATTGACTAGAACCACGAAATCTCGTGTTTCTTTTCCGTTTTATGCTATTTGACACAATATCATCTCAATTTTCTCCGTCTACCAGTTGTCTGAAGGTTTGTCCACACGTCACAGCTAGATAATCAGCAAAATTAGATGAAACGTTGGGACTAGGTCGAGGGTCATGCATGAGTTGCGGGAAAGGTGAGTGGAGGAAACAGTCAAAGTGTGCCTACCACCACGTGACACTCCGAATACATATGAGGGGAAAATCTTGGTTTCTACATAAATTCTCAAGTAGGGAGGTACCTACCACCTACACATCAAATTAATTTGTCGAGGGCAGCCCTACCTGGAGTCTGCATCAGAATTCATAAAGTGGTGATTAAAGTTCCCGAAGTTTAGTATTGAATTAAACTGAGAGATGAATGATTTGAATCACCTTTGGGATGCTCATCCAACCATATACTTGTTGTCTTGTTGTGTTTAGGCCACCGGACTATTTCTATCTACTACATGTATACTTGCGTTTTCAAAACTGCGCTGAGTACAATCAAGACACATGTACCTACCTAGTGGAAAGATGGATACAACTTGAATTTTTTCTAAAATCTGTATGCCATCTCACTAGTACAAAATTCAAGCTGCCAAATTTCAACTGAATAAAATTCATAAGGATTTAAAACGCGCCGAATATACGCCACTGTGTTACACTGCGCTAAAACAAATTGCAACAAAATTACGTTGCACTTTTACAACTCACCAGTTTTCGAAATTGATTTCAATTTGCAATAAATTTTACAAAAACATAAATAACCTAGCTACTGAAACTTTTTCAATGTTCATTAGCTTTCTTCTTATGTTCTTAGCTTCAAAAAATTGATGAGGCAATTTTTGGGATGACCCCAAGCCCAGCAACACAGGTAGAATTTACTTAATAATTCGAACAGCCAAACATTGAATTTTTACGTTCAAGTCGTTTGTGGCAAGGCAAGGCAGAAATCTTCGTCCGTGGAACCGCATCTGCTGATCATTTTACGCATTTTAAGATCCTTCAAACCGCGGCGCCTATTTTTGACAATTATTCTGAAGAGACTGATTAGCATTATTCTGAACTAATTGTTCGACTGCTCCGAGTAACACCGTTTGAGCGTTAATTTTTGTCGAGAGCCGCTAATAGTCGAACCTTGAGGTTTTCTTCTTCATCTTCCCGTCTTGACCGCATGCTCTGTAGGGACTGTAAATTTATTATGGAACTAAAGGCCAGATGCGTCTATAAATTTAAAAGAAGTAAGATACCCAACCATGTAACCCGTAAACTGAGTTATTGTTCTTTTCATCATTTTATACTTCAAATATACTTGATTAACCAAAAAACAAGCCTAAAATCTCCTTTTCTTAATCATTCATTTCAGTAACTGTACCTGCGAAAGTGGTGACGTAACAGGGGGGCAGTCCTTGAGAAAAATCAGTATCTAGTTCACGCTAGAAAGAGATGCACACCGATCTGTTGCAGTTACTGCACATTTTCTTCCCCTTCTATTATAAATATAGGTATAACAAATGGCACGATCTCCCCAAAATCAAATTTTCCGCCCCCACTACTTCTACATGGTCGTCCAATGACGATTATCAACCTGATGATGATGCAAATAGTGCATCTCGAGCATCGTCTTCAAACTGCAGGCGAGGTCGAAAATCGTGACCGATTGAAAATATTACCTTCAAGGTTCCCATTTTCTGAAAGTCATCGCACCTTCTTATCTGGAAAACCTAAAGAAGTTGTGTTCTCTTTGTTGTAGTTACCTACAACACGTATCTATATAATCTATTTTAGGATCTATTAGGTATATCCATTCCAGACCTTAAATTTTATTTTAAAAAATACAGCGTTCCAAGTTGAATATATTAAATGGGACGTCTCGCGTGTATGCAAATAATATATATAAAGCAGTATTGGTTCTACTGAAGGAGGATGAAACAGGTAAAAGCGTCAGTAAAATTCTTTTACACTCTTTTGTTATCGCGTTGAATGAAACTATTTGTACGAAAACTTAAGCTTTCCGGAAATAGGGACAAACTAAAGCAATGCAACAGTGTAGTTACTGCAAATTAGCAGCTGTTTTTTATAGATTGGTAGTAGGAAGAAACGCAGTAAGTATCGTTTTTCAACTTTATATCTTATCTTTATCAACGATTGGACGAACCGGGGGTCTCACCCGGTCTCAAAGAATTCGTTCGAGAACAATATAAAAACGTAAAATAAAAACTAATAACCTTCTATTCAACGTTTTAGAGCTACAGCGTTCGGGAAATTTCAACCCCTATTTTTCACTCCTTAGAGATAGATGACTACAGTAACGCCGAGCTTCGCGGACCAAACGGGACCTACAAACCAAATTTCATTAATTTTCGTTCATGGTCAACAAATTGTCTTGATTCACCTGTTGATACTCCTTCTAATGTTATTATACAAACTTATGGTGATTTCAGACAATTACCCAGGTTTTTGACACAAAGAAAATTAATATTAGTAGCTGAACCTTCGTTACAACCTCAATCCTTCACTCTTTGGTCAAAATCAACTTCATATCCGGTCTTCTCGCCCTAAAAAACATGGAAAAGATACCTCACAAGTTCATGATCACTAAAACCTAAAAAAACAAAACAAGAAAACCCCTATTTGTACACACCTTTTCCACCCCATAACACCCCCTCAGCGTATTCCGATAGGGCGGCCGAGCTTCCGGGGCCCAAATGTGTGTATCCAAACTGTGGGAGGAAGAACGCCGAGATTTTAGAACAAAATTTAACGTAAATTTAAGGCTGAAACTTTTTTAGAACCTCAATTTTCCACTCTTTGGTCAAAATCGACTTCTATGGTCTCCTCGTCCTAAAACATAAGGAAAACGATGCCTCACAAGCTCGTGTTACTAAAACACCAAAAGCCACTGTTACCACCCATTTCACCATTGGGTATATTCCGATCGGGCTCCTAAGTTTTGGGACACAGCTAGGGCCCAACGCCCAAATGGAGCTTGATTGCGAAAAAGCCTACTTTTTAGACAGAAAATGAAGTACATAGGTAAATATGGATGATACGGCGTAGGGCAGACGGACATGCATTTTTGGAATCTACGCTCCTTGAAACGCAAAAGAAAAAATTGAGTTTTTGCTGAGCGAATACATAGGTGTATTATTCGAATAATAAATCAAAATGCGGAAATTTCTACTGAAAACCGAGAATTTGTTGCCTGGAAACTTTAGACACACTTTTGTCGTTTTGAAGCGAGATGTAGATAGCGTTTCTTGTCAGGATGGCAGTATAAAGGACAACAATAAAAACCTATAAAAATAAAATAAATAATAAACCTGGCTATTTGGGTAGGTCATTTTTTCGACTTTCCAAGGAGGGTAGGGAGCCAGCCAAGAAGAGGGAGCAGGGAGGTGGTCTCAGCTTTCAACTATCCACCATGGGTTTGTCGGTTAACGAGAAATTGATTAGCAAGGTACTAGCGACTACCTAAATATAATAAAACTGACCTTACCCCAATAATCCTATATTCGGTGTAGGATTCAAGCAGCATTCGCAGCAAACAGAAGCTCAAGCTGAGAGATGAATACTCCATCCACAAATGCACTGCACTTCACTTATCACAACTTAGGTACCTATGCCTATGCCTAGTGACTTTCAACCGAATGGGATGGGGCAATTATTTCGTGAACACAAAACCATCCCCAACGATTCTAACAACCACGTTCCAACTAAAACAGACGCTAATGACCAATAATAATAATAACGAGAAAAAGAAAAGAGAAACCTAGCAGAAGGTCTACAAGGTGGATGCAAGGTTGAAGAGGAGAGGGGAAGGTACACTCCACAGGAGTAGACTGATAAGAATAATAATAAGGATAACAGCAAGGCCGCCAATCCGTGCCCATGATATTTCCCTCGGACATCCCAATTTTTACCTTTACATTCCCTCATGCAGTGAACTCCCAACCCAAGACGGAAATGCCCATATTTGTTGGCAGCAATGGAAACAGGAAAACAAACCAAGCATGGAAGAAGCAGAGAGGTGTGCTCACTGCCTGGAGGGGGAATAGTGACATCACAGGAAAGAATCTCATTCTTCACGATAATTTATTGGAGATCCAGGGGGCCTATTCACTAAGCCAAAGAGACATCTCTTTCAGGTCCGACTCTCTCTTTGGGCCAAATAGATTTTTATAGTATCCATGACAGGGTTATTCAGTAACTTTTCAAAGAGAGAGTTGGCGGCCATCTTGGCATTCTCCATCTCTTTCAGAGAGACACCTAATTAGGTGTCTTCCCTCGAAAGAGAGAGTCTATTTCTCGTTTGTTTCACAGTGATCTTGTAATCCTCCTTCATCCGTGTAATATCCTCGTTCATCCGCAACCACATCGGTACTTTTGATCGTGTATTCTTTCATTTCATAAAGGTAAGTCAATTTAAATTAAAAATATATAGGTACATAATCATTGATTCATGAGTAAAAACGTCCAAGTACGGGTTGAGGTAGGTACCTACCTACCTAAGAGGTTCATTAGGTGCAGATATAATACAAGCATTAAGCATCAAGCATTCTGTTTATAATTGAGACTTTTTTCAATTTCATTTAAACTTTTATCCGATTCGTGAGTAAAAACGTCCAAGTATGGATTGAGGTAGGTAGGTACCCATTGAATAGGTATTAAGAAATGCGTTCATTATCAAGGAATTGAACTCCCGAGGGCAGGAACATCTCGCACTTCATGGATACTATGGCATTTTCGTGTATTAGGATCCATATCTCTTTCTCAAAGTCTCTGGAGCTATTCTGTAAAATAGACGAACCGGGAGACATTGGAAGAGACTGTCTTCCCGGGGGAGATTTTCAAAATAGATAATCTCTTTCCACTGTCTATTTTAGTGAATAGGCTTTAGGTTCCTGGGTAAACAATATTTACGAAGAAACAAGTTTACTTTTTCGTTTTGAAACCTTGTTTTATCTTCCTTGTGTGTAGTAGGTAGTGTTTTATGAGTCCCTACACCTACCTATATGGGCAGGATTCACCGAAATGCAGCAATGCTTTGCTGCATTTGTTGTAGTAATAATTTGTTGTAGACACTGGAATTCAAGTGTCTCTGTTGAAGGACACATCCGTTCGTTTGAATTTGGCGCCAGATATTATGTTTTGCTGGATAACTTGCTCCTTCATGTTGCCACCTTCGGTTTTGTTATGGAACCGATCCATGATAGATAGTTCACACAGAATAAGTTCAATGCGAGTATTCCCGATACTGAAATCGTGCTATTTTCCTACTTAATTAAAATCTTCTTTTAAAACACTGTTTTCATCTCTTCCTCGAACAGTCTCTAATTTGTTGATTAGTTTAGATTCCCTAGATACACCTGCTGTAACCAACTGTAGGTATAATTGTCTTTACTACTATTGCTTTCTACTAGGTACTAGCTTTACTAGTACTAGGTAGGGTAGGGCTTTCTTGACTGTTATTTCAGAAAGATTTGTATAAGTGCATGCGATTGGAATATCCTCTTCCATTTTCTTATTCGTCTAATAAATGAGCCAGTATCTATAAACCTACAAAGGTAAATGATGGGGGTGCTAATTATTTTAATGAAACCTTGTTATGCTATTTAAATTGGCATGCATAGGTATGCAGTTGCCACTTCCTTTCCTGAATATTATAATTACGTTCAATATGTTAATTGCTTGCGTACCTACTTGAGATTTCAATTTCGGGGTGGCCGGTCGAAATAATGGAATTGGTCTTATTTCGTAAATAACTTAAACCTTTAGAAATACTAAAACCGACCAGCATTTCGTAGATTTCTTCAATGTTTAATGCGAGAATGATCGCGCGAAAAATGGGAGAAATCTATGCTCAAGGCTCAAAATAACAAACAAATTTAATGCTTACCTACTTAATAGAAAGGGAATAAAACTCAGTTTTAATAACATGAAATTTGTGGCCTTCTCACTGAGACGTCTCCGATTGATCACTTAGGAGCGAGTATGAAATACCACAGACATGTGCATGCCCATCGATCAACCGTGTTGATAAAATAAAATACTTAGGAATGGTAGTAGATGACCTTTTATGTTTTATCATGGAAGGAACATAATTATAATTCGCCTTAACAGGAGACTGCGAAGGCTGATTCCAATATGTTCGGAAGTGCGCAATTCTCTGCAACCAAGTACATTGAAAATGCTATATTTTGCACTTGTACAATCATTATTGATTTATGACAGTCTGTTAGAGCAGAGCGGTAAAAACTCTGCTCAATATGATCTTCCTCACGCAAAACATGTTAATAAAACTCTTGCTCAAAAAAATTAGGTTATTTCTAACTCTTGATTTATTTAGATGTTTCAGTGTACCAACGATTTATGAACTCATTAATAGAACATGGATCATCCAAGTATACAGAGATAATATATTATGATCCCGACCATCCCGAACAGGTTCGGTAATGACAGAAATACCTCTTTTGCCCAACGACCACACCGTTTTATTGGAGTGAAGCTCTTCAATAATCTTCCCGAAGAACTTAAACTTTCCCCAGCATTGTTTATTTTCAAGAGAAAAATTAAACCGCAACTCAAATTCTACACAATGGAGCATATAAATAGCCAATTCCATGACTTTCACCAAGTATACACAGATGGATCTAAATTGTGTAATGGGGATACTGCCTCGGCCTACTTTTGCTCCGAGCATAAAGCAGGCAAAGGTTTTAAGATTAGCCCTGTGTGCTCTAATTACACTGCAGAGTTGTTTGCCATTTACAAAGCAATTCAGCACCTATTTCAAGACCACTCAGATCAGTCAAAAAATGCAGTAATACTTACACAGACTCCAAATCGGCTACATCTTTTCTGAAGAACATAAAAATGGGGGACAACCCCCCTCCACTAATGCAACGTATAATAAATTTAGCCACTGGATATCAAAGAAAGAATAATAAACAAATTTGCTTCCAATGGATACCTGGGGGCCTATTCACTAAAATAGACAGTGGAAAGAGATTATCTATTTTGAAAATCTCCCGCGAGGGATAGTCTCCCCCGGGAAGACAGTCTCTTCCAATGTCTCCGGGTTCGTCTATTTTACAGAATAGCTCCAGAGACCTTGAGAAAGAGATATGGATACTATGGACACGAAAATGCCATAGTATCCATGAAGTGCGAGATGTTTGTGCCCCCGGGAGTTCAATTCCTTAATAATGAACGCATTTCTTAGTAATACCTATTCAATGGGTACCTACCTACCTCAATCCATACTTGGACGTTTTTACTCACGAATCGGATAAAAGTTTAAATGAAATTGAAAAAAGTCTCAATTATAAACAGAAAAAGTCGAATTAGGGGGCTTTTAATGCTTGTGTTATATCTACACCTAATGAACCTCTTAGGTAGGTAGGTACCTACCTCAACCCGTACTTGGACGTTTTTACTCATGAATCAATGATTATGTATATATTGGTTTATTATTTTCAATAATGAACCATTGGAATCGAGCATGAAAAAAAAAATTCTTACCCCCCCTCAAAATTTGATGGTTTACGTTTCAAGGTATGTAGAATCCAAAACTGCAATAAAAATATTTCTGTCTGTCCGCCGTACGCCGTACGGGCCACTTTTCTTAGTTACCATGAAAAAAAATTGATGAAATTTGGGTTATAGGTTCCGTTCGGCGTCTAGTTGGTCCTCGAAGCTCGACGTTACTGTGAGTCATCTCTAAGGGGTTCAAAATAGGGGTTGAAATTTTCAAAACGCCTATACCATTTTTTTACGTAAATATTTTTACGGTTTTAAATAGTTCTTGAACTTGCGAGTTTTTTAAGACCATCCGGAGCATCGTACGTCCAGCCGTTCGTTCACAGTAAGGCCCCGAAGTTTGCACCGACAGGCATTTTCGACTCCAGTGTGAATGAAATTGTATACAATTCAAACCAAATCTCGTAACCAGAGACGCGCCCACAATAGGAATTTGTGAATACGGCCAATCATTGGTAGGGATCACCTGATTATATTGGCGGAGCATGAAGTCGAGTTGGTTGTTCTGTGATATTGTTTAATTTGAAAAATGATGGCTCTTTTGGAGTTTGTTGGTAGGTAGTGAAACTTGAACAAACGTTGAAGTATTATTGATGGGTAAATTATTACTACGGTAAATCATTACTCAACGGTAAATTATTACACAACGGTTCATTATACCATCTCCGTAGAAGGGGCTGGAGTTTGTTGGTAGGTACTTTTGCAACTTTTTTCACTCCTCATCAACAATTTCTTTTCAGAACTTCATTATGTGTGTTTCTTTTTGTTAGGTACTGTTTTTCATCGGCAGAATTATTTTAGCAACATTTAACTCGTGATTTAGGTAGGTACCTAGTAACGAGTACGGGGTTAGGTACTAACCTACGGAGGGTCTGCGATCTACATAATATGTATAGACATTTATCATATTATATAGACGGGTTATCTATACATAGAGCTGTGATCTGTAACAGAAGGGTATTCTATACAAAATAATAAACCGTTGTGCAGGGATTTGCAGCGTTTTTTAAATTTAAATTGACTTACTTTTATGAAATGAAAGAATACACGATCAAAAGTACCGATGTGGTTGCGGATGAAGGAGGATAATATTACACAATCACTGTGAAACAAACGAGAAATAGACTCTCTCTTTCGAGGGAAGACACCTAATTAGGTGTCTCTCTGAAAGAGATCGAGAATGCCAAGATGGCCGCCAACTCTCTCTTTGAAAAGTTACTGAATAACCCTGTCATGGATACTATAAAAATCTATTTGGCCCAAAGAGAGTCGGACCTGAAAGAGATGTCTCTTTGGCTTAGTGAATAGGCCCCCAGGTCACGTGGATATCCCCAAAAACTTCATCTGTGACCACTTGGCCAAACACACAGCGGAAAAGGGAATTCTCTCCAACATCCAAGTCGCCTCAGTGGAGGAAGCCACAGCCGAATTTGAACCAGCTGCAAAGGAACTCAGTCGACAAAAAAAAGAATTCAGACTCCTCACTGCTGGACAGCAAACGCAATATATTATTCCCAAAACAATAAGCGTATGGTATAAAGTCTTCACAGTCCTCAATAGGATACTCACTGGACACGGAAACACGCTGTACTACAGATACATCGTTGGGAACGGGGCGAATCCCCCTCAATGCACCAATTGCAACGGAAGACCAGACCTTGACCAACTACTGAACTCATGCCCGAAGTACGAAGACGACAGAAGAGCCCTTCTCCAAAAATACCAAGAAAACAACATTGACGACATCCTTAAGAATAACTTCCGAATCGAAACCTTTGAAGAGATATACCAATTTGTGAACAAAAATAATATGGACATCTAAAAAAAAAAAAAAAAAATTGAAAAAAAAACACTAACGCAGTGCAACATGGCTCCTCGCTGGCACTAGAAAATCGAAAACCACCACCACCACCACCAGAAAAACTAAACTTTTGAATCTAAACTTAATAATATGACGCTAAAGAAAAAATATTTGAAAAATAATGATACACGTAAAGTTAGATACATAAAATATAATTAAATTCAAGAAAATGGGTAATAAATTATGCTATAAAATGTACCTATGGTGCATTAATGTGCATTTTATTTCAAGTCTGCGTCCAGAATATCCAACATGTACCTACCTATTAAACAGTGAATTTTGAGACTCCTAACCCTAGCACGAGTTTTACTCTTAGCATAATTATGTATCTTGATTGGGTAGATGCACTGAAGTATTCTTACCATGCTATAATGTGTATTTAGAATGTATTTCCATAAAACAAAAAAATGGCGTTCATAATAAGGCAGCGGAGAGCTACTCTAATATTATTCTTTTTTTAAATTCTTCGCATGAATGCGGCAGTAGAAAATGAATAACCTAATAGAAGACCTTATTGTTCTAATGAATGCACCGGCATAATATTGCTTCATATTCTTCTAATAAATTCACACACACGTAGGTACTCAATTGTTTAATATTCAAAGAGTTGAATAAATCTTATGTGATTGAAATCAGAATTTTCTACTTTTTTCCATTAATATGTTAATTATTCCTTCCCTGAGTATTATCCTAGGCAGCAGCACATTTATGTTACGAATTTTCATTGCTTGGGTAGGTATACACCTACATATACTTGAGTTCGGGGTGACCGGTCGAAAATGATGATTATTATCTAGTAAAGAACTAATACCTGAGAACGACTAAAACCGACCAGTCTCATCCTTGAACTGTTCACCTATCAGTTGTTCGTAGATTTTTGTTCTCCCCAGTATCATCACAACTCACCCATAATACAAAATATTCGGGCTTCCATAATATAAAGGCAGCGGTGACCAGCGTTGTGGATGATACAGATATTTGTAAATCGACGAATGGGACGGTGCCTATAGCTGTCTGCGGACACCCTGTATAGATTCTAATCCCAGGATGGATTCGGGATGATCCAAAAACATTCTCCGTAAACATCGCTGACGAATAAATCGATTCGTGTGAGGTCTACTCCGGATATTGGAACGAATCTGATATCCCTGCGGTGGGACGAGGATGTCGTTTCCCACAATCGACGCGCTGCAACCGCGGGAACTTTTTGTTGCCGATGGTGGTGAACGAGATTGTCCCTCGAATCCGGAGGACAGGAGCTGTTAAGAGCTCGAATCTCGTGGTTTTCTTCGCGGGCTCCCAAGCAGACCCACTTCTCTCACCCAACGAGGTAACCCCTATCAAGTTACCTACCATCCGGGTCGGTCTTACGAGAGTACCCACGTAGAGTTCCGTACCAAAATTCCCTTATCCAAGACCACCATTACAGAACCGATAACAAAAAAGGGTTGCCATATCACAAATTTTCTTTAAAAAGTTTAAACCCGCAGTATTTTCGAATGTAAAGCAATTTGGACACATCGGTAGGTACATCCCTCAACGCTTTAAAACAGGTTACTGTTCAGATTAACTACGTTTCTTCTCCATTTTTGTTCATTTTACCATATAGGAGTTATTTCAATTTTGGAAAATGTAGAATCTATGTTTTAAATCTCTTTAGACGAATGGAGGGAGGCTGTTTAGAGGCAACGTTATCAAACATTGTTCATTCTTGCGTGTGTATATGAGGGTTTCCTTTTTCTGCTACTACCGATCTTGATGTGGTTGTGGTTTATGTGGTTTATCATTATGTGAATAATACACCTATGCATTCGCTCGGCAAAACAATTTTATAAAACCCTCCCAAAAAATTTTTCTTTTACGTTTCAAGGTGCGTAGATTCCAAATATGCAATGTCCGTCCGCCGTGTCACGTACAACTACTTCATTTTCGGTCTAAAAAATTCGTTCTTTCGCACACCGCCTTCATCTGAGCCCTAGTTGTCTCCCGAAACTATGCAGCCCGATCGGAATATACCCACCCGGGGTGTTATGGGTGAAGACGACTGCGAAGTCGAAGTCAGAAATGGGTTTCTTATTCTGCTGGACATACCTACAGAAATGATGGCTGTTCATTTGTTGTTTCATTCATGTGCAATAATTGAAATAAGTATTTTTGATGGTTTCCACCAATTTTGGCCGCCAAAAAGACGAGTTAGGCTCTTTTTTAAATGTAATTGTCATGATTCACCTACAAATACTAATTCTAGTGTCATTATACCAGTTTATGGTGATTTCAGACAATTTTCCAGGTTTTTTACTCATAAAAAATGAATTTTGGTGAGCTGAAACTTCGTTAGAACCTTAATTTTTCCACTCGAGTCAAAATTACAGCTACAACCTCGATTTTTCACTCTTTGATCAAAATCAACTTCATATTCGGTCTTCTCACCCTAAAAAACATGGAAAACGATAAATCACAAGGTCACATTCACTAAAACCTCAAAAATCCCTCGAAAACCTTTATTTTTATACCCATTTTCCCCCGCAGCACCCCTAGGTGTATTCCGATCCGGCTGCCGAGCTTCGGAGGAACCCAGGACCCAACTGTGTTCCCAAATGGTGACCAAAACTGTGTCCTGAAGAACGACGATTTTAGACCAAAATGTAACGAAAATTTAAGGCTGAAACTTTGTTAGAACCTCAATTTTCTAGTCTCTGGTCAAACTCGACATCATGTTCGGTCTCCTGGTCCAAAAAACATGGAAAACGATACCACAAAAGTTCATTTTACTAAAACACAAAAAACCCCCATTTTTACATAGATTTTTCACTCATAACACCCCTGGGTATATTCTGATCGGGCTGCAAAGTTTTGGGACACAACTAGGGCCCACATGGAGCCTATGTGCGAAATAACGAATTTTTTAGACAGAAAATGAAGTAGCTATGCATGACATTACGGCGTACGACGGGCGGACATTGCATTTTTGGAGTCTGTGCACCTTGAAACGTAAAAGCAAAAATTTTGAGGGGGTGTTATAAAAAATTTTTGCTAAAAGATAGGTACATAGGTGTATTATTCACAGAATAATAAACCAAAATGGGCGTGTCTTGGAGGGCCAAAATTGGTGGAAACCATCAAAAATAGCTCTTCCAATTATTATTGCATATATGAAAGAAGCAATAAATAATCAGCCCACATTTCTTTAGGTATGTACTAGTAGAGTAATAATCCCATGTGACAAGGGCTTGCAGCGTTTTGGTTTATTGTATTCAATTATGAACCTTTGGAATCGAGCACGGAAAAACATTTTTAACCCCCTCTCAAAATTTTATGGTTTCTGTGTTAAGGTATGTAGAATCCGAAAATTAATGAAATTTGGTTTGTCCCGATTTGGGTCTAGCTGACCCGCTTTCTGCAGAAGGGTATAGTTTATTTTCGTTTTTAAATGGATCTTGAATTAAAGAATTTTTTGAGACCACCCGGAGCATTTTACGTCCAGCCGTTCATTTGCTCCGAAAAGCTTCGTCAACATGATCGTGAATGAAAAGTCATGAATCCGGCCCAGATATAATATTGCTAGGGAGCACCTGATTATAATCATCTCGGATGGCTGTATAGGAAGTCGAGTTGGTTGGCCTGTGATATTATTTTATTTGAAGAATGATGGCTCTTTTAGCGAATTTTCAAAGAAAATGAAGCTATTGCAATGGCTTCGAAATTTAAATAATATAAATTTTTGGAAATTTTCTTCATAGAAATCCGTTTCAGACCATTCTAAAACGATTCCTGAAATTTAACACTTTTTTATATGTATATATATATATATATGTGTCACTCGAGACGATAACTCTCGATAGAATTGAGATAAACAGCTCAAATTT
Organism: Leptopterna dolabrata; assembly: GCA_954871275.1. Classification (NCBI taxonomy): domain Eukaryota; kingdom Metazoa; phylum Arthropoda; class Insecta; order Hemiptera; family Miridae; genus Leptopterna; species Leptopterna dolabrata. Next base: position 43,474,772 of record OX940982.1, on the reverse strand, counting down.
GCACAAAAAATCTATCTTGGCAATCGAAAGGCTAAGTTCGAAGATGGGCGAAATTGGCCTACTCTAAGGAGGGTTTTGGCGCATTTAAAGTGCGCAAAAATTACCCAAAAATCCCCAAAATGTTATTTTCCAACAAGTGACCCCTCATTTTAAAGGTTTTTGCACGCTGAACACGATGGTGGAATCGGATTTTAGATATCTTGATCCGTTCTCAAATTAGAGCATTTAAAGTGCGCAAAAATTACCCAAAAATCCCCAAAATGTTATTTTCTAACAAGTGACCCCTCATTTTAAAGGTTTTTGCACGCTGAACACGATGGTGAAATCGGATTTTAGATATCTAAATCCGTTCTTAAATTAGAGCATTTAAAGTGCGCAAAAATTACCCAAAACTAGGATAATCTTTAAACTCTTACCCCCCCCCCCCACCCCCTTAGAGTGGTCAGATTGAAAAATGTGAGAAGTATTAATTTAAGACGAGAGTTCGAAGCAAAAAAGGGGGAGGCAAACGATTAGTACAACTCCTTGAATTTCCCATTTGACATATAATTTATTGTTATGATACCTTCATAGATAGACAAGTACCGGCCCACGTATTACTAGAAGGAAGACGAAAGAAAAAATCTATTTCAAATTATTCAATTTAGGTACTAACAGTAGGAGGAAGAAGGTTAGGTAGGTATCTTATCAATTTATTATCAGTATCATACGAATATTTGATATTCAAAGGTAGGTAGGTACTTAACATGATAAAAATAATATCAATGAAGAAGGAAGGATCTACCTACCTAGTAGAGCAAATCTTGAACTGGTTTTAGATACCAGGCCTGAAATCGTAGTCAAGAGGAAAGGCCATTCAGAAGGAACAAGGAATCTACTCATAACAAACGGTAGAATCAGGATGGACAAAACGTACAAATTAAAATAAATACGAAGAGAATATACATAGAAAACCAAATTTTAGACCGAAGTTTTCCTTTATTCAAAACCATAGCCATTAATTCGAATATTTCTTTGAAAATTCGCTCATTAAGTCATGCTGCATGACTGGTTTTTTTTTTATTATGTTGATAGGTACTTCTGGAACGTGAACAAGCGTTATGCTTCATGAATAACAACAAATGATTCATTAATGATTGACTCCCGCGCATTTTTATGAAACTGCAATTCCCCGGCCGGCTCTAGTACTCGATTTAGGGCTTTCCTGCTGGGGGAGCACGAGCGTAGGTATTGAACACAGAAAACAGTGATCTACGCAGAAGGGGCATCTATACAGGTAAATAATAAACCGTTGCGTAATAATTTGCAGCGTTTTTAGACCACGGCGAAGGTTTGGGTTTTATTATCAACGGTATGACCTTGCCATCGTAAAAAATAATGAATAAATAAAATAACAAATTTTTTATAGCCGTTCGGACTCCAGAGGACACACGAGCGCACATACAAATACGGCAATTATACAACACAATATTATAACTAGTTAGAGTAGAGTGAAAGTTCCTTTTATCTTAGCCACACCAGTAGGTTTTTGAACGGTATCAAACAGAGTCAATGGTATCATCCAATCCTATGCAACGTCTGTTCATCCAGCTGGTTTTATAAAAAATCTGGTAGCAAGAAAAATATTGTGTCAAATGTGAAACGGCTGGCCTTCACGGTATCTATCTGTCTTGAATGGCAACAGCTCAATAACAATCTACCTAACTCCATCTGTTTCCGATACACTTGAAGGTGATTTATTGAATTTTATTGTAAATAAATATGTATAATCAGTATTCTACTTATTGCAACGTTGACAACGTTATGAAAAGTCAATTTTTCTCACCATATGCATTTAATGAAAACGGCCATTCAAATAAATTTTGCCCTTAAACATAAAGTTTACATTAAAGTAGATTTTGCCTCAAAGTGGAGCGCTAATGGCAGCTATTAGGTATATACATCTCAGCATCCAACTGATTAGTCGTCGTCCATCATGTCCTGTGCATTCTAAAACAATGGACCATTTTTTTTGCAAACATTTTTTGCCGCATTTTTAATTTTAATCACCATTATTTAAAAATTAACACCTGTTTTTGAAAACAGGCTTCAACTACCATTTTTCCAGAATTCTTAATATATTTTTTTCAAAACAAAATTTGACGAAAATTTTCCACTGTGGGCTTAGGAACTATGAATAATTCAACAGTATTAACCATTATTCAAGTCTCACGTCTCTCCAGAGACGATATTCGACCGAATCTATAAAGATATTTTAAACTCTTCACTTTCAGTGCTTGTGAAGTGGGAATTGCAAGAAAGTGCTTGTCGCCAGGAATCAAAGGACACCAAAACGATTTGTGTGAGCCAAGTTGGTTGGGTTTTATAAATCGAAATACACTGAATTGTTATCTGTCAATTCGGTTTCATGTTTCCCTGTCATCGTCTTGATCGCTTGATGCAAACTGTCACAGTCCGTACAACTTACAAGATGCAGTTACGTGCAGGTGCATCACCTGTGCAATTGCTGATATGCTTAGCTGATGAATTAGATTGATGCTTTTATATTAGGCCATCAGGTAGGTAGTAACTGTTGTCTACTGAAGCCTTTTAATGAGGCAATTACTGGAGCCCAGCTCTGACGCCAGTCGAACAAGAAGGCTGAGACTTGTAAGAAATAGATGTCGTAAGATATCTAAATGTCCAGAGGTTGCCAGATTACCGAACTTGTGTACGGTGCATATTTTTTTGTGGTAGGTACTCACAGAGAAAAGTAAGTGTTACTGGGAAGGCAACAACGTGTTGGTAGAATGGGTGGCTTTTCCTAGTAATTTTATAATTCCTAAAGAAATTATTTACACTCATCACTGCTCTGGACTAAAAATGTCTCTCTAATTTAGTAAAGAATAAACATACTTGTAAAATGTCATTGTATCCAATAATTTAGAGGCCTTGATGCGTAATGACAGGTATTCTTTTGTAGGGCTACTCCACAAAATAACTCTGATTCTGAGTATGTAAAGATAGACGCATTCTACATAGGGTGATCTAAAAGCCGTCAAACAAGAACGTGCAGCCAACCATATCAGCAACCAGTGTGGTCTATGAACATTCTTTTCTGTCGAGTGAATCCCTTCAAGGCCGTCACAGAGCAATTACTTTCCCTCCAGTCGGTTCATTCACTACATTCACCTATCCGCCCGCAACTAGGTACTTAACCCTCCGGAAGGAACATCGGTATCACATACCGCTATGGTTCCTATTTTGAGCGGTGGCGGTGCGAGGGGAAGACGGAGGCGGCTGGGCCCCTCTGACATCTTCAGTCAGGTACCGGGAAGGGCGGGTAGAACGTCGGAGGAATTTTCGCGCCGTTTTTTCCCACGGTAAGTTGCTTATTTGTAAAATGTTGTCGGTATCACATACCGATGTTCCTTCTAATCGATCAAAAGGTCGTCGGTATCACATACCGATGTTCCTTCCAATCGATCAAAAGGTCGTCGGTATCACGTACCGATGTTCCTTCTAATATCATTACTCAACAACTTTCATTTTTTTTCTGTAAATCAAACATTTTTCATGTTGTCTACGAGTACCTACCATGCAATTTATGAGCATCCAAGTGGTTTTGCTTACACGAGGAAGCTTTTTTATGTTTTGTTATAGGTAGTGATGGCATCAAACTTTCCTGTTTCCTCTCGTACAAAACGCCTTGTAACTCTCGCACTGATGAAGAACCCTCTCTGATTCAGAATTCAAACATGAGAATAGTATTTTTCTACCATTTGATATTATTTTAATTTTGTACTCTTTACCTAGTCCAGCAGGCTTTTTTTTTTTGTTATCAGAATAAGACTGACAACGAAACATTATGACTGAGTATAGGTAGGTACGTAGGAAGTGTGTGTCATTTTTATTAGGTACCTACTTTTGATCTCATTGAGTCCTTCCTATAAGTATGGTTACCAATGTACACGAATTATTGTACATACGAGTAAATATAAGTACCTACTTATCTGAATAAACGTTTATTGCATTGAATAACGTTCCTGAATAATCCCTATACGTTCCCGAATCCTAAATAAAATGTTAGAGTTGTTAAAAGTTGCAAATATTTATGAAAAATACAGACTTTCTGAAATAGCGGTATCACATACCGACGTTCCCACTAACCGTCAAAAGAAAGATGTTCCTTCCGAAGGGTTAAAGGAAAGGCAGCCAACTCCGGTAACTCTCGGGGAAATGCATGACAGTTTTAAATTGAAACTTTGCCTCATAGCTATTATCGATGGATGGGTTTCAAATTTTTTCCCCAGCTTGAATTACTATCCAATCATTCCGTCAATATCCTGGTCTCGTCAGGCTTTGAACGGGATTTTTTAATCAACTTGAAACATGTTCCGTAAACACCGCTTTATACACCACTTGTTAGACTTGGAAGATCTGTACGTTGTTTTTGTACCTATCAATGTGATCATAATCGTCAGACAGACGGTAGGAACCGAACTGCTAAAATCTTACTCTTTCTTGTCTGATATGCAACGGAACTGAAAATATATTTAATTTCCAGTTACAGTGCAACCCCCCCCCCCCCCATCCCATCCCTTTCCAGAAACAATCTGAATAGACACATAGGAATTTTGAAATGATCCAAATAACCATTCGTTTTTAGAACTGATATTAGCCCAGTTAAATAGGACCTTTCTGGGGCCGCCGGTTAAAAAAATCGTAGGAAAATTAGAAATAGTTTTAACCGCTTGACATCTAATTGATGAGGTATCCTAGATTTGCACCATCCTCCGCTGCGAGCTTCAACCGGGGACGGGGGGAACGAAAATTTCCGACTTTTTTCATATTCGACTAAAACACAGAAACATTTACTCATAAAATTGAAGAGCATTAGATTCTGAGGTTGAGTGACAACTTGTAATTCGACCCGGTAGAATGGCAGAAATCAATGGTAAAAAAATGACTGTTTTTACCAATATCGCTGATAAAGCCGATAATAGTGAATTTGAACGTCCGTGCCGTCAAAACTGCTGTTCTAAATGAAAAAAAAAGTATGGAATGAAAGTTGTAGAGCATCAATCTGCGTTCAGCAATCACCTTATGTCATGTCAAATTCGCGGAAAACAGAAAATAGGAAATTTGAATTTTCTATTATTGTGGAATTGACCGAATTTGATCAATGAGGGTGCGCTTGCTGAACGCAAAATTCGATGCTCTACAATTTTCATTCTATACGTTTTTTTTTTTCAATTAGAACAGCCTTTTCGACGGTAGGAAAGTCACTACACCATCTTTTTCGGTGATGTTACTAAAAATCAGTTTTTACCATTGATTTCGGCCATACTGCCGGGTCGAGTTACAAGTTGTGGGTAGTCCATCGACCGAGAATTTTATGCTCTTTAATTTTTGTTAGAGTAAATTTTTCTGTAGGACGCATATTTTTTTTTTTGCTAATTTTTACACAAAGGTTTATTATTTATCTGTATGGTCTTTTTTTTTAATGTCCGATTTCAAAGGTTCATTATTGAAAATAATAAACTAAAAACCTGAAAAAAGTCCAACAACCGTGGTTTTTGTGACCCCACTTTTGAAGCTGGCAACAGATGATGGGACACATTTAGATATCTAGTAAAACGATTAAAACGATTTAACGACTTCCAGGTTCGCTACAATTTTTTCCACCACCAGATCTCATTTAACTGACCGATAAGTATTAATATGTTTCACAGACAATGGATGAATCTTTTAGTACCACTCCAATCACCATTAATCGGTCAATACTTATGGTATATATAACTACCTAATATAACAGTCTTTAAAACACCTATAAAATCATTTCAAAGACGAAAGACAATCTCTCGGATCTTGCCAACTGTGGCTGTAAAGTTGTATTTCCACTAAATTCTTCTCGCGCTCTGAAAATAATGAATAGTCAACTGCAACTAATTAAGCAACTTCGAGCTTCGAGTTTCACGATCAGTTTTGCGACATTTTCACTCACATTCGTCGCTTAAATTAAGAGTACAACAAATTTCCAATTAAACTCTTTTTAGGTATCCCTGACATTCTTGTCATTCCCTGACTTCATGAAGTTCGACAAACAAAGTGTAATTTGATGCAGACAGGAGGTTTATTATTATCATGAAAGGTACCAAGATGGCGGAGTCGATAACGAAACTCAAGTTAGAAAGTTCATAAGCCCATACGCATGCAAGTCTTCAATTGGTTTCACTTCCCATCTATCAGCAGTGTTGGACGGTTTAAAATATTGGTTTAGAAAGTCAAATACTGAATCGAGCAAGAAGTGAATACAGGTAAAGTGTTAATTACGGGTTTTTAAATTATAAAGTACTTTGAGAAAGTTGTTGATGATGTTTGAATTGATATGACTGTATAAGGTATACGTATGAGTATAGTATGGCTGGGGTGTCACGAGGTTACGACTGCACTGACTGTTCAACTTCGTGAAAGTATTACATGAGACTATTTGGAATCTTTAATCAGCTTTCAATTTATTCGTCTCATCACCGGGCAGGAGCGTAGCGTGCCTCTGGTGACGGGGGTACCGCAATGAATTCCACCCCCCCCCCCCCCACAACATTCACACTTCCTCACACACTCTAAAAATGTAAATGTGAAGCAGTTCTTAGCAAGCCGTTTGTCAAAGGAATTTTATGATATTATTGATCTTCCAAATTCATTAGAAATAATTCATAACTTGCAAACAAAATAAAAGGTTTTTTGAACTACAGCCTGATAACCATTGGTACCTATTGTATGTTTCAACAGTGAAATGCCGAGTGTACTCACGGTTACGTTCCTTCACAACTCTCTTGAAATCAGGCAACGCTGAGATTGACCGGCCGGCTCTGATGATGTCGTTCTTTTCGCTAAAACTAGGAGAACTAAACGAACGCCGAACCACGGAACAATTAACGCAACAACTATCCATTTTAGGAGGAGACTAGGACACTAGGAAAGATTCGAATTCAAACAACTAAACCTGAAATTAGGAACAATTATTATGAAAACTACAAGTAATAAAATTATGAGAAAACAGGCCGTGTAAGAATAGCTTCCGAAAAGCAAAATGGATGACAGTGCACAGTGACAAGTTGTCAAAGTTTTTTTCTCGAGTTTTTAATTGATAGCTACAATCGATCCATACGCCAGTATCCCTCCTCACCAAGATTGGATACGCTGGATATTTGTGCTAGCCCAACTTACTAATACAGTCTCCTGAAGATGTGTAAGACACTCACTCACACACGCAAACACACTCACACAGACGATGTAGAGACACACACACATCGGATTCTGGGCCTCTGCAGACTGGTAACGGTACCCCAGCGACCTTGAGATTTCAAATATTCGAAACCTGCCGAAAACCATATGATTCTAATCGACTAATCGATACTTGGCTGTTTTTCGTCCATGACTGGCAGACATGGAGGTTGGAGGATAGTTCATGGAAGGAGAGTCATGGAGGATGGAGTTATGAGTGGACAATTCAAATTGCTACCTACCTACGGAATGTAATTTTTTTCATTTTTCGTGTAGGGTAGCGCCGGTACCCCCGGTACCCCTGACGCTACGCGCCTGTCACCGGGTCGATATTGTAATATCAATCAAACGATAATTGAAAGCCCGTGTTCCATTACAGTTACAGTACAGGTATTAATTTCAGCTGTAATAAATCAATAATTGCAGGATTCAACAAGACTCAACTGTTAAGTAACTACTACAATTTTTGTTAATCCGACTTATGGGCGTAAGGTATATTTATTTTACCGCAGATTTACGGTTCAAGTAGGTACCTACCTTCATCGAAAACTATTGGGAAGTGCTCTTTATGTTGACGTCTTATTGTTGAATATTACTTGGTTATTATGTTAAATCATTCCTTTGGTAATATAATATTCTGATAACACCAACACGGTTATTACTATAATTGTAATGTTGAGTAGTTGTATTATATAATACTAATGTAACCTATATATATACATATATAATAATAGGGTGAAATAAATTGAATCCACTGGTTGGATACGATTGGGGGAGTTTAAGTTTGAATCCGGCAGCATGGTTCCTTAACATTTGAGTTCCACAATTGCTAAAAACAACAGTATCGGAAGAGGAGATTTGCTATAAGCTTCATCTTGAGGTTGAGTGCTGGCCTACTCACTAAGGGATCAGAAAGGATTAACTATATCCAGTGATTAGCTGCTATACGATTCCACTAAATGGTAATGCCACTATAATGGGTCTTGCTACTCGTAAACCTGTCAAGCACTCGCCGTATTCGGTAGGTAGTTGTCTCCAACCGAAATTTTCTGGGCAAACTATTTGGGAAGGACGATGAAAAGTCTGATTCGAATGAGACTACCTCATAATTTCGAAAAACAGCAAAACGGACAACACAAATCATGGCTATACAGCCGTACTGAAGCTTGATGATAGAGAGTGATACTTCGTCACATTGAAAAGTCGCTATTTTTCCACACAAAAGGTTTTTTTTTCCGGTTGAGCATAGAACGCTTGTAATACCTGCATCCCTTCCCGTTCCCCATACCGCCGCTTTGATTCCAAGCCGCCCTTCCCCTCCTCCTACTTCTGTAATTTCACCCCTCACTAAATATCTTCAGTACCATACAAACCATCACCGCTGTACCACCCGAACCTAGTGATTTCGATACATTTTCTAACCGTTTGTGAAAACGCGAGCCGTATTTTTTGGCATATTGACACTGGCTTGAACTTGACTTTACCGTTTGTGAACTATTTTTTATAATACAACAACATTTCGGGAAAATAGGTACGGGACTGTGTGACCGTGTTCAAATGCTGTGTTCGGGGCTTCGCAAAAAAAGCCTCCAAAAGGAACTGTTTCGACCGATATATTGAACAATTCGTACAACATCTAACAATTTGTACAACTGTACAAGAGTGTTCGGATATCGCAGTGAACTTCAAAGAACACACACGGGTTTCAACGGAATGGATATGTTGTTGTATAAAATAGTTCACAAACGGTAAAGTCAAATTCAAGCCAGGGTCAATATGCCAAAAAATACGGTTCGCGTTTTCACAAACGGTTAGAAAATGTATCGAAATTACAAGGATCGGATGGTACAGGGGTGATGGTTTGTATGGTACTGAAGATATTGGGTGAAATTACAGAAGTAGGAGGAGGGGGAAGGGCGGCTTGGAATCAAAGCGGGTGGTATGGTCAGGGGGATTTGGGAAAACCCAGGGTTGTTGAACGGGAAGGGATGCAGGTATTACAAGCGCTCTATGCTCAAACGGAAAAAACGTTTTGTGAGGAAAAGTAGCGACTTTTCCGGTGCACAACATAAGCGCCAATCGCCCATCAAAAGGGTACATATGCGCCAATCCCCTGTCGATTCGTATTGGCGAAAGCGCCAGTTTGCAGTGACATAAGCGCCAGTTTGCAGTGACATAAGCGCCAGTACCAGCTAACGAGCCTTTTGACATAAGCCCCAGTATTTCGAGATGCAATGTACCTATCTTTGGCTAGCTTTGAAATGAAAGATGTGGTCGGTAAGGGAATAAAAACGTTAATGAACAACAACTAGTATCTAGACAGCAAGAATCATGTCTCACTTTTCTTACTGCTCCAAAATATTCATTTGGTCCCTCGATTTCCAGCCACTTGAAAGATTAAGAACTCTCATAGAACCCTTAAAATATACCATTCAATAAAGACGCGGAGAAGGCGAGCTGCGTGATGCAAGGGGCACAGCCAGGTATCTCTCCCACCAATGATCCCCCCCCCCCCCCAAGGCCGTAGGGGGCGCTTTATAAGGCGCCCGGCTTGCCCGGCTCGTCATTCTCCTGATCTCTCTCGAACCAGAGCCTTCCCTTCTCTCTCGCTTTCTCTCTCTCTCACCTTACCCCCTCTTCAACTCGCCCTTCTCCTCAATCCTGCATTCTCAACGTCTTGAAAACCGGACGAGAATTTCCTTCCCAGCACTCAACGCGGTGAGAACCGGAGGAGTGCTTTTCCAAGTATCCAAGTTGGTGAAAACCAGATGGATACTTTCCTACCTTTCATTTCCAATATCCAACGTGGTGAGAACCGGAAGGATATATTCCTTACCCCAATATCCAACGTGGTGAGAACCGGACGGATATTTTCCTATCCTCGAGGCATATCCAAGGTGGTGAGAACTGTGGGGATAGGCTCTCACATTCCTCTCTTCATCCAACCTCACTATCTAAACCTCACCTTTCCAAACCAACCTCAAACTTACCACTCACCCAAGAACCACTTTCAACTCTTGCATTCGTTATGTCTTCAGACTCTAATCTTGCTGTCTGTTTCACCCTATGCTGACCAGCTGTTGGATATATTGGACATAATCACCTATTTCAGCGTTTTAGTATTGTGCTTTTTGTATCGTCAAATGAAGCAATGCCTCCCTGACTACATCAACGTTTTATTTCTATCTCCCTCTAGCGCTGACTTCTTACCTATCGTAGCTGGCGCATCTGTCGCTGTCTGTCATTCGTTGTTTACTATTTTCATTCGGACCTATCCTGGCCTTCTGTCACACCACAAGTCGCTGCTGTAATTACGACTGCACACATAATTGGCGCTTTTGACGCAGTACTTAACGGGGGATTGGCGCTTTTGTTATGCACCCGACTTTTCAATGACGAAGTAACAGAGAGCTAGGATGGTTTCAATTCGGTGCAGATTCTCATTATTGTTCACAACAACTTTTCTTTTAGGATAGTACAAACAAAGAATATCGGGCTGTTCCAGGGGTATACAGTTCGTAAAATACTTATTCATTTTTTTCCATTTTTGAGATATACGCAATAGCTACTAGGTAGGTACACATATCAGGCACTGAAACCAAATTTCTCGTGAGAATGAAGAGAAGAATATTTTTGTCAGTACACTAGTACAGGAAATACCGTTTTGGACCACTGTGCACGACGATATTGGATCGACGGCCTGACGACTGTAGACCCATAGTCCGTTTCCTGTACACAACAGATCCACTGCTGACTTACTGCAATAAAAGTCGAGAGAAATCAGCAAGAAACCCAATGAAATGGCAAGAACCCTACATCTTGCTGTAATAGCTCTAAAGAAAACTTTTGACAGAATCCCCAGAGACGAGATTTGGCGAAACTTGGATGAACAATGAGTCGACCCTTGTTTGACATGTTGAGCCTTAAAGTCCTCAGACTGTACTATACTCTGCCTGAATGCCATAGAATTTATTATAATAAAAGAATCGTTAGTACCAACATAGACATACTTCAACAACTGTATTATATTAATAAAATGCACGTACCATTATATCGTCGTAGGTACCATAATGTGTAGGTACCCTTATTTCCCAGTAAAATAATGTAATCATTAGTTGCGCTCTTATCAGTTTTGTTTGAGCAGGTACTACTCGAATACCTACAAAAAGATCAGAAAGACCTTTGCTAGAAGGAAATATTTATATTAGTGCAGTATAATTTTTCAAGGACCGCAGTTTCGGCCCATTCACATCGGCCGTACCGACGACTTTTGGTTGGAACCTTGCAGTATTTAGGTTTTTTTTTTGTGTGTGTGGAAATTTTCGTTCTCAAATCGCCCAGGGCCGCCTGCAGACGTAAAGCTTTTAAACAAACTACCCGGTCCGTGTTTGCGCATTCAGATTAGAATTCTTGCAGGAGTTTAGCGAGCGGTTAACTACAAGATTTACAACTTTGGATATCTTCCGGCTAGGAATGAGGGGATATGTAGACAAGTTATTAGGTAACATGACAAAATATTTATGATAGATAAGCGTAATAAAATGCCTTTTAGGAGACAGAAGTCCTCCTTTACCTACTAAGGTAAGCTTCCCAGCATCGCCACAAAGAAATTGGCATTTTACTTATTTGATTATGGTACAATATGGTCGCTAAAGTACATATTATGTACGTAGGTACCTTATAGGTATATAGGTAGGTACCTTATTGAAAATCGTACAAATTAATTGATAATATGCTTTTATAGGAACAAAAACACGTTTAAGGTTTGCCATTGTTTTCCCGAAGTATCGTACCTACCTACTTCATTTCCGGTCGTCGAATTTTATACCTGAATGTTAAAAAAAGGTAGCTAGCATATTATTTTTCACGATAACAGACTACGCAAAAGTAGGTAGGTGGTAATCTTATGTCCATTGGAAACTACCTTCTATCATGGACTTTTAGGATCAACACACAAATTATAGGTACTGCGATTTTAAACCTCATAGGTACCCATAGGTACCTACTACTCAATGATCGGCACTAAACCATTCGATTTGATTTTCAACTTTCAGTGGTTATCGCAAGAAATTGAAATGCTGAATGGGTTTTGCGTAAGGGCATTTTCTCATATATTTTCAGGTATCATAATCAGACATGATTACCTACCGGCCTATGATTCCTAACCGTAACGACCGTTGGAAAACGAGACAGAAATACCGATTTGCAAAAGAAAAATTTCAATCATTTCATTAATAAGAATCAGTAACTAGGTACCTACCTTTCTATACAGAGTGTCCAATAATTAATCCCCCAAACTAAAGGGATCGATTCTACAACAGATTTCAGACAAAAAGTGCCTCCTACCGCTTACTCTCCCGACTTTTTACGTCTGCCGATTTTTTCGTTGCTCGGCCTTGTTTCACTAAGATCACCATAACTCCCTTCAGCAGGGAACAAATTCAAACTAGAGAATACCTTTGGAAAGAGCAGTAAATTTCCTATCTCCCTGATGCCAAACCAAACTTTTTTGAATGGATTTGATGATTCAAAAATCAGGTCAAACATAAAATGTTGTCAATTACACAGTGTTTTGAAAAATTCGATGATATTTTCGCACACGATTTTCCCCAGCCGCGTTTCAAACGCGGTGCGTTTTTCTCTATGGAAAAAAATCTATATTTCATCAGCTTTCCAGAGATGAGGTAACCGATTTTATTTCTTCAGTTGAATTCAGGGAAAAAAGATTTTGAATGCTAAAAAACGTGTTTTCCCCCGGTAAAATCGAGTTTTTTTTTCATGAAAAATTATCCCCCACGAGCTAATGAGTTTGGGGTCGACTTCTACGTGAATTTCACGTGGATAATGGTAACACTGTGAGAACTGATTGAGACTACTGACGCTCAATGAATGATTTGATGTGCAAATAACTTAATAATGATAATTTAATTGACGTTAAGCATAAAGTATTAATGCAGGTTGATGGGAGTTGGAAGGAAGATTGAGATCCAGGTGTTTTTTTGAAACCACTATTTAATGGAAAACACAAGCTTTCAACTGCTCTCTGACAGTCATCATCAGGTGTACCAGAAATAGTCGTAAGGCAAGTTGTCTTATCAGGAACAAGTTTCTGATGTGTGAGTGTTTTCCATTAAGTAACGGTTTCAAAAAAACACCTGGATCTCAATCTTCCTTCAAACTCCCATCAACCAGCATTGAAAAAGAAGATCCTTGCAACATTAATATAAAGTATTAATGTTTGATCTAATTTTCCCCTCATCAAATCCGCTCAAAAATTTTTGGTTTGGCATCAAGGGGGGTAGGAAAATTAAGCGATCTTTCCAGTGGTATCCTCAAATTTGAATTTTTCCCCAAATGAAGGGAGTTACGGCCATTTTAGTGAGACAAGGCCGAGCAAGGGAAAACAAGCGTGAAACTTGAAGAAAGTCAGAAAAAATAAGCGGACAAAAAAACAACTCTACGATGCAGTTTTTGTCGGAAATTAGCTGCAGAATCGATCCCTGAATTTGGGGAATTAATTCTTGGAAACACTTTATAGAAGCAGAAATGATCAAAGCAGAGATACTTACTCGCATATAAATCAAGTTACTGCTCGTTACTGACGGTGATTTGATCACAGAAACTGGTTATAGCACTGTATTTCGTTAGCGGAAATAGAGAATATTTCAGTAACTCTGGTGTTTGTTATAGAAATGAGTTTCATCTATTTCAATGCGAGTGATTTAGTTCGTATGTAGGTATTTTACAAACGCATCACACATGATAACCAGGAACATGAGGGCAGTAGGAAGGTTTTGACGGATGACATAACATTATATAAACGCATTATGTGAAACTTGGAAAACTAATGAGGTGAGGATGATTTTCGAGAGAAGGAAGAATGATTTGAGACCATCCACAAAAACTGTACGACCATTCCCGGCGTTTGGCAGCGTTTATCGTTTAATAAGGGAAAGCAGAACTTGGGGGGAATGTAACGACACGGAGAAGGAATATTATTTTGAATGGATCTCCACACCTCCTGTTCTGTGCCCCACACGGTAGGGAATGCTGCCAGGAAGAGTTGGGGGAGGCGAACTGGGAGTCACGGGAACCGGTACCGTCTACCAACCTACAACTTATTCCCGTTTTCTTGTATGCGATTCAACTTCAGAATTGTGACCGGGAGAGAATGCGTCTGGGCAAAAACAGTACAACGCCTGATAGTATGCAAACGTATACGTATCGTAACCTAGTGCAGTTCAAATATTACCCTTCTCAAGTTTTTGTATTTTACTTTTGATGCTAATGTAAGAAGAATTTACAGGCGGTCATAACGGAGACCGAGCCGATGTTATGTGGTAGGGATGGGTGTTTCTGCTCCTTTAAAAAAAAAAAAACTGTTTCGGGAAAACTGTTCTCAAAAACACAAGTGCTGACGCTTCCAACAACGATGCCGTCTCAAAACACATCAGGGGCAGGTTCATGGAACCGAATCGTTTTCGCAACAGCTCCGTTTTTCTACAGCAGAACATAGTTTAGAAACGAGTTTTATTTCGCAGCTTTACCGAAGTCATAGTTTTTCTAGATGTTGTCACTAATTTCTTACACCTTCCAACACATTTTGAAGCCTACTACTTGATTTTGAGGCACTAATTACTTTATGTGCGTCATGGATCCCCTAAGGTGGCCTGAGAGAAGTTTTTTTTTCCCCCTGTCTGTAACAATATTAGGTTTTACCAAAGGAGCAGAAGCAGAGGGAAGATTTCAGATAACAGCTGCAGTCTCATCCGTTGCGGTTGTTCGTCTGGGGCCATTCGGTTTTTGGTTTATTATTTTCAATAGTGAACCTTTGGAATCGAGCTTGAAAAAAAAAATTTAATTTTAATTTTTTTAGCTTTGATCATTGATAGTGCCATTTAATTGTATTGATTCACCTGCTAATACTACTTCTAGTGTTAATATACAAGTTAATGGTGATTTCAGACGGTTTCCCATGTTTTTGACTACTTAATAAAAAATGAATTTTGGAGCTGAACCTTCGTTACAACCTCAATTCTTCACTCTTTGGTCAAAATCAACTTCATATTTGGTCTCCTCGTCCTAAAAAACGTAGAAACGATACCTCACAAGCTCATGTTCGCTAAAACCTCAAATACCCTCGACAACCACCATTTGTTACACCCATTTTTACCCCCCCTGGGTGTATTCCGATCGGGCTGCCGAGCTTCGGGGTACAACTAGGACCCAAATGTCTTCCCAAATGAGGACCCAAACCATATACGGATTAAAGCGGTTTTAGACCAAATTTTAACGTAAATTTAAGGCTGAAACTTCGTTAGAACCCCAATTTTCCACTCTGGTCAAAATCGACTTCATATTCGGTCTCCTCGTCATAAAAAAAACATGGAAAACGATACATCACAAGCTCATGTTACTAAAACACCGAAAAACCCCATTTTTACCCCGCTTTCCACCCGTAACACCCTTGGGTATATTCCGATCGGACTGCGAAGTTTCGGGGAATGGAGCCTGTGTGCGAAAGAACAAATTGTTTAGACCGAAATTAAGGTAGATATGGATGAACGGGCGGGTGTAATCTCGGCCCAAGCTCGGTCGACCAAGGGTCAGACTGTCTTATCTAAATGTAAACTCGACCCACCCCTCTAATCCATCATCGAAGCGAGCATTGTAATCTCGGCCCAGGCCCAGCTAGTCAGTCAGTTTCTACAGGTGAACAGTACCGTTATCTCCACAGTTATCTCCTAGTCCAAGTGTTCCTTCTCCAAGCATTTGCTATAATGTCATGTGCGAATGTTGTTATAAGCCAACGCGGTTTCGTTCAAATCGAAGTGGACAAGTTCAAATTCAAAAAATGCCGGGATTTGGCGACGGGAGAAACCAGTTGGAGGTAAGAGTTTTATCATATTAAGAGTTTATCATAATAAATAAATAAATATTGACGGTTCTCAACCATATGTGATATTGAATGAATATTAAGTGAGTTCACATCGCTTTGTTTTGCTGGATTAGGTGCTGTATCACATCTTGTACCGCTTCCGCCATCACTTCTGGAGCCAATTATGTTATTTCGGAGAAAAGGCAGAATCACAACCACCCGCCTTTATCAGGCAACGGCAAAAATTCATAGCTGGAGAACTGGAAAAATACTTCCAAGGAAACCTGTCTCCTTATGGCTTGGCCGTTAAAGCCAGCAATCATTATAGCCCCCACCCAACTTAAATCGTTGGTATTATTATTTTTGACCCAATCACTATATTACATTTGACTGTGATATCCACTATATATTTTACATTTGGCTGTGATATTCACTATATTTATGTTTTACAGTGACTGTGATTGGCGAAAGCCTCGATTTTGTAAGACAACTATTCGTTATAATAAAACTTGGTGGAATGAACGGCTACTTTTTATTAGTTCCTTGGGCCAAGTTTACAGTGAACGAGTTGTGGAGATTACGACTATGAGAGCATCCTGGGCCGAGTTTACACACCAAGGGAGAGGGCAAGTAGGAAGGATTAGGCCCAGTTTACATCGGGTACCCAAGATTTGGGCCCAGCTTACAATCGCCCGGATGAACGGCGTACAGACATTGCATTTTGGTTTATAATTCTGCGAATAATACACCTATGTATTTGGAATCTAAGCACCTTGAAACGTAAAAGAAAAAATTTGAGGGGGTGTTGAAACAATTTTTTGCTTTGCGAATACATAGGTGTATTATTAACAGAATAATAAACCAAAATTGCTGTCCGTCCGCCGTACTTCGCACTTTTCTTAGTTGCCACGAGCTAAAATTAATGAAATTTGGTTTGTAGGTCCCCGCCGCGGTCTAGTTGGTCCTCGAATTTCGGCGTCACTGTCAGTCATCTCTAGGGGTGAAAAATAGGGGTTGCAATTTTCAGAACGCCGTAGCTCGATAACTCAATAGAAGGGTACGGTTTTTTTTTACTTTTTGGTTTATTAATCCTCGAATAATACACCTATGTATTCGAACAGCAAACAATTTGTATAACACCCCCTCAAAAATTTTCTTTTACGTTTCAGTGTGCGTAGATTCCAAACATGCAATGTCCGTCCGCCGTATCATGCATATATTTACTTTATTTTCGGTCTAAAAAAATTCATTCTTTCGCACACATGCTCCATTTGGGCCCTAGTTTTGTCCCGAAACTTTGAAGCCCGATCGGAATACACCCAGGGGTGTTATGGATGAAAAATGGTGTAAAATCAAGGGTTTTCGGTGTTTCAGTAACACGAGCTTGCGAGGTACCGTTTTCCATGTTTTTTAGGACGGGGAGACCAAATATGAAGTCGATTTTGACCACAGAGTGGAAAATCGAGGTTCTAACGAAGTTTCAGCCTCAAATTTGTCTCAAATCGTCGTTGTCCGGCTCACAGTTTGGGACCCCATTTGGGAAAATATTTGGGTCCTAGTTGTACCCCGAAGCTCGGCAGCCCGATCGGAATACACCCAGGGGTGTTATGGGGGGGGGGGGGGGGGGGACGGGGTAAAAATAGGGTATTTCGAGGTGTTTAAAAAAAAGAAGGTTTTAGTGAACATGAGCTTGTGAGTCCGAAAGACCGAATATGAAGTTCATTTTGATCAAAGAGTGAAGAATTGAGGTTATAACGAAGGTTCAGCTCCCAAAATTAATTTTTTATGAGTCAGAAGCCAGGAAAATTGTCTGAAATCACTATAAAATTGTATAACAACATTAGAAGTAGTACTAGCAGGTGAATCAAGACAACTAAATGGCACTATCAATGATCAAAGATAATTTGTAAGAAAAAAGGAGCTTCATTCGTGTTTTTGGGGGCCAAAATTGGTGGGAACCATCAAAAATAACTATTTCAATTACTGCAAGAGGGAAACAATAAATGAACAGCCAACATTTCTGTACTGTATGTCCGGTAGAATAATATACCACCTGGTAAGGACTTTGCAGCGTGTTTTAAATTGATCTTGAACAAAGCATTTTTTGACACAACCCGAAGCAAGGTACGTCCAGCCGTTCGTTTGCACCGAAAAGCTTCGTCAACATAAGCGTACCATTAGGACAGTAAATCTAGCAGCCCAGTAAATATCCGATAGTCGGTAGTACCTACGTGTATCAAAGATTTTTACGAGGTACATATCGAGTACTCTGCACGAATATTTTCCCGCCGGTATTTCACTTCACTAGCAATGGAATCTACACTAGGTACCATTGGTGTCAGTGCGATCAGCGTATTGACGCAGAGCACTCGCAGGTATAATTATGATGGTGAGTAGAAGCGTAGATTGTGCTGGTTCTTTTAAAATATTGGTTCACAGTAGTCAGGAAGCTGACAAAAAGATGAGACTAGCATAGTATAAGTAATATAAGAAGTATAAGTATAAGAGGTAAAAGTAGTATAAGAATTTGCAGTTTTGAGACTCAGGCAAATGTTCCTTTTAGAATCATGTGTCCATATATTCAAGACTGGCATCGATGAAAACGATCTGTCTATTGTCTCCAATACGCGAATGGCTTCGTTGACCGATGTCAAGCTACCAAAATGCAGCTCTGAGCTCTTTAAACGTATTTCCTATAACAGAGCTCTGTTTATCTTTTATGACAAAAGGATAAAAATCTCTGAATTCAAAAGCCTTAAGTTCTTTAAACAATCAATCGTGCCCTTCCTTTCGGATACATAATAATAAGTTATTAGGTAAAAATCGTAAGCATCTGGAGCGCCTTTCCAGAAATATTTTGTACAAATAATTGAATCGTTGAGGTCTGAATGAACTCCTCCTGAGAGCACAAGTTCTGATGAACTTATTCTCATGGTGGGCAATGACAGAATCCCTTATCCCTCACCCCAAAATAATTTCAGTTACTTTTCATTGCTACATTCATCTTTATTTTTGTAATTCTTTATGCATATTTTAAGTTAGAAGTTAAGTTTGGTTACACTTTTTCAATCAACGCACTGTATTTTTCTGTATTTCTGTATACTGTATTTTTCTCTGTCTTTTGCCAAATAAATAAATAAATAAATATTATCTTTCTTGGCTTAGGTGGTTCTGCAGTTCTAGAATCTAGTTAGTTAGTTTTGACATTTTATGTCTTTACTATGGCACATAACTCAAAAAGTGTGACGTTACGGTGTGACGAAGAAAGCGTTATGAAAAATTTCTAATGATTTTCACGTACAACCGATTCGTTGCGGAACTTTAACTTCGCCAGTTATCATCGTACAAAAATCGTTCACCACTCGTTGGATAGCTCTCGATTTACCTAACCATATTACGTTAACCACTGCGGAGTGCGTGGCCGACAAGCTGCGGTATGAGCGTGATTGTTTAAATAATTGTTTACACACAGGTGATCATTCTCACTAACGAGGTACGTGGTGTGGGTGCGGGAGGGGGCGCAGACATAAAATGTCCCTCGTGGTTGCGTACTTGTACGAAAGCTGTACCCATTTGCTATGGATTTCCATTATACAGGGTGAACACACTTAATTATAATTGAGGGACTGGGAATCCTGTATTTTTTATTGTTGTTCTCGGGACAGCACATAACTACGAAAATACAGAAATACGACGGAACTCGCGAAAATACAGAACCGAGCGCGAATGATGCTGATTCCACACGATCACATATATAAGTCAAGAACAAATTAATAAGCCGAATCCGGTGAGGGGCAGCAGAAGCCGCCGCGGATCCAAAAAGAAAATACATTGGTACATTCGTACAAATAAAAATGTATTACAAATATTCAGAGGACTAGAGGAGCACAATTATAATTTAAGAGAATCTTACGTGGTGGTGTTTGCGATGTTGAAAAGTTCGTTAGGAGTAGTGGGAACCTTGCGGATGGTGAGCTTGTGTCCGTCCGTCGACCCCATACCTATGGATGTCGGCGAACCCGGCACGAAAGCCTCCATATGTCGGTCCCACGTGTTGTTGTTGATCTGCCCCGGTATGGGATCGTCGCCGAGGTGTATCCGGACCCGGGAGTCCGGACCGGCGGCCGTCGGCATGACGAGGACCCTCTGACCGAGACGTGAGTTCCTCAGGGCGAGAGGCGTCGAGAACGGGCTGCGGGCGGACGGTCTCTGCTCCATGAGAGTTCGTTACGTCCTGGAGATGTTTTGCTTTTCTTCCGAGGTCCCGGACCTAACCGCACATCACAACTGACGAGACTGAAAGCTCCGGTGGGCTGGCGGTCGCGAGGACGAGGCGTCCGGGAGTCAGCTGATCCTCCCTCTCCGCTCTCATAACAGACGCTCTCGTCGAACCTCCTCAAACGGAATTCTGCAGTACCCAACGAATTTTCACAGCCACCTACAACACAGGTGTGGCCACTCCCTCAAAATCGTTTTACCGGAGTTATAGGTACAACTTTGCACTGCTATAGAAATGAAATTACTCGCATTTCTGATTACAATTAGGCTGGGGGGGGGGGGGGCTACCCCTCCACCACACCCGAGATTTTATCTTTGTACTATACTAGCTGTGTACCCGCGCTTCGCAACGGTAGACAGACACCCCCTTTAGGACAGGCCCCACTCATAACAGATACCACCTTCTACGTTCAGCCGTTCTCATTTATCGATGCCGAGACAAACAAACAGACACTGTTTTATTATATGTATAGATTATACTATTTGAACCGACGCGTGTTGCTGCGATTTAAATAAATGGAGCCAACGGTCATGCCCCAATGCCAACCCTAACTGCCTTTAACCCCCCCCCCCCCCCCCCGTATCCTATGAACCCTCCCTACCTGGTTAGAAACATTCCTCAATGTTCACACAACAAATTCCCAAAGTTGCACTCCAAATGGTCAAGTAGTTTTGAAATTTCTGTAGACCCCCCCCCCCCTCTCATAACCTGTACCCCCCTCCCACTAACATCCTGATTGAAGTACCACTTGAATGTACTCGTCGAGCTGAATCCAGAATCTAATTACAATCGGATTTACGTCCAACCGTTCAAAGTTATTATAAGCATAAACGTCCTCATAGAAGTGATTATAACACGTTTTTTAGTAGTATTTCATTCATAGCGTTTCAACGGATGGACAGATTCAAATGCGGATTTTTCATAAACCTTCCCAGATAAATTCTGCGTCAAATGGTACCAGCTGCAACTTTCTACGTTCAGCCGTTCTCAATTGATGCCGAGACAAACAAACAGACAAACAAACAAACAGACACTGTTTTATTATATGTATAGATATGTATAAATATTCCGTGAAATGGCCCCAAGTCATCCCAGAAACTGGGAGTTAGAGTTGGAGTTAGAATATTTTTATTGAACATCGTGTACATAATTGAAGACCGCGCGGCCGAACAACCGTCTGTTACATTTTTGAAATTTTACAGGAGAGTGAAAAAATGCTGCAAGTCCTTGTCACATGGGTTTATTATTCTATTGGACATGCCTACAGAAATGTTGGCTGTTCATTTATTGTTTCTTTCATGTGAAATAATTTAAATAGCTATTTCTGATGGTTTCCACCAATTTTGGCCCCTACAACACAAATTAGGTACGCTCCTTTTTTTTCAAATTATCTTTGATCATTGGTAGTGCCATTTAATCGTCTTGATCCACGGGTTGAAACTTTTCCTAGTGCTATTCTACAATTGATGGTGATTTCAGACGATTTCGCAGGTTTTTGACTCATGATAAATCAAATTTGGGAGCTGAACATCTGGTACAACCTCAATTTTCCACTCCTTGGTCAAAATCGACTTCATATTCGGTCTTCTCGTCCACACAAACATGGAAAACGATTTCTCAAAAGCTCATTTTACTAACATGTTACTAAAACACAAAAAGTACCTATTTTTATACACATTTTCACTCATAACACCCCTGGGTATATTCCGATCGGGCTGAAAAGTTTCGGGACACAACTAGGGCCCAAATGGAGCATGTGTGCGAAAGAACGAATTTTTTAGACCCCGGTCTAAAATGAAGCCGGTATGCGTGATACGGCGGACGGACATTGTATTTTTGGAATCTACGCACCTTGAAACGGAAAAGAAAAAATTTGGAGGAGGTGTTATAAAAATTTTTTGCTGAGCGAATACATAGGTGTATTATTCACGGAATAATAAACCAAAACGAACGCCAGATGAGATTTTTCGCAATAGACCGCATAGATTCCGCATCGACGGTTGCTCCAGAACTTGAGAACAATAAGTAATAGTAAAAAAGCTTTTTCAACTTCCCTCAAACATTGCAATTTTACGTTTTAATATTGCGTAGAGTTTAGGTAGGTTGGGTTTTAGCCCTACCTCATCAGATCGATGGCCCCTACCTACCTACCTACCCGGAATAATTATACCCGTAACCTACTACGAAATGATCATACACCAAAATGTGAAATAGGTATAAGGTTTTTTATCAACTCGAGGCAAAAAACTATTTCAAATAAAAGGAAAGTTCAATGAAAGGAAAGAAACCGGGAACAGGCTGATTCCGCTTAGAGGCTGCTCAGAATTTAATAGCTGCTTCCGTTTGACGTCTTTCAGATTAATCGGTCGGGACTTGGATTTACTTAATCTATCCACGTCGCTAGGGGAAATTTTGAAAGAGGGTGACATGATTTTGAATGAGGATGTGAAACGCACTGCAACAAAAACAAAACAAGTTCGTGGGTAACGCGGGAAGTGGCACAGCTATGTAACATAAACGGTTGTTCTAGTGTAACATAAACGGTTATTATAATTACTTTACCGTACCTAATGTACGTCAGGTACAAGCCACTTATTTTAGTTCCAACAACTTAATATGCTCGTCGTAGTTTTTCAAAGATAAATTAAACAAAATGGACAATGATAAATCAAATAAATTAATATCACTATTATACTATTTAACACTCTGGACAAAAAACGACTTTTCATAAAATTAATTTCTATAGTTCTACAGGAAGTAGGTTTCCATAATTTTCACAACAATCCATCCACCTGCGTCCAACTTCGGTTTGCTCATGGATATTTCTGTCCATAATTGCTGTGCTTCATGAATAACAAAAACGCGGCAAAGTCCTTGTCACGTGGGTTTATTATTCTACTGGACATACCTACAGAAATGCTGGCTGTTCATTTATTGTTGCTTTCATGTAAAATAATTGAAATAGCTATTTCTGGTGGTTTCCACCAATTTTGGCCCTCAAAATTTGAATTAGGTACGCTTTTTTTTCTTCAAATTATCTTTGATCATTGGTAGTGCCATTTAATCGTCTTGATCCACGTGTTGACACTGTTCCTAGTGTTATTCTACAAATTGATGGTGATTTCAGACGATTTCCCAGGTTTTTGACTCATAAAAAATCAATTTTGGGAGCTGAACATCTGGTACAACCTCAATTTTCAACTCCTTGGTCAAAATCGACTTCATATTCGGTCTTCTCGTCCCCCAAAGCATGGAAAACAATACCTCAAAAGCTCATTTTACTAACATGTTACTAAAACACAAAAAGTACCTATTTTTACTCATACCCCTGGGTATATTCCGATCGGGCTGAAAAGTTTCGGGACACAACTAGGGCCCAAATGGAGCATGTGTGCGAAAGAAAGACTTTTTTAGACCGAAAATGAAGCCGGTACACGTGATACGGCGTACGGCGGACGGCATACGGCGTACGGCGGACGGACATTGCATTTTTGGAACCTACGCACCTTGAAACGGAAAAGAAAAAATTTTGAGGGGGTGTTATAAAAATTTTTTGCTGAGCGATTACATAGGTGTATTATTCACAGAATAATAAACCAAAAGGAGCTACCTCATTCATGTTTTGGGGGGGCCAAAATTGGTGGAAACCATCAGAAATAGCTGTTTCAATAATTATTTCTCATGAAAGAAACAATAAATTTAGAAGCCAGCATTTCAGTAGGTACGTCCAGTAGAATAATAAACCCATGTGACAAGGACTTTGCAGCGTTTTGGTTTATTATTCTGTGAATAATACACCTATGTATTCGCTCAGCAAAAAATTTTTATAACACCCCCTCAAACTTTTTTCTTTTACGTTTCAAGGTGCGTAGATTACAAAAATGCAATGTCCGTCCGCCGTACGCCGTCCGCCGTCCGCCGTACGCCGTCCGCCGTACGCAGTCCGCCGTCCGCCGTCCGCCGTATCACGTGTACAGGCTTCATTTTCGGTCTAAAAAAATCGTTCTTTCGCACACATGCTCCATTTGGGCCCTAGTTGTGTCCCGAAACTTTTCAGCCCGATCGGAATATACCCAGGGGTGTTATGAGTGAAAATGTGTGTAAAAATAGGTACTTTTTACGTCTTAGCAACACATTGGTAACATGAGCTTCTGAGATATCGTTTTCTATGTTTTTGGGGACTAGAAGACCGAATATGAAGTCGATTTTGACCAAAGAGTGGAAAATTGAGTTCTACCAAATGTTCAGCTCCCAGAATTGATTTTTTATGAGTGAAAAACCTGGGAAATCGTCTGAAATCACCATCAGTTTGTATAATAACACTGGAAAAAGTGTCAATACGTGGTTCAGGACGATTAAATGGCACTACCAATGATCAAAGATAGTTTAAAAAAAAAAGAAAAAAAAGAGCGTACCTAATTTGTGTTTTGGGGGCCAAAATTAATGGAAACCATCAGAAGTAGCTATTTCGATTATTACGCATGAAAGAAACAATTAATGAACAGCCAACCTTTCTGTAGGTATGTCCAATAGAATAATAAACCCATGTGACAAGGACTTTGCAGCGTTTTTGTCCCTCTTTCTGGTTGCGTCGGGAAAATTCCGAGAAGCACTTGGCGCGAGCTCCTCCAGCGAACTGGACTCCTAATGCTGCGAGGCACAAAATGGGTCCGTGCACAATAGAAGAGGCTCCCAGTGGGACTATGGGCTAAACTCCTCCTCCCGGATCTGGTGCAACGTCATGTAGCTGGTTCCTTGGAGGCTCGAAGTGGACGTGTCAAGTGGGGGAGTACAGGAGGTGGACAGTGGTCAGTTTCAATGGATAGTTCCGTACGAAGCCGCTAGGTGTCTCTGGGTTTTCCTGGTAGAACAAACTTCAGAGTGGTTGTTATATCGGACACAGTGGCGGCTCCTGATAGGAGCATAGGAGCATGTGCACCCCCAGCCAATAAACCAAACATAATAACCAAATTCCCCCATCCCATTTGAAGAGTAAGTCGGCTATTTACAGATAACAGGATTTTACTATTTGAATCGACGCGCGAAACCGAGCCCCACCGCCCCACTGGGCATCTGAGCCAAGAACCTATAATATTGAGAAAAACACACACACACTTGGAGCAGTTGCTCTCGTCCCCTCCCTTGACTCGTATTTCCTCATTGTTTCTGCCTGACATTTTTCGATTTGAATATGGCGGGCCTGTGAGATTGACCAATCAAAAGCAGCAAAAATGTTTAGCTGGGTGCACAGACTGTTGTTGCACCTCGTCAGGTTCGCTGCAGTCGCTCGAGGGCAGTATCTTTACTCCTGCATTATCATCTGTTATCTCAATTCGGTTCCCTCCTGCATTTGTTATTCTCAATTGGTCTTCGTTTTCGTGGTTTCGTCCGTTGTTTTCTCTATAATTTGTGTTCCGTTTTTTCTGAAGTGACAAAAGTTTTAAAGCTCCTGATTACTATACCTATGACAACATCAGAAAGTGAGAGAACGTTTTCATCTTTGAAGAGAATCAAAACAGTATTACGCAATTCCATGGCAGAGGACAGATTGGTGGCGCTTTCAATGCTGTCAATTGAGAAAGATTTGGTGAGATCCGTTCAAGATTTTAATGAGAACGTTATTGATATTTTTGCAAGTAAGAAGGAGAGGCGTGCTGATTTTATTTACAAGACCATTCATTGAAGTTACCATTTTGTTGGACATCCTAGTTACCATTTTGTGACAGATGAATATTTTATTCCTGGGTAGACACCTGATTGGTACCTAATATCTTTGTTCCTGGGGTAGACACCCAATTCGAGATATTTTCGTTCCTGGGGTAGACACCCATTGGTGTTGGTGATACATATTTTGTTCCTAGGGTAGACACCCTATTCGTGATATTTTTGTTCATGGGGTGTTATCGCCTGTTTGTGTACGATAATTTTATTTTATTTTATTTTTGTATTCCCCGTTATTTACCTCAATGATATCTAACCCCTCCCTTTCCCCATAAACCTCTCATCTCCCACCCTCCTTCCTTCCCCTCCCTGGCAAGAGTTGCTTTCACCTCCGCTTTGGTTCTTGCTGGGCAAATACACATTTCAGCTTTAACAATAACATGCATTTCTTGGGTTTACTCCTTCAATGATTATTTCAGAATTTCCTCTTCCATTAGAGAACATTTTTCATGTCTATTAACGAGTATGTATTTAGTCGCGTTTGTAATTTGAAGATGAGAAAGCTTACAGGATTTATCCCATTTCCATATGGTTGAAATTTGTATTTGGCTGAGAAAAGCACCTCTCCCGTCCACTTCGCGATAGCCCCTCTTGATCTATGTGCACCCCCTGAGTTTCAGGACAGGAGCCGCCACTGATCGGACACTAAAATTTCAGAAACGGGAATTACAGGAATTACCTCCTAAACACTAAAGAACGTAAAATTTTGCCTTGATGCAGGTAACTAATGTGAAAATCTATCTCACGCAGACAGGTAGACGACAACATCCCAAAACCTAGAATACGTACATACATAAATGGGTATGATGCTGTATCAAAACAGTTTTCAAATTTGTTTAGAAAATTCCATAGCGCAAAATGCGAGTGGTCTGCCGTCCACCGTATCATCCATTATCTATCTTACATTTACCTTAAATTCTAATCTAAAACGGTCGTTCTTTAGCACACAGGCTGGCTCCATTTGCGCCCTAGTTATGCTCCGAGGCTCGGCAACCCGATCGGAATACACCCAGGGAGGATGTTATGGGTGAAAAGTGGGTGTAAAAATAGGGGGTTTCGAGTTCATTTTGGTTTATTATTCTGTGAATAATACACCTATGTATTCGCTAAACAGAAGATTCTGAACCCCCTCAAAATTTTGTCTTTTACGTTTCAAGGTGCGTAGATTCCAAAAATGCAATGCTCGTCCGCCGTATCACTCTAATTTCGGTCTAGAAAATTCGTTCTTTAGCACACGGGCTCCATCTGGTTTCGAAACGTTGCAGTGTGTACAAAATAGGTACTTTTTGTGTTTTAGTAAAATGAGCTTTTGAGGTATCGTTTTCCATGTTCTTTAGGACGAGAAGACCGAATATGAAGTCGATTTTGACCAAAGAGTGGAAAATTGAGGTTCTAACGAAGTTTCAGCCTTAAATTTACGTAAATTTTGGTCTAAAATCGTCGTTCTTCCGGACACAGTTTGGGTCCTCATTTGGGAACATATTTGGGTCCTAGTTGTGCTCCAAAGGTCGGGAGCCTAATGGGAATGTACCCAGGGGTGTTACGAGAGAATAATGTAAAAATAGGGGTTTTCGAAGGGATTTTTGAGGTTTTAGTGAACATGAGCTTGTGAGGTACCGTTTTCCATGTTTTTTAGGGCGAGAAGACCAAATATTTGGTTGATTTTGACCGAAGAGTGAAGAATTGAGGTTGTAACGAAGGTTAAGCTCCCGAAATTCACTTTTTATTAGTCACCAACATGGGAAATTGTCTGAATCACTATAAATTTGTATAATAACACTAGAAGTAGTATTAGCAGGTGAATCAAGACAGTTAAATGGTACTATCTATGACCAAAGATGATCTGTAAAAAAAAACGAGCCTAATTCATGTTTTTGGGGGCCAAAACTAGTGGAAACCACCAAAAATAGCTATTTAAATTGTTGCAAATGAAAGAAACAATAAATGAACAGCCAGTATTTCTGTAGGTACGTCCAATAGATTAATAAACCCATGTGACAAGGACTTGCAGCGTTTTTTGTTGAGGTTTCAGTGAACATGTGCTTGTGAGGTATAATAAGTTGCTTGGTTTTTGTGGGCGAGAAGACCGAATATGAAGTTGATTTTGACCAGAGTGAAGAACCGAGGCTGTAACGAAGGTTCAGCTCCCAAAATTCATTTTTGGTTTATTATTTTCAATAATGAACGTTTGGAATCGAGCATGGAAAAAAACCCACCCCTCACCCTTACAATTTGATGGTTTACGTTTCAAGATGTGTAGACCCCGAAAATGCAATACAAAAATTTCTGTCCGTCCGCAGTACACCGTCCTTAGCACTTTTCATAGTTACCATGAACCAAAATTAATCAAATTTGGTTTGTAGGTCCCGTTTTGTGTCTAGTTGGTCCTCGAATTTCGGCGTTACTGTCAGTCATCTGGGGTGAAAAATAGGGGCTGAAATTTTCAGAACGCCGTAGCTCGAAAACTTTCAATAGAAGGGTGTGGTTTCTTACGTTTTTAAATTGATCTTGAAAGAAAGAATTTTATGAGACAACCCGAAGCATCGTACGACGAGCCGTTCGTTTGCACCGAAAGGTTCGTCAACATGATCGTGAATCAAACGGTATAAATCCGGTCCAGATATTATCATTGCTAGGGAGCACCTGATAATCACGGATGCCTGTATGAAGTCGAATTGGTTGTTCTGTGATATTTTTCATTTGAAAACGCTGCAATTATGACATAAGGTTATTATTTACCTGTATAGATGCCCCTTCTGCGTAGTTCACTGTTTTCTGTGGTCAATACCCTCGAGCCCTGAATGGGGTACTGGAGCCGGCCCGGGAATTAATGTTACATACAA
The DNA here is from genome assembly GCA_954871275.1 of Leptopterna dolabrata. Classification (NCBI taxonomy): domain Eukaryota; kingdom Metazoa; phylum Arthropoda; class Insecta; order Hemiptera; family Miridae; genus Leptopterna; species Leptopterna dolabrata. The sequence continues at coordinate 43,445,782 of OX940982.1, read as the reverse complement.
ATGCGCGGGATTCAATAATTCAATCATTAATAATTATTTGTAGCTATACATAAAGCATATAAGGTAAATAATAAACCTTTGTGTAATAATTTACCTGTATAGGTGCCCCTTCTACGTAGACCGTATAATAAACTGTTGTGTAGAAATTTACCGTTGTGTAATAATTTACCCAATAATACTTCAACGTTTGTTCAAGTCGCAAAAGTACCTATCAACAAAATCCAACAGATCCATCATTTTGGTTTATTATTTTTAATAATAAACCTTTGGAATCGAGCATGAAAAAATAAATAAAGATTTCCCCCCCCCCTCCCGCGCCCTAAAAATTTGATGGTTTATGTTGCAAATATGTATGTAGAATCCAATGTTGCAATTGTAGAATGTTGCAATGTAGAATGTTGCAAATAAAAGTATGTAGAATCCAATGTTGCAATTGTAGAATGTTGCAATTGTAGAATGTTGCAAATAAAAGTATGTAGAATCCAAAAATGCAATAAAAAAATTTCTGTGTGTACGCCGCTTCGCACTTTTCTTAGTTACCATGAATAACTACAAATAATATTAATGATTGAATTATTGAATCCTGCGCATTTGTACGAAACTTTAATTCCAGGGCCGGCTCCAGTACTTGATTTTAGGGCTTTCGTGGGAGGAGCTCGAGGGTATTGACCACAGAAAACAGTGATCTACGCAGAGGGGGCATCTATACAGGTAAATAATAAACATTTGCGTAATAATTTGCAGCGTCTTATGAGTGCAAAACCTGGGAAATGTCTGAAATCACCATAAATTTGCATAATAAAACTAGAAGTAGCATCAGCAGGTGAATCAAGACAACCAAATGGCACTATCAATGAACAAAGATAATTTGTCAAAAATAGGAGCCTAATTCGAGTTTTGGGGGGCCAAAATTGGTGGAAACAATCAAAAGTTTCAATTATTGCGCATGAAAGGAACAATAAATGAACAGCCAAGATATTTGTAGGCATGTCTGTAGTGATCCAGCGGGAGCTGAGGATGAATAAGTGCACGAGACGCTAGGAAGGTCGGTTTGTGACTTGAGTGTTTTATTACTGAATTACAACTTCTTTTATACCCCTGGTGCAGGACCCAGAGGGGGGTCGGGGGTCCCCGCTCTGGGAGGTCGATCAGACTCGGCCTGTTACGGGATAAGATTGTATCAGGGGAGCAGCCGATCACCAGAATGTCCAATACAATAAAAAACCTATGTGATAAGGGCTTTGCAGCGTTTTTTCCTTCCAAATAAAATGTCCGCTCCCTTGGTAAATTCGGAAGCATAACGCAATTCGGCCCATCCCAACGTTTACACACTGTCCGTCTGATTAGAGCCAATTGCAGCAAATTTGAAAATAGTTTTACAGTGGCGGGTGGGAAACTGTGGAACTCCTTGCCGGTTACCATAAGGGCTATTCCTGCTGCGGGGTCACTCTATCCCCTTCCTCCTTTTGGTTTATTATTCTGTGAATAATACAGCTATGCATTCGCTAAGCAAAAAATTTTTATAACACCCCCTCAAAATTTGCGTGCGCAGATTCCAAAAATGCAATGTCCGTACGCCGTATCACGCATACCAGCTTCATTTTCGGTCTAACGCACACGGACATTTTCGGTCGCTCTTTCGCGCACATGCTCCATAATGGGCCCTAGTTGTGTCCCGAAACTTTGCAGCCCGATCGGAATGTACCCAGGGGTGTCCCCCAAAATCATGGAAAACGATACCTCAAAAGCCCATGTTACTAACAAGTTACTAGAACACAAAAACGCTGCAAGTCCTTGTCACATGGGTTTATTATTCTATTGGACATACCTACAGAAATGTTGGCTGTTTATTGATTGTTTCTTTCATGAAAATAACTGAAATGGCTATTTCTGGTGGTTTCCACCAATTTTGGCCCCCAAAACTTGAATTAGGTACGCTCCTTTTGGTTATTATTGTGCGAATAATACACCTATATATTCGCTCAGTAAAAAATTTTTATAACACTCCCTCAAACTTTTTTCATTTCCGTTTCAAGGTGCGTAGATTCCGTACGCCGTCCGCCGTATCACGTGTACAGGCTTCATTTTCGGTCTAAAAAAGTCGTTCTTTTGCACACATGCTCCATTTGGGCCCTAGTTGTGTCCCGAAACTTTGCAGCCCGATCGGAATATACCCAGGGATGTTATGAGTGAAAATGTGTGTAAAAACAGGTACTTTTTGCGTTTTAGCAACATGTTGGTAACATGAGCTTTTGAGTTATCGTTTTCCATGTTTTTGGGGACGAGAAGACCGAATATGAAGAAGATTTTGACCAAAGAGTGGAAAATTGAGATTCTACCAAAGGTTCAGCTCCCAAAATTGATTTTTTTATGAGTCAAAAACCTGGAAAATCGTCTGAAATCACGATCAATTTGTATAATTACACTAGAAAAAGTTTAAACATGTGGATCAAGACGATTAAATGACACTACCAATAATCAAAGATAGGTAACATGAAAAAAAAAGGAGCGTACCTAATTCGTGTTTTGGGGGCCAAAATTGTGGATCAGAAATAGCTATTTCGGCTATTTCAATTATTTCACATGAAAGAAACAGAAATGAACAGCCAAAATTTCCGTAGGTACGTCCTGTAGAATAATAAACCCATGTGACAAGGACTTTGCAGCGTTTTTTTTTTTTAAAACTATCTTTGATCATTGATGGTGCCATTTAATCGTCTTGATCCATTTGTTGACCCTTTTTCTAGTGTTATTCTACAAATTGATGGTGATTTCAGACGATTTCGCAGGTTTTTGCCTCATAAAAAATCAATTTTGTGAGCTGAACATCTGGTACAACTTCTATTTTCCACTCCTTGGTCCAAATCGACTTCATATTCGGTCTTCTCGTCCCCAAAAACATGGAAAACGATACCTCAAAAGCTCATTTTACTAACATGTTACTAAAACACAAAAAGTACCTATTTTTATACACATTTTCACTCATAACATTCCTGTAGGCATCGGGCAGAAAAGTTTCGGGACACAACTAGGGCCCAAATGGAGCTAATGTGCGAAAGAACGAATTTTTTAGACCGAAAATAAAGCCGGTACACGTACGGCGGACGGACATTGCATTTTTGGAATCTACGTACCTTGAAACGTAAAAGAAAAATTTTTGAGGGGGTTATAAAAATTTTTTGCTGAGGGATTACACAGGTGTATTATTCACAGAACAATAAACTAAAACGAAGGACTGAAGTCTAATAGGTACGTCATTATTAAAATATTATTACAGGCCGGGGAATATTGCGGATCGATCGGGGGTGTAGGAGACACAGCCGTCAGACGTTGCCGCTTGCGGCCGAGAGAACACGGCCGAAGGCGGTGGGCGGGTAGAAGGGGCAAACATCATGGCCAAGCCGGTGTGCGTTTGGCGGTCTTTGTATCCGGCTCACAGCAAACGGTAGGAGCTCCGACACCGGAGGGGAAACCCGACCACCGCTCGACTTCAACCAGCCGCCAGCCCAAGGGAGCCGCTCCGTTCGACCTACAACTGCTCAGGAAACTAAATTATTATTGCAAAATAAATAAATATGGTAGAAACAGTGGGTACAGGATCAGCGCCGACAATTAGCCTGTCAACAATTTAACATAATATTTTTAATTGCCCATTAATAATAAATATAATTGGGTGTGCCAGAGAACCGAGGATGTGGCGCGGCGTCGAGTTGCTGCAAGTAGGACCACTGGTTGTGCATATATATTATGTAATTGTTTTCTACGTATAGCTACATTCTATTCTCTATTAATAACCACCTAATTTTCATGTACATTCGCCAATATTTCCTTAATATATAATTGCCCTACATAATATACCTACATCTATCGCAGTTAAATGATCAGCTTTAAAAAAAAGTGTTATTGTTTGACAACTGGAATTTGTTCGTGACTAGAATTTGGTTTTGTATCATTGCGACTAGAAGGGTAGGTAACTCATTGTGGGTAAAAAATATGGTAACAGGCTTTATCCCAGACCCCTCCTAAATTAGAGGAACGGTTTTGAAGTTAGGCACAAACTTTTTGATCTCTTTCTTCAAGTACTTGTATCTACAACTACTTATCTACTTTCAATCGTGAATTTTTAGAAATTAAAAAAAATCTTTAAAAGTAGGTAACTAGGTACTACTTAACGCCCCATGCTTTTCTTTCTAGTTATACAAAAATCCGATGTTGGAGGGTAGCGAAAGAAATTATTTTATTCCTTTTAGATTATTTTGAAATGAAAGTATGTTTAAAGGTTTTTATTTAACGCTTTTTAGTCTTAAGAACGCGAGTTCGACCTAGAAGATTCCCGGCTGGGCTTCAGGAGCGCTTTCGGTACTCAAGAGGCCCCTTCTGCTTTTAGCGTGCTCATGCAGAAGTGTCCGGATAAGCGCAGGGGTGTTTTACCTTTTTTTCATGGACTACGAAAAAGCATTTGATCGGGTTCAGCACGCCGGGCTTGTTGAGGTTCTGCCGGAATGTGGCGTAAACTCAAGAGACGTCCGCATAATCCGTAACCGATATTGCAGGCAGCAAGTCAAAATTGGAGATGACGAGACCACCGAGCTCAGCATCCAGAGAGGAGTGCGGCAGGGCTGTTTACTTTCCCCCCTACTTTTCAATTTGTACGCTGACCGTGTCTTTAAGAAAGCCACTGAGAATTTAGAAGTGGGTATTCGAGTGAATGGGGAACGTATTAGCTCTCTCAAGTACGCCGATGACACCGTATTGTTAGTCACTGTTAGTGCTGAAGCTCCTCAGCACTAACAGTGACTAACAATACGGTGTCATCGGTGTACTTGAGAGAGCTAATATGCTCCCCATTCACTCGAATACCCAGCTGCAGCTCCTCAGCACTAACAGTGACTAACAATACGGTGTCATCGGCGTACTTGAGAGAGCTAATATGCTCCCCATTCACTCGAATACCCAGCTGCAGCTCCTCAGCACTAACAGTGACTAACAATACGGTGTCATCGGCGTACTTGAGAGAGCTAATACGCTCCCCATTCACTCGAATACCCAGCTGCAGCTCCTCAGCACTAACAGTGACTGAGGTGCTGCAGCTCCTCTTGGATGAACTGTCGGTGGTAGGGGAACGAGCTGGCTTGACAACCAATGTCTCGAAGACCAAGTTCATGGTCTTTAGCCGAGCCCCCACAGTGATATAGCCATATCTCTCAATGATCACCAAATTGAACGTGTTGGGCAGTTTAAATACCTTGGCTGTACGGTGAATGAGAGGGTGGATCCCGGCAAAGGAGTTAACTGTAGGACTGAAGCGGCCAGCCCTGTATTTTGCAGGATAGAAACTATGTATATTATTTGATAGAAATCTTGATCTACCTCTCAGACGACGGATGCTGGTTTGCTTTGTTGGTCCATTCTTTTGTATGGGTTAGAAGCTTGGACCTTGAAAACTAGTACCATAAATCGCACTGTGGCGTTCGAGATGTGGCTGTTGTGCAGAATCCGGCGGATTCCTTGGACTGATCGTGTGACCAATGAGGGAGTTCTTCGGCGTGCTGGAACACAAAGGGAGTTGCTGCCGACAATTAAAATGCCGGAAGATCGCCTATTTATGTCATGTTCTTAGCAGTAAATACCGTCTGCTTCAATTGATAATGAAGGGGAAAATCGAAGCCCAACGAGGGGATTGAAAGGAGGCAAATCTCATGGCTCAATAACATTTGAAGATGGACAGGAATCCAGCGAGCAGAAGAAATATTCAGAATGGGGAAGACTGAGGTGCTCTCACACGTTCGGGAGACCGGATGTCACTAGAAGAATCTTAAGCGAATCTTGTAACTAATCAATTTGTATGCTACCCATGGGAACACTGGAATTCTTTATGACTAAAAACAAAAGCGTTAGGAAGAAGTATAATACTTTTTACAGTTAATTATGTAATTATCTAATTAATTAATTCGTGGTTTCATGATTAATTCATGTATTGCCACTGAAAATGACTATGAAAAGTTTCATCTTCTTTTTAATTAATTAATTAAAATATTGTTTTTATACAAATGATTCACATACTGTCATTGAAGCCAATTGGACATAGGGAAGTGAGCGAAAAATCTATTACAAGATTTTACCGCCACAGAGCGAGTTATATAAAAGCCTGTAATGACGACCAGACTAATTAACCGTATGTTGCACAGTTAAGCAACATCTCTCCCAGGAGGGTATTTGCCTACCAACCTATTGCGATAATCCTAGGTGGACAAGTCTCGTAGGATTTCCTCGAATCTCAAAAGAAGAATCTATGCTCTATGTCAGGGGTTCCCAACTGGTGGTACGCGTACCACTGGTGGTACGCGGGAACGTGTCAGGTGGTCCGCGTGGGTGATGTGGATTTTCTGAACTCTTGTACATAAAAAATAAACATAGAAGCAGAATAAGTGAAGATAAGTTCCATTACTCCTAATGTTGATATTTTAATCACAGGCAAACAACAACAAGTTTCGCACTAAAGACCATAAAAGTTGTATGATGATTAATTTTTTGCTGAGTTTGTACTAATTTTATATTTGTATGTTTTTAGACCCAAATAGGGTAATTAACATTTTAATCTTTTTATTTCTCCTTTATTATAAGCATGTTATTATAAATAAACAAATATCTAACCATTTAATATGAAGTTTTTTCAGGTATTTAATTCAAAAAGCCTTTGAACACTTTTAACAGAGTAGATATTACACGTTTATTAAAATATTTAGGTCTGGTGGTACGCCAAAATTTCTCAAAAAGTCAAGTGGTACCCAGGTGCAAAAAGGTTGGGAACCCCTGCTCTACGTCATCTCTGCAAGCTATATTTTACGTATTTTGCTTCGCACCGTAAAAGCTGAATTGAAAACTCCTCGCTTGTTTTGAAGATCAATGTGAAAAAAGAAAATTTTTAGTGGGTGGTTCACATGGAGGCAGATGTGCGTAATGCCTAAAGCAACTGATTGGCTGTTGGTAAAGAGGGCATCTTTACGCAGGTTGGCTTTTGGACGCGGATTGTACGGAATACACTCCAGAAATATCCTTCCACAATTACTTAAGTCCGCATCTGCGCAATGGGCCACTGCGCAGCCTCTGTAACCTTCCAGCATGTTTTCTTGTCTGCCTATAGTTCTTTCGCCCCCAGCATTACCCACTTCCACTCCGCCATGTGAAAGGGGCCCTCCAGAATGGCGGACTCTCCACAACCCCCCCCCCCCCCCCCCCCACTCACCATCATTTTAAGCAGTTCGCATTAGGCGTTTCCACAATCCATGTGAACCCTGCTTGAGCCCAACAATTTGCAAAAATTTCAAAAGTATTAATATGAAAGTGGATGTAATATTTTCTTTTAAATGTTAAATCTACACATAAGGAGTGAATTTTTGTACGTGTAACGAACTATCTTTTTTGTCATAAATTATGCAACTAAACAAATGAGTAAATAATAAAAATAAAATACGGGACCACTGCATGCTGTCCCAGATATAACAATATTCATGAATCCATCTTTACACATCTACACGATGTCTTATTATCAATATTACCAATATTACCTGTATCTAGAGCTGGTAGGGATAACCTTCAATATAAATAGCTTTTGTTCTAGGGCGCATGGAAACCTATCCTAGAAAAAGTAACCAAAGACAATACTACTACTACTAATATTACTAAGTAATAATTTTGGTACCTAATAATTTGCAGCGTTTTTTCCCCGAAGTCAAACGGAGTTTCAGATATGGAGACACCAATAGGCACTACAGTTGGAATGGAAAACGACGAATCAGGAATGACTCTGGTGGGTATGCTGGACACAAAAGAAACCCTTGGCGTAACAACCAGCACCATGTCGTGTACTGTAATGCAACACTCTTCAGACACAGGCGACCTGTCGAGTAAGTCAAGAGGGTACCTAGCTACACCTACACCAAGATTCAAATTTCACAGCAGGAAAAGGACAACGAGAGTGAAATAAGAGAGAGAAAAAAACGGAGAGGAAAATCAAAAAGTTTTTCGTCAGCTTTTGCAATCTGATGTGCTGTGGTATTACAAAATGTCCCAACCTTTTTTTTCAAAGCGTCAATACTTGGCATCAGCACATCTCAACAATAATGGTAGGTACCTACCTATTCAACTATGGTACACACCTAACAACCCCTGACAAACTGAACCCTCTGACTGACTGTGTTGTAACGTTTTGAATGTCCTCATTTGTTTCAGAAACAAACGTAGAAGAGGAAGAGACTTTTCCAGATTCAGACGATTCAGAGATGAAAATTAGGCAGCTACGTAGAAATAAGAGAATTGCTGATCCTCTGAAACAGCTGATCAAATCTGAATTCGAGGAACTGTTGGATCATTTAGAATACGAAACACCTAACTCCTTACATGTAGGTATGCTAACCTCTGAAGAGTATGGTTATCTACGAAGTATCTAAGTTATTTTTGGTGCTAAATAATTATACTAACTAACTCGGTAGCCTATCGGGGGAGTACGGTTAAGTTGATAATGCCGCCTATTGAATCTCAGATACTATCATTCATCAAAGTTCTACTAAAATGGAAGGAAATCAAAGAGCTGAAGAGGAAGGGAATGAAATACAAAATACTCGTCAACAGGGAAGAATGTGGTCACAACTTCTCAGTGGTTATTGCTTACTTCATGTGGAAGGTTGGTGAGCAAGGCTTAGCTGAAACTTTTTTCACTAAACCACCATGTAAATATGCGGTATTACACAGGTAGTACTGTAGTATGAGATGAATACAGAGTGGCTGGCAATGTAGGGGTACGTGTACTTAGGTCAGAAGCACTGCCAACGGGGGTACCTACAATAAATCTATTGTCCCACAGGTTAACTATTGGATAAAAGTAAGTTGCAATGCATTATAATGCAATTTCACAGGGCGAAGTAAAAGGTTCGATTTACGCGCCAACCCATTCCGGAGAGCAAATATTCAAAGAAGCGGTTCTATATTCAAAGTATTTCCCGATTGAGGGCGTCGGTTGTGAGTGGTCAATCTTCCCGCGGGAAGTGGCTTCAGAGTTCTTGGCGTATTGGAAGCTCAAGCACGACGTTGGCGGGTACGGGCCACAATACACAGCCTATCCAGTCCACCTGTACTGGATACCGAAGGGTGATGTCGATTCGTTACACTTTGAGTAAGGCAGAAATATTAATGCAACCTTTTTCTATCTCACTCTGATGATTCAAATAACACACAATGACAGTATTGCAGGTATATTATGTAGTACTAATCTAAAGGTTTGTTTGGACAGACAGTTCAGAACCGTTCGGGATAGAACTGCGTTCCGGAGGAGAAGGAATGAGAACCGTTGTTCCGAACTGAGTGTGTCCAAAGACCATTCTATCCAAGCCACGCCCTTTTTGTGCGTTAGGACAGCCCAGAACTGGTCCTGGATCATGAGCTGGCTGCTCGGACAGATATTCCAGGACTGTTCAGGACTAGTTCTAACAGTCCTGGATTTTTTCAAGGACTGTTGATCCTGCACATGTGCATTCGATGCTTCTACCTTCAGCAGTTGTGAAAGGTTACAATGCTTCAGGTTATCCGTTCGGAATCATCAGTGCGTGTTCGGACAGACACAGTTCTGGACTCAATCTTAGACAGTTCTATCCCCTCATTTAAAGAATGCAGTTCCACCCTGGACTGGTCCAGGTCTCCTGTTCGAACAAACCACAAACGCATTCAGATGATTAAGAACTGACTACCTAAACGCTCTCTGTACATGAAAATAACATTTCTTCTTTATTGGGATTGTACGAATAGATAGCCCTCATTGTTGGAACACTTGAGGGTGTTGAGAGCAAGAAATAAGAATTCACTATCTGAGTCATCTAATTCACTCAGGTAATCGCTCTTGTTTTATGCCACCTTTAAAATTAAACTAAACAGGAAACTGATCGGATCAAGGTGAAGAAAGAAAATTGAAACATAAAGGCTAAGACAATTTGTCTGACAAGGTAAAATCATGGCGTGCACATGCTTAGGATGAATAGTTCTGGGGGGGGGGGGGGGGGGGGGAAATAAAAAATCCAGAACCCTTAGAATTGGTTTTGAGCAGTTCAGCCTCTCCGAACAACCAATTATCGACCGCGATCCAGTTCTGGCTGTCCAAATGCTCAAAAGGGCCGGCGTGGTCAGTTTAACAATTCAGAACTGTCTGTCCAAACAAACTTATATTTAGATAGGTACCTTACCTAGTTATAACAGCTGACTTCTACTGTAACTTTTTTGCTTAAAGTTCTGTTGCTTTATAATTGATTTACAACTCCAAGTAGGAACACAGTATGGTATTGCTGATTATGCAGCGTCTGAGTACTATTCAGAGCTGTAGAGCAATCACGTTGTCGTCAGGAAGCTACGAGGCTCTACATGCAACAGCCCCCTGTGTACTGACAGTGTATTGGCAGATGATGCTCCTTTTTTGGCAGAACTCCTCGTGATATCAAAGTGTACGAACTGGAAGAGAAACACGTTCGAATTGCCAACTACTACTGGGGCAGGCACTACGAGGGGTCTGAGGAGCTCATGGCGCAAATCATACAAAGCAACGTCACAGCTGGAGCATTCACATACACCGGAAATCTCGTTGGATGGGCTTTTCAGACACACTATGGAGCTATCGCAACACCATTCACAATACCCAAGTATAGGAAAAGAGGAGTTGGGCGGTTAGTATAATAACTATTGCTAGAGTACCTACCTACTTCACAGGGCGGGTTTCACCACCTAAAGGGCGAGTTACTTTGAGTTACAGAAATACAGACATGCAAAAAGGAATTCTTTTTTCTTCTGAAACTCCAAGTTCTGTAACTCGTACTCTAACTCCACGTCGTGAAACCCGCACTGAGAGAATTACTCTCACAACATAATTATTATCCAACAGCAATGAAGGAATATTGTGAAACTACACCTAGTGTAACAGAAAAATTGATGAAGTCACTCACTCACATCGTTTGTTTGATTACTTCCCCTCAATAAAATCCACCTAACCCCTAGCTAAAGTCAGAATTGAGTAATGTTTCTAGTCTTTTTATGGTATGCTTGGGCCCAAAGGCCATATTTTGGTATCATTTTGTGCTCAGACAAGTTGGAATCAATAGAGCTTCTCTACCCATGCTAAAACATTTAACTCACATCTGGTAGGTACCACTACCTCCTGATGAAATGAATATGTACCATAAAATGGTTTGACAAAATAAAACTGAACAGATTTGGCACAAGAGAGATAGGTAGATCAATGACCAATCGCTAAACTGGTTTTATGACATTAAATGTACACAGAAGTAAGACTTAGCGAAATGTCACTGAACAGGTCTGTACTGCTTTCATTGGCCCAATCGTTGGCCAAGGAGAAATTCGACCCTCACATCTTTATTTACAAGGACGATCAGAACTTGAAGGTGTTCTTGAAAAATTCTGGATTCCGGTATGCCAATGAAATGCACTATTTTTACGTCGACCCACCGCAGAATAATTCGATTTTTCTCTCATTACCACAGAAGCTGATAACATGGAGTAACAAGTCTGAACAAAATTAACAGATGGATATTATGTGGACTAACATGATTGTTTCATTCCTAAATTACACAAAAAACCAAGGTTGCTTTTTACAATAAGCGTAGTTAGCAAGTCTTTTCTAGTTGGGCCTACATTTAGGCAGGATTTACATGCTCTCAGGGCTTACAAAAAAGGTTATCAAGATGTTAAGACCCATGCACTCTAAGGAATTCATGTAAGTAGGTACAAGCAGTTAATTTAACTGATTACTTCGGTAATCCAACAGACACAAGGCATAATTTCAATGCTGGTTCTCCACTGGAAGCGATACCGACGGACTAAGCGACTACATGTGTTGACCCCTACAGGAGTGACTGACCATTGCCGTAAAATACCTACATCAGAGGTCCTCCACTGCACGTGACTGACTTTGGGCCATGGACTTTGAGCGAGGGACTGTGGGCTATACCAAGCGACGAGCGGGCTTGAAAGCATTAAGGTGCGGCGACACTGCCACCGCACTTGACTTGACTTGACCTCACTTGCGTGCCTGTCTGAACCCACCCTTTTGCGTTTTAAAGGGGAGCAGCGGGACTGCGACCGGACCTGACTTGACTTGAGCCACCCAAGGACTCCGCTCTCATCCAGTCTGCACGGATTGACTCCTGTCCCCCCTCTACCACGGTTTTCAACCCCTCGCACCCGCACAAGCCATCCAACGCAGCCTCCATTGCTCTCTTCTCATCCTAAAATAGTTTTGAAATTGAACATCGTTCAATTTGGCGAATAGGGTGTGAAATTCATTGTATTGTGCTCGTTCGGAAACATAATGCACAATACAATGAATTTCACCATATTATGGTGACATCCACGACTTATTCTAAGAAAGAAAATTTATCACTAGTTCAGTTTGTTCATCAGAATCGGATTCTGATTCTAAATCACAAAGATGGCTTCCATTTTGGAGGACATACTCTTGTGGCGTCTAAGAACAAACTGGACTGGTTGGAGTCCGGTGACTCCGATCAAGTCCGGTGGCAATGTTGCACCCCCCCCCCCCCCCAGGTCACCAGCCTGGTGGCTCCGGTCAAGTCCAGTCCGGTGGCAGTGTCGCCCCAGCTTTAAGCGTGGCTATACCAAACAGGCGTTTTCAAGCAACCTCAGCTCCCCATCCCCTCCTCCCTTCACCGCCGCGACCGCACGGATCTGCACCAATGGAGGACCCCATTCGCTTCCTCAAAGTTACCTCTCATCACCTGATCGCTCGGTATCGCTTCCAGTGCAGGACCGGCCTTAGGGGGATTGGGACCCAAGGCCACATGGAAAAAAGAAGGATAGGAGTAATAACAAACAGCATGTTAGGGGACAGTGGGTGACACAATTCGTTGGTTTGAGATTCCTGCCACTGGGTGTGTGTAATGCTTCCAACGACCTCTTGCTAACCGCAAGGACTGCTGGAATGCACAACAGCCATATCAGGACTTGAATTTCAACTCTACTCTTTAGGCACAGCCTTGAGCAACCCCAGGACGACGAATGGGCCCGAATCATTCAACAAACAATTTTATTTCAAGCGACCAAACATCCAAGTTCGATAGCCGGCTCCACTAATCCCATAAGTAGAGAACGCAGGGAACATCTGGAGTACCTAACAAATAAGTGTGACATACCAACAAAACAACGATGCCCTCAGCTCCACGTAAATAGTGGACAACGCAGAACTGCATTTCGTATAAAACGTGGACGAAATGAGCTACGGACAAAGAACTTGAAACCACCAATCTAAAGATTGGCCTTGCTCATAGCCAGTCTCAAGTCTAAAGTAGGAAGGCAAATTTGCTTGGCTCTCCCTAATATGTCGATATTGTCAAAACGAGAGCCTAACATGCCGTTTTTGTCAAACATAATTCCCCCGAACACGCTGCTTTTTAGGTTCCATTCCCCCTAACATGCTGCAGCTTTTCTACAAGGCATCCCAAAGAAACAATCTAAACCAAATCCAAGGAAAATTAACAATACTGTATCAAATTGCAGTTTAGTAGGTAGGTAGTTATATATAATAAAGTGGCTCAATTCAAATTTTAATTATAGCAACAAAAACAGAAATCGTTGACAGTTAATTGCAATTTCGCGTCTACCAAGTCTCAATGATGAGTGAAACCATGGTAAAACAAACGTTGATGTAAAAAACTTCGTCGAAATGGTACTTGTTCGTATACGAACCCAGTAAGTATAATAAAATAGATATTTATAAAAATAAAAGTTAAAACAATTTCAACAATCCTTAGTGAGTAGAGACTGACTGTATGTATTATCAGTTCCAACTGCAGTAAAGGCAATATTCATCACTGAGTCAGTACACTCGAATCGGGGATTGTAGAGTCTTTCGACTGAGACGGAACTGTTGATGGGACATCTGGTAGTTCTGGAACTAGAAGGTCAAGAAAAACAATAATTAGAATAGCACAGTATTAATCTGCAGTCGTATATCATGATGACGGAAGACTTATGGTATATATCTGAAGTTACTGTAGGTAAGCTATTTCGAGAATCAAAGGAATCTTTACCTTTAGATACACTATGACCTTTCTGTTCGGTCGCTTCGAGGATTGACCTCAACTCGTCCTCAAGCTCATGGTCACCACTGGTACCAATAGGTTGTGCTAAGGCGTTTTCTATTTCCTCGTGGACCTCATTTATCTGGAATCGTATAGTTTCCACACATTTTCAGAAAGAACAGGCCTAATTCAACTCGTTTCATTTCTTCTACTAGCCAGTAACAACCTAGCAGCCCAAGGTAAATGAACAATCATGAATGAATAATATTATTCGAAGTTCTGAACTGGGTTCACATTGCGAAGAAATTCGGTTTGGTAGTTCGATGAGTGAGGCGGTCTGCAACCTCACTGTCTGAGGAGTCCTGCAGCGCAACATATGAGTACCTACTATACCAAAATCTTCAGACATGCGCCCTCGGAGTATAAAAATATGGTGGAATATTACCTATTGGCTCAACCGTCCAATGGTAAGTGCTGCTACAGGCGCCTCTTGGTGATTTTGAACCCTCACTGAAGGGCCACAGCAATGAAGCTAACCCTGCAAATTTGTCCTTAGATCCGCAGATTTAAATCTACAGACTTGAAAAAAAAAACCTCAGATTCCCCTAGTTTCATCTTGAACCTACGGATTTCTTCAAGTGCGATATTTGAAATCTAAAAAGTTTGTGCTATCTTTACCGGGGATTTGAAATCGCAAAAAAAGGACCAGGCCGCACACTATGGTTGGACACATGTGGGATAGGAAAGACGGACAAATATCCCTCCATCTTATTTTTACTCGAAGAATACAACAAGGAACATACTGTTCCGCTTCACACAGACCAATTTTTCTCTGCATACATGCAAGCTAGCTTGGAAAGGTTTGTCTGTATGTGGAGGTTTGCATCAATGGCTACTGGCCAGAGAATAGAATTTCTTAATCGCGCTCACTTCAAGATCTTATTTATATGGAGGGGCATTGTGTATCGTTCCTCACCTCAGTGTGTAGTCGCCTTAGGGAGAAATCCGTCACCAAAATGTATCGAACCTTACAAGTCAAAGACAGCACTTTATGAACAGATTCAAGATGAAGCTAAACCAGAAGATGTAGGGTTAAATGAACCTTCTCCTACACTCTACGTCCTTTTCACAGTTACTTTGAACTAAAATACTCCGAAAATCATCTTATTTTTAGACTCACTGGAGTACAACCATTGAAGTCCCCAGAACTTCAATTTACCGAGAGTCAACTGTACCTGCAATGAATGTTAATGAACAATGAACACGCACACGACTGGTGCCGAGAATTACCTCTTCCAAGTCGGACATTGTATTCGCAACAGAATCTTCGTTCAGCCCCGTTGTCGAAAACGTAGTTTTCAATGCAATTATTCCTAGTTTGTATGAATCCAAAATCTGAAATCCAAAGATGAAAATTACTAATATAAAAAAAGCACGTGCACAGTTCCATGAAAGGTGTGAACTTTTTTTGACATCATCTAATGCTCTATCAATCGGGAAGTGATCACAGCTATCTGTTCAACCAAAATAAACCACGATAAAAGGATCAAGAATATACTACGTTATCAACCATTCTTAACGATAGACTAAATATTACGGCATGGCAGACATTGTATGGCACAGCGCCCTTCACCCAGCGCATTCTGGGTCCCTAGATGTGGTATGGTTGTGATGGAATGGCTGGCGTCTGCGATTTGCGAGTGTGCAATGAAACTACGATTAGCCGCTCTACAGAAGGTGGTTCCGGTGGCGCGATCAACAGCACCACGACTGACAGCTCAGTCTGCTTGAAGATCGACCAGGAGATGGTCTCAGTGCGTGACATCGCCTTATTTTTGCTAAATGAAATTGGGGAGGGCGAGCTACAGCTGCTGTTGGACATCCAAGGACAATAGATCAACAGGCTCTTCAAACTGCGGCATGAGGAGGGATTTATCAATGTTTTGATTCATTCACAGTTGAACGGAGATGAGTTTTGCAAATTTTTTCAGCTGATCCACCAATAATTTCAGTTTGTTCTCGCCCTGACTGAAAGCGATATAAACAAGGACGGAACTAATCTCGTTCAACAGCCCATTTCATCAAATTCTATTAGGTTCTTACATTTGTTTTCAATATATCGGCATATCGACGGTTGATTTATAAAAAATACATCGATATTGGACATTTCTATACCCATCCCTAACACTGCGAATCACACTAAAAATAGTCAATTCCCATTGGGGAGGGAACCGTGTGCTTCACATTTTCTTCCCCAGAGTCGCACGGTTGTATTGGTAGACTGGTCCCAGGAGCATTCCAGTGATTGGCCAGGGCGATCTGCCGCAAACTGCAGACGTCAGCCCGACCGGAACTATACCTTTATGGAAGAAATAGGCGGAATATCGTACCTCAGCATCCGTTTTTGCGTCTCTGATCCGGCAAAGAAGAGAATCCAAATTATCAATGGCGTTCAGTTTTTTCGTAATTTGCTTCTCGAGCTCATTCTTTCTTCTTAAACAGTTTTTCGCCTATGACAGACAAGCAACCAAAATCAAAACAGATATTGGAAAAGGAAACAATACATGAAAGAACTGAAACATATATCTTATCAAAATCAAAAAGTATAATTTATTGAACCTTACGGATTGTCTCATATTTTTTCTCAGGTAGCATTTCGCATCTTCGACTGCCTGGATTTTTTCATTTTCCAAAACTTCAACGGCTTGATTCAAACGGGATATAGTGTCGTTTATTTTCATCACTGCTGTTTCTGCTTCACTAATAGGACCTGTGATGACAAATTCGACTTTCTTGGTCGGTATACTAAGTATGAGTAGGTGTAAGGATAAATATTTGAGAAATAAATGCCATTGGACATCACAAAACTCACCTGTACCAATTTTGACGAGGCGTTTCCCTGAACAGACAGTAGTACACGCTTTCCGCTCGTTCTACAAATAGGTAAAGTAGGCATTTCAAGTAAAACTGTGCGAAGAGTTCTAGATACAATTCAGGAACTATCAACATGGGGTTACATGCTCTTCTTTTGAAATGAAACCTGGGCTTCTTGAATGCTATGTTAATAGGCTTGTTAACAGGCGTTGTTCAAAAACTGAAGCCTTCGAAGTGTGCCAACAAAGTGTATTTTTGCTATCCACATATTTGAAGAGATCAAAACTAGAATAGTTTTGAACCAAAATCGTTGAAATTTTTTTTACTGAATTCCTTTTTTTAAACTAGTGGTGAAGATAGTAGATAACAGTTACCTATTATCTATTCTTATTAGCACTGTTTACATTGTTAGCTGTTTACAAAAAAGTTATTTAAAAAAGATTATTGTTTTACAGAGTTTTAAATAATAATTTTGAATTAAAAAATTTAAGAAATAATGACTTTGTTATCACTACTTTCGCCTACAAGCGCGTTTTGGTTTATTATTCTGTGAATAATACACCTATGTATTCGCTCAGCAAAAAATTTTTATAACACCCCCTCAAAATTTTTTCTTTTCCGTTTCAAGGTGCGTAGATTCCAAAAATGCAATGTCCGTCCGCCGTACGCCGTATCACGTGTACAGGCTTCATTTTCGGTCTAAAAAAGTCGTTCTTTCGCACACATGCTCCATTTGGGCCCTAGTTGTGTCCCGAAACTTTTCAGCCCGATCGGAATATACCCAGGGGTGTTATGAGTGAAAATGTGTATAAAAATAGGTACTTTTTGTGTTTTAGTAACATGAGCTTTTGAGGACGAGAAGACCGAATATGAAGTCGATTTTGACCAAAGACGCGGAAATTGAGGTTTTACCATTGGTTCAGCTCCCAAAATTGTTTTTTTTTAAGTCAAAAACCTGGAAAACTGTCTGAAATCATCATCAATGTGTATACTAACATTAGAAAAAGTGTAAACAGCTGAATCAAGACCATTAAATCGCACTACCAATGATCAAAGATGATCTGGGGGGGGGGAAAAAGTGTACCTATTTCATGTTTTGGGGGCCAAAATTGGTGGAAATCATCAGGAATAGCTAATTCAATCATTCCACATGAAAGAAACAATACATTTAACTGCCAACAAGAATCTCTAGAACTCCAATAGAATAATAAACCCATGTGACAAGGACTTTGCAGCGTTTTTTATGAGTCAAAAACCTGGAATACTGTCTGAAATCACCATCAATGTGTACAATAACATTGGAAAAAGTGTAAACAGCTGAATCAAGACCATTAAATGCCACTACCAATGATCAAAGATGATCTTTAAAAAAACGCTGCAAAGTCCTTGTCACATGGGTTTATTATTCTATTGGACATACCTACAGAAATGCTGGCTGTTCATTTATTGTTGCTTTCATGTAAAATAATTGAAATAGCTATTTCTGGTGGCCTCCACCAATTTTGGCACCTAAAACTTGAATTAGGTACGCTCCTTTTTTTTCAAATTAACTTTGATCTTTGGTAGTGCCATTTAATTGTCTTGATCCACGTGTTGACACTTTTCCTAATGTTATTCTACAAATTGATGGTGATTTCAGACGATTTCGCAGGTTTTTGACTCATAAAAAATCGATTTTGGGAGCTGAACATCTGGTACAACCTCAGTTTTCCACTCCTTGGTCAAAATCGACTTCATATTCGGTCTTGTCCAAAAAAAAATGGAAACCGATACTTCAAAAGCTCATGTTACCAACATGTTGCTAAAACGCAAAAGTACCTATTTTTACTCACATTTTCACTCATAACACCCCTGGGTGTATTCCGATCGGGCTGAAAAGTTTCGGGACACAACTAGGGCCCAAATGGAGCATGTGTGCGAAAGAACGACTTTTTTAGACCAAAAATGAAGCCTGTACACGTGATACGGCGGACGGACATTGCATTTTTGGAATCTACGCACCTTGAAACGGAAAAGAAAAAAGTTTGAGGGGGTGTTATAAAAATTTTTTGCTGAGCGATTACATAGGTGTATTATTCACAGAATAATAAACCAAAAAAAAGCGTACCTATTTCATGTTTTGGGGGCCAAAATTGGTGGAAATCATCAGAAATAGCTATTTCAATCTGTTTTGGGGGCCAAAATTGGTGGAAATCATCAGAAATAGCTATTTAATCATTCCACATGAAAGAAACAATACATTTAACAGCCAACAAAAATCTATAGAACTCCAATAGAATAACAAACCCATGTGACAAGGACTTTGCAGCGTTTTTGGTTTATTATTCTGTGAATAATACACCTATGTATTCGCTCAGCAAAAAATTTTTATAACACCCCCTAAAAATTTTTTCTTTTCCGTTTCAAGGTGCGCAGATTCCAAAAATGCAATGTCCGTCCGCCGTACGCCGTCCGCCGTATCACGTGTACAGGCTTCATTTTCGGTCTAAAAAAGTCGTTCTTTCGCACACATGCTCCGAAGAGCGAGAGTTATCGTCTGGAATGACACATACATATATAAATATATAAATATATATATAAATATATATAAATATATATATATATATACATATAATTTTTGGTGTCTTTCGGCAGTGAATTCAGGATGGTCTGAAACGGATTTTGGTATAAAAATCTTTCGGAAATTCGAGTTTTAAAAATTTTGGACCTTTTCTTCGAAAATTCGCTAAAAGATCGTACCTACCTACCTAATTTGTGTTTTGGGGGCCAAAATTGTTGGAAACCATCAGAAATAGCTATTTCAATTATTTCACATGAAACAAACAATAAATGTACAGCCAACATTTCTGTAGAATAATAAACCCCATGTGACAAGGACTTTGCAGCGTTTTTGTGTTTTAGTAACATGTTAGTAAAATGAGCTTTTGAGGTATCGTTTTTCATGTTTTTGGGGACGAGAAGACCAAATATGAAGTCGATTTTGACCAATGTGTGGAAAACTGAGGTTGTATCAGATGTTCAGCTCCCAAAATTGTTTTTTTATGAGTCAAAAACCTGGGAAACCGTCTGAAATCACCATCAATTTGTAGAATAACACTAGCAAAAGTATCAACAGGTGGATCAAGACAATTAAATGGTACTATCAATGATCAAAGATAATTAGAAAAAAAAGGAGCGTACCTAATTCGCGTTTTGGGGGCCAAAATTGGTGGAAACCACCAGAAATAGCTATTTCAATTATTTTATATGAAAGAAACAATAAATGAACAACCAAAGTTTCTGTAGGTATGTCCAATAGAATAATAAACCCATGTGACAAGGACTTTGCAGCGTTTTTATCTTAAAAGTAGTATGAGCAGTAAGTAAACTGAAATAGCACACAGTAATGATAGTAATGCGTCATAATAATTTACTGTTATTTACAGCAAAAGTAAATAATCAAATAGTAATGTTTAACATTCAAAAAGGCGAGTGTAGACACCTTTGTCATGCAAGAGGGCGAATGTCACAATCACAAGTCGACACAGTCACCGCGAATGTGTCAATAAAATCAAGTTTTTCAAGCATAGCTTCAATTTCATTAATGATGCGACTAGTAAAAAAATATGGGACGATTCAGTAAATTATAATGAATCTAGGAATAACCATGCCAAGCTGGGTGGTAGGTACAACTTAGAAAATTGCAATTTCCCACGATGGGCAATTTCACCTGTTTTTGTTTATTTTCTCAAGTAAAAGATCTCGGCGAGTGCTTTCCGGAAAGGTGCTATATGAGTGGTATCCGATGATCGAAAGTGGGCGAAAAACCAGAGCAAAGAAAGCGAAATGAAGTCATAGGTAAACGTTCTAACTTCCGCTTCCGTCTGGGGAGGAACCCTCAGTGCCCTCCACTTATGGCATCATTCCGTCTTCTTTCTATCCGTCTGTAGCCCAAGTTATACGAAGTTTTGAGATGAAAATTGGCAGTGGGGGGTTTGTTTTCAAAGGTGCTAAATCTGATTCTGCGATCAAAAATAAAAATTCCTACACATGAAAATTGTCCATTTTGGTTAGGTATGCCACATTCGACCTTTCGCCTGCAGGGGCACGATATATATTATGACCTAGCATACACGAATAATTAGGTAAGCAAGAATTCTGCTACTTGGTATACAGCAAATTCGGAGTCCAAACACCAAAATATTATTCCATATCTAGTGTGGATTCGGAATAGAAAGTCGTACCTACTTGGTATACGAGTACAAAACACGGGTAGGAGGGCATTTCGTCAGAAATACAAGGTAATAAAGTTTTATCTGAAAAAATATTAAAGCACCTCTACGACAATACGTTCTGCAAGCATCCAAACAATTATTTGCTATTTGTCACCGAACAAGTACCAACCTGGTACTGTGGAGGATGCTGTCTTTAGATAAGACAAATGAATAGAAAACATGGAAAAAGTATGATAATTACTACTAACGATCAGCCATTTTAGGACTAGAGATGCTTGTTCTTCGTTTGATGCATTCACCATCGCTGTAAAGTCATCGAAAGACATCAATGTTCGGCATAATTTTTCGCACTCTTCGACTACAGCAGTTCCAGCCGTCTGAAAGTCACGTTTCAGGGAATGATTTTCTAGCTTATCATCATCTTAATCTACATACGTTGATTCAACAATATTCTACAATGCAATTAGGTCAATGGATAATTTTTCCAATCATAACATTTATAACTTATTTATAACAGAATAGTTTGATGCAAGCAACCTCCAAGACCAATAGTTCCCAAGCTAGCGTGGAATTTACGCATAGGCAGACTTGGTGGTAATGGAATGCACAAGGAGGGTCTAGCGGGAGAAATGGAGCCGAACTTGGCCGAAGGCAAAAAGAACCCGAACATTGCCAAGCCCTCATTCAGAACCAGAGGCTTCAATATAAAGTGTAAGGATATAAGCCATGAGCAACTTCATTGTTGAATAACTACTTCATTGTTGAACTGAACTACTTGAGGCAATTTTAACTTTTGTCTAAAGCTAATAGACAAAATTCTTCATACAGCTGCTCCATTTGCCCCAGCTCATCTTTCTTCCTACTTCGAGTTTGGTCCATCTAAAAGACTGTGCATAGTTCGACTAATAAGATTTATGTGTGTGAAGATTAAGACTTCCTTTCGCACGGGGGGGGGGGGGGCTGTTGAACCCCCCTTCATGACACAAACCACCTTGAAGATCAGCTACATTCCTAAACACCTCCTCTTTATTTCCCTTTCACTTCTTTTCACTTTAATTTTCTTTCCTTCCCATCTTTCCTGGATCAACCCTAGAGTTAAAGGTTCCTACTCATGTAGTTACATACCGGTAATGTAATGTTTTACATTCTTCTAAAACTGTTTTCTTTTTTTGTAGTCGACAGACTACGATAAGCGAGGTTAGAAGTATAAAGGTGTCACAAAAGTTGCGTTACGAATTTATTGTAGGTTCTACTGTACATTAATATGAGGTGTAAAAAGTAAAATATGTCCCAAAAATGTCGTCGTTGACAGACTACGATAAGCGAGGTTAGAAGTACTAAAGGTGTCACAAAAATTGCGTTACAAATTTATTGTAGGTTCTACTGTACCTACATAAATATGAGGTGTAAAAAGTATAGATATGTCCCAAAAATACGTTACGAAATTTTACGATAAGCGAGGTCTATCAACTTCGTCCGAAACAAACATTTTGCCCAAGAATCAGTATTTTCACTATTATTACGAATTTTTTGTCACGATACAATCTAAATCGATCTGCAATTGATTTCTTCGGTTTATCTCTTCGAGCGTTGTTGCTACTTTTTCTAATTTCTTCCTTTCTCGATATTTCTTCATGCTTCCTGATTGATTTCTTTATGTTTCTTTATTTTCGTCTTAAAAATATAATTTGTACTTTTTAATGTTGAAGTTTCGATTTGTCTGTCGACTTTCCACGTCTCTCCCGCAGAGTGCGAGGTCTTTGGATTTTTTTGTAAAATTAACGTTTCACAGTCAAATTATATCAAAATAATGTAATTTAATTTATATTGTAAGCCATGAGGGAATCCCGTTCCTAGGTAATTTGCAAATAAGTAAATTAACTCGTGTAATGTCACTCAAATGTCTCATAACTACTTTTCCCAAGGTTGACCAAGACTCAACTACAATTGACCAAGACTAACTACATAGATACACCTTTGTTAATGCCTAGGTACTTACCTGCTCGTACGCGTCTTTAACAAAACAAAAAATCCAACTGATCCATCCTCACAGATACAACAAAATAAGTACGCGCCTACTTATTCATAAAAATATTCTTCAATTATGAGAATGCAAAAACATTATCAATTTAAAGCAATAGGTACCTACATATCAAGCAAAACATGGTCTCTCCTTCTCTTACGGGAGACTGATAGCTAGTTCGGCAATGTTTGGGTTCGTTTTGCATTCAGCTCCGTTTCTCCCGCTACTCTCCTGAATGCACTAGTGATGGGCTAAAGCGTTTTTTCTGATAACGCGTTATTCACTAACAGTTATCGGTCAGTAACCGGTTCCAATAACTGGTTATTCTGATAACCGGTTACCAGCTTAGGGATGGAGCAGAGAGACAAACATGAATGTTCACATGAGAGCGATGGCGAAAAGTTCGTCGTATGATACCTACCTGTTGCTTCATTTTGTGAATCTGTCACTTACACTGATGGGGCTTACATACAAATGCTGACCATAAATCTAATAGAAATAAATTGTTGATAGAGGAATAAAAATATTAGAATTTCCTAATCTCAAAAAAAAAAAAAATCCGTCTGTCTCTCCCTGGGATCCCATAAAATTGAGTTTAGTAGATCGGTAACTATGGATAGGTACCTATCTACAGTTTAACGTGATAGGTATAGGTCGTGCACAAGAATAATGCCCTCCGACCCTGCACTCTATAGGAGGATGGGAGAAGCTGAGGGCTCGGCAGCCTGAGTGGGATGCAATGTTGGGACTTTTACTCTGTTATGTTGGCAGCCGTGCTGCCATTCCAACCCAGCTCATTCCGTTCCCGTATCGTGTTTTCCTTGTTTGCATCTTGCTTTTCGTTTCACCATCCTACCTATATCGTCGTATTAACCCTTCTTATTTTAACTGTGAGTATCATCACAATCCCCGTCATCCTATTTTTGAACTGAGTATCATCACAATCCCCTGTACCCGTCAGTTTCCGTGTGTCGCCTACATAGATCTCGCGATGGAACATCAACATTCATCGTCAGTAAGAAACCGGAAACCTGCTATCGCAAGAGGCTCTAAGGACGGCACGGGAAATTGTGTACAATGTGTGCCAGTATTTTACGAGGAAGAAGAAAGAGGATGACGCGAAATACAACGTTCCCGATGTGACTAGTGCAGCGACGGGCGTCTCTGCGAACAGTCGGCAACATTGTGAAGGAAGCTGGAAACCAAACACATCAGATCGGGCGAGACCTTTGTTTCTTACACCAACCAAGTCCACACCGCACAAGAAGGTCATCGATGCTGATGAATCCACCGATGCTGCTACACGAAACAAGATACGTGAATTCTACATTGTTCGGAAAGAGTGCCCTTCATTGAAAACACTGTGCGGAATTGGCGAGTGAAGGAGCTCTCGAGTGTGGTAGAAGTTACCTTCGGAAAGGACTGGTTAGTAGCGGTTTCAAGTGGAAGAAATGTCAGTCCAGCCGAAAAAATTGAGGACGACTACCGTCAAAAAGATCACTTAGTCGAATCGGAGATAGATAGTTTCATCATTAATGTTGTGGGGGGGCTTCTGATACTGATAGCAGTTCCGATGAGGATTCGGATTTTTCTGATTAGAAGTTTTACGTACCACACTTAAATTACGTAAGTACTAAATAAATAAATAATAATATGTACTAAATAAATAAATAATAAAATAACATTTGTTTCCAATCTTTCCTTTTATACCTACCTACCTACCTTCAAAAAAATTTCCTTATTTACCTCATTGTACCTTTTCAAAAAGTACACCTAATTTTCAAGAAAACATTTCATAGAAAAATCCTATTACAAACGAGTTTGTCTGTCAGCTCAAAGGAGTCACGCTCAGGGGTCCGATTTTATAAAAATCAGGAGAATGCTACGTTCATTCACTATGGCTTTTATGACAGTATCATTTTTATTATAACGAAAAATGGTAAGTTTTTATGACGGTTCACACTCGCTAGAAAAAGGATTACAGGGGGAAAGTGCTGCCACCGGACAGGGGAAAAACAAAAAAAAACGGGGAATTCCGTGTTGAAAATGATTTCCACGTTCTCCGCCAGAGTGCATTATTCTAGTGCACGGACTATAGATAAAATCTTGAATTAATTATCGCCAAACTAACTTCCTACATCACAACAAACTGGAATGCGAAACATTATGGGACTAGTTTTTAGACCCTTCAACATTTTAAACATAATTACTCGATAACTTGAACTGAGGGAATGAGGAATAACCCATAATTTTTTGAAGGGCACTAAGCTGAGGCATACCATTCTAAAATAGGTAGGTAATCTGCTATGTACGGAGTGAAGGGTAAAGAGTGATAGCTATAGGTACGCTGTGTCCTATAGCGTACAATACCATATCACGTCAAAGGGAAGCGAAAGGTCCTAAGGTGATGGATAACTGTCAGGAAGTTGGTAACCAGTTTCAGGGTAAAGCGTTATCGGTGGCAGGTAGTTACTCAATACCATCCCAACTTCAAGGGGTGCGAGAGCGAGACTGTTACCTGTGTGCGGTCCAATAGGTATTGGATAGTGAAGGTAACCACCTCCCTTGCCAGGAGAAGCAAAGTAGTTATTCTCGTAACCGGTTATCGGAATAACAGGTTCTTGGTCGATAACCGGATATTCTAAGCGGTTCCGTTATTCAATGCCCATCACTAGAATGCACACACCAAGGAACTGTGCTTTATTTGCGCTTTATAAAAACACATACACATTTTTCTCGCTACCTAAACATGCAGATCTACCTCGTATGAAGGATGTACTCTGAAGGTTTGCATCAATGACTACCTACATACTGGCCAGAGAACAGAATTTCTTACTCGCACTCACTTTAAGATATTTGATGGAAACATACTCAATCTCTCCGGGATCGGTTTCAATAAGAGCCTCTCTGAGTTTGTTAAATGACCAGACTGCAGGGGTTTTAACGATAGACTTGACAGCCCAACGGGTCCACGACTCGGTAGTGTCCATACTAAGGAACTTCTCTTTGGTCATGACATCTCCACTCCTGATTCATCAAGTACATCAGAACGAAATCAAATTATAATAAATAACACTATTATCTACAACACTCATTCAACTTACTTGATCAGTTCTTCAACAACCGTTTGAAGACAGGCAGGAAAAGCGTTCTTCCTTCTGAAAACCGTCAGTAGATATTTGACAGTAAACGTACCTTTTCCACATTCCAAACACAAATCGTCAATGAGGTCGACCCAGAAGTTCAATTTCGACTCGTAATCCACGGGGTTGGACTCTTTCTGACGAAAAGGCGAGAACAAAGAGTTCATTCGTTTGTCATCGTTCCAACTTTTGGGTGGTTGTTTCAATGGGAATGTGAGCTCTGAAGTCATTGCAGCTCAATTGTGAACCATAGCAATAATACTTTTAAACGTAGTATAGTAGAGTTTTCTGTGCTTTTAAAACTGAATTATATTATGCTATAACTGAGCACCCTTGTTCAAAAAACCATAACCATACAGAACAATAACGTGAGCTGTTTTGATGGTGGTGGTGGTAGTTCTCAGCTTCGTTGCCCTTCTTTGGATTTCGGACATAAAAGTTATATATATGTTTTGATGCCACTTATCACAAATTGACGTTCTTCTTCTTCTTATTCTTGATTATCTGACTATGACTAGGCCTCGGCCAATATTGGAAGAATACGTTTAGAAGAGAGCGACTACACAGTCACATAAATAATATAAAATATTATTATTATTGATAATAATATGTGACTTCTATGGGGATAGGGCATGGAATATAATATATTATATTATTATATTCCATACCCCTCCTCCTATAAAAAAAATAGTGTGAGTATCTTGTGGTAAGTATGTCCTATGTACAGAACGACTCTAGTTCTCGTTATTGTTATTCTTGTTCTAGTATTATTATGCCCGACCCTTCGAACAATAAAATATGCTGAATATAAATAAAACATGCTGGAAAATATATAAAAATATGCTGGAAGGTCTCTTGGACGAATGTATGGAGAACGAGAGGATGACCGGAGCTGGAGCATTTTTTTAGTTCCTCAAAACTCCGCTCGAGCGCTTGTTTGCCGCTCATTTTTTATTCCTTCCAAAGGCTCAGTTATCGAGGTAAGTAGGTACTTAGCTAAGTATCATGAAGGGCGAAGTACTTCCTTTCTGATATGCGATATAAAAAAATATTAAATCCAAATTTACCTTTATCGTATTGTTTTCAACATTTCCAACCAAGGCGTGAACTAGGTATTACTTCTATTTGAAAAGAAACGACGTTATTCAATAGGTAGGTACGGATCCAAGGACCTAACTACCTATTTCAACCAGAGCTGCGGAGGTAAAAATTAATCACATTTCCCAGAAAGAAAGTGTGATAAAAACCATGTTTGGTGTCATTCCTCGAAATTTTTACCCGCTGTCTCCCTTTCCAATTTTTCCGAAAATCCTTTGTAGCACTGTACATGTGGAATGATGTTGATATGGCAAGTGGACCCTCCGGTTAACTGACTTTCGTCTTCTGCCGGAGCTTTGTAGCATTGTACAAACAAAGAACAGAGAGATTTTGGAAAAATGGATCTTTAGGTTTCGAGTTGAAATTTGCTAATATCAGCGTTCAAGGAAATTTCCCGCTGAATCGATTCGTGAAGTCAAAAATCGAGTGTTTTAACCAAAAGGTACCTACCGAAAAGGGGCATACAAATTTTACTCTCGTATTTTGGATACAAACGGGAGTTGTTCAGATTTATTCGCGTGAGCACTTATGGATGAACTTTTCTAAAGCTCAATAAATGGATATTATTATTTAACGAATTTTAAAACCCGTATATATTTGCATTTTACTAACCCGCATGTGCAAAATTCTTGGCAAACAAAATCGTATCTGCTGTCAGATACAACTCTTATTATCCTCTGAAGACATTTACGAGTTTTCGCTTAGTAAACCCACACTATCCCATTATTCGTAAGCCCGTTTTGAGGCATTTTGTTGAGGTTCCCGAAAAAAACTTGTAAGAATATTCAACAGATGGCATCACCGTCGAGGGCAAATTAATATTCGCTCTCAGTTCGTTAATAATTGACCGATTTTCAATCAGTAAACTGCATTGGATTCAGAATCAGCATAGAATTTCCGGAAATTGGTTTTGGTGTTCAAAATTTCAAAATTTGTACATCTGGATCACTGGCGTTCGAATTTGGCTAATTTTTTCGGAAATCCCAATTACCCAAATTCTAGAGGGCTGTGTACTGATTACGACGGTTTTTTCAAATTTAAAATTGGACCACTAAAACCCCATCAATTATTGTCCAGACGGTGATGGGCGAGGGGGTTGGGGAGGAAGGCAGCTCTTGAATGGGGGTGGGCGGCTTCCTAGTCGGGCCCGAGGCCCCCGCAGCGTTCAGGTACCTGACTTGTAATTCTCTTCCAACAATCGTTTCTACCCAGCTAACCATAATTGTGTCTACCAAAACAGTCAGTTTTCCATTTATCATTTTCAATAATGAAACTTTGTAATTGAGCATGAAAAATTCCCCCCTCCCCCAACCAAATGTGATAGTTTCCGTTTCAAGGTATGTAGAATCCGAAACTAGAATAAGTAACGCTACAGATTATTATACAACGGTTTATTATTTACCAGTATAGATGATCACTGTTTTCTGAACTCAATGGTACCTTTGTGCTTCCCACAAGAGAGCCCTAAATCGAGTACTGGATACAACCGTGCAATCACATTTCATAAATGTGCGGCGGAATGAAGAATTCTATAATTATTATTTGTATATATAATTTTTATTCTATAAATTATTTGCTGTTATTCGTGAAGCGTACCTAACGTTTGTTCAGATTAGAAAACTACCTAACTATAAAAAAACCCAAAACAACCATCATTCTTCAAACAAAGTATCACGATACAACCAACTCGATTTCATACAGACATGCGTAATTATAATCAGGTGTTCCCTAGCAGTGATATCTGAGCCGGATTTATATCGTTTCATTTTCATTCACGATCAGAAGTGGACTGAAAGTCAGAGAGTGTGGGCTTTTCGTTGACCGAAAATTTGGATTTTTGGGTGCGTCACCCGATGGCTGGATTGAGGGTGAAAATTCAATCATTGAAATTAAATGCCCTCAATCAGCCAGCAAGTTGACGATAGCTGATACTGCGTCAAGAAACAAATCATTCTTCATATCTCACAAAGATTTGAAATTGAAGAGAACCCATCCGTATTACTTTCAAGTCCAAGGGCAACTGCACATTGCGGGAGCCACTAAATGTTATTTCGTAGTGTGCACGGGCAAAGACTTGCACATCGAAGAAATTCCAATCGACGATGAGTTATGGAATCAAAAGATGGAGAAAAAACTCATTTACTTTTACCATCACGCTCTGCTCCCTGAATTGGTAGGTTCAAGATTGACGAGAAGCAGCCAAATTCGGGAGCCAGAAGTCTCTTTTGATGAGTTCTTATTACTCAGTTGATGTTGTTACTCTTGTTATTTATTTCCGAAGAACCAAAAAAGTTATTAATTAATAAATTTAAATTGTAACAACTTCGTTGCTACGTTCATACCCCTTCTTTAGCAAATCTCACGTTTGCTCTATCATACTTTTTCGATTTATTAGAGCATTATGTATGAACAACCTACCAAATTATTCCAAGTGTCTTTCAGATTTGAAAATTTTAGGTGTGATCGTCCTGGAATAACGTCGATTTGAAAAAATAAAATAAAATAACAAATTAATGACTGCGCAGGCACTGCTGTAACGTCCTAATTATCAAGTACCTACCCGTTGTGTGCAACAACACGTCAATATTTCGGTTTTAAAGCAGGTAGGTGGTCTGAAAATTATTATCGATGTTGAATGAACAGGAATGTGGTGTATAAAGTTTGTGCGTCATGCACAGAGGCGTGCAACTCGTTGAACAGATTGGGGTACAATAAGATTTGAAATGATCATTTCAAACGGCCAAATAACCAATTATTACTCAACAGGTCAAATAAATATAACGATGCTATTAATTTTTAAGTGAACTTTGGTCAACTCAGGTTGTATGATACACGTGGGTACGGATTAGTTTATAAATCAACTGAGAAAGCATAATTATATACCTACCACAGATTTGTACTTGATTCGAGATAACCGTCGGTGTCCATTCTTCGAAAGTGCGTAGGTAGGTACGTTGGTTGCTTCAGAGAATATATACGGATTTGGAGCTAAAACAGAGGTACCTAGTACTCGTCCCTAATGAATTACGTCCAACTGGCGTTGAACTTTGAATTCAGGTATTTGGGTAGTAATTTAATTTATTTTTTATTTGTAGTAGGCTATTTGCAGTTTCAGGCGTCTGACCTCGAAGTCACTAATTTTTGTTTAGGAAATCGTATATTCAATCGGTCGTCCAATTTGGTACTTATAATAGGATTCAAATGCGATCAGTTGGAGTGGGAAGTGGGGAGAGGTACTTAGTTTAATTTTGGTGTACCTACCTAGGTAAGATCCTATACACTAATCAAATAAAAATAAATTACATTTATTAAAATAGGTACTAATAATGTTAAAAAGTAAAAATAAATTATAATATAACTCAAGATCCTTGTTTCATTTATTTGTATATTATTTATTTTTTATGTTATCATCCCTCCCATGACTGATGCATAAAAAATAGCTCACACTCTCGTGTAGTTTGGCACTTGGGTCATGGATGGGCCCAAACAGTTTCATAGCAAATCTCGAACAGGGAGGAAGAAATCTAAAATTCTTGAATGGTGGGGCAAAAACTGTTCTCGGAAATGTCAGGTATCCAAGCTGCTCAGGCGGCGAAACCCCTCTGAAGGGGCCTAGGAAGCCGCCCACCCCCATTCAAGAGCCGCCTTCCTACCCAACCCTCTCGCCCATCACCGTCTGGACAATAATTGATGGGGTTTCAGTGGTCCAATTTTAAATTTGAAAAAACCGCCGTAATCAGCACACAGCCCTCTAGAATTTGGGTAATTGGGATTTCCGAAAAAAGTAGCCAAATTCAAACGCCAGTGATCCAAACATACAAATTTTAGAATTTCGAACACCAGAACCAATTTCCGGAAATCCTATGCTGATTTTGAATCCAATGCAATTTACAGATTGAAAATCGTTCAATTATTAACGGAAGGAGAGCGAATATTAATTTAGCTCATTTTGGTGCTGCCACGTGGTGGCGGCTTTTGGAACTAGTCGTCGGGCTATTTCCCCTTATTTTGCACCAAAACACTGTCTAGAAAAGTTTTTATTTTATTGAAAAACAATATTTTATTTTATTAGCACACACAGGACGAGCAGTAGAGTTACGAAGTGATAAAGGAAATTATTTCAATGGACGACAGGACAAAATGGCCGACCAATACAACAGCAGAACGCCTGTTGCGGGAAAATTCAAATTTACCCTCCAACACATTTCTCGTGCAGATACTGCTCTGAGACTCAGAAATTCCAGCAGCACTGGATATAGGATCTCTGGATCCTACCTAGATCCAGGATCACTGGATCCTACCTAGATCCAGGATCACTGGATCCTACCTAGATCCAGGATCTCTGGATCCTACCTAGATCCAGGATCACTGAATCCTACCTAGATCCAGGATCACTGGATCCTACCTAGATCCAGGATCACTGGATCCTACCTAGATTCAGGATCACTGGATCCTACCTAGATCCAGGATCACTGGATCATACCTAGACCCAGGATCACTGGATCCTACCTAGATCCAGGATCACTGGATCCTACCTAGATTCAGGATCACTGGATCCTACCTAGATCCAGGATCACTGGATCCTACCTAGATTCAGGATCACTGGATCCTACCTAGATCCAGGAGCATTGGATCCTACCTAGATCCAGGATCACTGGATCCTACCTAGATACAGGATCTCTGGATCCTACCTAGATCCAGGATCACTGAATCCTACCTAGATCCAGGATCACTGAATCCTACCTAGATCCAGGATCACTGGATCCTACTAGATCCAGGATCACTGGATCCTACTAGATCCAGGATCACTGGATCCTACTAGATCCAGGATCACTGGATCCTACCTAGATCCAGGATCACTGGATCCTACCTAGATTCAGGATCACTGGATCCTACCTAGATCCAGGATCACTGGATCATACCTAGACCCAGGATCACTGGATCCTACCTAGATCCAGGATCACTGGATCCTACCTAGATCCAGGATTAGTGGATCCTACCTAGATCCAGGATCACTGAATCCTACCTAGATCCAGGATCACTGGATCCTACCTAGATCCAGGATCACTGGATCCTACCTAGATTCAGGATCACTGGATCTTACCTAGATCCAGGATCACTGAATCATAACTAGACCCAGGATCACTGGATCCTACCTAGATCCAGGATCACTGGATCCTACCTAGATTCAGGATCACTGGATCCTACCTAGATCCAGGATCACTGGATCCTACCTAGATCCAGGAGCACTGGATATAGGAGCAGGTTGCAAAGTTAGAGGCCTATATATACTCGGACAGCCAATGAAATTCCTCCAAATGCGTGCACGCCGGTTGCACCATCCTCTTAGGACGGGACCTAGTTCTATCAAATGGGCCTATAATGAGCATCAGTTCAGAACTTTCTATGGGTATCCACATAATATTATGTGGATACCTATAGGAAGTTCTAAACTAATATAATATTATTATTCATGCCAAAAGGGCTATGTCCAAACTTCAAAGCTTAGTTATTACGTCTCTATTCTAGCACTAAGATTAATATTATGATCTTCAGTTAGCACTAGTGAATTAACAACAAAAAATAGAAAAAGGTTTCATCGTGTTGCTTTGGATAATTAATTCAGGAAACTTTTTTTTCAACACTGAAAAGTTTGGAAAAATGGATATATTATAGGACCGTTTTGAATGGGACGCCTCATAATCTTCCACTGATCTGAAGTTGTACCGAAACATGGGCTCAGCTCAGTATGATAGGTATCGGGAGTTACTAGGATTCCGTTGCACAGTCCAAATCCTAATCATTCTCCAACCCTTATAATAAACACTGTGATTGACAAGTAAAAGTCAATAGCGATTCTGGAGTGATTTTGTGATATCGCATTAAATAAAACACGTAAATACTAACACATGCATCACCAATTTGGTTGTTTCACATCAAATGAAAGTAATCATTTAGGAGTTGTAAAAAATGAGACAAGCACGCCTTTCCACCATTTTGGTTTAAAAACCTGGCAGCGTTTGTAGGGAAAATAAATTGGCACTCAGAATTCAAAAGTTTGAGATAAAGATGCTCTTCCTTACCCACATTCACTTTGCTTACAGCGAGTTTGATGAGGAACTCATGTCGAAGAAACGCACACAATTAAATTTTCATTGATTTATTTGAAAATCACATATTTACATCATAATGATTTTAAATTTCTTGTATAAAAAAATATAAAAAAAGTATAAAAGTACAAAAACTACATACTACACTTTAAAATATTACAAACACTCGTCAGTAATCTAATCTTAGGTGTTCAGGTTAACGTATGGCAAATCAATAGACAAAACATGAACATGGCATGACTAACAATATTATGGTAACTTATTCAAGATGCCTCAGCACCTCCTCCTTTATAACTAGATTGCAGCACGTATTATTAGTTACCTAGGTAGTCGATTGTAAGACATTGTAGTCGATCAAGACACTGTAGCCTTAAACATTGATGATAAAAATATGGTTTTGTAAAGATGTAAATTTAGGTGATTTATTTAATGGTATTTAAAAAAATTGCCATCAAGGTGGTAATTCCACATAGAATGTAGGTATTGAGTGTATAATATTGCCGAGGCAATTTGGTAGGTATGTTCAAATTGCTCGTAAATTACCACAAGCTACCAGGATGATCAGTGGTAGATGTCGCAATGTAAGATGTAAGTAGGGGAGACCGGGGCTAGAAGTCCCAGGGGTAAGAAGTCCCAGGGGCGATAACTGGTCAAGTGGGGGGTGTAGCGGAAGGGGGAATGGCTGAATTCAGCCTTGACAGTCCACAAGTAACTTTCCTAGGGTTGAGGCGCACTCCGTTTGTCTTCCTTGCCGTTGCTTCATTTTTCATTTTGGTGAGTTTAAAAAATACTATTTACTCCTTCTTTTCGCATCTCCTACTTTCTTAGCGATGATTCTAAAATAATGGGAATAAGTTTATCTGTGACAGCATCTTTCAGTGTTCTATATCCTCTGAAGAAAATCTTCCAAACACTTACGTAGGTACTCAAGACACTGAAAAATTCCAACATGGAGAAATGGGGCAACAAGTCTCACAGCTCTGGGGCAGATTGTCCCAACATCTAAATTGTGACATCTAGCCCCCATTCGAATTATTTCGAATGTTTTATGTTATTTTTGTTTTATTTACAATAAATTCGATTTGCATAATTATTTTTATAGACACATTTGCAATTTATTGGGAGATAAAGCAAAGGGCTCAACACAGTTCACGTCATAATTCGATTGAATTTGAGAAAAAAAACATCAGATTCCTGTATTTTGGTTTTAGTGATATGGTGAGGACCTACAAAAGGAAGACCCGTCGTGGGGAAGGTACCCCTCAGGACATCTTGGAGGCTGTGAGGGATGTGAGGATTAGGGGATTTTCGATCAGGAAAGCTGCAGCGGAGTCAGGGCTGAACTATAAAACCTTACAACGGTATGTTAAAAAAATCGACGTTGAAGAAGTCCTCAACGATCAAGTAACCATCCCATCATGCGCTGTTGGTTATAAATCAACTCGATTGATATTCTCCCTCATTGAGGAAGCCCAGCTTGAAACCTACATTCTTCAAGCTGCTGACATATATTTTGGGCTAACACCTTGTGAAATACGGCGGCTCGCATTTGATGTAGCCTTGGCCAATGGGAAGAATATCCCCCAAAGTTGGACAGCAAATCAAAAAGCAGGAGAGGATTGGTTCTCTCATTTTATGAAACGACACCCTAGGCTTTCTATTCGAACACCTCAGGCCACGAGCATTGCCAGAACTTCGTCGTTTAACAAGCACAACGTCAATCTCTTTTTTGACAACTTGCTAAAAGTGATGGAACGTCATGGTTTCGAGCCCCACAATATCTGGAACATGGACGAGACTGGCTTAACCACCGTCCAAAGACCTGACAGAATCGTGACTCGGAGGGGGGAAAGACAAGTGGGAAGCATAACCTCTGCAGAAAGGGGAACTTTGGTCACTATGGCAACATCTGTCTCAGCTTCAGGGAGTTTCATCCCTCCTTTCTTTGTCTTCCCCAGAGTTCACATGAAACGGCATTTCCTCCTTGGTGGGCCTCTTGGTTCTGGTGGTTCAGCAAACAAGTCTGGATGGATGCAGGAAGATGACTTCTTGAAGTTTCTGAAGCATTTTCAAAAATTCTCCAAAGCAACTGCAGGCTGCCCTTGTCTTCTTTTACTGGACAACCACGGTTCCCATCTGAGCGTCAATGGACTAAATTTCGCCAAAGATAATGGAATCGTGATGCTTTCTTTTCCACCACACTGTTCACATCATCTTCAGCCTCTCGACAGGAGTGTTTTTGGGCCACTGAAAAAATTCGCTAATTCTGCTTACAGTGCGTGGATGTTAAACAACCCTGGGAAGCCAATGTCCATTTACGATATCCCTGGAATCATAGGTCAGGTATATAATGCAGCACTCACCCCATCAAACATCACTTCAGGTTTCCGTTGCACTGGGATTTACCCTTTCAACCGAAACATATTCCCCGAATCAGCCTTTAGTCCATCTGCTGTAACCGATCGTCCTGATCCTGCTAACCAACATGACCCTCAAGATCCTTTGAACCTCTCTGGCATGGATGAAATCGTCACTGTTGCATCTTCTCCTACCAGACAAGACATCTCCATTCCACCAGAGGTTTTGGCAATTCCAGCTCCAAACCCGAGCCTCAAATCAACTGTGATTGCTTCGCCAAGTGAGAATCCACTTCCCAGCACGAGTGGAATGAGCATGTTCAGTGTTTCCCCACAAGACGTCAGGCCATTCCCTCAGGCTCCAGAACGAAAATCAGGAGGAAAATCCCGAAGAAGGAAATCGTGTATCCTCACAGACACCCCTAATAAAAAACTGCTGGAAGAACAGAAAGCCAAAAGGGATGCAAAGAAAACGAAAAATTCCTCCCAAAAAACGCGAAGGACCCTGTTCGATAAAAAGAAAACGGCGGAACAGAAGCGAGCCCAAGGGAAGAAGAAAAAGAAGGACCAGATTTGTTGCCAGAGTAGCGACGAAGAAGATGCAATGTGCATAGTTTGCACCGAGAATTTTTCCACCAGCCGACCTGGGGAGCATTGGATCTCATGCACCCAATGTCACATGTGGGCTCATGAAGAATGCACCCCTGGAAATGCAACTTATATTTGCCACCACTGCGATTCTCCGTATGAAGGAGACAGTGATTCCGACTGATTCAAGTTTTACGTTTAAGTTTCCCAAGTTCCTTTAAGTTTTCTTACTATACTTTCCTAAAATTGGGCCATTATTTTCCTATTTTTGTTAGATTTCTCTAGTCAAACTGGTCAAATTAGTTGCTCATGTTCGATGGAGTTCGTGCTAGTAACTGATTAATTAAGTTTGCAGTATTCTATTTTTATATTTTTTTTTTATTGAAAACTGTTCAAGGTTTTATCGTTTGGGATATTTTTTATTCAAGTTTTGTAAGTTTATATTGAGATTATAAAAAATAATATAACCTTTTTTCATTAGAATTGTTCTTTCTGACTGTTTTCCCGACTGATTATATAAAACTGAAACGATTTGTTCCATGGGACAACTTGCCCCACTCACTGAGACAACCTGCCCCAGCTCGGGGTAAGACGTCCCAATGAGACGAATTGTTTTCAACTTGGAGTGATATGCTAATAATGGCTGTATTAAAATATTTCAATAACGTTTTTAGGTTGAAATGAAGTCTGCTTAACTATGTAAAAGAAGAAAACCGCGATACTTCTAAGAGAAAAAATATAATAAACAAAAACAAAAAAAATGTGACAACCAGCCCCGGTCTCCCCTACACTACAGTTATCAGACGTAAGTTCCTACCTTGATCCATGATTACATAATAAATAACTATTAGAATTTAAAAACAATTACTTGGTTCCCAAGTTCTGAGCCAAACGATTCACAGAGCAACGAAACAAGGCATTGGCAACCGATCCAGCACGACTTATTAACAAATGTTTAAACTGGGATTTTGTTATTTTAATTTAGAACGTCGATTGACGTTCACAGTTCTGAGAAAATCGGGTTTTCTAGGTCGAGATATGCTATTATATGAATACAGTTGTAGAGGTTTCGCATAAATACACCATAAATGAACTCACGGTATGCAACTATGATTCATCGAGGCGGTCATTTTTTGTAGTGGAGCTCGTAGCCGGGGAAGTCGTTGCTGTAATGGGCTGGCTCTTCTTTCCAGTATCTCAGGTCGATGACTGGAAGAGCTTCACAAGGTAACAGCGGGTTCCTAAAAACAATGATTAACATTTTAATGAGTTTCACTAAAAGTTCTACTAATAATAAGTAGGTACTTGTAATTCTTGAATCAGCTTTCACTGAAGTTTAATCAGAGCTGGTTTCATGAACGTGTATTTGCAAAGATCCTGAAGAAAAGCCGTGAAGTAAGCAAACCTTGAACTTGTGATAAGACCTAGTAATAATGTTGAACAGCAGACACTGTAAGCAAATTCTACCGGGAATGTCTAAAAACGTACTTTTCACCGATCACTCTGAAGCCCTCTGGCTGCATGTACTGAATGTGGTCTCCGTTGTCACAGAAAAGCCTGGAAACTGTTGACTTCCTGATTTCTTTCAGTTGCTCTGAAAAACAACAGACATAAAAATTTAATACATTTGCATACAATTAAAATAAGGTAGATGCTGGATACGAGTCGGGAAGGACTGCCATTATTGCGCTACGCAGATTCTTGAAAATATATTATTCTCTATTTCATGCCTACCCAAGTGTAGGAACCTTTGATTTATATCTTCTTGATAGAATACGATTTATTGGCAAACAACTGAAAACATCCTTTTTGTTTCAATAATGAAAGTATTTTTGAAAGATTGGGTCAAGTTCGACTTTATAGGGGGTTAAACATCGGTAAAAATTACTAAAATCGCGAAAAGTTTAATGTATGTATAAGGTCACGAAAAGTTGTTATGACGGATTCGATCAAATTACCATCGTAGATTTCCGATAGAAGGTAAAGGATTTCCGATAACTGATGTAACAGGCTCCACCCGCATCTGACTCCCCGGAGAATCAAAAACGAAACCGAAGCTGAAGCCCTGAAGCTGTCAGTGTCGACGAGATTTGAATTTGAAACCTCTCCTCGTCCCATCTGACTCCCGCAAAAATACGCGTTAGTAAACAACTCCCAGTCCTAGTTGCACGTCGTTCAGTAGTCAGTTTAATGCATCCTAGATGGATAGCGTTGCCGGTGTATCTCAACGTATCGGCAACGTCACGGAAATCATAGGTAAGTTTTTCACAAAACGTTAAGTTCAGGGGAGAGATGATGGGCTTGTGCCCTTAAGAATTCCCGTAAGTCCAAGGTTCATGTCAAAGTTAGTGGTGGTGAGTGAAGTTCGGCGATGGTGAGCACACACATACTGAAAACGCTTGGTCTTCATTGGTCACAGAAAAGGCGAAACTCCCAGCTGCGGTGAAACGGAAATCAACTGATTACACCGGAACACCTCTCAGAAAGGTGAGCTTATTAGTGAACTATTAGTTAGTAATGCAGTAATGCTTAATTAATTAATTAAATTAATTATTAATGCAGGTGCCATCAGTCAATGTCAATGCCATCAGCTAAAGCCCGCGCTGCTGCGGCGCCAAAAGTCGATTTTAAAATTACATTAAAAAGCAGAATGAAGAAGGATATCCACTTTACAATTTTGTCAAGAAACTTTCGCCAAACCTATGTCCGCACTTCAAATGTTCAAGGAGTAATTTCCTCTTCAGTCAGAGTTCAGACAAGTACACCTTAGTACGCTATTTTTATTATTATTATTATATAATTAATCTATCTATTTTCTTGACTCGGTAGCTCTTCGCTACCGAAATTGGGGGACAACGTGAGCAACCTCCTCGTGGTGTCCTCTGGGTAACGCTAATAGCTCACAAAACAATGCAAACTGGGAAGTGTGTATTACAAACAGGAGTCAGTTGGGTAACTTTTGTGGGTTTTGAATCTCACTGGGAGTCAGATGGTACACGGGAGTCAGTCGGGCTCGTTTCGGCGAGCTGGGAGTCAGTTGGGTAACCCCCGATGAAACTGATGTACTGATGTATCTACATCAATTATCGGAATATAATAATGGGTAAGTATCAGTTTTATAAAGGTATTTCAATACTATATTACAGTATTGTATAATATATTAATACCTTTATAATTTATTATTGTTGTATAATTTATTATGTTGTATAATTGTTATCAATACCTGTATATATATATTACTGATACTTAACTATTATTATTCTATTAAAACCAAGTGGCACAGCTAAGCATGAGGTTGAGTCGACGAGCAGTAGGTACTTACAATTTCGATGTGAAAACACCTAACTACCTACATTTGGAGTATTCCTACTCGCTCCCTTGCCATGGTTCGAATGACATTCAATAAAAAACGTAGTAGGTAAAGGTACCTAGCTAGTTACCTACATACCGATATACATTTGACTACAATTTACCTACTTCACACGATCATGTAGTTTTTTATTCGAGCAACTACCCATTCTCTATAGTCTTCATAAATCATGAGTGATATTAAGTATAACTGGTTTCCTAAATGTGAGTGTGAATTACGAAACATGAAAACAAAACAAATAAATAGCTGGAAAGTTAAACATAATATACCTACTCGTAGAAGGATTTAAACCAATAAACTCAGAGCGACCAGGGACCGCTACTATAATATACATGTGTTTATCTGTAGTACCTATTACATCCACACATACAATCATATTAATAACTACCCATCTACTATTAGATGAACATCTTAAAAATGTACCAGTAAACACACAATACCTGTTACTGTTTGCTGACTAACAACCTACCTTCCATACCTACAGTTGTTAAACCCAGTATTATTCCAGATTTTCCATATTTAAACTCCGGTTTCTCGCTATATCACCTTTTTACACAATGGCACGAATATTGCTTTGAAATTCGCTGTTATAGCCATGCTGCATGACAGGAAATTTTTCCATTTCTTTTTGTACAGTGTAATTTATTGTGGTTTATAATTAGGGTGACCAGACGTCCTTCTTTTGGAAGGGCCGTACTACTTTTCAATCCGTGGTCATGATGTCCTTCAGACCCCTGGAGAGGACGCCTAAAGGTA
Organism: Leptopterna dolabrata; assembly: GCA_954871275.1. Taxonomy (NCBI): domain Eukaryota; kingdom Metazoa; phylum Arthropoda; class Insecta; order Hemiptera; family Miridae; genus Leptopterna; species Leptopterna dolabrata. Next base: position 43,405,156 of record OX940982.1, on the reverse strand, counting down.
CTCCTTTTCTAAAACTGTACTTCCAAAGGACCATTCTACAAGAAAACTATGATGAAAATTCACTAAAGGTTGTAACATAACAATTTTTTAAATATGAAATTTTAGGGGAGGTCTCTTTAGGTGGGGAAGGGGTAACTTCCAACCAGTAGCAAACACTATTAATATGTACCACTATAAAGTTAGGCTTCTCGAAATAGGTACATACGCTTCAAAATTATTGTGCTGAGCAGATGATAACTACTACTCAAAAGTTTTGTCTTGCTTTAGATTTAATGTTCAAGTTTAAGAACAGCAGTATTTGCTCAGCAAAAAATGTTAACACCCCCTCGAAGTTTTTTGATTTACGTTTCAAGGTGTGTAGATTCCAAAAATGCAATGTCCGCCGTATCATCCATGCCTAATTTATTTTCGGTCTAAAAAATTCGTTCTTTCGCACACAGGCTCCATTTGGGCCAATTGTGTCCTGCAAGTTTGCAGCCCGATCGGAATATACCCAAGGGTGTTATGCGTGAAAAATAGGTAGGTATACAAATAGGGTTCTTTGGTGTTTTAGTAACATGAGCTGTGAGGTATCGTTTTCTTATGTTTTGGACGAGTAGACCGAATATGAAGTCGATTTTGACCAAAGAGTGGAAAATTGAGTTTGTAACGAAGGTTCAGCTCCCAAAATTCATTTTTTATGAGTCAAAATCCTGGGGAATGGTCTGAAATCACCATAAATTTGTATAATAACACTAGAAGTAGTATCAACAGCTGAATAAAGACAATTGAAGGGCACTATCAATGATCAAAGATAATTTCTGAAAAATAGGAACCCAGTTAGATTTTTTGGGGGCCAAAATTGGTGGAAACCATCAAAAATAGCTATTTCAATTATTACACGTGGAAGAAACAATAAATGAGCAGCCTGTATTTCTGTACGTATATCCAGTAGAATAGTAAACCCATGTGACAAGGAATTTGCAGCGGTTTTTTTTCTTCTTCGAGTCAAGTTGTATTATTTGCTGCCTTTTACTTTATATTACTCCTGAAATCGAGGTCCTCGATAATGATATCTTTTTTAATCTTAGAAAATACCTACATGGTTTTGTGCAATGAGTTGTCTTTTTCTTGATAGTCGTACATAACATCTAATGTCAACAAAACATCATCAGCTTAAACCTAAATGTAGAATAAAAAACACCTTGAATGGTATTTGCAATGTAGCTACTCACTCATGTATAGTTACATTTCCACACAACGGAAAATTATGGTCGCCGTATTTATAATAGCTCACCTGGAGCGAATCCAACGTGTGGGTTTCCGGTTTCGTAGAAGAACCTGTCGGAGACTCTCGTTCTGTAGAACTGCTCGAGCATGATGCAGAGGAAAGTGGGACCGCTGAGGGTGTCCTTGATGTGCTTCTCGAGGGAGCCACCGACGACTAGGTCGACGTCGTCGGGGTGCGCGTAGAGGAGAGCGATCTTCTCGACGTTCTGCAATAGACGAAACGGTAGAGTTTTTCAAATAATATAATAAAATATAATGTAAGTAAATGGTCTACGTGGGGAATCGAGAGACGTCGCGGGGATCAACACCATTGCCAAATAGCATACTACGGATGCTGACCCTGGCCAAAGGTAAGAGTAGGATATTACATTTCCTAAGCTGACGAGGATCAGTTTTGTTAGAGCTGCGTCCCACCACTACTTACAGTCACCAGTTTTTTAGGTGATTTTTTAGGTGATTTTTAGGTGATTTTTAGGTGATTTTTAGGTGATCAACCCTAACTGCCTTTAACCCCCCCCCCCCCCCGTATCCTATGAACCCTCCCTACCTGGTTAGAAACATTCCTCAATGTTCACACAACAAATTCCCAAAGTTGCACTCCAATTGGTCAAGTAGTTTTGAAATTTCTGTAGACCCCCCCCCCCCCCTCTCATAACCAGTACCTCCCTCCCACTAACATCCTGATTGAAGTACCACTTGAATGTACTCGTCGAGCTGAATCCAGAATCTAATTATAGTCGGATTTACGTCCAACCGTTCAAAGTTATTATAAGCATAAACGTCCTCATAGAAGTGATTATAACACGTTTTTTAGTAGTATTTCATTCATAGCGTTTCAACGGATGGACAGATTCAAATGCGGTTTTTTCATAAACCTTCCCAGATAAATTCTGCGTCAAATGGTACCAGCCGCAACTTTCTACGTTCAGCCGTTCTCAATTGATGCCGAGACAAACAAACAAACAAACAAACAGACAAACAGACACTGTTTTATTATATGTATACATAGATTATTTTCTTTCCTATTTATTTATTGTGACGATGTAGGTACTTGATTATTAGAAGTGCGATGTATTTATTTATTGACGATGTTAGCAATAAATTCCTAATTAACTGGGTGTCTGTCAATATTATCTGTTATTTTTCCCCTAAATTGGCTCGGGAGCCACTTGGGCAGTCAGCCCAACTCAATCACGGGATGACGGAAGGTGGTCCTCGAAAAAAGGGTTTATGTAGTGGCAGCCATTTGCGAGTCCTAGCGACGTCCGGTTTAATTTTTTTATCTAGTGGAGTTTTTACGTTGTTAGTACGCTGTTAATGTTGTTAGCAACGTTTTGAATTTTATTTTGCGGTTGAGTTTTGTAAACTGAAGGTTACTTTTGCGTTGTGGCACGCTAATGCTGGTGGACTTGCGACTTATACAACAATGATTATAATAAGTAATTGGTGTCATGAGACAAGGTATATACCTACCTACCTACCTACTACTTCGATCAGTTTCTTACGCCTTCATTCAAATTAATTTAGGTAGGTACCTAATACAATTTTTTGTCTACTTATTCATTCTCACTCATATTATCTCCCTCTTTACGTTGCACCAATTATTTCAGTTAGACAACTAATTTTTGTCCGGAGGGCCGGTAGAGTTACTCGTATGTGCATATAAAAATTTCTATGTAAATATACGAATAAGCAGTTGTATATTGATGTGGATTACCAACACTGATTCAAACACAGATACCTAATACAATTCGAAAAACTGTAGGATGCTAGTTGTATGTACCTATGGATTTTTGAGTTGAAATATTCTGTTTTACCTATTTTATTATAGCGTCTGTGTTTGAATCGGTGTTGGTGTGGTTATGCAAAACGTATTAGGGTGTGGTTATGCAAAAACCCGCACGACCCCCAAGTCTTGAAGGAGAGGTAGAACTTCCCGAAAGTTGCATTTAAGTATGTTCAGTTGCACAGTTTGCACCCGCTTCCACATGCTTCTGAACAGCGGTTTTCACACTAGCTTGTTTTTGTAAGCGATACCTAAGTACCTAATTCCCGTCATTATGCATCAAAAAATAGCCAGGGATTGAATTGTGTACTGCAAAAGCTATTACTGTTTGAAATTCGTACAACCAAGCGATTGGAATAGTTGATAAACACAGCATAAATAATCAGCATTGCACATAAAATCCTCGATGTGTTAGGTACAAGTAACTTAGGTATTTGTACTTACTGATACCCCGATGATGAATGGTAGTGGGTAATATAGTAGGTATAATATATGTAATATACATTCATTTAGATGGATGTACAAACCTCAGGGGAAATGTAGTCGCCGAAGTCTTGGAAAGAATGGGCACGAGGGAGGCCGCAGAACTGCCTGTAGTCGTTGTATGAAGACAGACCGTGATCTCGGCCTCGCTGGATGTCGATGGCTCTCAAGTCCCGACCGAAGGGCATTCCGTTTCTGAACAAGTAGTCAGTGATCTGCAAAACATCAACATGAGATATTCAGCTACCTCAGAGAGAGAGGACATGAGTTATGTAGTAGCAGCAGTTTCGAATTAGAGTAAACCTGTATGTAGGTACGGTTTGCAAAACAGGTAGGTACCGAAATCCAAAAGCTAGTATAGGTAGGTTTATTTATACCCATTCATTTTATATAAAGTATAGGTAGGTACTTTTGGTTTATTATTCTGTGAATAATACACCTATGTATTCGCTCAGCAAAAAATTTTTATAACACCCCCTCAAAATTTTTTCTTTTCCGTTTCAAGGTACGTAGGTTCCAAAAATGCAATGTCCGTCCGCCGTACGCCGTCCGCCGTATCACGTGTACAGCCTTCATTTTCGGTCTAAAAAATTCGTTCTTTCGCACACATGCTCCATTTGGGCCCTAGTTGTGTCCCGAAACTTTTCAGCCCGATCGGAATATACCCAGGGGAGTTATGAGTGAAAATGTGTATAAAAATAGGTAGGTACTTTTTGTGTATTAGTAACATGTTAGTAAAATGAGCTTTTGAGGTATCGTTTTTCATGTTTTCGGGGACGAGAAGACCGAATATGAAGTCGATTTTGACCGAAGAGTGGAAAATTGAGGTTGTATCAGATGTTCAGCTCCCAAAATTGATTTTTTATGAGTCAAAAACCTGGGAAACCGTCTGAAATCACCATCAATTTGTAGAATAACACAAGAGAAAGTGTCAACACGTGGATCAAGACGATTAAATGGTACTATCAATGATCAAAGATACTTTAAAAAAAAAAAAAAAAGGAGCGTACCTACCTAATTCAAGTTTTGGAGGCCAAAATTGGTGGAAACCACCAGAAATAGCTATTTCAATGATTTGACATGAAAGAAACAATAAATAAACAGCCAACAGTTGTGTAGGTAAGTCCAATAGAATAATAAACCCATGTGACAAGGACTTTGCAGCGTTTTTTTTTTTAATAGCAATCAGTCCGAATTGTGTTCATTCGTTTTTGGATAAATCTCCCTCTGGACCTGGGTCCATCCAGCTATCTGGTTAATTTTCTCTGTTAATTTTGTCGCGCACTCACTTCGCTGGTAAGGAAGGGATCGACTTCCTCCTGGTTCTGGGTGGCGAGACCTCGGGTGAGACTGTCCATGTTGTCGCCTTCCTCGATAACTCCTGGCCTGTTGAAGAAGTCGCTCAGTCTCAGAGCTCCGAAAGCCTTCCTCTGCTCACCGATAAGACTGAGAAAAAAATAGTTCCACGATTATATGCAGTATATTATATACAAACAAAATACAAAGATATACCGCCATTTTAGTGCAAAATAATATTGCGGCTGTTTTGGTATATTATTCCCTGAATAATACAACTATGTATTCGGTTCGGACATTTTTTTGGCACACCCCTCAACATTTTTTCTTCTACGTTTCAAGGTGTTTAGATTCCAAGAATGTCCGTTCGCCGTCCGCCATATCGCCGATATCTATCTCAATTTCGCACACAGGCTCCATTTGGACCCCTAGCTGTGTCCTGATAAACTTTGCAGCCCGATGGGAATATATCCAAGGTTGTCATGGATAAATTAATATGAGTGCAAAATTAGATACTTCTGAGGTTTTAGTGAACTTGGGCTTGTGAGTTATCGTTTTCCACATTGGTTAGGGTGAGGAGATCAAATATGCCGCTGAGTGAAGGATTAAGGTTCTAACGAAGTTTTAACTCGCATTATTCATTATTTACGGGTCAAAAACCTGTGAAAATGGCTGCAATCACCAGAAATTTGTATAATAACACAGGTGAATCAAGTCAATTCAATGACAGTTTCACAGATCTAAAATAATTTGTCAGTTGTTTTTGATATATTAGAAACGTTCGATATATTCGAGTTTAACCCATGTGACAAGGACTTTGCGGCGTTTTCCCCCCACAACCTGGCTTTCTCACAACCTTTCTAAATTCACCAAAACAGCAACCAAGGGGCCAAAGACCCTGAACTCGCACCACATTGTACAAAATCATCCTTTTGTAAGTCAGTAAAAGTCCTCTTAGTACAGAAGGGGAGTCACTACTTTAGTAGGTAGTAATTTTTTGTTTTTCCGGTACACGTTGCCAAGCCCCTAATGGACCAATTTTGACAATTTTTTAAAATTTTGTTCAGTCACTTTCCAAATTTCAGTGGAACCAACAATATAACAGAAAACCATTCAATCATCCGTGCGTTGCACAGGCGCTTGACACCCCTTTTTAGAACATACACATTGAGCTCTCCTGATTCTTGTAATCGACATATTACTTATTTTTTTGGTTCCACATACAGTCCCGGATGTCCCGTACAATGAGAAAAAAACAGAACTTCGATAGCTACCTGGAATCTCGAGATCCATGTACCGAAAGGTCAAAAAACATTATTTTGAGAAAATAGCGTTTGGTTGTTAGGATGCAATATTCCATGTTGTCAAGTGACTGTATGCCCAATCATGGATGTTAGACGATGAAAACTTCTACATATTACTACTTTGTGAAGGGAAAGAGGTAACAATGATGTTATACACGTTTTTATGAAGGTTTTACCGGTATTTTATATCAACAAAACGTTTTATGAACCGCTTCAAGTTTTAACTTTCATCGCGTGTTTTTCGACTTAGTACCTTCAATTTTTACCTTCTTTCTGAAGCTTATTTTAGGTTCTTTTATAAAATAGTTAGTTGTGTTTATTGAAAGTATAATGCCGCGATTCCGTTCTGCGTTAAAAAAATCGAAATTTCACGGGAATGAGGAGAAGAAAGAGGTTCCTCAACGAAGGAAGGTATTTCGATAAAAATAGGAAGGTAAGTAAGTAATTACTTGTAGCGTACAGTGAACTGTACACAATACTCCACCATATTCTGCTAGTGGCTTGATAGGTACTAATTTTTCCTTATCATAAAGACCAATAAATCACATGACATAGCATAAAAAACAGCTTGGGTGAAGTTCTTCTGAGTTGTGTGGCATAAGTAAGTACGTTGAGAAGTCAGTGCCAGCACTAGCGCCTAGCGCCTGAACTGCGCCGGACGCCGCGCACTTCCAATATCATTTACGACCGTTTTCTTCTACATAACTATTGAATGTTATACACCAAAATCTTCAGAATTGAATGGAGATTCCATCAGGGCACAAAATAAAAAATCTATTTTTTTTCACGAATTTTTGGGTATCACTTCATAAGCACACAATGGATAATAATTCTTAAATTTATTTGCATTTTGTTCATTTACGAAACCATACTTCCAGTCTCAAATAGCGCCAGCTTAAGATGTTGTAAACTGTTGGAGTAGTTAAATCGGAAGGCGAACGCATTGCTGAACGTAGGGTAGGTATCTCGAAATTATCCTTTCACTTCCCAGATTCCGCCCGCCCAAGTGTCGACTTGTTGAAAACCTCGCACCTCGGTGGCCCATTACCGCTGGAATTCCTTCACAACTGCCGAACCTTCATTGTGTGAAAGGGACCCGGATGATCTGGATCTAAATTGCCCTCAATTCAATGACATAACAGCCCGTCGTGCTACTTCCAAATCGAGGAGACTTTAGAAACAGTTTTATCGAAATTCACATCTTACAGTAGACGATCGATCAAGTTTCGAAATATCATGATCGCGCATTGTTCTACCTTAATGAACTTGTTAAACGACATTAAACTTTGATACCGCCTTGGGAGCCTCCAGATCGAAGTAATGGTAGGAACATGTTACAAAATTGACCCCAATCTGTGGGAACCCCAATGAGAGAAAAAGTAGTAATGATGTCTTCAGAGCACGGTTGACTCAAGTTCCAGTATGAATTATTATAGAATGCTATCGTCATTTGGTCATTTGAGATACGAAAAAGGACTTTCTAATGCTAGTGTCTCTCATGCCTAATGGTTTGTTTCAATTTTTTCGGAAACTCTCCAAGAATCCGAGTTCGACCAGACACCAACTATTTTGAGGTTTTCAGCAATCAATTACAGACTTTTTGAAAATTTAAAATGAGAATTGAAGTAATAATGATAAAGTGAGCTAAAGTTAAAGAGGATAAGAAAGTTAAAATGAGAGCGTAAATTAATTAGTGTAAAAATAAAGAAGAAGATTACTTCTAACCCGTTTAAACTTCATACATGCAGTAGCCTAGTTCCTAATAAACTATATCTTGGTACTTTCGTTCGATAATAATTTAAGCAGTTCTGAATAGGTACCCAGAAATAAATGCAAATGGTCGTACAACTTACTGTATCTGTCCTTGGATGGCCGAATGGAAGTATCTGAAAGCAGCAGTGGCGTGGCCGTTGAGGACGTTGGGTTCCACGTCTTCCCTGTAGTCATTGACGTAGTCGTCGGTCTTGTACAGAAGACCGTATTTAACCATGTTGTTGGTACCTGTCACCAGAAAAATATGCGATCGAAATTTAAACTAAAAAAATCAGAATCAGATTTGGAAGGGGCGTAGGATGTTGGGATAATTTCTGAGCTCCCCACGAGTACCAACTATGTGTAGATTTCATAAATTCCTTTCCGTATTATGACCTAAAGATTGTTTTCGTGGGTTGCAAATAGATCTGTCAACAAAAATCGAATTAAATCATTTCCTTACTTTCAGTACAATATTAACGATAAATTGATGGTTCTCGAAATGCTTGATTCAATCGGCTCTTGAGCAGCTTAGTCTTCATTAAAACTGACTGGACAGTGCCATCGTTCTGCACGGAACTCGTTTTGTAATTGCAGTAAAACACTATCTCACTGACGAATAGCTGATCCTATGCCGAATTATCTATCAACTCGCTCAATGAAGTTAGTCAAAATCAATGAATCGAATCTATAAGCTGGTTCTGGGGGGTCATTAGGAAATTGGGGGAGGGGGGATTTGGGGGTCTATAATATGTCAGGTGTTTTTGATTGCATTCTCACCAATGAAGATGGGGAGCCACTCAGCGTAGTTGATGTGTTGGTATTCGGCAATGAGAATCCTCCTGGCTTCCTGGTACAGCTTCTCGTCGTCCCAGTGGGGGTTCAGCTGGTAAAGGTTATCAGCCAATCTGTTGTGCTCTCTCAGGAGGATGATTTGAAGGACCGTCAGTTGAGGGTTTTGGTTGGCACGAACGTCACCTACGAGTTTGAAAAGGTAGGAAGTAAAAAATATGTATTATAGCTGAATGGCGCACGATGTTCAAATCTGCAGATCTACAAAACAATATAATATATTGTTGGAAATAATGAACTATGGTGAAAAACTACGGTTGGGAACGACAGTCCGTGGTGGGTGAAACGAACCAACGTTCGCCCTTCTGTACTGCTCTAACCTTCAAGCCAGTCTCATAATTGGCTGATATTATGTTTCATAAATGCTTGTGATTACCGAATCGGTAGCAAGGTTCATCATCATCTTGAGTGGCACAGGTAGCAGATTTGTTGGTGGCTGGAGGTGGCCATTGGCGACCTTCCCTCACATCAACCTTCAGACGACCTCCTCGACCCTCGCGGAGAGCTGCTGCTGTTTGAACGTCTGAGCCATACACCAGAGAAGCGTCCAAGTAGTGAGTTACCGTTACCATCTGAAAACGAGGCAATAGAGAATTGTTACACGATAGACCTTCCGTTATGTCTCCGTTATTCAACGAGTGCACAGTTTGCGACGATCAACCAAATTTGTGTAGGCATAAGCAGTATTCAGTCAGGGCATTTAGGTTCAGGATTGGGCACAGAAGAAATAGAAACGGCGTTTGCGGAACGAGGGAATTAGTCTATTAAGTCTGACCAAATCAAAATTTTGGCTCCCACCTGTGTGCCACTATAAACTGACATTATGATTAGGTACTTATCGGCAGCTTGCGAATTCTGACGGTTCTTTCCCAAGCACAACGAGTAGGAGGACTAAATGGTTTGGCTATGGTTTGGCCTAGATACGTAACGTATTCCAGCAAAATGTTTGGTACCTGTTCGTGGGGCTGGGCATGAGGAGGAGCGCATCCCCTGTCGACGTCAGTGGTGGAACGGATGAAGTTCATGCACTGCTGACCGAACTTGGAGTACAGAGGATCGTCATCGGGGATCTCGATAGGGTAACACTGTCCGGGAGCTTGGTCACTGGGCAGAGCCAATCGTCCGTCGGGGCTGCAGCACTGATTGGCGTAGGGCTCTGGAAATTGGATGTTAGTTTGATTGATGTGTGCAAAAGATCACATGACATGATTCGAGTTTCCTCGTAGTTTTAATGACATTCTTCGTCATTTTATTACGTATCAATGATTTACCAATGGTGCAGGGGTGCAGATGAATCAGGAATTTTTCGCAGAAAATCCCTGCTTCTATTTCGCCGTCCTCATAATAGGTCCGTTAATGACGACAACTACCCGGGCAAATGTTTGAACTTAAAGTAGGCTAAAATGCAGGAATAGAGGAAAGGACAGTCTATTTATTGAGCGACATTTCTACCTACCCGGGCAAAGGTTTGAACTTAAAATTGGCTAAAATGCAGGAATTATAGAGGAAAGGACAGTCTATTTATTGAGCGACATATCTACCTAAAATTTTTTAAAAACTCTTGCATTGTGTCTAAACGGTAATTTGGCTACAAAAGTACCAATTCAATAAAAGTAATTTCGAGAAGATTTTTAAAAACTCTTGCATTGTGTGTCTAAACGGTAATTTGGCTACAAAAGTACCAATTCAATAAAAGTAATTTCGAGAAGTTAATAAGTCATGATTCATGACTTAGGTACCTACCTCTCGCATTAGCCCTCACACAATTGAACAGTGCTCAAACTATACACAACTTACTGGTTTGAGTGGTTCCCATGGCCATGGACATGTCGTGAGTGATGATCTGACCCCACTGCATAGAAGACAAGGTCCAGACTGGATCGGGGATAGGTTTGTCGGGGAAGAGGACGATCGAGATCAATCTGGCACCTGGGAGTTTGTCTCCAGTAACGGAGAGTGGAGGAAGATGGATACCTGTAACGAAAAACCGCGTTAACCAAGCTATAAGGTTTCAGCATCAAGCAATTATTAGTTATCCAGATACATAATCAAATACTATAATAAGTATAGTATAACATGAGTAGTATACATAATCAAATATGTAGTATAATGATCCTTTGATCTGGAATGTTTCTTTTAATTTTTGGAATGATAATGTCCAGCGACGACTTGTTCTTCGAAATTCAGTGCTTACCAACTAATAAGTGCCTACCTACTTTTTCTTCCACAAGACCGTTTACAATAAACATACATCAGTGACACTAATTAGGTATTTAAAAACGTCATTGTTCAAGCTGTTAAAAGCGTTAGGTACTTTCTTGGATGTAACACTTGAAGGTCACATAGAATCAGCATCCATTTGTAAAACAGATGGACAACTGATAGATAATTCATGTTGTATGCACTATACGATCATATCCATGTCGTGCTAATCGTCGTACCTACTTCCGGTCTTCTGAAGCCGTCACCGACTAGCGGGTTGAAATGGTGTTGGTTCGACGTTTGTGAGGTATTGGGTTAAAAATTGAGTTGGAGTTTCCAGCTAAAAATCATCATAAATGGTGTCATCCCTGAAAACGGTGGCGTCTGCGTTATTCGACGTGCGGTACTTACAACATTCTGTTGTCGTTCCAGTCTCCTGAACTGTGAACGTGAACAGGCGTCCCATATATTTATTGAATACGTCCATATTGCTCGAATAACCGTCTTAATATAATATAATGATTTCATTGTTCAGTTAAACATGACGACCATCAAGCAGGGACTTCAAGCATGTTACCCGGCTGCGCAATCTTCCTACGAGCTCGGAAACGTGTTCATTTAAGTGAGCCAACAGAACACTCCTAAATATTTTTGTTCTTTGGCTTTAGCGATGGGTTGATCTCGGAAGAACAACGGTGGTTCGTCATATTTGAGTTTGTAAATGTATGCCACGACACAGGATTTGAGTGAGTTCACTTTGACCTTCCACTTGGGACACCATTGTCCAAGACCTTTGTACTTGCTGTACCTACTCGTTATCTTCCCAGTACAGGACCGAATGAATACTCAATTGACAGGGATTTTGAAACCTCCTCGGATCTGCCTCCTCTTGAACTTATCATAGATCTAATCCGAGGCGTGTAGAGAGAAGAAACCTTAACCTGCCTCTACACGCCTTGGATCTAACCTACGTCATGTACGTATTAGCTAAAGACCAGCTACGCATGTACATCAATATAAGTCTCTAATGTCTATGCAGACAACCACCTGGGCATAACACTTACCATCAGAGTATCTAGGAGGAAGGAGTCTGTTGTACTTGGTGTTGGGGGTTCCCTGCGATGGGTTCCTCAAACTGTTGCAGGAACCATCGATGGTCCTGTACCTGGATTTCTGGCAAGGGCCATAAGCCTTGCTAGGGCATCCTTGCTCAGGAGGAGGCTTAACTCCGTAGGGCCGTCCACCGAACTGGTTTCCATAAGGTCTGTCGAACGGACCGAGTCTAGAAAACAAGCGAAATTCAGTGAACATGTCAGAATGTGTAAAAGGCGTACGTTGGTTTCTGAAGACATCCAAATGAACTCAAGTATAATAATTTGTCCTTGGGATATTAGTCATCAAGAGATGAAAACCATCTTTTCATCACTTAAGTAGCTGTATGAGTTCATTACGTAAATTAGCTTAATAATTAAAATATTAAGGGGGCTGTCCACTAAACAGAGGTTGCGGTAGGTATGCTGTAGCCTCTTTTTCAACTGAATTGAATGGGTATCACATCAACACCCAGTTTCAAACCATTTAGGTTGGGAAGAAAGAAAACCAAGTGAAAAAGCAAAAACTTGTGTACCTAGCAAGAAAGCGATAAATTGCACTGAACCAACAGACACCTACAGTCATAATTTGCGAGGAAACAAATTACCGACGATAACTACCTACTTCCTCGTCACAGTGAAGCAAATCGTGAGACAACTTCGTAAATTAATTTTATTTCTTCTCTCGATTAAAGAAGTAAAAAAGGCAATTTGCAGAAACCCACTGTGAACATAAAATGAAACGGCACTGGAGATTCCAACAGTGCGTAGATGGTCGCTTGATATCAGTCAAAAGCATCATAAATGAACATCGCAGAGCCTTGGAATGTAGTCCAAGTTGCATCAGAGGTTTATAATATCCATGCAAGGTGAAATTATAGGAACAAGTATCATAAAAACCGGCAATAAAGAATTTGTTTTTGCTCCATCGAGAACGGGCGTTTAAGACATATCCACATGTTACTCCTGCTCACAGGCTAGCACTTTCTAAAGTGCAGTGGTTGATTCTTGTTGGAAATCAACAATAATTTACGTCTTAGTGTCTCCCCATGGCATTTCACGATTCTACTGTGATAAGGGTCCTACATCGACTCTTTTCAATTCTATCTGCAGTCCTTCCCAGCACTAGTGACCTACTGCAAGTATTACCCACTCGCACCAACACGATCTATCAACATGAGACAAGGTCACTAAAATAGTTCGAGTCGCGTCTACAGAAATAAAAGTTGAGATTGTGTTTACGCTATAGGTACTACGTGAAAAGACAAGTACCTACTTACGTAATAGGTATATTTCGAGAATTATTTCGCTCGAAATTACCAATTATTTCTTAGTTAGGCACCTGATACAATGTAATTTTTTTCAGTTCTACTATGCTGAAATCACATTTTTATTGGGAGTCGAATTTATCAATTTTATACCATGGTCAGACGCCACAGAAGAGATTAATGTAGGGTCATCACTCACACTCGACAGATCGAGCTGTTGGAAATCTACAAATATGGATCAAGTAGATTTATTTCAATTTCAATTTCAATTTTTTTATTCAGCAAATACTTTATACAACAAATATAATGATTTTTAGAGAGTCTATATACATAATACAAGATCTAAACTTATGTTGGTTTATGAGCCTAAGGTCAATGACCCGTCCAGGCTCGTCTCTTCCACCACTATTTTTATTACTGCGTATGTATGTACCAGCAGTTTCCTTGAAAAAACACACCGTAAGTATTTGGATAATGAGTTACATTGATCAAGAACCAACAGTATTTACAGAGTAGTTAGTAAATACACTTAATGCTACGAAGGCTGATTTGTATTTTTATCCTAATTTAAACTTATTTATAAAAACACTTTCGTTATTTTCAAGCTCAAAATATTCTAGAACTAGTTTTTTAAATTTTCCTGTTGATGTTGAAGTCTTGGTTAGGAACGGTAACTGTTCAAATAGGGCTGGAGCTAGCCATGGAAATTGTCGAGTGTAGAAATCATTATGCGCCTGTGGTATCTGGAGGACATAGTTGGCATTTGTTCGCGTCGGTCTAATCACCGCTTGTTTAGTAAATAAATGCAGGTGTTTATGCACATATAAAACAGTTCTGTGAATACAAGCCATTCTGGGAGTGAGAACACCGAAGTATTTGTATAGGTAACTAGTTGACGTACGTTTATGGGAATTAGTTGCAATTCTTAAAACTGTATTCATTGCTATGTTTATACTATTGAAGGTTGACGCATAAGTACCTCCCCAGACAATGATACCATAAGTTAAAATGCTGTATACATGAGCATAATACACCATCACCACGTGTATGTTCATTACGTGTATGTTGAATTTCTTGACTAATTTATGCCACCTGTCCAAATTACTGCAGGATTTCGTACGTATAGATGACTCACGTGTGATACGGAGAATTGACTCACCATTATAGCAACCTAACCAGAATCTGATATACGATCTCAATCAATGTTGCTAGCTCCGAAAGTGTACAAGGAACGCTACTTGGCTCGTAATCGTAATCAAAATTGCAATGACCATTGCAATAAAATTGCAATAAAATTAAAATGAATTTAACCAAATTTGACACAGCCATTATTGCGCGTAGTATCGTTTTTAGCTAATTATGTACCTTATTGCGCGCAGTATCGTTTTTAGCTAAAGTATGTACCTATACCCTATGAAGAAATCGCTACATTTTGTCCGAGTACTGTTACTCTTCCTACTTAAGCCTCAGACTATAAAAGCTGTTTCGTTTGATACTCTCTAAGGATGTTGTTATAAACTTACGAGTTCTCTACGAAGGGGAACCTGGGGAATGAGAAGTCGTGCGAGGGGGCGGCGAGTGGACCCTGGCGATACGCGGGTGCAGGATGTTGAGCGGTAAATCCGAAACCACTTCCGTAGGGACCGCCAGAGGGATGGAACACACGCTGGCTGTGGGAGAACGACTGTGAGGAGTAAGGCGCATCTGGAACCGACAACAACAAAATCAACAGCAATTATCAATAATATTTGTATCCTAAACATGAATTTAGTGATATTTGACAATGGCGGTTGTCTAAAACAAAAAATCGCCTGGAGAACTGAGCGCATTTTATAAGAAATATAGCTACTCAAGGGCGACGGGATCCATGGGTCGAAAATAGGCCTGTTTTTCTGATTCAGGTATCGTACCTTCCTGACCATTGTGATTTGATGTTATTAATAATATTTTAAATTCCAAGACCTTGTAAATTCTTTCCTATGAACTCCGATAAAACACCGAAAGAGTCGTCCGTGCGAAAATATTGTCACACACTTACGCGTGTTTGTTGTCATTTACTACAACTTGTTTTTATAATATATATGGCCGAGTTACCTCACACTTTGTTATTATTCTATCAACTACCTACATACCTTGAGTTTCCAATAGATCGGATAACGTTATTAAGTAAATAAGGTTTGATTCCATTATAGTTACGTATATACAGAAACCAGAAACTCACAATTTTTGCACATCAAGTCCCCATATAATAACGGAGACGTGATCTGTTGGGTGCTGTAAAATTCGCCGGCAGAGCCAAGTTCGTCTCCGGAATACAAAACGAATGTGTACACAAACCTACGAGTACAAAATTGGCTACTACTTGAGTATGATTCTCATCACCTAATGACTTATAATTATGATGTTATGACTTATGATTTATAATGATGTTAGGCTCAGAGTTTTAAATTTCTTTCCAAACACCTTCTCTTCAGCATAACAAATTTATTTTGCGACGACAATGAAGTAGGAATACCTACTGCAAAATGAGAGGCTGTTAGGATAACTTGACTTAAAACCGAATAAAATTAATTTTGATGAGCAACCGCGGAGAAGAACACAATTCGTTTGAACAGCCTCGTTGTGGTAACAACTTTGAAAACAGTCTTGATGAAAATTACTTCATTCACCAATTACAAGGATGAAATTTATTTCGGAGTTTAATATCAAAAATTTATACCACCGAATACATGATTATAGATAAAAATATAGACTGACGGTGAAGAGAACCAAATCCAATAATGTAGGGAAGCTGGAAGAACATACGGAATAATTTCCATTCCTAGACCGATATTCTTTACCTAGCTAAGTTTTGTCACTGTGATAATAATTATAAATATACTAGTCAGTCTAGTCTTTGAAAGTCTACCGAATCAACGCCGCGCTTTTTGCACACTGACCGAAGAACCGGTACTAACTTGGTAGCAAGTGTCCCCCCTCCACAATCAGACATTGGGTGGATTCTTTGTGTTCCTAATTTGTAAATGGGGCGCCTTACCGGAATTAAAGGTCATCTCCCGACAATGGTTGGTAGTGCTTTGGCGAAAACATTTTGTCAGCGGATTATTATTTTTTCAGAGAGGTCCGCCCGCTGGATCTTACCATTTAAGGCAGAACAAGCTTCGACTTCCCAATAAAACAAAAACGGTTCAACAATAATAAACACGAAACGATTTTTTAAATGATAAAATCGATCATGTAGGTAAAATAAGTACAGCAGTCGAGTGCTACTCGATATTTTATCTTTGGCCCAGGCGTATATCTCAGATATGTAGTCAGCATTCATAGCAAGTACAGCATTCATAGTAGTTTGAGTCCGATCAGACTTTTTTGAAATAATCATTTTATGAAATAAGTAGACAGGTGCGTTAGTTTAAAGCGGCCTCAGCGTTCGTATCGTACATTGCCGAAAGTGAGGCTTGCCAAGGAAAATTTTGTGTAATTCATTCTCTTTTATAAGGAAATCTTTAGAAAGGTATATCTTATTTTAATGGGAGAATAGTAGGTATGCTAAAGAAATACGTACTGTTTAGAAATGGATATTGGTTAGCTAAACCAAAATTCTGCAATAAAACGGCTGGTACGAACTAAATCACTCGCGAAGAAATCGTGGAAACCCATTTCAAAGAAAAACGAAGTTTTTGAAAAAAATAGTCTATTTCCACTAATACACGAAAAACGCAAAACACACTGTTATACCGGTTTCGGTGATCAAACCATCGTCAGTACACACAGTAACTGAAGGCACATTGGAGAGGTGACCTTATAAATAGTCAAAAAGTGAAATGTGGTCGATTGGGATAAAAATAATCTCAGATCTTCATTAAGTTCAGTTAAAGATGAAATTAATGTTCAAGATAAAAGTGGTGTTTATAAATTAAAGTGTTGTTGTGGACCTGACTATTGTGGTCAAACTGGTAGGAAGTTTAGAAAAAGAATAAAGGAACATGAAAAAGATTTCAGGGATAATTTAAGGGTGATTCGGCCTTTGCACGTCACTTGAATGAATCCAGTCATAGCTTCAATTTTGATCTTGCAGACAGACAGATCATTGAATATCTTCATTTTTGCCCAAAAGGGATGTACTTGAAAAATTCGAAATTATTAAGAGTGATAGGTTGGGTAAATCTTTGAATGATGTAGTTCCTTCAAGTTTTTCTCCATTATTGCGTTCATTTCTGTAACAGCTTGGTTCCACCCCTCTCCCCCCCCCTTCACATCATGTTCCTTTCACTTTTTGGCATTCTCCTCCTGGGCCAATCAAAATCGACCCCCCTTCCTTTGTTCCCTTCACCATTCTTCTTCACAACCAATCCCAACTGACCACTTTTCACTTTTGCGACTATTTATAAGGTCACCTCTCCAATGTGGCTTCAGTTCTTGTGTGTTACTGACGATGGTTTTATCACCGAAACCGGTATAACAGTGTTTTTTGCGTTTTTCGTGTATTAGTGGAAATAAACTATGTTTTCAATAACTCCGTTTTTCTTTGAAACGGCTGGTGGTTGGTTTGAAATGGTGAAACTAGGACCACCAGGGAGGGTGGTCAGAGGGTCCGCACGAGGTAAGGGGGTAACTGAGTTGTCATTACAGGTAAGAAAGCAAGTGATAGAGTAAATTTGAAAAAAAAAAGTTATGCCCCTTCAATAATGAGAGGCGATTGGCAATTGTAATATTAAAATAAATTTCGGAACTGCTATAAACATGCTTTGTAAATAGGTGTCTTCCACTCTAGACTTTGCAGTGAAAAAACACTATATTAGCAATCCAAATTTCAAGTATGTAAGAAGAAGAAGAAGCATTTATTGGCATTTAAGAAATAAAAATATAAAACAAATTAAATAAACACTGCAAAATATACCAATGCCTGCCAGTTAAAAAGTTCATAAAAGCTTGTGTAAACTGGCAGAGCCACTTAATCTAGGCCGAGCGGAGGTGTCTGTATCACATCGGCATCAAATCATCAAAAAGAAAAATTACATTTACAGTTGAATATTATGAAAGTAAAAGAATCCGAGATAATAAATACTTCTTTAAGTGACTCACACTTATAAAGCCCTTAGGATTAATATTATTGGAATAAAGCAATTTAATAGCCTGCACAAAAGAACCTCGGTTGTAGAACTCAGTTCTGGTTAAAGGAATTCTTAAATTGCTATTGTTACAAGTTCTGGTATAAGGGAGGTTAGAAATACAGGTAAGGGAGGTAAGAAACTTAAGTTACCTGTATAGTTACGGAACGGGTTGATGTAGTAGCTGCTGTCGATGGCTGAAGCTCCGATGGCGAAGAAGATCACCGCAGCAAACGGAGCTGACGTCCTCCAAGCCATCTGGACAGAAATATTACCCCATTTTTCATGCGAACAAAACTGATATGTCTACAGAATTGGGATTTCTCCAAGAATACATGTTATAAAAAACCATAGTTGGTACCTGCTTACTTGATAAGATCATTGAGAGGATATTGATTTCTCAAAGAATGCGTTGTTATGAAAACCAGTCGATGGGAATTATGAATGAGAGCTGCTCAGTTAGCCTCCTGCATATATACAAGGCATACAGATAAGAGTCTGTGTTTCTGAGGCGCTACCTACCCGGTTTTTAGAAGGGCGAGTTGTTGAAACAGAGTCTCACTGTGCGTATTCGCATACATAAAATGTCAGATGCCATTAAAAATGAGTTATAGGAGCTCTCACAATGGTAGCTATGTTAAGTAGCTCAGTCGAAAGGTAGTAGTTAGGGATTGGATCACAATAACTAGGAAGTTAGGTGGGTGATGAAATAATAAAAAGAAAGCGATAGGTGCGATGCGGGTTCGTTATCGTGAGCCCAGATGCTAAATAAGGAAAGTCAAATTGAAGATTCAAATCGGATTATAAAGGAGGCAGATAGGCAATGACTGCCCTGTTGTGCAAGATATTTGCGCGAATTACACTATGCTCTTCAATCAACAACACTTTCACATCGCTTCGGGGTGAAAAAGGGGCATTAGGTTTCAAATGTGCTCCACAATTCCAACCCCAGTGGGATCGTGATCCGTCACGGAGATAATATTATGTATACAGCATACTAATGGCCGAGTTAGCGGAGTAAAATATACGGGTGGGAGGCAAGACGGCCTGGGGGGTCAATTAGGAAAGGAAGATGCGATGGCATAACTGGAATAGGTTGGATAGCTAAGTTAATTTCCAGGGACCATCGCAAACAACCTGATTCCAGATTATTTCCTGTACCTACCTAAGAAGTAAACAAAGCTGATTCATAGAAATCAAAGAACCAAATTTTGCTAAACAATAATTATGTCAAATATGGGGAAACATTATTATCAACATAGCGGGTCGATCAGTACAACTTGGAACTTATTACTAAACAAAAACGCTGCAAAATCCTTGTCACATGGGTTTATTATTCTATTTGACATACGTAAAGAAATGTTGGCTGTTCATTTATTGTTTCTTTCATGTGAAATAATTTAAATAGATATTTCTGATTGTTTCCACCAATTTTGGCCCCAACACACAAATCAGGTACGCTCTTTTTTTTTTTTTTAATCTTTGATCATTGGTAGTGCCATTTAATCGTCTTGATTCACCTGCTGACACTTTTTCTGGTGTTACCATACAAATTGATGGTGATTTCAAACGATTTCCCAGGTTTGTGACTCATAAAAAATCAATTTTAGGAGCTGAACATTTGGTACGCAGAACCTCAATTTTCCACTCTTTGGTCAAAATCGACTTCATATTCGGTCTTCTCGTCCCAAAAACATGACACCTCAAAAGCTCATGTTACTAAAACACAAAAACGCTGCAAAGTCCTTGTCACATGGGTTTACTATTCTACTGGATGCTGGCTGTTCATTTATTGTTGCTTTCATGTAAAATAACTGAAATAGCTATTTCTGGTGGTTTCCACCAATTTTGCCCCCCCCCCCCCCCAAACTTGAATTAGGTACGCTCCTTTTGGTTTATTATTCTGTGAATAATACACCTATGTATTCGCTCAGCAAAAAATTTTTATAACACCCCCTCAAAATTTTTTCTTTTCCGTTTCAAGGTGCGTAGATTCCAAAAATGCAATGTCCGTCCGCCGTCCGCCGTACGCCGTACGCCGTCCGCCGTACGCCGTACGCCGTATCACGTGTACAGGCTTCATTTTCGGTCTAAAAAAATCGTTCTTTCGCACACATGCTCCATTTGGGCCCTAGTTGTGTCCCGAAACTTTTCAGCCCGATCGGAATATATCCAGCGGAGTTATGAGTGAGAATGTGTATAAAAATGGGTACTTTTTGTGTTTTAGTAACATAGTAGTAAAATGAGATTTTGAGTTATCGTATTCCATGTTTTTGGGGACGAGAAGACCGAATATGAAGTCGATTTTGACCAAAGAGTGGAAAATTGAGTTCTACCAAATGTTCAGCTCCCAGAATTGATTTTTTATGAGTGAAAAACCTGGGAAATCGTCTGAAATCACCATCAGTTTGTATAATAACACTGGGAAAAGTGTCAACAGGTGGATCAAGACGATTAAATGGTACTACCAATGATCAAAGATAGTTAAAAAAAAAGAAAAAAAGAGCGTACCTAATTTGTGTTTTAGGGGCCAGAATTAATGGAAACCATCAGAAATAGCTATTTCAATTATTTCACGTGAAAGAAACAATAAATGAACAGCCAGCATTTCTGTAGACCAATAAAATAATAGAATAATAAACCCATGTGACAAGGACTGCAGCGTTTTGGTTTATTATTCTGTGAATAATACACCTATGTATTCGCTCAGCAAAAAATTTTTATAACACCCCCTCAAACTTTTTTCTTTTCCGTTTCAAGGTGCGTAGATTCCAAAAATGCAATGTCCGTCCGCCGTCCGCCGTACGCCGTATCACGTGTACAGGCTTCATTTTAGATCTAAAAAAGTCGTTCTTTCGCACACATGCTCCATTTGGGCCCTAGTTGTGTCCCGAAACTTTTCAGCCCGATCGGAATATACCCAGGGGTGTTATGAGTGAAAATGTGTGTAAAAATAGGTACTTTTTGCGTTTTAGCAACATGTTAGTAAAATGAGCTTTTGAGGTATCGTTTTCCATGTTTTTGGGGACGAGAATACCGAATATGAAGTCGATTTTGGCCAAAGACGCGGAAATTGAGGTTTTACCATTGGTTCAGCTCCCAAAATTGTTTTTTTAAAGTCAAAAACCTGGAAAACTGTCTGAAATCACCATCAATGTGTATACTAACATTAGAAAAAGTGTAAACAGCTGAATCAAGACCATTAAATGCCACTACCAATGATCAAAGATGATCTTAAAAAAAAAGAAAAAAAAAGCGTACCTATTTCATGTTTTGGGGGCCAAAATTGGTGGAAATCATCAGGAATAGCTATTTCAATCATTCCACATGAAAGAAACTATAAATTTAACTGCCAAAAAGAATCTCTAGAACTCCAATAGAATAATAAATCCATGTGACAAGGACTTTGCAGCGTTTTTTCTTTTTTTGGTTTATTATTCTGTGAATAATACACCTATGTATTCGCTCAGCAAAAAATTTTTATAACCCCCTCAAAATTTTTTCTTTTCCGTTTCAAGGTGCGTAGATTCCAAAAATGCAATGTCCGTCCGCCGTCCGCCGTACGCCGTACGCCGTATCACGTGTACAGGCTTCATTTTCGGTCTAAAAAAATCGTTCTTTCGCACACATGCTCCATTTGGGCCCTAGTTGTGTCCCGTAACTTTTTAGCCCGATCGGAATATACCCAGGGGTGTTATGAGTGAAAATGTGTATAAAAATAGGTACTTTTTGCGTTTTAACAACATGTTAGTAACACGAGCTTTTGAGGTATCTTTTTCCATGTTTTTGAGGACGAGAAGACCGAATATGAAGTCGATTTTGACCAAAGACGCGGAAATTGAGGTTTTACCAAAGGTTCAGCTCCCAAAATTGGTTTTTTATGAGTCAAAAACCTGGAAAACTGTCTGAAATCACCATCAATGTGTACAATAACATTGGAAAAAGTGTAAACAGGTGAATCAAGACCATTAAATGCCACTACCAATGATCAAAGATGATCTAAAAAAAAAAGAAAAAAAAAGCGTAACTATTTCATGTTTTGGGGGCCAAAATTGGTGGAAATCATCAGAAATAGCTATTTCAATCATTCCACATGAAAGAAACAATACATTTAACAGCCAACAAAAATCTCTAGAACTCCAATAGAATAATAAACCCATGTGACAAGGACTTTGCAGCGTTTTTAAATTACCTTTGATCATTGGTAGTGCCATTTAATCGCCTTGATCCACGTGTTAACACTTTTCGTAGTGTTATTGATGGTGATTTCAGACGATTTCGCAGGTTCTTGACTCAGAAAAAATCAATTTCGGGAGCTGAACACCCGGTACAACCTCAATTTTCCACTCCTTGGTGAAAATCGACTTCATATTCGGTCTTCTCGTCCCCGAAAACATGGAAAACGATACCTCAAAAGCTCATTTTATTGGTTTATTATTCTGTGTGTATTCGGTCAGCAAAAAATTTTTATAACACCCCCTCAAAATTTTTTCTTTTCCATTTCAAGGTGCGTAGATTCCAAAAATGGAATGTCCGTCCGCCGTCCGCCGTACGCCGTATCACTTGTACAGGCTTCATTTTCGGTCTAAAAAAGTCGTTCTTTCGCACACATGCTCCATTTGGGCCCTAGTTGTGTCCCGAAACTTTTCAGCATGATCGGAATATACCCAGGGGTGTTATGAGTGAAAATGTGTATAAAAATAGGTACTTTTTTGTGTTTTAGTAACATGAGCTGTTGAGGTATCTTTTTCCATGTTTTTGAGGACGAGAAGGCTGCATATGAAGTCGATTTTGACCAAAGAGAGGAAAATTGAGGTTCTACCAAAGGTTCAGCTGCCAAAATTGATTTTTTTAATGAGGCAAAAACCTGGAAAATCGTCTGAAATCACCATCAATTTGTATAATAACAATAGAAAAGGTGTCGACACGTGGATCAAGACGATTAAATGGCACTACCAATGATGAAAGATAATTTGAGAAAAAAAATTAAAAGGAGCGTACCTACCTAATTTGTGTTTTGGGGGCCAAAATTGGTGGAAACCATCAGAAATATCTATTTCAGTTATTTCACATGAAAGAAACAATAAATGAACAGCCAACATTTCTGTAGGTAGGTATGACCAGTAGAATAATAAACCCATGTGACAAGGACTTTGCAGCGTTTTTGGAATCTACGCACCTTGCAAAGTAAAATAAAAAATTTTGAGGGGGTGTTCAAGAACATTTTTGTTCAAAACGGTTATACAGTAGGACCTACCTAATTATTGCAGCACATATGTAAACCGCGGTGTTAAAATTTCTTCTCTTCCCAGTATCATCACGGAAGAATATATTTATAAAGAAACATAAGAAAATTCTGGGGCAAATCTGCCGTTCTTGTGGATGTGAATTAACTCACAATGATACAGTAAGGTTTCCTACCTATCGGAGATACTGAATGCGGAGAGACCAAATCCTACCTCGGATTATGGGTATGAGAATGCGGTCAGATACAAACCCTCAATACTCAACTGTACTGGCGGTTTAAGCCTAATCTGTCAAACACTCAGTCCTTCATCATCCATGTTCAGCTAGTTCACCTTTCCCTTAGGAAACTGTCATGCTTACGCTACGTTGTAAAATTAACATACAAATTCAGATAAAATAATGGGTTTCGCAGAGATCTAATATGAAAAATAATGGTGATCTTTCCTTATTCCTTATTTGACGATTTGGGAATTCAAAAAGGAGTCAGAGTCCCTAATATACCTGAATCAAAACCATCGTATGTTACTAGAAACGGAAATTTACGGGCATGCGTTGATCCAATTATATTGGTTTATTATTCTGTGAATAATAAACTAATGTATTCGCTCAGCAAAAATTTTTATAACACCCCCTCAAACTGTTTTCTTTTCCGTTTCAAGGTGCGTAGATTCCAAAAATGCAATGTCCGTCCGCCGTCCGCCGTTCGCCGTACGCCGTCCGCCGTATCACGTGTAACGGCTTCAATTTCGGTCTAAAAAATTCGTTCTTTCGCACACATGCTCCATTTGGGCCCTAGTTGTGACCCGAAACTTTTCAGCCCGATCGGAATATACCCAGGGGTTTTATGAGTGAAAACGTGTGTAAAAATAGGTACTTTTTGCGTTTTAGCAACATGTTGGTAACATGAGCTTCTGAGATATCGTTTTCCATGGTTTTGGGGACGAGAAGACCGAATATGAAGTCGATTTTGACCAAAGAGTAGAAAATTGAGGTTCTACCAGATGTTCAGCTCCCGAAATTGATTTTTTATGAGTCAAAAACCTGCGAAATCGTCTGAAATCACCATCAATTTGTAGAATAACACTGGAAAAAGTGTCAGCAGGTGGATCAAGACGATTAAATGGTACTATCAATGATCAGAAATAATTTATTAAAAAGATGAAAATAAAAAAAAGGAGCGTACTACCTGATTCGTGTTTTGGGGGCCAAAATTGGTGGAAACCACCAGAAATAGCTATTTCAATTATTTTATATGAACGAAACAATAAATAAACAGCCAACATCTCTGTAGGCATGTCCAATAGAGTAATAAACCCATGTGACAAGGACTTTGCAGCGTTTAGTTGGATATTATAGTTAATCATAGATATTATAGATTATCATAATAGATTAATTAGATTTAGTAGATGATTTATAGATATTATAGATGATAGGTTAATTAGATATTAGATTAATATTAGTATAGATTATATGGATATTATAGTTAATTATAGATATCATAGATATTATAGTTTCCGCTTTTCATTGCGATTTGCTCTACTATCATCTGTCTGCGGAATGCAAGTGATGGTAGGGGTTACACGGTTGAGTTTTTAAAAGTTTTACGGCAGAATTTGGTTGTGGGTATCTAAGCGTGTAACCAAATTCTATTAAACCAGATAGACTTTCGGTTCCTTTTAGAAATTCATCACGTGCACCGGTGTCTAAACTCGACGTCTTACTCAAATCGAAAGAACGCACTTCCGTGTCGCAGCGGGGTGTAAAAGTCTGGCTTATATATTTATGTGAAGCCATAGTTTCGTGCCCATCTCTAAAATGAGGTTCTGACCCTCGGGCAACTCTTTCGCGTTTTTTTGGTGAAAGCTTTTTTTTCTCGTCAGACTACTCGTTATCATCCTGTGGAACGCAAGGGCTACGAGCTTCTCCCATCCCGGCTATGGAAATCGGCGATTCGACGTGGAGAGCGGTTGATGCTCTGATTGCGAAGGCGGTGGCCCGCGTTGCATCAACATTCCCCGAAAAATCTACGGATGTGACGGCTTTGCCTTTGGCCCAAAATGCAGACGATGCGCCCCGGTCCATGAAAATGCATACCCAAGGTAGAATGATCTCGTTATCTCACAGCAAGATCGCATCGAACTGAGTATTTTCTTGGGCCTCGCCAATACGGTTAAATCCTTGGTGTTCGATTTGAAATTTCTCACGCCAAATTTAACAATTGGATCACCCAGTTCTGAACATTCTAAAAATTGGTTTCATAAAAATGATTGAGAATATATTAAGCCAATCAACAAGGAGCTTCCAGGAAATGAATCGTTCAATGATTTTAAACATTGAGAAGTAATGTGACAGCCGATTTCCCGTTCACGAAGAAGATACGTCTATCAAGGAATTCTCTTCGTTCCGCTAAGAAGGAATACTCCTCTGAAATGAGAAGGATAGACTCGAATAAGTTTGTCCGTTTCATAGCAAGTACAGATGCGCGAAAAACATACTTTAGAGAAGCTCGAATAAATCAACTTCAACCATTTGACGCTATATTGATACCTACCCAACGTGTACCGCTTGTCCTTTAAAATCTATACTGTAATCTGGACAGTAAACGTTGTTTAGCAAACGGAAGACCAACTTATGCAAATTATAAACCAATAATTATTATGTCTGGTAATTATAAACCAATACGTTTCTTATAGAATTCGTATGTAGGGTTCAAAAGAGTATTTTGGTTTATTATTTTCAATAAACCTTTGAAATCTAGCATGGGGGAAAAAACTTCCCCTCAAAATTCAAGGTACGTAGAATCCGAAAATGGATATAAAAAAATTTCTGTCCATCCGCCGAATGCCCTACGCGACCCTTTCCTTAGTTCATGGTAAAAAAAAACCACAGTCATGCAGCATGGCTATAAGAGCGGATTTTCGAAGTTTTCGGTATCTTCCTCCTCCGCCTAAAATTTTCTGAAAATTAATTTTCGGCCAATGTTTTCCCAACTTGATACCATACAAAATTAAAACAGGAGTAGTTTTACGCAAAGTAAAATTTGGGGTGGAAGGAGGGGGAGGGGGGAAATCAAAAATGTTTTGAATACCAGAAGAGTAGGTATTGGATACGTAACAAATTTTTTGTTCCATTTTTTGCCGAGTAACACCTCGGTTTGTAGATTTTCCAACGCTGAACACGATGGTGAAGTCAGAATTGCGATATCCCATTCCGTTATCAGATTAGAGCAGACGAACCAGGAAGAACATCTCAAGAAATAACCACGTTCCTTCATCTTCAAGGTGCTCCAGTTTGAGAATGGAATGAGATATCGCAATTCTGATTTCACCATCGTGTTCAGCGTACAAAAACCTTTAAAATGAGGTGTCACTTGTCAGACTTTTTCATTTTGGGAATTTATGGGTAATTTCCCCCCCCTAAAACTCCCCAAAACTCCCCCTTAGGGAGACCCGATTCTGCCCATCTTCGAACTTAGCCTGTCGATTGCCAAGACAGATTTTTCGTGCAAATTTGAACTTTTTATCTCAATTCTTTCGAGAGTTATCGTCTGGAATGACACATACATATATAAATATATAAATATATAAATATATATATAAATATATATGTATATACATATAATTTTTGGTGTCTTTCGGCAGTGAATTCAGGATGGTCTGAAACGGATTTTGGTATAAAAATCATTCGGAAATTCGAGTTTTAAAAATTTTGGACCGAGAACAATAGCTTCCTTCTCTTCGAAAATTCGCTAAAACACGAAAAACCACAGAATTAATGAAGTACCATGAAATTTGAATTGTAGGTCCCATTTGCCATTTGAGGTCAAGCTGGGCCGCGAAGCTCGGAGTTACTGTCAGTCATATCCAATGGGTGAAAAATTGGGTTGAACTGGAAATGGGTTGACATTTCCAGTACGCTGTAGCTCGAAAACTTTCAGTAGAAGGGTATTGTTTTTTAATGTTTTTAAATTGATCTTGAACTAAAGAATTTTTTGAGACCACCCGGAGCATTTTATGACCAACCGTTCGTTTTCACCGAAAAGCTTCGTCAACATGATCGTGAATCAAACGGTATAAATCCGGCCCAGATAATCATTGCTACGGAGCACATGATTATAATCACGGAAGGCTGTATGAAGTCGAGTTGGTTGTTCTGTGATATTATTTCATTTGAAGAATGATGGTTATTTTGAATTAGTTGACAGGTACTTTTCAATTGAACAAACGTTATGCCTCATGAATAACAAATAATTGTTAATGATTGAATAACTGGATCCCGCGCATTCTTATGAAACTGTAATTCCCAGGCCGGCTCCAGTACTCGATTTAGGGCTTTCCTGGGGGGAGCACGAGGGTAGGTATAGACCACAGAAAACAGTGGTCTACGCAGAAGGGGCATCTATACAGGTAAATAAAAAACCGTTGTGTACTAATTTGCAGCGTTCCAAAAGTTATACCGCTTACGTCACGCCCTTAGTTACAGCGAAATGTAAACATTCTGTCGTCGTGAAGGACCACCGAGTTTGCGATGAAGGAGTCGGATTTGGAAAAAACATGCAGCCTATGTTAACTGCCGTTGTTTGAAGAGACCGCAGGAAAACTCCGCATCAAGATCAGTTCAGTCGTTTGGCCATCCACTCAAGACTTACAAATAAATTTTGAGTTTTATATTTATCTACATAAGATTACTACCTACGTAAATTTCTGGTTTGAAACTCGTTTTTTTTAAGGTTTTCTTTTTGACAAGTATTACTTGTTAGGTAAAGCACAAACGTGATGGAATGTACAATAAGGACAGTTGTTATAAGGCAGTCAAGGCACGAGCGGGAAAATGTTAGAACAAATAAACATACCTCTGAGTGACTAACAAGGTCAAGTTACCATCCTTCATTACTGTATTTGATGTTCTCTTTCCTCGAACGAGGAAGATATTTCGATAAACGACTAAGCAGAAGTCATAGGTTAATGCACATGTAAAATTTAAAAGCCGCATAACCTGAAACAAGGAATCTAAAACATTTCTGGAGCGGGTTGAATAAACGGAAATAGAGTTCTGACAGGCAGAGAGGTGAACCGCGACCGTGACAGGGAAGTCTGCGGTCTCGAATCCACCTGTACTGTTTCGCGAGCCAAGCATTATTGAATGGGGAAGAAGGTTCTCTGAGCGAAGCACCGCTTAGAACGTAATTCGTTTCCCTTTCAGCTGGGCAACGCACGTGTATTTGCCTTGAGGAGTTTCAGGCATCCAAATCCGTTGTGGTTTGATGGTGCAAACACGTTAACGAGAACCTTCGATTTTGTAAGATTTATTGTTGGGTAACCATACAGCAATGGGAACGGGCGTTTCTTGTTCCCAGAGATATTTCAGGGTTGGAATAATTGATTAAAAGAGAACGAAATTGGGCGTATGTACCAGCTTTATGAAAATCTCAAGAAGTCTGAATGGATAGGAAGAACGTTTAACATTTAATCAACTTAGTGTCCATAAAGAAATACAGATAGTAGGTACCCAATGGTCACATTCGAAATTTAAAAAAAATGTAAAATGCCTTAATTAATGAATTGCAGACGTCAATTAAAGAGAGTATCGGTGCGGAGAGTGGGGGATGAGGAAAACGGAGTTATTGAAAAGTTGTCTATTTCCATTAATACACGAAAAAACGCGAAAAATACACTGTTATACCGGTTTCGGTGATCAAAACATCGTCAGTAACAAACAATAAATAACTTTTTATTCATTAAGTTATTGTTTGTTACTGACGATGGTTTATCACCGAAACCGGTAGAACAGTGTATCTTTCCGTTTTTTCGTGTCTTAGTGGAAACAGACAACTTTTCCATAACCCCGTTTTTCTTTGAAATGGGTTTCCACGATTTCTTCGCGAGTGATTTAGTTCGTGGAGGACGATTTGAAAAATCATTACAAGCCGTTTCGTCTTTCCTTGGAAAAACTTACACTGGCTCACTGATGGGTCACAAAATTCATTAAAAAACCGTGAAAAATTCAATAAAAACCGCTGTAAAGTCCTTGTCACATGGGTTTATTATTCTCGACTGAATACGCGCGCGACAGGGACCTCAGCGAAGAGAACCACAAAGCTACTGTGACGGTTTTAAACTCGAATATTAGGTTGCTATTTCTGACAATAATTTCGATCAGTGAAACTGTTAGTGAACTATCCTGATTCACCTGTTAATACTGCCTCCTGTATCATTATACAAATTTCTGGTGATTACAGCTATTTGTACAGATTTTTGACCCATAAATATTGAATTTTAAGATTTGAAACTTCGTTGGAACCTCAATGCTTCAATCAGTGGTCAAAATCAACTTCAAATTCGGTATGGAAAACGATACCTACCAAGCCCAAGTTCACTAAAATCTCAAAAATACCTAATTTTTCACCAACAACACCCTTGGGTGTTTTCCAATCGGGCTGCCGAGATAGGAGACACAACCAGGGCCCAAATGGAGCCTGTGTGTGAAATACCTAACGAATTTTTTACACCAAAAATAAAGTAGATAGGATGACGCGGCGGACGGACATAGCAAATTTGGAATCTACACACCTTGAAACGTAAAAGAAAAAATATTGAGGGGGGGTTTTAGAAATACTTTTTGCTGAGCGAATACATCGGTGTATTATTCATAGAATCTTCTGGTCCCACTGAATATCTACTTACTCTCGTGTACGTCTGCCTACCTGTACATCCAAAATCAACCTTCTTACCATGGACAGGATAATCAACTCGGAACAAATTATTTGCTGATTTTAAATATAACCCATGTTCTTATGCCTGAAATAGTTTGAAAACTCGCCTATCAACTATGAGTTCATGAATCAAAAGAAGAAGAAGAAGAAGAAGAAGAAGAAGAAGAAGAAGAAGAAAACAAATACCAATAACCTTAAATTATTCTATTATTATGTGACACGAAGTCAACGTGGAAGAATAAGTTCCGGTGACTTCCCTAAGTTATCTGTTTTTGTGGCATTACCTAGTTTTTGCAAAACGTCAAAACATAGAAAAAACGATAGAATACGATTTATTGGCAAAAACGCTGCAAATCCCTGCACAACGGTTTATTATTTTGTACAGAATACCCTCCTGTTACAGATAACAGCTCTCTGTATAGATAACCCGTCTATATAATATGTAGGTACTAGACCATACATATTATGTACTCGTAGATCGCAGACCCTCCGTAGATTAGTACCTAACCCCGTACTCGTTACTAGGTACCTACCTAAATCACGAGTTAAATGTTGCTAAAATAATTCTGTCGATGACAAGCAGTAACTAGAACGGCAAAAAGAAACGCAAATAATGAAGTTCCGAAGGAAAATTGTTGATATGGAGTGAAATGGATGCCCCTTCTGCATAGATCACTGTTTTCTCTGGTCAATACCTACCTTCGTGGTCAAGTATAATGAACCGTTGTGTAATAACTTGCCCATCAATAATACTTCAACGGTTATTCAAGTCCGATCAACAAAATCCAGCCCCTTCTTGGTTGATGAACCGTTGTGTAATAATTTACCGTTGTGTAATAATTTACCGTTGTGAAATAATTTACCATTATGCAAGAATTTACCATTATGCAAGAATTTACCGTTATGTAATAATTTGCCGTTGTGCAATAATTTGCCGTTGTGTAATAATTTGCCGTTGTGTAGTAATTTACCATTGTGTAATAATTTACCCATCAACAATACTTCAACGTTTGTTCAAGTTACAAAAGTACCGATCAACAAAATCTAGCCCCTTCTTGGTAGCTGAACCGTTGTGTAATAATCTGCAAAGAAAATCTGGAGATTTGAATCCAGGCACCCACTGTCCAGACAGTCAATAATAAATTTAGAAACACTGGCCACTCTGTGCAAGAAAACGTTTAGCAATACCGTCCGTATATAAATTGGGTTGGGTATCCGAAGCGATACTTCGTGAGTAATGTTAGTATTGACAGCTTAATGACAGAGCGGCCCGCGTCAGGTGGCTTAATGAAAACGATCAAACCCAGCCGTTCACCCATTATCCAGATCTCGTGTATCCTACGGGCCTACGCACTACACCTGGAGCTGACCCCATTCCTTCACATTCGTTATCTCCGATCCAATTCGACGTCATTGTATTTATAAATTGGTGAGAAAAAGTAACTTGGCAAATAATCACATACACAGCGCAACAGAGTATTTCGCGACATGAGGCGTCCCAAAGTGAGTAGCTGAGTGTACAAATATAACTCTGTAAGGGGTTCTCCATACCATATCTGTTCGAATTGTGTGGAAGAGCGCTAAATTTTCGGTTTATCGTGACTGTCATAAGTATTCTTAGAGCAATCCCGTTTCAGCCTTTACACATGTTGCGGCTGTGAATTCCAGAAACTTGCCATCAGTCTCCTAGAAGGTTCAGTGACGAATTAAGCAGAAGGCCATAATATTCTCTACTTATTGTCATTTGCGTTGCGGTGAATCTATTTCATCAAGGTTCAGCTGAGAGCAATTGGAGCAATTCAGCAGCATTATGGAGCAATAACATTTTCAAGTCTCGACTCATATTTGTTATAATAACGTTATGTTTGTTATAAATAATGGACAGACAATCCAAACGGGTTAACAAAGGGAGGAACATTATTTATAGTTCAGCAAAGGAAGCAAAATTAAAGAGGATGAAACAATAGACAGAACCTGTAGATTCTTATCTGGATTTGTATCTTAGCTAACTTTTTAAGAAAACGAATATTGCAATTAGATGAAGCATGAATATGCCACTCATACGCCGTTACGTATTCCAAGTTCGAATTTGACGTCCAGCTCCTTGGAAGCGTGACAGATAGGCATACTAACATCGCTTTTGAGGAATAGTTTCCCATCTTTTTTAGGGCGAGAAGACCGAATATGAAGGGCGAAGAATTGAGGTCCTAACAAAGTTTAAGCCATAAATTTACCTGAAATTTTGGTCTAAAATCGTCGTTCGTTCGCACACAGGCTCTATTTAGGTCCTAGTTGTGCTCCGAAGCCACGATCGGAACACACCGAGGGGTGTTATGGGTGAAACATTATTTTGTGCAAAATTAGGTATTTTCAAAGTCTTTTAAACTTCGGCTTGTGAGGTAAACGTTTCCATGTTTATAGGGCGAGGAGACCGAATATGAAGACAATTTTGACCAGAATGGAAAAAAGGCTCTAAAGAAGTTTCAGCTCCCACGATTCATTTTTTATGAGTCAAAAATCTGGTAAATTGCCTGAAATCGCCATGAATTTGTATAAAAACAGAAGAAATAGTACTAACAGGTGAATCAAGACAATTAAATGGCACTAGGTACCAATGATCAAAGATAATTTGTAAAAGAAAATAGGAGGAGCTTAATTCGAGTTTTTGGGGGCCAAAGTTGGTGGAAACCATCAAAAATAGCTATTTCAATTGTTGCACATGAATGAAAAAATAAATGAAAAGCCATCATTTCTGTGGGAATGTCCAGTAGAATGTTATCATTATATACATTTGGTTTAATATTCGTAATTTTCAGGAAAATTACCTACAGTACTAGAACATTTTTGCGGGAAGTACAAAATACATGAACATGATGCGTTAAAAATGTAAGGACGTATACCTTAAACACCACGTTAATCGAGCTGTTCAAATGTCCACGCCAAGTCTTATTCTCTGTTCCTACGAAGTTCAGTGATATCGACCGTGGCCCATAACATCCTTTTGCCAAGATAAAAAAATGTAAGGTGGTGATAACACAAATGGTAGGTAGGTAATATACAACAACTATAAAGATATACCACAACTTTGTTTAGAAAACGTTTTCGAGCATAGGATTGATAATGGCTATTTCTGTCCGGGAAATATATGACCTAGAAATCCGACATCTCGCCTTCAGTTTTGTCATTGTTTGCATAAATAAGGCAGCTCCCGACTTATTTATTGCTCGCTACTTCGAGTTTTATAGCTGAAGTAAACTGCATATACTTAAAAAAATGATGCACAATTATGAAGTTCCATATCGGTCTGATTTACCCAATAATTACGAATGAGTTAAGGTGAGATACCCATAGTCCAAAGATGTTACATTTCTCCCCGTGAAGTGCAATAACCCAGTTTTATTGGTGCCTTTGAAATCACAATAATGAATTATTATTATTATGATCTATTAATTGAGACGGCAGTCGCATTTAGTACCCTCTTTTCACTCTTGGCCTCTTTTCAAATCAACGAAATCGGACATAAACATCTCACTACAAATGATTCACTGCGCGGGCGCAACACATGGAGCACAAGCGCACTTATCGGCCTTGTAGGCGCCTTATATGTAACTGAAGCTAATTGCGCGGACGTGCCATACTTTCTCTTTCTGTTAGAGAGGATTCTTTTTCGAGAATCCCGAGTTCATCAATCATATTTCTGACCACAAAACCAGGAAGGTCTAACATCGGAGTTACATCGAGTGAGCTAGAAGGGAGGAAAAAAAAACTAATCCACGTAAGAGCCTGAGCTTTACCCATTCATCATCGCAGGCGTGTTGGGTTTTAGATGGTACTGTTAGTTCAAACTCACGAAAACCTACCGCGAATAAACATTAGTTTGTCCCAGCTAATTGTGAAGTGTCCGAAAAATTTTCACGCCGCGAAAGGTAGAATACGTGATGATGAGGTGTTATTGAATTTCATCATTTACCAGACCGTTATCGGTGAGTCATATCATCTGTAGGTATCTCAAAAAATGGCGAATCATCCAAAATTGTGCAGTGTGTTGTGCATGCTGATTGATCTTTGTTGTCTATGACATGAAAGTAGATCGTCATAACTATCTTAGAGATAGTGGTTTCACAGGAAATCTCTTTGGAAGTATCCACAACTTCTACTGGGCTCTTAGAATGTTTCAAAATTCCATTTTCGGATTTTGGATATTCACCCAGCACTAGAGCTACTCAAGCCTTTCGAATTATAACTAGTTTTCAACTTCGAAGAAGATTATTTTCAGATTGTGCGTTTGAAGAGGTGATTGGGGAACCATTGGTCCTGGAGTACTGGATAGGTACCCTCGTGTGGAGTGCCACTAAAAGGCCACCGCCGATCAAAAACCGCAATTTGAGTCTTAGCACATGGCTGAGCTTTGGCCAAGAGAATGCAGTAGATCCGTACCAGCGCAAACCACCTTCAAGCTGTTGGGTTTCTGGAGCGGTGACATCGTATTCGTTCAGCCACCCGCATTTTTTATGGATAACCTCTAATGATGCACGTCGGAATGCTTGAGGTACCACCGATAAGAGTGGAAGTTCGCTAGGGTTAAGTACTCGAGGACCTCACATATATTATTACTGGCCAAAATCTTTGCAACGGCCTTACGAAATTTCGTTCTTACTCCGGAGAGAAGCAAGATATTTTTGACATCGAGATGGCAGCCGGAGTAAAAACTGTATCAATTATTCATGCATTCATTGATTAAAGACTGTCGATAGCTCTACATTGGCTACTTATATTGGCTTACTACTGGTGTCTATATTATACTTTTTTGGTTTGTTATTTTCAATAATGAACCTTTGGAATCGAGCATGAAAAAAAAAAAAAAAAATCCTCCCCCCCCCCCTCAAAATTTGATGGTTTACGTTTCAAGGTATGAAGAATAGCACTTTTCTTAGTTACCAGGAAAAAAAAAAAAAAATTGATGAAACTCGGGTTATAGGTTTCGTTCGGGGTCTAGTTGGTCGTCGAAGCTCGGCGTTACTGTCAGTCATCTCTAAGGGGTTCAAAATAGGGGTTGAAATTTTCAGAACGCCGTAGCTCGAAAAATTTCAATACAAGGGTATGGTTTTTTTAACGTTTTTAAATTGATCTTGAACTAAAGAATTTTTTGAGAAGAATTTTTTGACCACCCGGAGCGTCGTACGACCAGCCGTTCGTTTGCACCAAAAAGCTTCGTCAACACGATCATTAATCAAAGGGTATAAATCCGGCCCAGATATCATCACTAGGGAGCACCTGATTATAATAACCGATGGCTGTATGAAGTCGAGTTGGTTGTTCTGTGATATTATTTCATTTGAAAAATTTGTTGGTAGTTAGGTACCTACTTTTGAAACTTGAACTGACGTTGAAGTATTACACAACAAAATTATTAAACAAATTATTACACAATGGTAAATGATTACAAAACGGCAAATTATTACACAACGGTTCATCTACCTAGAAGGGACTGGATTTTGTTGATAGGTACTTTTGCAACTTGAACAACCGTTGTATTATTGATGGGCAAATTATTACACAACGGTTCATTATACTATCTACGTAGAAGGGACACCTATACAGGTAAATTATTACACAACGGATTGTTATTTGCCTTATGCTTCATGAATAAGTACAAATAATTAATGATTGAATTATTGAATCCCGCGCATTTGTAAGAAATCTTAATTCCGGAGCAGGCTCCAGTACTCGTTTTACGGCTTTCCTGGCTGGAGGTCGAGGGTATTGACCACAGAATACCGTGATCTACGCAGAAGGGGCATATACAGGTGAATAATTAACTTTGTGTAATAATTTGCAGCGTTTTTAAATAATAAATTGTTTATTTACACATTTTTGCATAATACCGATAGATTCACAGATAAAATTATGAATGCAATGTTCCTCTATTTACTGCCTGAGCCTAAGGTCAGTGACCTGTCCATCAGGCTCGTCTCTCTCCCAGCTCAGCTGGTGCATGCGTTTCGGTAATACATTTTTAATTTATAGTTCTTATACATTATACCAACTTCTTAAATCTCTTAATTATAACAAACTTAAATCAAGTATACTTAATTATACTTAATGTCTAATGAAGGTCATTATGATCGTACATTTCTGTTTCTGTGTACCTGCCGACGCGTTTCTTAGTAACCTTGTTTTGAATGTTTCGTCACCTTCGTACACGTTACTACAGATGGCAACATCTGTTCCCTTACTCGAACGCCGTGTATGGAGTCCATGAAAGCAGAACTGTATTTTAAAAAAACAAAAAACGAAGGGATTTCTCGGTCCTCCTACAAACCCCGCTCAAGTCCGATTCCTTGGGACGTGACTCTCAGATGAGCTGATATCCTGGCGGGCCCGAACCTGACCATTCACTCGCCTACATAATGAGCTCGAAGGGTAGGCCGGCCGCGTTGCATCACCAGCATACACCAGTCTTGTTACGCTTATGCGCAATTAAAGTAGACGTAAAAGGGTTTTACAGCTGTTCGCCGGTTGATGAATGGCGGGTCGCTTTTAGATGAAACAGAGCACCTTCGAAGGAGCTTCGGTATTATAATCCGCTCTCGTTCCGCATTTTATCTGAATAAACGAATCCCACATAATCCCACGAATGTTTCAATCATTACCACGTTTTACATACGCGTTACCTCTTGTTTCGCACCTATGTATTTCGGAGTTGAGAAACTCCACCTTCTCTCGCATGCAGTTAACACGAGATAAAAGTCTCGACACCTCCAAGAAGCATGTTGTTCTATAAACTTCTTTCGAACATCAACCAGCCTTGTTGCTGTTGAATTTAGATAACTGACAACTTTTAAAACCTGTTTAATGTGCTTAGTATGAAGTGGTGGAACGTGAATCTATATTCTCGCTAAGGTCGTATTTGTATTTTTGGTCAAACCATATTTAATACCCCTCCCTCCACCCGGACCGCACACTTTGCATAGGATACAAAGTATTAATTTGGAATCAACCGTTTGGGAGCATCAAAAACGCTGCAAAGTCCTTGTTACTTGGGTTTATTATTCTATCAGACATACCTACAGAAATGTTGCTGTTTATTTATTGTTTCTTTCATGCGCAGTAATCGAAATAGTTATTTTAGATGGTTTCAACCAATTTTGGCACCCAAAAACACGACCTCGGCTTCTTTTTTCTTCTTTTTTTTTCTTTAAAGATTAGCTTTGAGCATCGACAGTGCCATTTAGTTGTCAGATTCACCTGCTAATACTAGGTACTTCTTGTGTTATTATACAGATTTATGGCGATGTCCCAGGATTTTGACTCATAAGAAATGAATTTCGGGAGGTTAACCTTTGTTACAACCTCAATTCTTCACTCTTTGGTCATAATCAACTTCATATTCGGCTTTATCGCTCTAAAAAACGTGGAAAACTATACATCACAAGCTCGCGTTCACTAAAACCTGAAAAAACCTGAAAAAACCCTATTTTTACACCCATTTTTCTCCCATACCGCCCCTGGGTGTGTCCGATCGGGCTGCCGAGCTTTGGAGCACAACTAGAACCCAAATGTGTTCCCAAATGGGGAAACAAACTGTGTGTGGAAGAACGACGATTTTAAACCAAAATTTAACGTAAATTTAAGGCTGAAACTTCGTTAGAACTTCAATTTTCCACTCGTTGGTCAAAATCGACTTCAAATTCGGCCTTCTCGTCCTAAATAACATGGAAAACGATACCTCAAAAGCTCATGCTACTAAAACATAAAACCCCTGGGTATATTCCGATCGGGCTGCAAAGTTTCGGGACACAACTAGGGCCCAAGTGGGGCCCTAAACGAATGCGAAAGAACGAGAAGTGTGCGAAAGAACGAATTTTTTTGGACCGAAAATGAAGCCGGTATACGTGATACGGCGGACGGACATTGCATTTTCTGAATCTAAGAACCTTGAAACGTTAAAGAAAACTCGGCGCTGCGCGCCTCGCCAGGGGGCAAGCCCCCTGGACCCCCGGATCCTTACTGCTTAGAGCCTACGGCTAAAATTCAAGAAACATGGAACATGCTTTAGCCGCGTTCCGAGTTTTTTCAAACAAAAGATTGAAACATATTCATTTTGCTGAAAATGTTAACTTTAGAGTAGATAGAAACTTGTGAACGGATGATAAATAAATACTTTATTTTTATTTTTGTTCCATACAATCGTTAGACGTTACGGCTAATATAGCGCTAATGATGACTCACCACTACGTACCTATAACCAAGTGACTACCAAACAAGCGTCATTATTTTACCATCCATTTATAACATTCATTTATATAGTTATAGTATGAAACTAGGAAATAAATACCAAGAACAAATACGAAATAAATTCGTGATGAATCAAGAGCTTTCCAACGAATGGAAAACGATTTTTTTCCGATGAAAATGAAAGAAGTTTCATTTCCCTAGCAACTACTCGGTTGTACGTGAAAATCATCGTTAAAATTTCGTTCCACTTCCGCGTCACCCATCCCGCGTCACCCATCCCGCGTAACGTTTTCCGGTTAGTTAGTCCAAGGCTAAAGCATGTTCCATGCTAAAATTTTGAGGGGGTTTTATAAAAATTTTTTGCTGAGGTAATACAATGGTGTATTATTCACAGAATAATATACCAAAACTTATCAACTATACGGGACTGTACGATTACCTTTTTTGCGATAAAAGACAAATAAAACTCGTCTAATCCAAGGTTTTCGGAAACCATATAAAACATCAGTTGTTGATACACATCCGCTCCATGCGTCAGCTACCTTGTCTAAGGCAATTTTACATTCTCACACCGCGAGTGGAGAGTCCTTGAGTTCTTAGAGGGAACAATACGGTCGGAAGGTACAACACCTTCTTAGTTCACTATTCAAATCCTTCATACTTCTCGACCGTCTTAGAAGTCTTCCCCATAGGTATACAAGTACTTGAACTGGGAGACAGTCAATGAACTGCCAAGGATCTGGTCGTAGAATTATTGATCCTCTACCGCTCATTGAGCAAAATGGGGTACGTATATGGTCACCCATTCGTTCCATAGCACAAATGTACAGGTGGAGGTTTAAGTAAGTTTGAATCAAAGTGATACAGTACATTAGTATTTCTTCATTAATTTTTTGTATGAATAGCGAAAGCTCCTATTCATGAATGCTCCTAAATCTCGTATCATTTCCATGAGCTTCATCTGTTTTATGAAACGAAAAAAACTGAACAGACCGGTACTACAAGACCGTACTGGGCATCACTGGATAATCATTCGCCAAGCATTATTAGCTATGAAATAATAGTAAAAACTCACGATTGTTAGATTATAGTCTCCCACTGTCAGGGACCGTCCTGTAAACATAAGAACATTAATATTAAGTACTTAGTTTTTTTATAATAACAAAATACGTACTAATAATACAGCTTGTTAGGTACCCACTTTAGGTTTTACTTCCAATAGTTAACTACGTACATGAACTCAGAAGGTTACTGATACTCGAATCTGAGAGAAATCTGGAGATATTTTGTTTGGTTCATTTCAGGACATCAATCAACCCAACACAATTTGAAAAATCTGTTATATGTGACACAGAATTTAGAAAATGTCTAAATTGTAATAACCTAAGTACACAATATAATTTGTTACTGTTATAAACATTATAGTAACTCTAAAGTTCATTATTAATTTTATAAGAAGTATGAAGTTGAATGCGAACAATGACGAGGTATGATATCGTAAATTGCAGCACGGTAGTTGGAGGCGTGTCGGGGTTGAGAGTGGTGGCAGAATGTGACAGTTTGAGGCGATCACCAAGGAAGTGTTTTTCACTCCTGTACAGATGGAGAAACGTCGAGAAGTGACATTTTTATTTCCGATAATCGCATTTCCAACGTGAAATGTTGCAGTTATAAGACATGAACACAGTTTAACTTCCGTAATAATGTCCCTTTCAACCGTCTGCGCCTCGTTCCTTAGGTGAAGAATAAACTGGAGGCCCCAAGAAGACATCAGAAGCAAGTGATGCAGAACAAGTGATTCCGGGGTGGATTAGGTCAAGGGGATGAGGGTTAGTGGGTTTTGGTTTATTATTCTGTGAATAATACACCTATGTAATCGCTCAGCAAGAAATTTTAATAACAAGTAACATTTACAGCAACATTTTTATAACATTTACAGCAACATTTTTATAACATTTTTACAACATTTTTATAATTTATTTTTATAACATTTTTAAGGATTTTTTTAAATTATTTTTTTTACGTTTCAAGGTGCGTAGATTCAGAAAATGCAATGTCCGTCCGCCGTATCACGCATAACTAAAAAATTCGTTCTTCCGCACACATGCTCCATTTGGGGCCTAGTTGTGTTACCAGGGGTGTTATGGGTGAAAAATGGGTATAAAAATAGTTATTTTTCGTGGTGTTTTTTGTGTCTGAATAACATGAGCTTTTGAGGTATCGTTTTCAATGTTTTTTAGGACGAGAAGACCGAATATGAAGTCGATTTTGACCAGAGTGGAAAATTGAGGTTCTAATTAAGTTTTAGCCTTAAATTTACGTTAAATTTTGGTCTAAAATCGTCGTTCTTCCGCACAAAGTTTGGGTCCCCATTTGGGAACACATTTGGGTCCTAGACGTGCTCTGAAGCTCGGCAGCCCGATCGGAATACACCCAGGGGTGTTATGAGAGAAAAATTGGTGTAAAAATAGGGGTTTTGATTTTTTTTTGAGGTTTTAGTGAACACGAGCTTGTGATGTATCGTTTACCAAGTTTTTTAGGGCGAGAAGACCGAATATGAAGCTGTTTTCGACCAGGGAGTGAAGAATTGAGGTTGTAACGAAGGTTAAGCTCTCGAAATTCATTTTATATGAGTCAAAAACCTGGGAAATTGCCACTATAAATAAATCACAACAAATTTCTATAATAACATTAGAAGTAGTATTAACCAAGACAATTAAATTAAATGGTACCATCACTGTTCAAAGATAATCTGTAAAAAAAAAAGAAAAGGAAAAAAAGGGGAAAAGGAGCAGAGATCGTGTTGGGGGGGGGGGGGGGGGGGGGCAAAATTGGTATAACGAAGTCAAGTGAGTCAAGTTGGTACTTAGCTGTTTCGTTGTAACATTCGATTATACCTAACCTTAGGTTTATATCGAAGATGGTCCTGAGACCAAGGCTCCGTGCGACTCGCATGGATGATGTTACGAGTTTTGTTTGTTGTTCTTAAAGACCTAAAGAAGGTGTGTTTAAACATGTTGTGTTCTTCGTGAAATATTACGAACAGGGTGTTGGTATATAACTCAAGTGTTTTCATTCACAATTCATTGAGTTTGGAGTTCATCTTACAACAAGCAGCAAAGACTACAGTGCATGTGAAAAGTTTAAAGAAAAGAGCTATCGGTCATCAGCTGGGTAGGTACTATTTGGACTGAATTGTACCATCATCACTGACATTCATCGCTTTTTGCTCTTGGTAGGTACTGAAATCGTTCTGAATTTGGAGACAGTCCAGCATTTAATCTGCCAGTAGAAACTTTCACTTTCAATGAACATGTGAACTTACTTCCTGGTATGACGGTTCTGTCTCAAAATGATCTCGTCTAATTCCGTTCGTAATCACAGAGCAGCACGTCCACAAGCCATCTTTGCTGAGCTACCTATGTAATTCAGGAATAATTGTGCCGTAGAAGTTCCGGTTTATCTGTTCCTGATATCAAGTCTCACTTTCTGTGTTTGTCGTCTTATTTTCAAAATTTTGAAAAAGAGAAGGCAACTTAAGGAAAACCTGACCACTTACTTGAAAATGGTTAAGGTATCTATATGACGTAATAAAAATGGGTTTATTACGAATTTCATCATATGCAACTGTAACTTTTGTCTGCGCATGTATTCAGGTTCCATTTTAATAATTTTAGTTTATTATTTTCAGTAATATGCCTTCGGAATTGAGCATGCAATTTTTTTTAACCCTCCCTCAAAATTTTATGATTTTTGTTTTAAGGCACCTACGTAGAACCCAAAAATTGAATTTAAAAAAATTTCCGTCCGTCTGCCGTACTCCATACTTTGTTTTTTCTTACTTACTCTGAACCAAAATTGATGAAATTTAGGTTGTAGGCCCCAATTGGTGTCTAGCTGGTCCCGAAGCTCGGTGTTAATCTCAGTCACCTCCAAGGAGTGAAAAATAGGGGTGGAAATTTCCCGAACGCCGTGCGCTGCAGCTCGAAAACTTTCAGTATAATATGTAGGATGGTTTTTAAAAAAACTTAATTTTGAATTTGAGAATTTTTTGAGACCAACCGGAGCACTGTACCAGCCGTTCGTTGGTACCGAAAAGCTTCGTCAACATGATCGTGGATTTCCTGGGGGGAGCACGAGGGTTGATTTATTGACCACAGAAAACAGTGATCTACGCATAAGGGCATATCTATACAGGTATTTATGAAGTTTTCGGGGGTCATGAATTTTGGGTCCCCGATGTTCCTCAATGATTGACCCAAATTAACTCCGGAAGGTGCAGGAAGTTTTCTTTCTCATGCTAACTTAGATTTCAAGAAACTGGCAATGGACGATCCAAAATAAAATGTGTGTAAATATTCTTATTATCAATGTCTGTAATTTTGTGGCAGATGGAACACATAATACGAACCGATTGGTAATAATGCAATTTCGAGGTATTAGGTAGGTTTGTTCCCAAACGGTACCATTGTAACCTTATTCGGTCAAGAACACGGTTCACGGAAATCTTGTTATTCGATCGATTTCTATGAAATCTTACTTAACAACAGCTAAAATTTTCCTGATTGGAATGATGCGCAAACTTCAAATCCTATTTAAACACAGTACATTTTTCTTGGATAACTGGTTATTCATCAAGTTTGA
Organism: Leptopterna dolabrata; assembly: GCA_954871275.1. Taxonomy (NCBI): domain Eukaryota; kingdom Metazoa; phylum Arthropoda; class Insecta; order Hemiptera; family Miridae; genus Leptopterna; species Leptopterna dolabrata. The sequence continues at coordinate 43,361,901 of OX940982.1, read as the reverse complement.
TGAGTAGGTATTTGGGGTTTGGTTTACCCATGTAAAATTATAATAGTAAAATAGTAAAATAATAATAATAATAATAGTAAAATTATAACACAAAATTATATAGTAACGATGTGAGGGTGCAACGCTGCCCTCTCATTTGGCAGAGGTTCTTTCTGATGATAAGTCCTAAGTAGGTATGAATTCCATCCTGTGACTCATGCGCTCTCATTACGATCGGCCGCACCGCGACATTTTTCAATACCACAAAATCATCCAGTTTCATCAGGGTGCATATTTCATCCGCGCACGCGCCCTAATGATATGGTTTCCTATTCATGCATTACTTCACAAAGCTCCGTTTCGTCACTCCCGGCGAAACCACGAGCTCTGAAATGTTCGTAATCCCCGTATCGTTCTCTACCGCCCCATTATCAAAGTACGCGATCACACGAGGCGGCCTTGAGAATTTTGTTGTAAAACTGACGGTAACCACGCTAATAGAGTTCGTCCTTAGTGAGAATGGTGGGTTAAACAATTTGTGTGTGGAAGGGTTGACAGCAACGACAGGTTCACTGGTCGGTACCAATGAGATCACTTTCGGGTCACAACCGTCAGAGTATAAATGCCACGTGTATACCTACTACAAAATATGGTATTATGGGCGATGGTTATCTCTTTGAATGTTCGTACTTCATTATCGAAATGCTGAATAAAGAACGTCTCTGTCTCGACATAAAATATATCGATTTAAGTTAAGTTAGGTATGTACCTATCTATCTGCAGTACCCTACTCTTGGTCAACGGCTTCATAACTGTGTATAAATTCGCAACGCCCAGACAAGAGGTTTGCAATGACGTCAGAAGGAAAATTTGAAAAATTACGGAAAAAGTACTACTTGTTGTAGGACAGTGCGGCTGGTGTCAAAATTCTCAGGATAAAATCCACTTAAAAAAAAAAAAAACGCTGCAAATCCCTGCACAACGGTTTATTATTTTGTATAGAATACCCTTCTGTTGCAGATCACAGCTCTATGTATAGATAACCCTTCTATATAATATGATATGTACTATTCTATTATATACATATTATGTAGATCGCAGACCCTCCGTAGGTTAGTACCTAACCCCGTACTCGTTACTAGGTACCTACCTAAATCACGAGTTAAATGTTGCTAAAATAATTCTCCCGATGACAAACAGTACCTAACAAAAAGAAACGCACATAATGAAGTTCTGAAAAGAAATTGTTGATGAGGAGTGAAAAAAGTTGCAAAAGTACCTACCAACAAACTCCAGCCCCTTCTACGTAGATGGTATAATGAACCGTTGTGTAATAATTTACCGTTGAGTAATGATTTACCGTAGTAATAATTTACCCATCAATAATACTTCAAAGTTTGTTCAAGTTTCACTACCTACCAACAAACTCCAAAAGAGCCATCATTTTTCAAACGAAATAATATCACAGAACAACCAACTCGACTTCATACTCCGCCAATATAATCAGGTGATCCCTACCAATGATTGGCCGTATTCACAAATTCCTATTGTGGGCGCGTCTCTGGTTACGAGATTTGGTTTGAATTGTATACAATTTCATTCACACTGGAGTCGAAAATGCCTGTCGGTGCAAACTTCTGGGCCTTACTGTGAACGAACGGCTGGACGTACGATGCTCCGGATGGTCTTAAAAAACTCGCAAGTTCAAGAACTATTTAAAACCGTAAAAATATTTACGTAAAAAAATAGTATAGGCGTTCTGAAAATTTCAACCCCTATTTTGAACCCCTTAGAGATGACTCACAGTAACGTCGAGCTTCGAGGACCAACTAGACGCCGAACGGATCCTATAACCCGAATTTCATCAATTTTTTTTCATGGTAACTAAGAAAAGTGGCCCGTACGGCGTACGGCGTACGGCGTACGGCGGACAGACAGAAATATTTTTATTGCAGTTTTGGATTCTACATACCTTGAAACGTAAACCATCAAATTTTGAGGGGGGGTAAGAATTTTTTTTTTCATGCTCGATTCCAATGGTTCATTATTGAAAATAATAAACCAAAATATGTGAATAAATAAATACCTGTACGTTATTATCTAGGTATATATAAATAATAATAATATTAAAATAAATACGTGCGCATTCTCTATTAGGCACCTGTCTTTCTTACTCTTATAGGCATGAAACAGACTTTTTTCTAGACAGGAGGAAGAATTTGCTGAATTGTTTGGACAGGAAGTTCATAATTTGGTACTTTCCTTTGATGTTAGTCTATTACTGGGTTTTGAGCTTAATTTTTGTATTGTTTACGATTCAGAAATCCGTTGGGCACCATCTATAGAAGGCAACTCAATTGCAGACAAAACTGCCCAAGCGGTAGCTCGAAGAAATACGGACATAACAAAAAACGCTGCAAAGTCCTTGTCACATGGGTTTATTATTCTATTGGAGTTCTAGAGATTTTTGTTGGCTGTTAAATGTATTGTTTCTTTCATGTGGAATGATTGAAATAGCTATTTCTGATGATTTCCACCAATTTTGGCCCCCAAAACATGAAATAGGTACGCTTTTTTCTTTTTTTTTAAGATCATCTTTGATCATTGGTAGTGGCATTTAATGGTCTTGATTCACCTGTTTACCCTTTTTCCAATGTTATTGTACACATTGATGGTGATTTCAGACAGTTTTCCAGGTTTTTGACTCATAAAAAACCAATTTTGGGAGCTGAACCTTTGGTAAAACCTCAATTTCCGCGTCTTTGGTCAAAATCGACTTCATATTCGGTCTTCTCGTCCTCAAAAACATGGAAAAAGATACCTCAAAAGCTCATGTTACTAACATGTTGTTAAAACGCAAAAAGTACCTATTTTTACACACATTTTCACTCATAACACCCCTGGGTATATTCCGATCGGGCTGAAAAGTTTCGGGACACAACTAGGGCCCAAATGGAGCATGTGTGCGAAAGAACGACTTTTTTAGACCGAAAATGAAGCCTGTACACGTGATACGGCGTACGGCGTACGGCGGACGGCGGACGGACATTGCATTTTTGGAATCTACGCACCTTGAAACGGAAAAGAAAAAATTTTGAGGGGGTGTTATAAAAATTTTTTGCTGAGCGAATACATAGGTGTATTATTCACAGAATAATAAACCAAAACGGATACACATCATACCCCGATTTCATCAATTCAGAAGACTTCAGAATTGGAAGGAGTCCCATGAGTCGAAAACAATACTACATGGGATTATGACCCAAATCAGCGATCCATCCACGCCACCAGGGTACCGAGGAACAGCTAAACGTCCGGAATTCTATTAGTTATTCAATAATCAACAGAATACTGTCAGGTGTCAGGACATGGAAACACCCCATATTTCAAATACCTCATGAAGCACAAAAACGACCCATACTGTGAGGACTGCCGAACGAACGAACCACCTACCGTAAATCACGTACTCAACGAATGCCCCAAGCATTATTCTGCCCGGCTGACACTATCAAGAACTACAAAATCCATGAACCGACTTCATTCCAGAATGTCTCGCCCTCGGAACTAATTTAACCATTTTCTCCAGACTACATTAATACGCCATGGACAATATTGCACCTCCTCCATAAAATACGACAATCAACAAACAACAATGGTACAATACAAGACAGCAAACATAAAATAATTAAATGCGTTATGCTGCAGAAAGTATGAAGAAGAAGAAGAAGATGAAGACGTTAGGCATCAAAATGAACTCGTAAAAGGGATTCACCTTCACCTAATGAAAGAACTCTTTTCGAGGAAGGAGCTGTGAGTAGGTGTTCGTGTAGGAGTCTTGTTAATAGGATTTTGAAAAATAACGTGGAAATGCACTCTCGCACCGCTTTAGAAAGTTTGCAATATCCACCAGTATCTACCAACGGCCGCGGATTTCGTTCAATCGAACCTCTCGGAGTGCACTTTTCAATGATTGTTCCGATCGAGAAACGTATTAAGTGAGAGCTCGAAATAAAATATCATGTCCGGAGCCGGACGAAAACGACGGAGAGATCAGGCCAAAAAGATTAAGATCACACCTCGCAGGGTGATGTAACTTTGGAACGAAGTTGACCACTGTTACGAAGAGGTACGTTTCGAATAACGACAACGGCTGGTCCCAAGTATGAAACTTAATAAATGAAGTCAATAAAATGATCACATCATAAAGCCATCCGCAATCTGGTCCTTGAATGGAGTGACATGCAGCATGCAGTCCGCGTTGGAGTCTGAAGGTTCAATCCGCGCTTTATAAATGTATATATTTCGGTTACGTTAGACTACTACATTTATTTGAATGGATTGACATCTGCATGAGTTCTGTTTGATCTTTTGATTTTGGTCAAAACTGGACAAATAATTCATGAGATACAGATAACTAAACGGTTGTACTGTTACGCGTAATCACATTTCTCATCTACATAACTAAATTTACAGGTGATTTTCGTGGTGTCTGTCTGTTTGTCTTTCAATCACGCCAAAACGGCTCAATGGATCGAACCCATCTCGCGTATTTGAATGTTTCTATGACCAGGGAAGGACATAAGGAGGTTTACTTCCGGATCTGATGAATAGGGGTGGCGGTTTATAGGGAAGCCGAAACATTAAAAAATTAAATTCTCGAAAACAGCTCAATGTATCGAACCCATCTCGCGTATTTAAATGTTTATATGACCAGGGAAGGACATAAGGAGGTTTACTTACTTCCCGATCCGATGGATAGGGGTGGGGGTTTATGATCCATCACGCAAAAACGGCTGAATGGATCAAAGCCATCTCCCGTATTCAGATGGCTGGTTCCTACCTATGATAATTACCTTTTTGTCTTTAACATTATAACAGTTTCTAAAGGGACATGTAAGAGATATAATCTGTAAAGCGAGAGGTAAGAAAGTCAGATGGACCCACCCCGAGTTCTACCCGTCAGCGACGGGCACAACAGCTAGTAATATACTCAAGCCTCGGTTGAAACAGTTCTTGCAACGCGATTGTAGATCGTAGCTTCTTTTACAGCATAAATCCACGGGATACCCGACGTAAGAAAAGTGACTTCCATCATCCGATTTTATGAACCAGATACCTGCCGTTCTTATACCCACATAAAATATAACTATATAACGTATTTATAAAAACCTTATTTAAAAATACTTAATGAAAAGTTAAATATTAAATTCAAACTCAAAAGCTTAATGTATAATACTAGCGGGATTACCCGTGCGTTGCACGGTGAGCAGACAGAAATCCAGGTAACCAGTATTTTAATTTTCCACCTACCCACCAATCAACACAAAATATCCTCTTATAAGGACGAACGGTTCATCGCACAGAAACCGTTTTGGTGTCGTTAGAATCAGCGAGAAAATCTCTTTCCATAAAATCGTGTTTCGTGCGAAACCGCTTCCAAAAGTTATACCGCTTAGGTATAAGACAACGACACAACTGTGTCGTCGTGAAGGACCACCGAGTTTACGATGAAGGAGTCAGATTTGGAATCCTTCCACTCAAGTCGTTTGGCCATCCACTCAAGACACACAGAAACTGTGAGTTTTATATTTATAATGTAGGTAGATACCTAACTGAGATAAGAATGAAGCCTGTAAAGACATTTTGGTTGATCATTTTCAATAATGAACATCTGGAATCGAGCATGAACAATTTTTTTAAATACCCCTCAAAATTTGATCGTTTCCGTTCCAAATGGAATAAAAAATATCTGTCCGTCCACCGTATGCCGTACTTTCCTTAGTTACCATGAACCAAAATTAATGAAATTTGGTTTGTAGGTCCCATTTGGGGTGTAGTTGGTCCGCGAAGCTCGGCGTTACTGTTAGTCATCTCTAAAGGGTGAAAAATAGGGGTTGAAATTTCCAGAACGCCATAGCTCGAATACGTTTACGTTTTTAAATTGATCACAAACTAAAGAATTTTTCGAGACCACCCGGAGCATCGTACGTCCAGCTGTTCGTTTGCACCGAGAAGCTTCGTCAACATGATCGTGAATGAAACGGTATAAATCCGGCCTAGATATCACCGTTAGGGAAAACTTGATTATAATCACCGATGGCTGTATGAAGTCGAGTTTGCTGTTCTTTGATATTATTTCATTTGAAGAATGATGATTATTTTGAATTCGTTGACATGTACTTTTTCAATCTGAACAAACGTTATCCTTCATGAATAACAAATAATTTTTAATTATTGAATGACTGGATCCCGCGCATTCTTATGAAACTGTAATTCCCGGGCCGGCTCTAGTACTCGATTAAGGGCATTCCTGGGGGAACACGAGGGTAGGTATTGACCACAGAAAACAGTGATCTACGCAGAAGGGGGGGATACAGGTAAATAATTAACCGTTGTGTAATAATTTGCAGCGGTTTTTTCTTTAATGGTTGTTAAACAGGGTGAGATTATTCGTAGCTCGTAACCTTAATATTACGCCATTATGTTCTATGCACTTATAATTTGATTACAAATAAATACATTTAAAAAACAGGTGGGTATATATTTTATGGACTTGCTCCTAGTTATTCCTAACATTTAAAGTAAATCTGACACGAGTCAACTTCGTGTTGACCAAAGCTGTTCTGTCAGGTAAAACTGGTGTGGCGCACAAAATATTATTCAAACCACTTAACAGTAATTTGTTGAACGATGAAATTGGAAATGTTATTATAACTCAGCAGTTATGTCATCAAATTTCACCAACGATGATCGCAAAAAAAAACCAGCCAGCCTATCCTGTCGGGTGCTTGGAGCACATCCAGTTAGCCGCTTAAAACTCATTGCTATTACCATATTAATCAAAACGATCGCTAACGTTCAAAATCACTCCGCCTTCACAACGTCGGTTTTTCTAATGTGTTTTCAATATCAATATCAAGTCCAATTAGCTTCTCGGTATCGGCTCCCATTTATTTGAATCCGGTTAGCGCTACGATCCGAATTCTCGGCCGTAAACTCGGACCCAGACGCAGTAATTATCTCGATTTAATCTTAAAATTGCACTATATTACGAGCGGACTTAGTTTTATCCAAAACCGGGGAGTCTGGTTTTTTTTCCCTCTACGACGGAAAGGCCTATTGCATCATTTTCAGCGAAACAATGTGGGGAAATCGTGATATGATATGGGCATAATATAAGGCGTTATGTTAGAAAGTTTACAAAAAGGTAGCATTAATTGGAGGGTCCGTGGTGTCCCAGACTCACCCGAGTCACTGTGATTAGGGCGAGTCACTGTGTTGTGTGATAGAGAGGTGTGACGGGTCGACCGGTTTATGGGCATTTCTGCTTTCCTCTTACCTCACGGTGGGTGTGAATGAGTAAACATTATCCAGCAATGATTCCATGGATGTATGGTTAAATAAAATAAATTTTGAAATAAAGCTTTCACGCAAGCAGCGTCACAGTGAATGTCCATACTTGTAGTGCCCAGCGCCGGATTTAGGTTTGTTGCGGCCCTGGGCCTATATCTGTAAGCGGCCCCCTGGGTATAATAAATTCAATTATTTTATATTCTTATTAGTTTATTTTATAATAAATAATCATTAATATTCTTGAATTTTACAAATTAGCTTTTCTTGCTTTCTGAGACAAAAATTCTACAATTAATTCATCAAAATCTAACGATTTAAAAAGCTCCGTTGGCTAAAAAACTAGCTAAGCTGGATAGCCTTGAATCTGAGCAAGTATTTCCCAAGTAATTGAGAATTATTTTCAAAATGCTGAACGATCTTTCGCCAGATGCATTTGATGTCCATGTTTATGGCCATATTTCTTTCGTTCAAAACCCTATATGTCAAAATAACATGTACTAGCCTTTGTATACATGTATGCGTTTCGTAAGCCAGATTTTTTTAATGATATCCTTAATTTAAAAAATAAAAAAAAACCTCAGCCTTGCGGCCCCCTGAGGCTTGCGGCCCTGGGCCGCGGCCCAGTCGGCCCAGTGGTAAATCCGCCGCTGGTAGTGCCTATAAATTTTATAAAAATTTTAATTTGATTTAGAATCAGGGTGAACCATGATGTGGCTTGAGCAGCCCATAACCCCTTGTAGAGCTTCCCTGGTATTCCAGTAAAGAAAGCGGTGCCCCAACCTCTATCTCTATAAAAATTGCACTATGTTCTCCATTTCTGGACACGCGTTTGATAAACATCCACAAACATAAATTTGTCTGAAATACATGATTTGTATGTATGGATATAATTGAGAACAAACTCCGGAAAGGATATTAATTTGGCCGATTTTAATACTTTCTTTTACGCTCAAATAGGTTATTCTAGTAAGTTTTTCTACCACGGAAGAAGAGGAAGGCTCGCCACCATTCGATAACCACCGACTGCTGCGTAATAGTTCCATATCAGCCTCCATGGTCAGTTGCCTGCACCAACATTGCATTACCTGTTAACACACTTCCCAAAAGTGTTCCCAAGTTAAAACTAACCAGGTGAATGCTAATAAAAAGGATGACTCATTTTTCCAGGCAACATGTCTGAAGTTGAGGCTGGTCTGTCCGCCTAGCAATGCATCATCAAGGCAGGTACATCGAGAAACGCATGTCTCCCGATACGTGGCTAGTCGATCCCAACTCGATTCATCATATATATTGCAAAGCTGTGATGGAACTACACTATCACCGCTATTCACACGTGGTTTTCTTTCGTTTTTAAATCAAACCCGACTGTATGATTGATGACGTGTCATGAAAAATCGAATCCGCACGTGAGGCGTGTATTTTTGTCGGCAATACCCCAGTCTTGCATTGGGCGAACGTGGAAACTGGAGTTTCAAAATGCTTTTGACTAATTCCATCTAAATCGGGCAAACTAAAAAAAAAAAAAAAAAAAAAAAAATCGGCGACCTAATTTAGTCCGGTGATTAGTCTTTCGTGTTCCAAATTATTAGCCTCTCGAAAGCTCCATCCTCTATCCCACCCCGCGCTGAGGTTTCATAACTTCCTACCAGATGTCCGAGAAATGACTGGTGCCACGCCGCCGTCCCTTTGGTCGGTACCTACCTGTGTGGTAGTCCGTGTCGCTACATCGCCGGGTGGTCAGATGGCCACATTCTCCTGCCAAGAACCGTAGATATAAGAAACGTCTACTCCCAGAGTCAAATCCCTAGTTTGATTCCCAGCCGCTAGCGGTTTGTGGCGCTGCATTCGTCCTCAAATGACGATTTTAAACATTTATATTGCACAGGAATGACGATTTTAAACATTTACATTGCGCAAGAATGACGACTTTAAACATTTATATTGCGCAAGAATGACGACTTTAAAAATTTATATTGCACAGGAATGACGATTTTAAACATTTATATTGCACATTCGTGGCGCTGCAGTCGTCCTCAAATGACGATTGTAAACATTTATATTGCACAAGAATGACGACTTTAAACATTTATATTGCACATTTGCGGCGCTGCAGTCGTCCTCAAATGACGATTTTAAACATTTATATTGCGCAAGAATGACGACTTTAAACATTTATATTGCACAAGAATGACGACTTTAAAAATTTATATTGCACAGGAATGACGATTTTAAACATTTATACTGCGCATTCGTGGCGCTGCAGTCGTCCTCAAATGACGATTTTAAACATTTATATTGCCCAAGAATGACGACTTTAAAAATTCATATTGCACAGGAATGACGATTTTAAACATTTATACTGCGCATTCGTGGCGCTGCAGTCGTCCTCCAATGACGATTTTAAACATTTCTATTGCACAGGAATGACGATTTTAAACATTTATATTGCACGAGAAAAAAATCAGTCAAGAATACACAAAATCACAGACGAGAGAGACAGAAAAAAAAGATAACAGAGCAGAAGCCGGTTGCCGGTGACAGGACAGCGCAGCGCCACAAACCGCTAGCGGCTGGGAATCAAACTAGCAGCGGCGAATTTACCACTGGGCCGACTGGGCCAGGCCCAGGGCCGCAAGCCTCAGGGGGCCGCAAGGCTGAGGTTTTTTTTTTTGATTTTTTAAATGAAGGATATCAATAAAAAATCTGGCTTACGAAACGCATACATGTGTACAACGGCTAGTACATGTTATTTTGGCATATAGGGTTTTGAACGAAAGAAATATGGTCATATATGGACATCAAATGCATCTGGTGAAAGATCGTTCTGCATTTTGAAAAGAATTCTCAATTACTTGGGAAATACTTGCTCAGATTCAAGGCTATCCAGCTTAGCTAGTTTTGTAGCCAACGGAGCTTTTTAAATCGTTAGATTTTGATGAATTAGTTGTAGAATTTTTGTCTCAGAAAGCAAGAATAGCTAATTTGTAAAATTCAAGAATATTAATGATTATTTATTATAAAATAAACTAATACGAATTAAAAATAATTGAATTTATTATACCCAGGGGGCCGCTTACAGATATCGGCCCAGGGCCGCAACAAACCTAAATCCGGCGCTGCAAACTAGGGATTTGACTCTGGGAGTAGACGTTTGTTATATCTACGCCACACACCCATGGCCCTCCAGCACATACCCCGTCGACCACACATTACAGAAAATACTTTAGCTCATAACTTGGATACTTATCAGTTTACTTTTGCTAATAGCTTCTGCAATGTTTTTCTAAAATTTGCAGTAGGTACGAATTTTAACAAATTCTGTCGATTCAAATAAATTACCCAAAATATTACGCTTTTCGATTAAAACCACAGCCGGTTTGTGTAACTGCAGTCTTGATGAGGTCTACCGTGAAAACGTTACGTTTTATTACGCCCGTTGAATTCGAGGTGCTCGACCACACGGAAGAAACGGGATTGAAAAAAGAAATTGGGGGATTTTTCTCGGATTCGGTACCGAAGGGGGAAAAACAAGAAAGGATTTTGCGACAATGAATTTTTCGCAATCGACAACACCCCGCGTTCACCGGGGTCGCCTTGACCTTGGGGCTCTGTCAAAAGATAACGAGATTGCTGAAGGAAACAAAATAGAAAAAGAAAAAGAAAATAGAACAGCAGGGGCAGTAAACTTCAGTGGAAACGGCAGTGGACTCGTCACGTCCCGGCTGTCGGGCGCCCTTGACAGCTGGGAGAAATGTGTATTATGCGCGGGTATAGAAATGAGGTTGGTCTCTCGGCCTTCCTCTGCTTCGCAGCAAGTCATTTAGTGATAGACACGACTTATGAGCCAATCATGCGGCCACGAACCCCTTGCTCCTGAAAACCGTTTCCTATTATACAATATTATATATGGACCAGGTCACTTACTATGTCCAATGTGGAAATAATTATCTGTGTATGTGTATACCTATACCAGTGAATTTCAGTATCTAAATATTATACTGAAACCATGGGTACAAAATACGCAATAGGTTTATATCGGGCTATTAGAATAATTATTGTACAGTTGTGGGAAATTGCCTTCCCGACAGTTTATAATTGTAGAGACAGCATAATAATTATTCATCGTTTCGGATAAGTACCTAATGAGGACCATTTTTGGCTATTCCAGTTGCGCAGAAAATGCCAAGCTTTATTTCGTCTATTCGACGGTGTCAACTTTACCGGCTAATCGGGCACCAATCGTACGGTACCTTTTAGCTCTCATAGGATGCATTGAGAAACCATGGGAAATCGCCCATTCAGTCTCACAACAGGCAAAACAACGGATAAAACTGGCTAGTACTGATCAAGTTTAGGCCCACGGGCGCTCACAAAATTTGGTCATGTAATTCTGGGATGTTTTCACGACCGAAAGTTAAGTTGTCATGGAGAAGGAGTGAAACCAGCAGCCCATACAGCATAGTTTCCCCTTCACCCTGAGCTCAATAAAGGCAGGGTGATGAGTGGAAGTGTGACATCCGATGGTAAGTCACTGGTTGTAACATAACAAAATGCTTCCAGAAGTTGACGGTGCGTTTTCGCAAACCGCCCGTATCCTTTCTGCTGCGTGCACAAAAAATCGAGACGAGTCCTGGTCCATTATGAACAGGATTCTCATAATATATATACCGTCACAAGGTTTTGCTCTGTATGGTTCTTAGCTAAAGAATGGTGCATCAATTCAAAAGGTTACTGTGAAGGAATGTAGTATGGCTCAAGGAGATCTTTATCACACAAGATCAGTTCATTCAAGATTTTTTTCAAGCATTTCTATCTAAACGAGATTGATCAGATTTGGATGATACAAAAAAAAAAAACTATGCAGTAAATTCTGAATTAGGTCGGACTCATTTGGATGGCGATTTTGGAGTAAGCCTCTCTAACGTTAGGCAACAAAAATGGCTGGGCTTAGTGTCGGTGATGTCACTGTATCTCTGCGAACTTGACATTACGAAAGTCGTTTTCGCAGAACATCTGATTTCCGAATACCCACCATAATATTTTACTATCAGTATTGAATACTCTCGGCTGGACAACCTAGGCGGAGCATAGTCCACCAACCATATTGGGTCAGTTGATCGCCGCTGCACTCAACTGCATCTTATGACCATCTACGTGCTTCTACCGAAGAGGGAAATCGCAGTTTTAAATCAAAACCACCACTGAATTCTGCGGTTTTTCGCTTTCACTGCCCCTTTGCCGCAGAAAGGCGACCTTCCTAAGACTAGCTTTGGATCTAGAGACAGCTACATCATACGCTGCTTGCGAACGACTGATGGAAATATCGATGAATTGGGAATGGATGGAACTAACTGCCTCCGTTTTTGACATTCATGTCTTTACTTTGGCACACAACCGGAAAAATCGACAGGTTTTACAGCGTTACCTACCAAAAAACCTAACGAAAATTTCTGATGATTTTCGCTTACAACTGGTTCGTTGCTACGGAACTTTATCTTCGCCATTTTTCATCGTAAAAAAATCGTTCACCACTCGTTGGAAAGCTCTTGATTTATCTGACACATTACTTTGGCACACAACCGGAAAAATCTATTTCCTCCTCCATACATCCGTTTTGTATATTATGTTTGGAATATCTTTTCACAGCTAGTCAGCACACATCTGTGCCACAGTATGAAAACTCATCTGGAGCGGGAGATCGCGCGCACCGCCGCCATGATAAAGTCCCGCCAGGAGCGGATCACCATCCTATGTGCCAATCTGGCACAGGAACGATACGCCCCAGCATTTCTTCGCACCCAGCACAAACATGCTACCGAAATTTATGCAAGGCTTAATAATGTTCCAAATTAGGGAGATAGATCATGCCCATTTGTAAGTAGAGTTTATCGTTAGTTAATAAAAGTTTTTTAAAACCCCGGTTTTGTTATTGACCCTCAGCCATAAATTTCTTCTCACCAGCTATATAAAATAAATAAATATGTACCTAATAGAAAAACTACGAGAAAATAATACAATAAAACATAAAACTTGGGTACTTGTTCCACTCATTGTTCACGTTCGCATGTTTCATCAATATTTGTTGCTTATTTTGAGAGAACATAATCAGTTATTAGTTCTGATCTGTTAACAACTGGCCTGTGGAGTTGGAATATTATTTTCAATCAAGAAAAAAAAATCAACTTGCCTTGGTGGCAGGATCTTTTGGAGTTGTGTCCTTCACACAAATTATCACGGCGGAAAAGCCCTTCAATTGAACATAGGTACCTATCACGCTACACACATCGCTTTGTCCATTGGATTATAAGATCCGTTATTACTCGACGGCGGGACACGACTTTTCAATTTCATGACTATTACGTTTCCTATTTCTCCACTTCCAATGGAACGTGGAAGCGATAATGCGCCTATAGATCACGAGGCGCTTATAGGATTAGCGATCTGAAAGCAGACGAAAGGGACATTGTGAGATGGACACGCACGAGCGACCGCGTCATTTGACCGCTTAGTACCCCAGAAATCTTTTATCGAGCCAACAATGAGCGGAATATCGGCGAATTATGATCCGCGACCTTGTTAGGCTTGCGCCTTGACATAACCGTGGAGTATTGACCGATGAAATGAACGGACGCGGTCGTGACGATTTTTGAGGGGTTCCGTCCTTAAATACGAGAATAATAATTGTTGTCAGCCTCAACATGAAACTATTGTGAACGGCCTGAGTAACACAGTGAATGTGCATAAATCTTTCGAATAATGCCCAAGTTGCCTAAAGCAATACAAGCGGCGAATACAAATTATCGTTTATTTTTCAATTGGTATGAAATAATGAACCTTGGGAATCGAGTAGGAGCTTTTTTTTCAGCCATCCTCAAAATTATATGTTCTTCGGTTCACAATACGTACCTCTAATTTAAAAAAAAAAAATCCGTTCCTTTTAACATTCTTTTAGGAAGCATTCTTTTAGGACTCTTTATTACCGTAGATCAACAGGGAACGATGAAAGAAGGAGGTTTGAAATACTCATTATATTCACTAATTACCACCATATATTTCAAAAACTTCCAAAGAAGGGATTAGTCAATTAGAGAAGAATTGTCGATTTTTTCTAGCAATGTTCACTATTTTATCCTTATTTTGGTTTATTATTCTGTGAATAATACACCTATGTATTCGCTCAGCAAAAAATTTTTATAACACCCCCTCAAAATTTTTTCTTTTCCGTTTCAAGGTGCGTAGATTCCAAAAATGCAATGTCCGTCCGCCGTCCGCCGTCCGCCGTACGCCGTACGCCGTTCGCCGTACGCCGTATCACGTGTACAGGCTTCATTTTCGGTCTAAAAAATTCGTTCTTTCGCACACATGCTCCATTTGGGCCCTAGTTGTGTCCCGAAACTTTCCAGCCCGATCGGAATATACCCAGGGGTGTTATGAGTGAAAATGTGTATAAAAATAGGTACGTTTTGCGTTTTAACAACATGTTAGTAACATGAGCTTTTGAGGTATCTTTTTCCATGTTTTTGAGGACGAGAAGACCGAATATGAAGTCGATTTTGACCAAAGACGCGGAAATTGAGGTTTTACCAAAGGTTCAGCTCCCAAAATTGGTTTTTTATGAGTCAAAAACCTGGAAAACTGTCTGAAATCACCATCAATGTGTACAATAACATTGGAAAAAGTGTAAACAGGTGAATCAAGACCATTAAATGCCACTACCAATGATCAAAGATAATTTGATAAAAAAAAAAGGAGCGTAGGTACTACCTAATTCGTGTTTTCGGGGCCAAAAGTGGTGGAAACCGCCAGAAATAGCTATTTCAATTATTTTATATGAAAGAAACAATAAATAAACATCCAACGTTTCTGTAGAATCCAATAGAATAATAAACCCATGTGACAAGGACTTTGCAGCGTTTTATGAACTAATTATTGGATCTAATTGTCTCTAATTTTAATGACAGTGGGAGACTGGTCCTTGGATGATCCTTCGAAAGAGGACGATGATATCTTGGGTTAACATAATATATTTGCCTGAATTTTATTCCTTGAGGGTCAGGCAATTTCTGTAAATTATGGCAAACTTTGAAAAATCAGCTCTCTCAACGTTTCCAACTTGAATAACAGAAGAAAATTAGGAAGTTAGCGCTGAAAAAACGCGTTTTTCTATAATATCTACCATCAGTGTCTTTGACACCCTTTCTTCTAGACTAGACTGAATGCCCTACTTCAAGATGCTATAAACTGCGGTGGCAGATTCCCATCTCTTCCGGTCTCTTCCCTTTCCCTTCACTTCAGTCTCCCATAATGAAGAAGCCCTCCTAACAACCATCTCCAAATAATCAACAAGAAATTTCGATAAGCGTTTATATCCCATTCACTCAAATGAGGAAGTGCGAATCGTGATTCAGATGGTAATATGTGCGTTTCCTGCAGACGGTTTGTCTGCTGCCTCAGTTTACGGTTTCATTCTGGAATCGTCAGCCTTCAGCATCTCCCAATTAACTTAACGATCCCATTTTTCCATCGGCATCGCATCCATGCGGCACTTACCGCAATCCCTTACATCCTCGCATGCGAGTATGAGGCAATCGTTTATATTTCCCTTACCGCATCCGGCGCTCCTATCATCCATTTCGCTTCAAACCCTTCATAATTGACGAGCGCCGCGGTCCGTCATTACCGTGAAAGTGCGAGGTTTGCATCACTTAGAGATCGCTTTCGAGTCGGAAGTTGGTCGATCCCATAATGACGAGATGAGGCCCCGTATCTCCCACGTGATCCCGTAGATCTGACTCAAAAATGGAAATAAGCCCATTACAGGGCCCGGTAGTGCCTTAGCAGCGACCGTTACCATCCCATATCTTCCTCCCTGTTTTGATCTTATCCGAGATTAATTTGCTTTCTTTTTTCCAGCCAATTTTTCGAAATACTCTCCGGGTATTGCAAAAAACAGATATAGGAGTTATATACTGGACGTCTCCTTAGTACCGCAATTACGTCATAGATACAAAACCGTATGTTCGCCTCTGACTGATCGACAAGCGGTTTGTAGGTTCTTAATTACGTAGCAGACGAGCTGAGAAAACATTTATTTTTTTTTCTCCAGGCGTGTTTGGGCGAGTTGATGGGTTTCATATTCCTTTCGGAAAGATGGATTAGTTGATTGAAAACATGAGTTGCATGTTTGAAAACTTGGATGTTTGAAAACAATATTCTGAAATGGCAGGTAGTTGGTTGATGGATACATACATCAGTACAAATAACTTAATGTGAGAAGTATTTTTCTTATTTTATTTTAATTTTATGTTTCCTTTGGTTTTCCTGAAAAATGGGGCACTGCCTCCTGCCTCCTATAACGACCTGTTAACTTGCTGCGGCGTTACAAAGCCTAGGATAGGGAAGTCGTTGAGTCTTGAATTTTGCAATTCTGAGGCAGCAGAGTGTACCTAATAAGAGTAATAAGTCTTGATCCAATAACCGCGTTCCCCGCATATTGAATAATTACATAATTATGTAGAACGTTTTGGTTTATTGTTTGCAATAATAAGCCTTCGCAGTCAAGCATTAAGAAAAAAAATTAACCCCCCATCAAAGTTTGATGGTTTCTAATCCGTAGAATCCGAAAATGGAATAAAAAAAATTTCTGGCCGTCTGCCGGATGCGTCACTTTCCTTACACCAGCAACAATGAAACAATGAATAAATGTTTAATAGGTCCTCGAAGGTCGGCGTTCAGCCATCTTTTAGGGGTGATAAATAGGGGCTGAAATTTTCAGAACGCCATAGCTCGTAATGCCAATAAAAGGGTAGGCTTTTAATGAAGTGTTTAAATTGATTCCGAACAGTTTTTGAAACCAACCCGAACATTGTACGTCCAGCCGTTCGTTCACAGTGAGGTCCTGAATACCGAACCAAAATCTTTTGTCAACATGAATGTGAGCCATCCGGCATACAACCAGCCCAGATATCATTGCTAGAGAACATTATTTGATTATAATCACGCGTCTTTATGACATCGGATGTTCCGTAACAGTATTATTTAATTTGAAGAAAGATGGTTATTCTTGTTGTAAGGTACTTTTGTAAATTGGACAAATTTGGTTCGGTGTCTGCCTGTTCGTCCGGCTGTGTCCGCAAATCTTTGCCACACGCGCAAGTTCCTCACCTCGAATTAGATTTTGCTGAACTTTTCTGGGATCATGCGGGTTGGGCCTCAGAATCAAGTACTTACAGAATGATCAGATCATTGGTACGGCAACTGCGCATGCGCAAACGATGGCTAGTTAGGGTATAATTACGAGATGGTCTCATATTAATTACAGAATTATTGGATCATGACTACGGCCACTGTGCATGCGCAAATAATGCGAATCAGGAAGCTACTAATTTTTTCACGAAATGGCCAGATTTCGGTGGGTATTCGGGGTGGAGCTTCTACATGACCCACTATGAATTTTAAAACGCTCAGATCACTGGTATGCAACCAGTGCGCACGCGCAAACGCGATATCTGAGGTACCCAATTTCCCACGAACATAAGGCCGGATTTTGATGAAATTTTCAGGAACTATTATTCAAATTAAAGGGAGGAGTTTTCGTTAAAATTTTTAAAAATTACTCGTTATATTTCATGCATAGCAACAAACATGATTGGAGATGTCATGTTTGACAACCCTCGGAAAATTCATAAAGTTTCATAGGATTCAGTTGAGTCATTTCGTTCAAAACGCTCAGATCATTGGCATGCAACCACTGCGCATGCGAAAATGCGATATCTGAGGTACCTACTCAATTTCCCATGAACACATTATGGCCAGATTTTGATGACATTTTCAGGAACTATTCTTCAAACTACAGGGAGGGTTTCGTCATGGGACAGTCGCCTTCAAATACCTAACAAGACAGAAGGAGAAACAGCTTATCTAGATGCTGATCGTTGTTCGGGCAGACAGAATAATGATTTTACATTTGAAAATTATTGACGTGCAGTACCGATTGATGTGAGCAAAAAAGTATCGAATAGTTGAGGAGGTTGCAAGCAAAAGGGATTTTCTCACATTTTACAGATTTTTGGGAAACCACCAAAAACGTTTTTCTTGAGCTATAATCGCGATAGAAACGTGATTTCTGTTTCTTTAAGCCATGTTTAGATCCAACTTTTTGGCACAAAAAGAAAATGCCAAAAAGAAAATGATTCAAAAATATTTAAGTTATTAGAGAAAAAATAGGCAGTCAAATATGGATAAAAACCCCTTTTTGACGGTATTTGTTGCACAACAGCCCAGAATTTGGTTAAAATCGTTGATTTTTCGTAATTGATTTTACGTTTTTGTGCCAGTAAGGTGAGAATAACAGAATCGTACAGTATGGTACACTTTCAACAATAAAATTCAAAAAATAAAAAAAAACTGGTTGAAAATTGACAAAAATTGTTGTTTTTCCACCAACATTGTAGTATTATAAGTAATGCAGTCTCTGCGAATCTGTCAATAAAATTCCAATTGCTATTTCATGTGCCAAACAGTCACACTTTTTTTCATAGTAGCATCACATGGAGCAATCGCATTTGCTGGAAGGAGAAAGCTGCTTTTGCTCACAACGCGACGGTGGAGAAAATCCTTTTTGCATGCAAACCCGTTTTTTTTGGCGCGGGTTTTGAGGTGGAAAAAGCCCTTTCAAGCAGCGAACTGCTTTACCATAAGTTAGCTTTCAACTAGTACCTAGGGAAAAAAAATACTTTCGAGAAAAAAATGTGAGAAAAACCCTTTTGCTTGCTCCCTCCTCAGTTACATTTTTACTTCCTTCCATAGTTACTGACTGCCTAATAAACTAATCGAGGACCATTAATTCACTCGAAATCGGCACCCTCAACTTTGAACGTTATACCGAACGTAGTAGAAGTATCATATTGAAACTTACGTTTGTCAGGTCGCCCTGTGAGAGAGATGACGGGGCAAACCATCCAAATCACTTAACGAACCATCAGCAATTTGTCAAGGTGATCAAAATATCAACATTGCAATGCGGTTCAATGTCATTCATGATGGCAGTGGAGTTGGATATTGAAATGTACAACAGCGGTGATACGTTGACTGGTTGTGACCTTGACTTGCAGCGCTTCAGGGACCGAAGCGTTTCACACCCTAAACAAGTCGTTTCTCCATCAAAACCCATTTCAGCACTCACTTATGAAAAGTAGCCGGAGTTTCGATGAACCCCAAGACCGGAGGCAAATTGTTCAATTACCATCTCCCGAAACGCATGTCATCCGTCATGGATTCCCTCGGGGCCCTAGTTGCCTCAGTCCGTCTCTGGGTGAAGCCCTCAGCTGGGTCTCCGGTAATTGGCTCTCCCCGGGCACCCCACTGCGAAAGTGATGGGTCATTGCGTCACATGTTTATGTTTCCAAGATTATTTCCGCTCTTTGGGACATCCCCACACCCTTAGAATTCACGTGAAAATATACATATATACGTACCTAAAACATCTACCAAAGTGTAAAACAATCGCTTCCTTGTGCCCGTAACACAGCAATGGCCACAAAACACAACAACCACTGAAATACAAAGACGACGAGGAGCAATCCCTGAAAATGCCATCCAGAAGTCTTGTTAACAACCGGAGATACCTACATTATGTACGCCCAATGCGTTGTACGGATTTCGCTTTTGCGTACATACAGAGACTAATATTACGGTTCCTACCCCTATAATAGTGCAAGTTATGAGAATTATCGCTTCTCTCTTTAATTAATTAATTTTGTTTGTCTAACAAAAATTTTCGTTATGCTAAAACAGCCAAGTTCATTGACCTATCTCAGTTTATTGTATTTTGAAGTGAGAGTATTGTTAGCAGTCAAACTTGGAGATGATCTGATCTTACGGCTGCCAACATTCGGCTTAGTCCATCACAAACATAATTATCATCAACGATTGAGGCTCACAGGAGTTGTAGCTAAAAACATCGTCATGTTATATCTTGCAAACTCAGGAAGACTGAGACCAAATAGAATACCTTCACTCGCATCCATCCCATAAAGTAATGGTGGCATTTCTATTCTACCAGAATAAGATCCCACTGCACTAAGGATGAAATGGAATTTTGGCGGGTATTTATGTGCTTATAGTTCGAGCGGGTTGAACCGGATTTGAAATTAGCTTTAGAACTTGCAGTTGTCATTGTAGGCCACATGGGTCTATCGATGAGAAACCCACTTTTCAGAAAAATGGTGTCTCTAGCGCTTTTCTTTGTATTCTTCGGTCTTTGTATTCTTGTATGCTCAGCTATCTAGCTTCTGAATTTGACAAATCAATTATAGTCGAACAAAATCACTCGCGAAGAAATCGCGGAAACTCATTTGAAAGAAAAACGGAGTTATTGAAAAAATAGTATATTTCCACTCATACACGAAAAAATGCTGCAAAGTCCTTGTCACATGGGTTTATTATTCTACTGGGCATACGTACAGAAATGCTGGCTGTTCATTTATTGTTTCCTTCAGGTAAAATAATTGAAATAGCTATTTCCGGTGGTTTCCACCAAAAACCAAATCCGGTACGCTCCTTTTTTTTTTTAATCAAAATTATCTTTGATCATCGGTAATGCCATTTAATCGTCTTGATCCACGTTTTGACACTTTTCCTAGTGTTATTCTGCAAATTGATGGTGATTTCAGACGATTTCGCAGGTTTTTGACTCATAAAAAAATCAATTTTGGGAGCTGAACATCTGTTACAACCTCAATTTTCAACTCCTTGGTCAAAATCGACTTCATATTCGGTCTTCTCGTCCCCCGAAACATGGAAAACGATACCTCAAAAGCTCATTTTACTAACATGTTACTAAAAGTACCTATTTTTATACACATTTTCACTCATAACACCCCTGGGTATATTCCGATCGGGCTGAAAAGTTTCGGGACACAACTAGGGCCCAAATGGAGCATGTGTGCGAAAGAACGAATTTTTCAGACCGAAAATGAAGCCGGTACACGTGATACGGCGGACGGCGGACGGACATTGAATTTTTGGAATCTACGCACCTTGAAACGGAAAAGAAAAAATTTTGAGGGGGTGTTATAAAAATGTTTTGCTGAGCGAATACATACGTGTATTATTCACAGAATAATAAACCAAAACGCGAAAAACACTGTTATACCGGTTTCGGTGATCAAACCATCGTCAGTAACAAACAGTAACTGTTAGAATTAAGGTAGGGGAAAGACTATTTTTTCAATAACTCCGTTTTTCTTTTCAGTTACAGTCCCTTGAGGATCTGATTTTATTTTTGTTTTATGTTGACTACTATATCATCTGGTGTTGCTACTTCCTTCACACGAGAAGTGGGGCTGCCAATAAAACTAAGTACTTAGTTTTAGTTGAAAGCATCTCCATGAAACTTACTTGGAAAGGTCGGCAGCAAAATACTATAACAGGGCAACCATGAAATCAGAGCTAAGGCATCATCCGCGTTGGTCCTAGTAAAACTTCCAGGCGAATTTCAAAATGCCCAACGAGAATGCTCACTTCTACCTACTACTTCTACGAACTCGTTTCTGCAATTATCCTGAAGGTAAAAATTACTCAATAGGGAAATTTAAGTTAAAACGGTTCTTTTACGCTTTACTTGTACATAACGATGAAATTATTAGGTACCTACCTGTGTATAAAAGAAAGAGAAAAGTTGTTTTGAATTGAACATGATCGTATTCTGCAGACCAGTAACCTTCATTTTCAATAGGCAAACCATTGTTTCAACACTAGATACGGCGTTTGGACCAATAGGTACCCGTTGACACTGCTCCCAGTTGTACGCCACGCCCTTGACTTTACTGCGGTGATTGTACAATTCCGCCTCTCGTTTTCCAACCTGAGTCCGGCTAACCGTGAATTCGATGTCAGCGTTTCGCATCCCCACGGACCCTGAGAAAGGAATGCGCGGAAGGTACCGTATTTCATTTCGGTAAAACGGTATTTATGAGCTTCCCAATTAGAAGTATCCACACTGTATTTATCTAATATTTATGGATCTTTAGAACCAGCGAGTTTTGCAACTAATAGGTATAAGGCCATTCTATACCCACGCACACACACAGAATCTATAGGACAAAACGCTGAAAAGTCCTTGTCACATGGGTTTATTATTCTATTATTTTATTGGTCTACAGAAATGCTGGCTGTTTATTTGTAGTTTCTTTCATGTAAAATGATTGAAATAGCTATTTCTGGTGGTTTCCACAAATTTTGGCCCCCAAAACTTGAATTAGGTACTACGCTCCTTTTTTTTTTTCAAATTACCTTTGATCATTGATTGTACCATTTAATCGTCTTGATCCACGTGTTGACACTTTTTCTAGTGTTATATACCAATTGATGGTGATTTCAGACGAGTTCGCAGGTTTTTGACTCATAAAAAATCAATTTTGGGAGCTGAACATCTGGTACAACCTCAATTATCCACTCCTTGGTCAAAATCGACTTCATATTCGGTCTTCTCGTCCCCAAAAACATGGAAAAAGATACCTCAAAAGCTCATTTTACTACTATGTTACTAAAACACAAAAAGTACTTACCTATATTTTTATACACATTTTCACTCATAACACCCCTGGATATATTCCGATCGGGCTGAAAAGTTTCGGGACACAACTAGGGCCCAAATGGAGCATGTGTGCGAAAGAACGATTTTTTTAGACCGAAAATGAAGCCTGTACACGTGATACGGCGTACGGCGGACGGCGGACGGACATTGCATTTTTGGAATCTACGCACCTTGAAACGGAAAAGAAAAAATTTTGATGGGGTGTTATAAAAATTTTTTGCTGAGCGAATACATAGGTGTATTATTCACAGAATAATAAACCAAAATACCGCTGGAGTCGAAGTATAAGCTTTCTAACGTTCGCCAATTAAAATTTGATATTAGCATAATTATGAATTTTTCCACTGCCCCCATGTGCTGTCATGCGCCACCTCAGCCCCAAGAACCCGTCATCCGATCATTTTTATATTTTGATGATCACTGAACCTAAGTAGGACAATCAGTAAACCGTTGTGTAATAATTTACAGCGTTTTAGATAAAAATTTGCTTATAGAAGTTTCTCGAAATACCATTAGTTATCGAGTTACGGACGATTTCATCTTTTTCCTCATTCTTGGCACTTGCAAAATATTCGAACTGTGTTAAATGGGAGCATTCCAATGAAGCAAGCTTGTTGAAACCGGGAAACATATTCCTAGACTTTCCACAGGTGGGTATGTCATTTTTGGCACTTGAGCACATAATATAATTATCTCCTCTTTTCAGATGTAAGTAGTGTGGAGTATATCTACATATCTTCGTTTGAGTTGGAAGTAGGTGGTGAAAAATCGCCATGTTCCAAAGAGCAACTGGCTGTTGCAAATTCCTCGGGTAGTTATAACAGCTGTATCAATGTGCACCATACAGAAAACCTAGGTTTACCACTAGTGAGCTCTCGAGCAGCCGTATCAGATGGTCTTGGCCGCGAGCCGTTAACTTCAGCCTCTATTACCACTAACCGCCTCTATTACCGGACAACACCGACTTTTGGCTACCAACCTCAAGTACTTCACCAAAAGCAGGTGCCATTTGTAGCGCTGATAAAATTCGCAACCCCTTCAGCCCTAATTTTCACCGAGCCCTTCAGTCCAAGCCCATAACTAATAACCTACCTGTGTGTCTGTACTGAGAAACCTTTCAGAAATGTGTTATGATGGTACTATTCTTGATGTACGTTAAATAGATTTTAATTCGATTTCGAAACCCAGGTATTAATTCAAGAATTGAATGCCCACTTCATAGATCGAACTATTTTTTCGTGTTCGGTGAAATCCTACAGACGGAGGTCGTTAGCAGCAGTCACAAATGCATCAACTCTCAATTACAGTCTGCAGTTTGCGCTGCTATCATCTTGATGGGCAGCGTATTAAGTGATGTGAGCGCATTTAAAGGAGGTTCTTTGCATTAATGAAATCATGAAAAAACTCCATCTCAGCCTCTAAAAACGCCCATCATAATTGCCGGATAAAGTAGAGCAAAAAAAATCCGCGTGGAGCAACTCTTCACCCCCTCGAAGTCCTCTAATAGCCCTAACACGAGGGTTTTATAACCCAGGCCACCCCTTGGGATGTGTGTTTCTCGCGTCTGCCACCCAAGTTTCATCACGATCTGATGAATAAGGCGAGTTTTAGCCTGGTTACACCACGCGTCCCTCAATTTCGTCACGTTTCTTCCTCTCCCTTCCGACTTTGAACAACCTCACCCCTTGGTTTCCATGGTCGTCTGAAGTATGGACTTTCGACTCATTTTTCTGACCTGATTTGCTTTGATGGGTGCATGGGCACGCGCTTTAGAATAAGTTATAACTACCACCTTTCAGAAAAGATGTTTCCTAATTTACGAAGATGAATGTACGGTGTTTTTCTGTACGCAAAGTGGACCGAGCCTTACGTCTTACCCAGTAATTTTAGCGATAAGGCCGTATGATTTAACCAGTTTCGCTTCCCGAAGAACGCTCCTCAAAGTATTTCTAATTAGAATCGTGAGGGTTGGAAAAACACCAACAACCAAAACCTACAATCTGACATACATATTCGAAATAAGTTCGGGCTTAGACAGAAAGACCGACTGACAATGAGGTGTAACCATGACTTCTGTTTGAATTTTTAAATGAAAGTAAGTTCCATTCTAAGAATTTTGATACCAACCGCACTCTCCTACGATGAATAGCCCTTTTGGTTTATTATTCTGTGAATAATACACCTATGTATTCGCTCAGCAAAAAATTTTTATAACACCCCCTCAAAATTTTTTCTTTTCCGTTTCAAGGTGCGTAGATTCCAAAAACGCTGCAAAGTCCTTGTCACATGGGTTTATTATTCTATTGGAGTTCTAGATATTTTTGTTGGCTGTTAAATGTATTGTTTCTTTCATGCGGAATTATTGAAATAGCTATTTCTGATGATTTCCACCAATTTTGGCCCCCAAAACATGAAATAGGGACTTTTTTTTTTTTTTAAGATCATCTTTGATCATTGGTAGTGGCATTTAATGGTCTTGATTCACCTGTTTACACTTTTTCCAATGTTATTGTACACATGGATGGTGATTTCAGACAGTTTTCCAGATTTTTGACTCATAAAAAACCAATTTTGGGAGCTGAACCTTTGGTAAAACCTCAATTTCCGCGTCTTTGGTCAAAATCGACTTCATATTCGGTCTTCTCGTCCTCAAAAACATGGAAAAAGATACCTCAAAAGCTCATGTTACTAACATGTTGTTAAAACGCAAAAAGTACCTATTTTTATACACATTTTCACTCATAACACCCCTGGGTATATTCCGATCGGGCTGAAAAGTTTCGGGACACAACTAGGGCCCAAATGGAGCATGTGTGCGAAAGAACGACTTTTTTTAGACCGAAAATGAAGCCTGTACACGTGATACGGCGTACGGCGTACGGCGTACGGCGGACGGACATTGCATTTTTGGAATCTACGCACCTTGAAACGGAAAAGAAAAAATTTTGAGGGGGTGTTATAAAAATTTTTTGCTGAGCGAATACAGGTGTATTATTCACAGAATAATAAACCAAAATGCAATGTCCGTCCGCCGTCCGCCGTACGCCGTATCACGTGTACAGGCTTCATTTTCGGTCTAAAAAAATCGTTCTTTCGCACACATGGTCCATTTGGGCCCTAGTTGTGTCCCGAAACTTTTCAGCCCGATCGGAATATATCCAGCGGAGTTATGAGTGAAAATGTGTATACAAATAGGTACTTTTTGTGTTTTAGTAACATAGTAGTAAAACGCTGCAAAGTCCTTGTCACATGGGTTTATTATTCTATTGGAGTTCTAGAGATTTTTGTTGGCTGTTAAATGTATTGTTTCTTTCATGTGGAATGATTGAAATAGCTATTTCTGATGATTTCCACCAATTTTGGCCCCCAAAACATGAAATAGGTACGCTTTTTTTCTTCTTTTTTTTAAAGATCATCTTTGATCATTGGTAGTGGCATTTAATGGTCTTGATTCACCTATTTACACTTTTTCCAATGTTATTGTACACATTGATGGTGATTTCAGACAGTTTTCCAGGTTTTTGACTCATAAAAAACCAATTTTGGGAGCTGAACCTTTGGTAAAACCTCAATTTCCGCGTCTTTGGTCAAAATCGACTTCATATTCGGTCTTCTCGTCCTCAAAAACATGGAAAAAGATACCTCAAAAGCTCATGTTACTAACATGTTGTTAAAACGCAAAAAGTACCTATTTTTATACACATTTTCACTCATAACACCCCTGGGTATATTCCGATCGGGCGGAAAAGTTTCGGGACACAACTAGGGCCCAAATGGAGCATGTGTGCGAAAGAACGACTTTTTTAGACCGAAAATGAAGCCTGTACACGTGAAACGGCGTACGGCGGACGGCGTACGGCGTACGGCGGACGGCGGACGGACATTGCATTTTTGGAATCTACGCACCTTGAAACGGAAAAGAAAAAATTTTGAGGGGGTGTTATAAAAATTTTTTGCTGAGCGAATACATAGGTGTATTATTCACAGAATAATAAACCAAAATGAGCTTTTGAGGTATCGTATTCGATGTTTTTGGGGACGAGAAGACCGAATATTAAGTCGATTTTGACCAAGGAGTGGAAAATTGAGGTTGTACCAGATGTTCAGCTCCCAAAATTGATTTTTCGTGAGTCAAAAACCTGGAAAATCGTCTGAAATCACAAGCAGTATGTATAATAACACTAGAAAAAGTGTCAACACGTGGATCAAGACGATTAAATGGCACTATCAATGATCAAAGATAGTTAAAAAAAAAAAAGCGTAGGTACCTAATTTGTGTTTTAGGGGCCAAAATTAATGGAAACCATCAGAAATAGCTATTTCAATTATTACGCATAAAAGAAACAATTAATGAACAGCCAGCATTTCTGTAGACCAATATAATAATAGAATAATAAACCCTTGTGACAAGGACTTTGCAGCGTTTTTCTATTAGCTTTCAAGTTTTCGGCATCGAATGACGTCACATTGGGCCCCGCCAAACAGGAGGAGCGCAATGACGTCACTTGTAGCCGAAAATTTGAAAGCTCACAGAAAAGAACTGCCATCGTACAGGAGTGCGATTGGTCTCAAAACTCGTAGAATGGAACATAATTTCATTTAAAAATGGGAAAGTAATAGAAACAGAAGTCACGAGGACTCCTCAGTATTCATGAGCACCTTCCGTCCAATCCTTCGGTACTCATCTGTTTATTTCATGTTCGCAGAGCGCAGTTTATAACCGTAGTTCACAGTGCATAGCAGTGAAATCTTGTTCACGTGCACAAATTTCAGCTCTCACAAAGTTATCATACAAAAGCCAAATCAAGTCAGACAAAATTGTCTAGGTCTCACAAATAGGCAAATCAAATGAGCTCTGTATTCGTTTTGGTTTATTATTTCAATAATGAAATTTGCATCAGTATGAAAAAATAGTTAACCCTCTCCCTCTCAAAATTTGATGTTTTGCGTTTCATGGTACGTAGACACCGTAATAGGAATAATAACTAATTTCTGTCCGTTCGCTGCACTTTCCTTACTTACCATAAACCAAAATTAATGAATTTCAAAACGCCGTTGTTCGAAAACATTCGATAGAAAGGTATGGTTTTTATAACGTATTTATATTGATTCCGAATTTTCGGACTTTTTAAGACCAGCCGGAATTGTACGTCCAGCCGTTCGTTCACAAGCCCTGAAGTTTGAACCGTTGATAGGAAACAGGTGATTATACTCACGCATGGCTTCATGAAATCGAGTTGGTTGCTCCGTGATATTATTTCGTCTGAAGAAAGATGGTTGTTTTGGATTTTGTTGAAAGGTACAAGTTTCTTTTTCCCCGGGCCAAACAAATCATTAGGTGAAAATTTCGATGGAAATATCGACCAGAATTTCAAAAATGACCGATTATGGGGTTCGTGAGGCCGAATGTCGCGTTACAGGAGATGGGGGCAGAAGGGGTATCTACACTACAGGAAAATAATAAACCGTTGTGTATTTAGTTGCTAATTTTTTCACTGAAAATCGAAATCTTACGTGATTCGATTCATTCATGAAACCTTTTATTCCCAAAGTGTTAGCAGTAGCTATGTACTCACTTGATTGTTACTCTCCAGACTTTTCAAGATTCGTCACATTTTAAATTAATTTCAGTGAAGTGGAAATTAATGTTCCGAGTGCATTGCTCATTTGTTGTCGTCCTAAAGGTCAAATTGATGCAAGACATCATTTTTTTTCGTACCGTTGAAGTTGTTACGTCGGATATATGAAATATAATTTGTGGAAAAAGATGAGATTCCTCAAACTGCCGAAGAGGCACCACAGAGCGACTGAATTCCTTCAAAGCATGACATTTTTAGCACAGCCCGTAGGGTAAAATTCCTTTCATTGCAAATCAGATCGAACGAGTAATAATGACTACGGGATCGTTGTGATCGTGTATCTGTTCCAGCCCGAAGTTCCGTCCCGGTAGGCTGTGAAACGGACGGGAAGAAAGTGCATGATGTCATAGAAGATCCATCGATTGATGGGCGATAGGGTCCCGCATTCCAAGACTCATTTTCAGACGTTTTCGCTAATCGGATCATCGCTAACCTGTTATGTTTCTGAACTCAAAAAACTGTGCGTCACACGGTTGGCATATTTTTTCCCCAACTCTATCAGCTACCTACAAGTTGGTAACGTCCTGTCATGGGGTACGTGTTGCTCATTAACAGACCTACTGTTTGGACACCTCTGCATTATTCTTTCTATACTTCTAAGGTTGAGCAAAGCCGCGCCTCGCCCTATCATTGTAATTGTGTCTTGTAGTTTTCCTTCACTACATTTCGGCAACACATAAGCAAGTCGGACCGTTTCGCAACGTACATCTAATTGTCCCCTCACAGCATGTCTCCAACACGTCATGATGTCCCTGAAGATTGAACAGTCACCGAAACTTGTGCGACACCCCGAGCGGAGACACGCACGGGCGCCGATGCGGCGTTTCGTCGCCACGGTCCGGCGATTCTTCACCTCCGCGATAAGCCCCATTCAAGAAACCTGTTCAATCGCGTGTAACTCGAACTCGTCCGTCCGATTTTGCTACTTCCGAGCGGTATCATCCGCATTTCCGACGTTATCTTCTATTTGAATCGAATATTTCCGACATTATCTTGGATTCTGATTTGATGCGGTACCTGAACTCCATTCATACTCGCTACGATAAAATCGCTCGTTACCTACTCAAATAGATCACTCGTTTTCTCAATTTTAAAATAATGCAAATCGTAAGTTATGTATTACAGCATTATCTGCATAATTTTAAGAATATCATGAAGTTCCATTGTACCTAATAATGATGATTATTATAGTTACTGAATTACCTACATCATCCCTTTCAAGGTATAAAGTGTGTACCTATCTTACAACTCTACGTTGCTTCCACAATTGGCCACTAGATATGCTATCAGGATCCGAAGTAACATGAGGCGATCTCATTATTAATTAGTTTCAACTGAAGGTAGAACAATGCCACTACTTTAAGTACCTAACCTACGTATTTTGTGTGACTTTTCCCCAATTTTATAACAGACTCAACGAGGTGTATAAGATGCTTACTACTAATAATTTACCTAGTTTCCCGTTAAGGTATATGTCAAAGTAAAGCATACGGAGGATTAAATATGTCTTTCCGAACACTTTAGAGATGATTAGGACATTTCTGTTGTAGCTTACGCCATTTTACATAGTCCCTTGGTGGTATCCTAATACTTTTGTTGTTGTTGATAATTTAGAACATTCAGCCAGGCAAGATTTGTTTACAAGCGGATATACAGAAGTTTGAAAGACGACTCAAACAGCACTTACATTTACCTATCAATAATTCAAAACGCTTACAATACTCTCACTTAAAATGGGAAATATTACATTCATCATGTAATACACTTTATTGTATTACGTCATCTTGTTTATTTAAATTATCGTGTATCTCATAATTATGATACTCCAAAAAAATCCATGTTCATAGGACTTCAATATGAGGATGTAGGGCTCGAGCGGTTTCTTCACTGTAGATTCATTCTATCAAACGATGGGATTCAGCCCCTGGAATAGGTTTCCTTCAGACCTTTCCACCTGCTCATTGGTCTACAACTGGGACACTAACATTTTTTCTCTTGACGAGACTGGATACGAAGACGAAATAAAATGCCCTCCATTACATTGCCCTTCATCGGTATTTTTGTTGGATACCTTGAATTTTTACAGAACCTTACTCTGCTGGCATGCGATCTACCCGTTCAAACGAATACATCTTTATAATCGGATGTTCCATTATCATTTCAGACTCTACAGTAAATGAAAATTTGTATAAAATGTGATAAAATTGTTTGGATACATTTGAAAGCCGTAGGTAACGTGTTAAATTCAATTACCCGCTGTTAGTTATTAATTTTGTTTCCTACGTCATTTACGAATTTCCTCTCCAATTTTATATTATTTATTCTTGTTATACGTCAAAATATGCCGAATATACATTGATTAAGTTCATCCCTCTATCAACCTAACGTGATATTAATTCCAGCTGTGCTGCAAATTGAAAACCGACGGATAATCGAGGTCGATTCTCCTGTCATTTGGGATATTGACGTGGCTTCTAAAAATGTCACCGGATTCGTCACGGATTAGCCTGCCCTTGAAGGTCAAAATGGGTCACCTTCCGCCACAATGGACATCCCAGCCAGACAATGACTGCCGTAAGTGGGAGAAAGCATACAATATCAATCTTCTGAGCTTGAGGTCTACTTATATAATTAGATGGGTAGGTATCTAATTTTAATATTAACGTCAGCTTATCAATTTCATCTTTGGACAGACGCCCCAAGTGTACGAAAAGGTGATGGGTACGATGGGGAAATCGAACTTTTTAAAATGTGTAGGTGTTCCTTTGGTTACTTCGAAAATTTATTTGCTCATTACGACATGGTGCAGGCCTGTAACATTGTAATTTGATCACAGATTTCATTTGTGCACTAGCGTTTCTTAAACGGTTTTGACGGCGTTTCTTATTATGTTGTGGATATTGATGCCATGATGATATGGAATGCGCATTAATATTTATTTAAATCATATTGAAAATATTGAGTTTTTTCGTATAGGCGGATTTGGACAACTATGACAGCAGTGGACTTTTGAATAGAAACTACCACCTACCTATTTCAGCAACTGGAGTCACTAAAACCAAGCCAAATTATTCTGCCAGATTATTGTTTTATGGAAAAATTAGAAAACTTGACATTTCCAAGTGAACTGAGCAAGCTTATGGGACAAAACGTTGATACTGTACAGAACTCATATAAGTATCATCACACTACAACTTTTCTAAAAATGCCTCTAAAAGTCTTTCTAAAAGTGCCTGATATCAACGAGGCAACCACCGGCCTATTTTTTTTTCCTATTAGAGCAATGAACTATTTTTTCAACCTCAAAACGCCTAGACAACATCAAACCTTTGCAATCAGAAGTGGTGAATTTCAAAAATCAATTATCTAGGATTAATGTTTCCCAACCCTCACGAATCAGAGAGTTCGTGGCTGCTCGAATATCCATCAAAGCTAACGGGTAGTAGTAGATATCCCATATTCGGAAACGTGCAATTAGCGTGAGATTGTGGCAAGCTTGGGAGTTTCTCGAGTTTCTGCAATAATTATTAATTTGGTTATTGTTATCTTCTAATTGGCCCGTGAATGTGCCTTTTTCCAAAGTGACACATATGTCTGTGGTTTGCAATGGGGTAGCGAGTCGGAGATCAGGAAAATCGAAGGTAAGGCTTGCGTTTGGAAAGAGAGAGAAACTAGCTTACGTCATCATTAATCTATGCATTTTCAAGTAGGTAAACCTTGTGTCGGTGAACATCAAATCTACTATTAACAAACATGTTCTTGGTGATGAATGAATCATGAGTAAGTACTTAATTACGTTTGCTATTCAAAAAAAAAGAAAAATAAGTACTAACTCAACAAAATACACGGCAAGTAGAGCAGACACTTTAATAAAAATAATAGATTAAGAAAACGCTGCAATGTCCTTGTCACATGGGCTTATTATTCTATTGGACATACCAACATAAATGTTGGCTGTTTATTTATTGTTTCTTTCATGTAAAATAATTGAAATAGCTATTTCTGGTGATTTCCACCAATTTTGGCCCCCAAAACACGAATTAGGTAAGCTCCTTTTTTTTAACACCCCTGGGTATATTCCGATCGGGCTGAAAAGTTTCGGGACACAACTAGGGCCCAAATGGAGCATGTGTGCGAAAGAACGACTTTTTTAGACCGAAAATGAAGCCTGTACACGTGATACGGCGGACGGACATTTTTGGAATCCACGCACCTTGAAACGGAAAAGAAAAATTTTGAGGGGGTGTTATAAAATTTTTTTGCTGAGCGAATACATAGGTGTATTATTCACAGAATAATAAACCAAAAACAGGACTAAGTCCGTTTGGATTAATTACGAGCTCTGAACATTCAGGAGATGTTGCCCTTATAATAGCCGTGATGGTGCCCGACAGATTAGCTGAAGTGCTAGTGGAATGAACGTCTGTGTATATAAGTAATAACTTGATAATTAAGTGGTCAGGTGCCTTCCGCATGAGGTAGGTATGACGGTATTTAGGTACAAGTGGACTGGAATTCGTTTACACCATACTCTGAACACCCAGTAAATCAGAATGGCAGATTTTGATCAGTGCTTGAACGCTCAATTAGTATTTTTTTCTTGAGCGTGAGCAACTGAGCGTTACATAGAGGAAGGCACTTCATCATGAAGCAGCTATTTCATGGCATAGGTACTGTTGGTTTCTATGAGCACCATCTCTCGTTTATTTACAGCTCGTAATCTTTCAATGTACATATTTTCAAACACAGGCTTTTCGCTGTCGGTTTTTGCTGAACATAGGTTAGGTTCTATTTTTATTTTGGCCTTTTTAATATTTCAAGATGATTATTTAACAAATTACTAAGGGCAAATTAGTTAACAAGTCATATTACAGCCGAATAACTTCTGGACCTGATAGCTATGTATGCTGCAAGACGGTGACCAGGTTTATTAAAACATTTGAAGGGTTCTGATTTCTGAATGAAAAATCCTCCGTTCTCTCAAAGGTAGGTCGAGCTCGCAAGTGCACAGTGAAAAGTTCAGATGGTTCCTTCACTCGAGCTAATTAGGTGTGACCTCGAAATGGAATGGAACAGCTACTAGGTACTTGAAAGGAGTTGACCATTACGTTATGTGTACTTAGGATTTCAATACTTCGGCGGGTACATTGCTGAGTATTGTTTACAGTTTGTTCCAACTGGAAGGCCAAGATTTGAAGACTGAAATCGCCAGTACATAATCGTTTAAGATTTGAGACTGAAGACCGAGATCAAATTTTGATTAACGATTTATTAGTCTCTTCACTGATTATTTACAAAGCGTTTATCCAGCCAAACATGAATGTGAGGTACCTATTAGATTTGCTTTACCAATCTGAAAAACACCTACCCCGTTTAAACACGATTTTCACAAAAGAAAGTGAATATGTTTTTCGATGCGATCAGTACATTTGGTTACTGATAGAGCTAAATCAAAAATTTCAAGATACATGGTACCCAACATTTGGAAAATGTCCAAGCCAGGGCATTTTCACACGATTTTACTCCGTTAATGACTATGGTAATTTCCTATTTGACGTCGCTGGATCTTGTACAATCTAATTTGATTTTGAAAATAATTTATGTTTGTTAGTTTAGTTATTTCATTTGTATTTTTTTCGCCGACCTTTCGATAGAATTTCCACCATTGAAGGCTTTTCTGGCAAGTTGTTTTTGTTTATATCGACAGGCATACTCTTTTGTTATTCTCTCCTTTGTTTTCTTATTTTCTTTTTAAATTTGTAATTATCTACATGGGTTCCTGATTAGTGACTCTTGACCCGTCGCCACGGACTTAAGCCTTTAGACGGGCAATATTTGTTCTGCAAATTATTTTGCTCAATTTGTACTCCATGTACTGTGAATAAATAAAAAATTGCATTATAATTTACACGATGAAACTCCACAAGTGGAATGGCAGTACTCATGATGTTATTCACTGTGAGTGAATTTGAATTTTTATTTCATGCACCACCATGAATGTACGTAGTTAAAATTATGATATCGTTAACGATTTTGGTTCATTATTTTCAGTAATGAATATTTGGAATCGAGCATGGAAAAAATGTAACCCCCTCAAACTGTGATGATTTCCGTTTCAGAAATGTTCAAAATTTATGAAATTCTATTTGTAGGTCCAATATGGGGTTTAGTCGTCCACGAAGCTCGGCGTTTCTGTGAGTCACCTCTAAAGGGTGAAAAATAGGGGTTGCAATTTCCAGAGCCACTTAGCTCGAAAACATTCAATAGAAGGGTACGGGTTTTCACGACGTTGTCAAGTTGATACCGAACTTTTTGGAGGATTTTTTGAGACCAACCAGCACGTCCAGCCGTTCACAAATCGAGGTGGTTGTTCGGTTATATTTTTTCATTTGAACAAAGATGTCTATTTTGAATTTCGTTGATAGGTACTTTTGCAGCTTGAACAAATTTGGTTCGGTGTGTGTCTGTCCTTGCCATGCGCATGGCTTCCTCGATTCGAATCCGATTTCGTTGAATTTTTCAGGGATCATGCGGTTTGGGCTCTAGAATTACAGAACGATCGGATCACTGGTAGATTCTGCTCAAATTCTGTGGATTTTGCTCAAATTCTTCCTTTTACAGGGTTATGAATCTCGCCGGTTTACATGGGAGGATAGAAAGAAACTTATAGTATAATGTTCCTCGTTGTTCTGCTCATAAGGAAGTTGTCTAATTTGCAAATCGCCTCTTTGCAAAAATTTTTTATGAAAATTAATAACTAGTGAGATATCGCAAATTTGATAAGCAGAATTTATGTATAGGTCCAATAGTTTGCGTTAAATTTAACCCCTAAAGTTATTAAAAGTGTGGTGTGTGTTCATATTATAATGTGTCTATAATAAATAATACCTTTTTATAGTTATTAATAATAATTTAAATTTATGAGTCCCACCTGTTCGTCGTCCGAGTCGTGTGAATTCCTAGGATGAGATGGCACAATGAATGACACTGAACTACTGCAAGTTCTGGCACTATGTTCTTCTCCAGGAACTGTGGATTCTTCCCTGGTCTGTCTGTCCGTTCTTGTCTGTCACCTCCACGGACCACTTTAGACTGTTAAAAGCCGCTCGATAAACGAATGTTGTCTTATATACCGCGAGTCGCCGCTCCGCGTCCGTCCCTTACGCAACTCCCTTCCCTCCTGCCGGCTCTGGGAGTCCTCAGCCCGGAGACTGCTGAGCCTTCAGTCTCCCTCATCCTTAACCTTCCTCAACACATTGGGCCCTACAGCTTTGATTTTTGATGGTCCCAAATCTTCCATAGGTAATCCTCTACTCTCACGTATACTGACTCCCTCCTACTCACGTATCTCGACGCACAATAATATTTCCAAAATACAAGACGTGTACCTGTCATCTGATTACTAATAGCCTTGACCTCGATTCTTCATCAAATAATTATTATTGTCTTTAGAAGATGTTCATGAGGTTTTTCTTAGTTGCTCTGCAGTCTCTTAACGGATTCCAACTTGTGTTTGTAAGAATGACTATCCTTACTGTTTTGCAAAACGGTTTTATGCTCTTTTTCTCACCAAGTTCCTGGACATAATGTCAGAAACCGACGCACAGAAGGACGAAATATGCTATTTACGTGCGCAAAATTATATGATAAGCTATAAGAAGAGCCTGATTCCGAATATACCCTAGGTTCATGTACCTGCCGGAAATATCGTATTAGTACCACAGAAATACTGATAAAACTCGGTAATTAAATACTGGTGACTCTCACTGGCCTTAACCGCCCATTGGCTCTAACCGCCATGATTTTCAAAGGATTCTTACAAGTTTTCACTGTTCTTGGCTACCGTAAAAGAACGCTTTAACATTGGGAGAACTTCGAAATATTGCCAAAAATCAATGCAAAATACCCTATTTCTATAGCCTATCGTTGCTACATACAGCCAAAAACGCTGCAGGTTATTACAAAACGGTTTATTATCTATCTGTATAGATGCCCTTCTGCTAGACTGTTTTCTATGGCCAGTACCTAACGTCGAGCTCCCCCCAGGAAAGCCCTAAATCGAGTACTGGAGCCGGCCCGGGAACTACATGTTCACAAAAATGCGCGGGATTCAATTATTAAATAATTAATTATTTGCTGTTATTCATGAAGCAATGAAAGACCGTTATGTAATAAACCGTTTTGTAATAATTTAGCTGTATAGATGCCCCTTCTGCGTAGATCACGGTTTTCTGTGGTCAGTACCTACCCTCGTGTTCCTCCCTGGAAAGCCCTAAATCGAGTACTGGAGGCGGCCCGAAATTAGAATTTCATAAAAATGCGCGGAATTCAATAATTCTATCATTATTAAATGATTTATTGTTAGTCATGAAGCATAAACTTTCTTCAAGTTGTAAAAGTACCTATAAACAAAATCCAAAGAGCCATCGTTCTTCAAATGAAATAATATCACAGAACAACCAACTGGACTTCATACAGCCATCCGTGATTATAATCAGGTGCTCCCTAGCGATGATATCTGGGCCGGATTTATGCCGTTTCATTCACGATCATGTTGACGAAGCTTTTCGGTGCAAACGAACGGCTGGACGTACAATGCTCCGGGTGGTCTCAAAAAATTCTTTAGTTCAAGATCAATTTGAAAGACCATACAGTTCAATCAAAAGTTTTCTACGGCGATCTGAAAATTTAAACCCCTATTTTGCACCCCTTAGAGATGACTGACAGTAACTCCGAGCTTCGCGGACCAACTAGACCCCGAACGGAACCTACAAACCTAATTTCATTAATTTTGGTTCATGGTAAACAGAAGTGCGAAGTACGGCGTACGGAGGACGGAAAGCAATTTTGGTTTATTATTTTCAATAATGAACCATTGGAATCGAGTATGAAAAAAAAAATTCTAAATCCCCTCACAATTTGATGGTTTACGTTTCAAGGTATGTAGAATCCGAAAATGCAATAGAAAAATTTCTGTCTGCCCGCCGTACGCCGTACTGGCCACTTTTCTTAGTTAACATGAAACAAAATAAATGAAAATCGGGTTATAGGCTCCGTTTGGGGTCTAGTTGGTCCTCGAAGCTCGGCGTTTCCGTCAGTCATCTCTAAGGGGTTCAAAATAGGGGTTGAAATTTTCAGAACGCAGTATCTCGAAAACTTTCGATATAAGGGTATGGTTTTTTTCACGTTATTAAATTTGGCTTGAGCTAAACAATTTTTTGAGGCCACCCGGAGCATTGTACGTTCAGCCGTTCGTGTGCACCAAAAAGCTTCGTCAACACGATCGTGAATCAAACGGTATAAATCCGGCCCGGATATCATCACTAGGGAACAGCTGATTGTAATCAAGGATGGCTGTATGAAGTCGAGTTGGTTGTTCTGCGATATTATGTCATTTTATAAGTGACTATTGGATTTTGTTGGTAGGTACTTGGGAAACTTGAACAAACGTTGAAGTATTATTGATGGGTAAATTATTACACAATGGTAAATTAATACACAACGGCAAATTATTACACAACGGCAAATTATTACATAACGGTAAATTATTACACAATGATAAATTATTACACAACGGTTCATCTACCAAGAAGGGGCTGGATTTTGTTGATCGGTACTTTTTCAACTTGACCAAACGTTGAAGTATTATTTATGGCCAAGTTATTACACAACGGTTCTTTATACTTGACCACGAGGGTAGGTATTGCCCACAGAAAACAGTGATCTACGCATAAAAGCATCTATTTCACTCCACATCAACAATTTTCCTTCAGAACTTCATTATTTGCGTTTCTTTTTGCCGTTTTAGTTACTGTTTGTCATCGAAAGAATTATTGTAGGAACATTTAACTCGTGATTTAGGTAGGTACCTAGTAACGAGTACGGGGTTAGGTACTAACCTACAGAGGATCTACGATCCACATAACACGTATAGAGTAGTAAATATTATATTATATAGACGGGTTATCTATACAGAAAGCTGTGATCTGTAACAGAAGGGTATTCTGTATCTCTCTGGATTTGCAGGGTTTTTTAATTCCCTTTTTGGATTCTAGGTACGTACCTTGAAACGGAAACCATCAAATTTTGAGATTTTTTTTTTTTTTTCATGCTTGATTCCAAAGGTTTATTACCGAAAATAATAAGGCTGAGGGCTTGCGTTAATTGGTCTCAATCGAAGCGGAACTCGACAGGTCAAATAGTTGGAAAGAGTTCTGCTCGGAAGAACCCGACCCGAGTTCTGCAAGGAATTCAACGACACCTAAATGATTGTGGTCGGCCGAGTTTGTCGGATTTTATGATCTGTAATATTTCATTTGAGACATTCATTCGACTTCATGTTTCCCTGGCATCGTCTTGAAACTCACCGACGCCAAC
Organism: Leptopterna dolabrata; assembly: GCA_954871275.1. Lineage (NCBI taxonomy): Eukaryota > Metazoa > Arthropoda > Insecta > Hemiptera > Miridae > Leptopterna > Leptopterna dolabrata. The sequence goes on along the minus strand of OX940982.1, from coordinate 43,322,955 downwards.
CCAACAACATGCGTCACTCCTGGAACATACACGGGCTTAAATTTGTTCAGTTCAGTCTTCGCCAGCATTTCATGTCGCCAAGAAAGATTTATGTATATATGTTATATAGATTGATCATTCACATTTACAGGATGACAAAAATGTTTAGCAAGCAGGTGAATATCAGAACTACAAGTAGGAACATCTTTCTTCATTCCTAGAAATTCCCTTATAATACCAAATAATGAGTTTTATCTAATTTCCCTTCCTCGCTCTTTCATTATTTGAACACCTTCCCTACTCAATAAGAGCAGCTAAGTCTCTAGCTTTGTTTAAGAACAACTCCCAAAACTTCCTAAAAACGCTGCAAACTATTGCACAACGGGTTTATTATTCACCTGTATAGATGCCCCTTCTGCGTAGATCACTGTTTTTGCGGTCTATACCTACTCTCGAGCTCCCCCCAGGAATGCTCCTAATCGATTAGTGGAGCCGGCCCGGGAATTATAGTTTCATAAAAATGCGTGGAATTCAATCATACAACAATAATCATTTGTAGTTACTCATTAAGTATAAGGTAAATAATAGGTACCGTTGTGTAATAATTTTTCGTGTATAGATGTCCCTTCTGTGTAGATTACTGTTTTCTGTGGTCAATACCCTCGAACTCCCCCCAGGAAAGCCCTTAAACGAGTAGTGGAGCCGGCCCGGGAATTATAGTTTCACAAAAATGCGCGGGATTCATCAATTCGATCTTTAATTATTTGTAGTTATTCGTGAAGAATAAGGTAAATAATAAACCGTTGTGTAACAAACCGTTGTGTAATAATTTACCTGCACAGATCTGCATAGATCACTGTTTTCTGTGGTTAATACCTACCATCGAGCGCCCCCCCCCCCCCCCCCACCTCCCACAGGAAAGCCCTAAATCTAGTATTGGGGCCAGCCAAGAAATTACGTTTCATAGAAATGCGCGGGATTCATTTGTTTGGTAGGTAATTAATTATATTTGTTGTTATTCATGAAGCATAATTTTTTTTCAAGTTCCAAAAGTACCTGTCAACCAAATCCAAAAGATCCATCATTTTTCAAATGAAATAATATCACAGAGCAACCAACTCGACTTCAGCCATCCGTGATTATAATCAGTGTTCTCTAGCAATGATATCCAGGCCAGATTCATACCGTTTCATTCACGATCATGTTGACGAAGCTTTTCGGTGCGAACGAACAGCTGGTTGTACAATGCTCCGGGTTGTCTAAAAAAAAATTTAGTTCAAGATCAATTTAATAACGTAAAAAAACCGTACCCTTCTATTGAAAGTTTTCGAGCTATGGCGTTCTGAAAATTGCAACCCCTATTTTGCACCCCTTAGAGATGACTGAGAGTAATGTCGAGCTTAGCGGTCCAACTAGAACCCAAACGGGACCAACTAACCAAATTTCATCTGTCGTTGTACGCCCTTATACCACTCAATGTAATGTATAAGATTATAACCAATGAATAGAAAGAGAAAGACGAGCTGTGCGTCCCCTCGGTAGAAGCCCAGGAGGCTCCCTCCATCGACTCCCAACGACTCCCAGTGGTTGGTAATGGCCCTTGGTAGAAGGGGGACGAGGTGGAGGTACCTTTATAAGGCGCCCGCTCACCCAGTTCTTCACTCTTCCATTCTCACTCCTACCTGTGACTTCTCTCTCTCACTCACCTCACGCCTCCTCGTTTTCGCCTATCCCTCGTATATCCATGTGGTGGTAACAACCTGGGATATGCCTCGCAAAAGATCTAGCATTCATTGTGGTAATAACCTACCTATTCCAAATGTGAAACAACCACAGTCCAGTTTACTTACCTACGTCATGTTATGGATAATACCTTGTAATGTGAATGTCGTGGTACCCCTCAGTGTAATATACATATACCACTCACACATACTTGTACATATAGATTTAACCAATAAACACGGAGAAAGACGAGCTGTGCAACGCCTCGGCTGAAGCCCAGAAGGGTTCCCCTCCATCGAACTCCCAACAACTCTCAACAGCCGACAGTTGACAGGCGAGGGACGAGGTGGAGGCACCTTTATAAGGCGCCCGGGTAACCCAGCTCTTCATTCGACCGACCTCGCTCCTACCTGTGACTTCTCTCTCTCACTCACCTCACGCCTTCTCGCTTTCGCCTATCCCTCGTATATCCATGTGGTGGTAACAACCTGGGATATGCCTCGCAAAAGATCTAGCATTCATTGTGGTGGTAATAACTAGGGTGCTAGCTTTCATCTCCTCTAGCGTTCATTGTGGTGGTAACAACCTGGGACGCTAGTCTTCATCCTCTAGCACTCATTGTGGTGGTCATAAGCTGGGGTGCTAGCGTCACCTGAAAGATCCTGCCTGGGCAGATCCTACACTCATGCTATCCTTCTCACTCTACCAGCCATCCACACCTACCCTCTCTCTCGCAATCACGACATCATCAATTCTGGTTCATGGTAACTGTGAAAAGTGCGAAGTACGGCGGACGGGCAGAAATTTTTGTATTCCATTTTCGGATTCTATGTACCTCGAAACGGAAACCACCAAATTTTGAGGGGGTTAAACTTTTTTTCTTCATGCTAGATTCCAAAGGTTCATTATTGAACATAATAAACCAAAAACGCTGCACTTTATCACATAACTTTATAATTGTCTCGTATAGATGCGTAACAGATCATTGTTTTCTGCTGTCAATGCCTACCTCGTGCTTACACCAGGAAAGTTTTAAAGAATGAGAAGAAGAAAGAGTCGTTGAACACAGCTGAAAGTGTTATTTAGAGCAGCATCCCAGGAATAACGTTTGAGCATTGTCCATTTTGAATTTTTCCTCTTTTTCGATCGTGAACATGATCTTGAAATCGTTGTACGTACAGTATACACAATTCCAGCCCAGCTATCATTGATAGGAACAGCTGATCTCTCATGGCTTTATGAAATTGAGTTTGTTGTTCCGTGACATTATTTCATCTGGAGAAAGATGGTAATTTTAGATTTTAGGGATAGGTAGGTACGTTTTTACCTGTTTCTTAATAGGTACCTACAAGTTTATTGTTCCCTTATTCGGGAATATGTTGAGGGTCCCAATTAGGTTCCGCCGCATACGGGTCGGACTACGGGTGGTTCGCAGGATCGAAATTTCGGGTTACAGAGCGGTGGAGAAATGCATGTTACTGTAATTGCCGAACGTTAGAGAGCTTAAATACTTCAAATCTGATGACATCTTTGCTGGATCTGTGTGTGTGTTCGTGTGCGCGCACGTGCGAGCGCCCAAGTACGCATGAAGCTAGGTATCCACAGCAAAGAACGCCCGTGCTAAAGCAGGGTCTTACACTAATAGGAATTCATGTGATCTACGCAGAAGGTGTATCGATGAGGGAAAGTAATGAACCACTGTGTAATAATTTGCAGTCTTTTTCATTCCATTTTCGGATTCTACATTCCTTGGAACGCAAAACTTCAAATTTTGTTGATTTTTTTTTGAATTCTTGATTCCAAAGGTTCATTATCGAAAATAATAAACCAGAATTTATTATTGTAGGGTACACGTATCGACCCCATACTAGGGAATGACAAACAGAGAAAGCATTAAGAATAATAGTCGATCATAATAGTCGATAGGAATAAGGATATTGAGCGGAAAAGAGACTCGATATTTGGAGGAATGAATTAATGTACAGGGTTCAGACTACGATTAGTAGTTGGTTCATAAGTATGGTCCGTTCCTCTTCACTTCTATGGTGAAACCCGAAAATCATAGAAGACCACACAAATTTCAATATAGTATATAATTGTAAATCGAACAATAAGGTGATAGCAATAACTTAATGTCTGTGGATAAGCGTTGAATACTGGTACGGGGGAGTATAGAATAGTGTAATCGTTCAGAGCGGAAATGATAAATGTCATAAAGTTTCAATGAGATGCTAGAATGCAAGTGGCAGGAAACGTACCCTTGTACTTGCTGTTTACGATAATAGACTTTTCGGCCATATTTATCTGGCAGCGATAAAAATGAATGGTTGAACTTATTCGGCAAGTCTTTTGTTCAAGTTACTCGCAGGTACACTATCGAAACAAATTACCATCCAATTGGAATACAATAACTCGCCTAATTCCGAGACGGTGTGGTTCTACGAACAAGACAAACGGGTTAGTTCTGGCACCGTTGAGGATAACATATAAAAAATGTTTAGCTGGTCAGCGAAGAAAAGCCGTATGAGATCAGCATTTCCATTTTGGATTTTCGGCGGGCAAAAACTGTTTACAAGAATTCCGGTTCCGTTGTAAATTTTACAACAAAAACGCTGCGAAGTCCTTGTCACATGGGTTTGTGGTTTATTATTGTAATGGACACACCTTTCATGTGCAATAATTATTGAGATAGACATTTTTGATGGTTTCCACCAATTTTTGCCCCCAAAACCTAACTGGGCTCCTATTTTTAGCAAATTATCTCATTGATAGTGTAATTATTTAACCGTCTTGATTCACCTGTTGATACTACTTCTAGTTTTATTATACAAATTTATGGCGGTTTCAGACTATTTCCCAGGTTTTTGACTCATAAAGAATGAATTTGGGACTTAATTCTTCGTTAGGACCTCAATTTTCCACTCTTTCGTCGAAATCGACTTGATATTCGGTCTCCTCGCCCTAAAAAAACATGAAAAACAATACATCACAAGCTCATGTTACTAAATCACCAAAAACGCTATTTTTACACCCATTTTTCACCTTGGGTATAACCCTTGGCACCCATAACACCCCTGGGTATATTCCGATTGGACTGCAAAGTTGCGGGACACAACTAGGGCCCAAATGGAGCCTGTGGGAGAAAGAATGAATTGTTTAGACCGAAAGTAAAGGTAGATATGGATGATACGGCGTAAGGCGGAAGGCGTACAGACATTGAATTTTGGATTATTATTCTGTGAATAAATACACCTATGCATTCGCTCAGCAAAAAATTTTTATATCAACTCAAAATTTTTTCTTTTACGTTTCAAGGTGCGTAGATTTCCAAAATGCAATGCACGTCCGCCGTGTCATCCATATACTTCATTTTCGGTCTAAACAATTCTTTCTTTCGCAAACAGGCTCCATTTGGGCCCTAGTTGTGTCCCGAAATCTTCCAGCCTTAAATTTATGTTAAATTTTGGTCCAAAAACGTCGGTTTTCCGCACACAGTTTGGGTCCCCATTTTGGAACACATTTGTGTCTTAGCTGTGCCCCAAAGGTCGGCAGCCCGATCGGAAAGAAAAACGGAGTTATTGAAAAAATAGTCTATTTCCACTAATACACGAAAAAACGCGAAAAACACTGTTATACCGGTTTCGGTGATCAAACCATCGTCAGTAACAAACAACCGATGTAAGTGCAGTTTTTTCGCGTTTTTTCGTGTATTAGTGGAAATAGAATATTTTTTCCTCCGTTTTTCTTTGAATGGGTTTCCACGATTTCTTCGCGAGTGATTTAGTTTGCAGCCCGATCGGAATACACCCGGGGTGTTACGGAGGGAAAATGGTGTAAAATTAGGGTTTTAGAGGTTTTTTAATTAATGTTGTAGTGGAGATAAGCTTGTGAGGTATCGTTTCCAATGTTTTTTTAGTGCGAGAAGACCGAATGTGAAGTTGATCTTGACCAAAGATTAAAGAATTGAGATTGTACCGAAGGTTCAGCACCGAAAATTCATTTTTTATGGGTAAAAAACCTGGGAAATTGTCTACATCACCATAAATTTGTATAATAACACTAGAAGTAGTTTCAACAGGTGAATCAAGACAATTAAATGGTACTATCAATGATCAAAGATAATTTAAAAAAAATAGGACCTAATTCGTGTTTTTGGAGGCCAAAATTGGTGGAGCCCATCAAAAATAGCTATTTCAATTATTGCATACGAATGAACAGATAAAATTGCTGTAGATAAATCCAATAGAATAACAAACCCATGTGTCTTTCAAATATTCAAATTTTGAAACCGTATCGCTCATCGCCGTATCGATCATACCTACCTTTGTTTTCTGACTACAAAATTCGTTCTTTCGCACATATGCTCCATTTGGGCCCTAGTTGTGTCCCAAAACTTTGCAGCCCGATCGGAATACACCCAAGGCTGTTACGGGAGAAAAAGAGTATAAAAATAGGGTTTTTCGAGGTTTTAATGAATATGAGCTTGTGAGGTATCGTTTTCCACGTTTTTTAGATAGAGGAGACTGAATGTGAAGTCGAGTTTGACCATCGAGCGAAGAATTGAAGTTCTAACAAAGTTTGAGCCTTAAATTTACCTTAAACTGTGGTCTAAATTCGTCGTCCTTTCGTACACAGGCTCCATTTGGGTCCTAGTTGTCCTCCAAAGCTCGGATGCCCGATCAGAATACACCGAGGGGTGCTGAAATATTTGTGCAAAATTATGTATTTTTAAAGTCTTTGTAAACTTCGGCTTGTGAGGTACCGAAGTACTCTTTTCCATGTTTTTCAGGGCGAGGAGTCCAAATATGAAGTTGACTTTGACCAATGAGTGGAAATTTGAGGTTCTAAATTGAGTTTCAGCTCCCAAAATTCATTTTTTATGAACCAAAAATGTGGTAAATTGTATGAAATCACCATAAATTTGTATAATAACTTTAGAAGTAGTATTAACAGGTGAATCAAGACAATTAAATGGCACTATCAATGAGCAAAGATAATGTTTCTAAAATAATTCGAGTTTTTCGGCACCAAAATTGGTGGAAACCATGAAAAACAGCTGTTTCAACTATTGGACATGAATGAAACAATAAATGAACAGCCAACATTTCCAGTAGAATAATAAACCAATGTGACAAGGACATTGCAGCGTTTTTTGTTTTTTTCGTTTTTCAAGAAGATGGCTTGACAAGGTCGGGTGCAAAATGTCACTATACATGTGCACAGGTTACCTGGAGAGCACCCTAAGTTCTGAATGGCAAACCAAAATTATAATTGAACGTCCAAGCTGGACACATTTTTGCGACCTTTGAAAGATCTTCCAGAACCAGTTAAGATTGGTACCGCCACTGTAATACTGCCAGTCATAACCCGACTGTGTATAATGCGCAATTTCACACGCGGATGAATTTTATTGACAATTTATTTATTTACGTACCTACCTATCTGTTTTGTTCATCATGAGAAATTGAAGTGCCTCATTATTTGCTTGTTATACTTTACTTGACTCATTTTCTTGGTTCTTGTTGCATCACTGATTCCGACGGCCTTTTTGGTCCTTTCAATGACAGTATTTGCCTTAATTATTTTCTAGTTACGAAATTGATCCGTCCATGAGACTTGACCCTGCGAGCTCAAGCTTGGCCGGGTTTGTTGCCCCGAGCAATCCACTATCTCTGGACGTAATGAGACCTCCGTCCTCAGACTTGCTATTGATTCCCTACAGTTTGGACAGGGCAGGTAATTTCCTGATAATCAAATAATCAAATCCGAGTGCTGCCGCATGAGTGTGCTCGAATTCAGTTTGATAGATAACGTAGATATCAACTGCCAGTTGTTCGCAGATCTGTGTATTATGGAACAACCCCTTATCATGTGTTTTGCCGTCCTTTGCATTGGTAATCTGCGAATTGGTAGGCTTCTTCAACAGGGATAGGGCGGGGTAGTGCCACGACCATTTTCCGGTAGCACTTAGCGAAATCGTGACTTTCATACGCCTTTCACTCATAGTCAGGCAGCTAGCTTATTAGTTTCAATTTTCATCCAATTTTGATTACCTTTTTACTGTACAATCAGCTTATTTGATACAATTTTACGAGCTCTAACGAAAAGCAGAGCTATAGACTTGATGGTTACATGCGATTCATAAACATGAGGTACACTTTATTCACCCAAGAATTGCATCTTACAATCTGCGCTTACTTCTAGATTCCCAGTTATTTACGATTTGGCCTATAGGTCACAATGATCTGTCCATCAGGTCTTGCTGACGTGCATAGTGTAATAATTTCTAGCATTTTCCGTCAGGCCTAGCTATTTTATTGCTATTTTTAATTTTTAATTTATTAGGTTACAATAATGTCTGTAATATTGCGCTGTTGTTTGTCACTGTTGTTGTTGTTGGTGTCTACTTGAGTAGGCTAGTTCAAATGATGAAGCGCCGAATTTGGCGGTATTTTACCCTTAGAGCTTGGTGACCTAATTTCTAAGATTTTCGTACAGTGTCCTCAAGGTATTTTCAACTACTTTCTGTCGTATGAATCGACTGTATTCGATGTAGGTATAGTGTGATTTAGGGTGTTGTGCAATCAAAAATACAAAAGACTTACGCAGGATGTTTTCAATTTAATAAGGTTTTTCAAAGGGCTAAGCGATTGGTTTGAAATACCAAGAGATTCAAACTACCGAGGGTCGACTTTGCGGTGCTAAATAAAAATATTATCGTTTATTTCTAATTTTGAGTGTTGTTTAGCGCTCTTTCCTACGATTATAATGATTATTATAATAATGATTCGTATACCATGAAAAGGCACCTGAAGTGCTATATAAAATACTTACCTACATGAAAATGAATTATGAGTATAACGAATTATTTACTGAGAACAACGAATCTGGTACTTAACTAGTCCATGGAAAAATACATTTTTGTAGACACTGGAAACCGTTTTCTCACTTTCAACTACAAAAGAATTTTCCAAGCTCAAAAGGCGTGTTGCAAAATAGTGGCAACGCTCTCAGCCTAAAAGCAACGTAGGGCAAACCTCAGGTTCACCTCTGCCGTGGTTCCGCTCTAACCTCTTCGTGTTGTACCACTTCTATATGTTATAAGATTTAACCAAATAAACGGAGAGACCGACGGGTCGGGTGACGCCAGAGGGGAAGGGGCCCTTCCATCAACCGCCACCGCCCTCAACGGCCGTACCGGCCGACTGTTGACGGGGGACGGGTGGAAAATCCCTGTATAAACAGCCCTTCTAGCCGAGCTCGTCATTCGACGGATCTCGCTCTTTCCCTCGACTTCTCTCTCTTGCCCGACTTCCCCCCGTCTTTCCTTTCCTTGCGCCTGCTGTGGTGAAAACCGCGGGATTTCAGCCTCCTTCTTCCGGGTACCTACTGTGGTGAAAACCGCGGGGTACCTCCTTCTTCTCTAGTACCTGCTGTGGTGAAAACCGCGGGGTGCTAACCTCCTTTCCTAACTAACGCCTGCTGTGGTGAAAAACGCGGGGTACTAGCCTCCTTCTTCCCATTGTCTGCTGTGGTGACAACCGCGGGACACTTCCTTCTCTTTTAGTACCTGCTGTGGTGAAAACCGAGGGGAGGACTACCTATAGCGCCTGCTGTGGTGAAAACCGCCGGGGAGTTAGTAAAAAGACTCCTACGGAGCATATCCTTCCTTCCTTCCTATCCTCGTCCAACCTGCCACTCTACTCTTCCCTTTCCTCAACCTCAACCCCAATTCTACCTACCCAATCGGAGTCACATCAACCTCCTTGCGGTTTCCGCCACTCACATATACTAGCACCTGACAATGTTCTCAAATACTATGTCTACAGTCTAATTTGAATGGAACATGGGCAATATATCAGAGGTAATTCAACTCGAAGTATAACACTATCCTGTGCCACGCAAGTTAAATAATAAGATGATTACCGCTATGAACTTCGATATTATTATAAACTCCACCAGAAGTGGGCGGGAAGTGAATCGGTCTCGCTTCATTTCTAGGGCATAACCGAGCGATCGTGGTTGAGGAGTTTTGAGAAGGAACTTCCTCTGACGTCAAGAATTCCACAGCACTGGCCGCTAATGGCACGAAAAACGCGTCAAGGTGGGCAATACCAGGAAAATGAAACCCGGTGTGTTTCAAAGTCGTCGATCTTAGTAATTTACCCCACAATAATAAAATTCTTTTGAGAAACGCCCATGTTACATATACAACAATGTGGGACCTATTACCTTGGAGAATAGTTCCTTGTGTGTCCTCGTGCTATCTTTGTGTGCATGGGTGTTAGAACGGACTTATCTTTGGTTGAATGTTGAACAGTGGACGTATAGGTCATGCATAACAACCTGTGGTTCGAAACGATGTTTGTTATTAACGTCTCGTCAATCAGTGCACTATCGATTACTCCCGGTCTAAATTCGAGGTTACCCGGTGTATTGGAATGTAAGACTGGCAGGCAAAGTATCGCCATTATCCATAGAACACATCCCCCTAATTAATGCTCTTAGTAAAACATGTACTGGTGAGGGGTAAATTTCACTCTGCTGTACAGATCAGTGGTCGGGAACGTCGCCTGCGGTCACATACAAAAAACTCCCTTTATCAGTCCTTTCAGAAAAATGGTATTATAATATTAGTTGAACGAATAGATCAATGAATAGTAAAGTTTGGCTGGGGACTGGAATCAAACGTCAGCGACCTCGAAGACTAATTTGCGCACCTCGCCACTGTTCAACTAGCGCTGTTGCCATCAATGGAAGGATATATCAGATGCAAAATACTCCTACTTGGGCAATCGGCCGAAGTAATGCTCCTCTTCTGGTTCATTATTTTAAATAATGAACATTTGGAAATGAACTTTGGAAACAAGGATGAATATTTTTTTAACCCCCCCCCCCCCCCCCCCCAACTTTGACGGTTAAGGTATGTAGAATCCGAAAATGGAATTTAAAAAAAATTCAGTCCGTCCCCCGGACGCCGTACTTCACAGTTTTCTCAGTTACCATCAACCCAACTTGATGAAATTTGGTTGGTAGGTCCCATTTGGGGTCTAGTTTTTATAAGGAGTTCAAATGAAAAAAATGCTGCCAATTTATTCCAACGGTTTATTACTTACCTATAGATCCGCTTCTGCGTGGATCATTGTTTCCTTAGGCCAACACCAACCCTCGTGATTCCCCCTGGGAAGCCCTCTTTGTTGAAATTATAATGGTCGCTGAACCTAATAAGTAGGACCTTCGACGGGTTCCCCGTGGCCATGAAAAACAAATCTGAACCTACAAACAAATAAGTAGGTACCTAGGTTAAAAAAAATTATCTACCGATCAACAAATCGAAAATAACCAGAAAAAGAAACAAATTTCTTCAAATGAAAAATATCACGGAACAACAAACTCGATTTCATAAAGCCATGCGCGGCTATTATATCAGCTGTTCCCTTTCAACGATATCTGGGCTGGAGATGTGTAATACATAGAAGAAAATGATTAACCGTGATAAACCGTTGTGTAATAATTTGCGGCATGTTTTATTCCCTTGAATCGCAAACCATCAGTATTATTATGAAGTATTATTTATGGGCAAGTTATTACACAACGGTTCATTATACTTGACCACAAGGGTAAGTATCGACCACAGAAAATAGTGATCTATTTCACTCCACATCAACAATTTTCCTTCAGAACTTCATTATTTGCGTTTCTTTTTGCCATTTTAGTTACTGTTTGTCATCTACAGAATTATTTTAGCAACATTTAACTCGTGATTTAGGTAGGTTCCTAGTAACGAGTACGGGGTTAGGTACTAACCTACGGAGGTTTTGCGATCTAAATAATATGTATAGAATAGTACATATTATATTATATGGAAGGGTTATCTATACAGAGAGCTGTGATCTGTAACAGAAGGGTATTCTGTACATAATAATAAACCGCTGTGCAGGGATTTGCAGCGTAACATGTTAGTAACTTGAGCTTCTGAGGAATCGTTTTCCATGTTTTTGGGACGAGAAGACCGAATATGAAATCGATTTTGACGAAAGAGGTGAGAATTGAGGTTCTAAGTTTCAGCCTTAAATTTACGTTAAATTTTGGTCTAAAATCGTCGTTCTTCCGCACACAGCTTGGGTCCCCATTTGGGTCCTAGCTGTGCTCCGAAACTCGGCATCTTGATCGGAATACACCCAGGGGTGTTATGGGAGAAAAATGGGTGTAAAAATAGGGGTTTTGAGGGATTTTTGAGGTTTTAGTGAACATGAGCTTGTGAGATATCGTTTTCCTTGTTTTTCAGGGCGAGAAAACCGAATTTGAAATCGATTTTGATCGAAGAGTGAAGAATTGAGGTTATAACGAAGGTTAAGCTCCCGAAATTGGTTTTTTATGAATCAAAACATGGGAAATTGTCTGAAATCACCGTACATTTGTATAATAACACTAGAAGTAGTATCAACAGATGAATCAAGATAATTAAATGGTACTTTAAATGATCAAAAAGAATCTGTATAAAAAAGCCGAGCTAATTCGTGTTTTTGGGGGGCCAAAATTGGTGGAAACCTTCAAAAATAGCCATTTCGATAATAATTGATACTGAAAGCAATAAATGAACGGCCAAAATTTATGTACGTATGTCCAGTAGAATAATAAGCCCATATGAAAAGGACTGCGCAGCCTTTTTTTCCTTTTAACCCGTAAGTATTCAATCGTGTTATTGGTAGTCGTACCGAAAGGCGACGCAATTGTAGGACCAGTCAAAGCAAAAGTACGCCAAACTCTCATAATGTAACCGATATAAGGACAAATTAGGTCCCTTCAACGCAGTGCACGTATGGGATAGTTGGAAATTACAAATAGAGGTTCCGTAACTGGTAACGGCCGTCTCGAGTGCTAATGTTCGACGTGATAATTGCTGGCACGTTTCTAACTCCAGCGAACGTAAATCTGAAATGAGAAGTTCGTATAAGTGAAATTTCATCGGTGTGGTAATAGGTACTTCCAAGGTCGTGGCGGTACAGTAAATATCAACTGAATGCTCGTTTAACCAATATCAGAAGAAACTTTTTTAGATAATCATTGTTAAGAACTTGCCTTGAATTATAGTTAAAGTCTTCAAATATTAGTAGAAAAAACGTTGCAAATTATTACACAACGGTTTATTATTTACCTGTATAGATGCCCCTTCTGCGTTGATCAATGTTTTCTGTGGTCAATACCCTCGAGCTCCCCCCAGGAAGCCCTAAATCGAGTAGTGTAGCCGGCCCGGGAATTATTTCATAAAAATGCGCTTGATTCAGTAACTCAATCAATAATAATTTGTAGTTATTCATGAAGCATAAGGTAAATAATAAACCGTTGTGAATAAACAATTCATAAAAATAATAGGGGTTTCAATAATTCGATCATTAATAAATTCATGAAGTTATAACGTTATTCATGAAGCATAACGTTTGTTCAAGTTGCAAAATTAGGTACCTATCAACAAAATCCAAAAGATCCACCATTTTTCCAATGAAATATTATCACAGAACAACCAACTCGACGTCATGCAGCCATCCGTCATTATAATCAGGTGCTCCCTAGCAATGATATCTGGGCCGGATTTATACAGTTTCATTCACGATCATGTTGTTGAAGCTTTTCGGTGCAAACGAACGGCTGGTCTCAAACAATTATTCTTCTGTTCAAGATCAATTTAAAAACGTAAAAAACCATTCCCTTCTATCGACAGTTTTCGAGGTAAGGCGTCGTGGAAAGTTCAACCCCTATTTTTCACCCCTTAGAGATTACTGAGAGTTACGCCGAGCTTCGAGGACCAACTAGACCCCAAATTGGACCTACAAACCAATTTCATTAATTTTGGTTCATGGTAACTACGAAAAGTGCGCGATCACTTGGATATTCAGCATACATGGCTCACTGTTATTGATGTAGTCGTTGCGTTGTCGTTATCTCCTATTCGTCCTCCTATTATATTTATCTGAATAGATTGATGAAGAAGTAAAAGGGAACTTTTCTGCTGTATAGAGGTGCGAGCGCCAGCGAGCATCGAAAGCACTAATCCACGCAGACGGGTAATTATGGAAGGTGAGGATGTTTATAGTTCCCCACTAACCTATATTCCTCTAAAAGGATTGAAGGGAAGGTCACTTGTTTCTGACATCACTGAATTTGCTAAACTGTACAGTATTACGCTGAGAAGTTTTTAACACTCCTACCAAAAACACGTACCCTATTTTTTTTTTTTTTCAAGCGGATCATTCTACATAAATACACAGGTAACACGTAACGCGTATGTATTCATACAATATTTGTACACAATAATTATGCACCTTTTATTAATACATTATACGATTTAAACAATAGTCACAGTCAAGTGCTGTAATAATTTCATGCCCCGGAAACAGCATTTTTACGAGGCAGTAACGTTTTCACAGTGATGACTCAATATTATTGGGTAGTAAGTATTATTATATTATATGAAACGTTCAGTGAACGGTACTACCGTGAAATAACAAGTTAATTAATCAATAGAGCAAAGTACCAACCATAAAAATTCAATCGCTGGCGCCCGATACTGCGTTGGACTTGTTAATTTTATTTTTTATGATCCAAGTGAATGGAATGCTCTAAAACAACAGTAATCAAGGACCTGAGGCGTGGAAAGATAAAGCTTCGCGATGTTAGATAGGGGAGGTTGAGTAGGTAGAGGCGACCTTCTGGTTCACCTAGAAAGTTCGGCGGTGTCATTACCACGGCCCCCAAGGACTCTCGAGGACCTGAGGGCTGGTTTCATAAGAAATAATTTCGTTATAATTATTTAACGAGACGCAAATTATGTCAAGTAGTGAGCGTTTCCCGAGAAATTCGCCTGATTTTATCTGACTCAGTATTGTGAGGGCAGGTCATGTTGCTTGTTCTGCACGTGTCGTACTGAGTGGTGATTTGCACAGCAGATCCTCAACGCGAGCGAGTTCGTCATAATATAATAATACATCGATTACAGTACAGTTTTATGAGTAGTTTCAATTTAATAAAACCATTCACGCTTTGTTTCCGGGACATCAGGTTTTATTGTAATACTCCATTAGGTGAACCAGTGATATCAACCATTTTTGAGATGCGCTTCCCGAAGCTGGGATCAATCCCCCTCCCACCCCCTCCATTTTTCACTGTGGTTCCCACCTAATATAATAATCACAGGTATATTAAAGCTGACACCTCAAAATGGATGGAGGAGAACGGGCTGGGCTACACGAATTGAACTTGAATGAGGTACATGAGGAATGAGGTTCGTGTTTATTGGATATTATTCCAGCATTTTTCCAAGCTCGGAATCTCGCCATCAGGAAAAAAATCTCAGAAAAATCAATTGAAATGTCCTAAATTCATTTCCGGCACAAGTTTTTGGAACTAAGGAACCTGCAAAGAAAATAGGTAGGAACTGATGAAATTTCACTTCTGATAAATTCATAACCTTCATCAACGAGTCGTTAGCGATCGTTATTGAAGGCACAATATTCATGGAATAATTTGCGAATAACTCATTCATAATAATAATGAATAACTCATCCCATGATTATAAATTTGTTATATCCCTCATGAAGTTTCTTGGGGGAAAAAAATAAATAAAAATCCATTATAAATGACGACAGGTTGCTTACACCTGTGTCGATTGATCCGTTGTTTCAAGTTTTCTTATTACTGGAGCATGCAATCTCAAGATGAATCTTCCACCGTTGTGACGCTTATTACTAATTCAACAGCGCAGCAGATTGGCTACAAAAGTTACTAGGTTATTATAGTTTCAACCGAATTGGGTTTCATTATCCCTAGCAATATATTTAGTTTTATCACTGTCCAGAAATTAGGTAGGTAGATGTACTCGCAAAAATGTAATTCGTTCTGCAATCTTCCATCTACTCTAGGTTGACCAATATTTACCATAATTATCATCAGCCAAAACATAATTATCACTCATTTCAAATCAACCTCCTAAGCTGAGCAAAATTGCTCCAAACCACCGATAATGACACGAACTAAATCACTCGCGAAGAAATCGTGGAAAACCACTTCAAAGAAAACGGAGTTATTGAAAAATAGTCTATTTCCACTAATACACGAAAAAAACGGGAAAAATACACTGTTATTTTATAATAACCTAGTAAAATTACACGGTTAACAGTGTATTTTTCGCGTTTTTCCGTGTATTAGTGGAAATAGACTATTTTTAAACATCGTTTATCCTCCGTTTTAACTCAGTTTTTCTTCTCTTTTTTTTTCTTTTTCACCTATAATGAAATTATAAGGTTTCGCTTCAAACAGGAAACACGGATTTCTACCGCCACAAGGAATTATGCTTGCGTCTAATTATCTAATTAAGTAGTCAAAGTTGTGCAAAATTATGAGAGCCCCTACGCAATAGCACATGCTTATTTACCCTATTTCATTAATTATTGTACAGACTGCATAAGGAAAGAAGATTGCAGAGTCAGACTCCCGTATTATCCGTGCGTCAAAAACCCACCCGCTCACGACTTTCTCATTCATTGGTCGATGCAGTTATTTTTGGGGTCAGCCAATGATAGACGTCACTTCGATCTTAATCGCTCAGGTTCAACACGACCATTTTTTATTATTTTTTTTATTTTTTATTTTTTTGTAAGTATTGTGATGATTAGTTGGAGGTTAAATAGCACTACTTGTCTCGACGTTTTACAGATAGGTGGTTTTGTTACTGAATATTAAGTTATTGGTTTATTATTTTCAATAATGAACCATTGGAATCGAGCATGAAAAAAAAAAAAAAAAAAAAATTCAAACCCCCCTTCAAATTTTGATGGTTTACGTTTCAAGGTATGTAGAATCCGCAAATGCAATAAACAAAATTTCTGTCTGTCCGCCGTACGCCGCACGCCGTACTGGCCACTTTTCTTATTTACCATGAAAAAAAATTGATGAAATTCGGGGTCTAGTTGTCCTCGAAGCTCGGCGTTACTGTCAGTCTCTAAGGGGTTAAAAACAGGGGTTGAAATTTTCAGAACGCAGTAGCTCGAAAACTTTCGATAGAAGGGTATGGCTTTTCTTACGTTATTAAATTTTTCTTGAGCTAAACTATTTTTTGAGACCACCCGGAGCATTGTACATCCAGCCGTTCGTGTGCGCCAAAAAGCTTCGTCAACACGATTGTGAATCAAACTGTATAAATCCGGCCCAGATATCATCACTAGGGAGCACCTGATTATAATCAAGGAAGGCTGTATCGAGTTGGTTCTTCTTTCATTTGATAAGTGATGGACTATTGGCTTTTGTTGGTAGGTACTTCGGAAACTTGAACAAACTTTGAAGTATTATTGATGGGCTAGTTATTACACAACGGTTAATTATACTTGACCACGAAGGTAGGTACTTACACAGAAAACAGTGATCTACGCAGAAGGGGCATCTATTTCACTCCATAACTTCATAACTTCCTCCATAACTCCTTCATAACTTCATTATTTGCGTTTCTTTTTGCCATTTTATGTACTGTTTGTCACCGACAGAATTATTTTAGCAACACTTAACCCGTGATTTAGGTAGGTACCTAGTAACGAGTACGGGGTTAGGTACTAACCAACGGAGGGTCTGCGATCTACATAACATGTATAGACTAGTACATAATATTATATTATATAGACGGGTTATCTATACAGAGAGCTGTGATGTACAAAATAATAAACCGTTGTGCAGGGATTTGCAGCGTTTTAACATGTTTAATGTTTTAGGGCTGGGGGTCATTCTGTGAATTCCGACACGCAAATATGCAACGTTTTTCATTGGTTACTACACAGTTACTACCTTCTGTTGTAGCAACCATAAAGAATATCGCACTCGAAAGAAACAAGAGTCAATAGCTACGTTTTTCATTGGTTACTACACAGTTACTACCTTCTGTTGTAGCAACCATATGTTGATGGCGAGTTCTATAATAAGTAATGCAACATTATACTTGTAGAGTTCAGTGAAATTGTGGCTTTCATTTTTTCTTGACATTAAAAAACTATATCTAATTTCTCCCTTGCGAGGGAAAAACATTAAACATGATTTAATGTTTTTCCCTCTCAAGGGAGAAATTTTTGTTTGCATCTCGAAAAACTACCCCTTGATCACAATACTCCCTGTACTCCAGTCTACAAAGACGCCTTTGGGGTTCCAGAGATGATAAAAAAATGGTTTGAGAATACCTAATTCTTCCTGTGGTCCCCAACTTTCTTCCTAATTCTTCCTACTCCCAAAAACGATAGTACTAAACAAGTTGAGGACCTGCCGTACTTGCTTAAGAGTACATCAGAATTATAAAGCTCATTCGGAAGAAAGAATAACCGTGAACTTGCAATTATTCTAATCAACGAAGCTAATGTAGCTGATAGATAGATGTGGATTGATGCTACCGAAACATTGCCAGAGGGTACCGAGGAGAATGCACTTCACTGGATTACAGTATCTGCTCACTTCTATTACGATTTATCTGTGACATGCATTCATTAAGTGCCACTTATTTAATTTTTGTTCGTCCATTAGAGTTTGATGTAAGGTGAAAGGTTGTATTCATGATTATTATAGCTATGGAGCGATTTTTAACTAGAATCATACCCGGTGTTGCAAAAAGTGAGGATTGCGGTTTTGGTTGAGGGCCCTAGTGCTCTCAGCTCCTTTATAAGAATAAAACAGCAGCTTCAGTTCCATTGTCTCTATTTCAAATGGACCACTAAGTATGCTATACTTGTAGAAGACACTGATGTTATCCATGCATAAGTACTGTGGTACAGGCAGACCATTTTAACAGATTTCAATGAGTATCACCATCGACAGTTTTCGGACCTGAAAAGGAAGAAGAAGTGCTGGTCCTACCCTTGCCCATCATCTTCATCGGATTATTCAGGTTGATCAGGATGAAAATACGCTATTACAATGGTTCCAAAATGTTTTGTACTTTTTGTCGTGCAAATAGGAATTCCCTAATTGAAGGAGTTCAATTAACAATTTGCAAATATACGATGCATTATTATATATAAACGCCGCAAATTATTACACAACAGTTTATTATTTAACAGTGTAGATGCCCCTTCTGCGTAGATCACTGTTTTCTGTGGTCAATACCCTCGATCCCCCTCCAGGAAAGTCCTAAATGGTGTACTGGGGCCGGCCCGGAATTAAAGTTTCATACAAATGCGCGGGATCCAATAATTCAATAATTAATTATTTGTAGTTATTCATGAAGCATATATAAGGTAAATAATGAGGAGTTGTGTAACAATTTACCTGTATAGATGCCCCTTCTGAGTAGATAGTCTAATAAACCTTTTTGTAATAATTTACCGTTGTGTAATAATTTACCCAATGCTTCAACGTTTTTCAAGTTGCAAAAGTGCCTATCAACAAAATTCAAAAGATCCATCATTTTTCAAATGAAATAATATCACAGAACAAGCAGTTCGACTTCATACAGCCATCCGTGATATTAACTAAGGAAAGTGCGAAGTACGGCGTACGGCGAACGGACAGAAATTTTTTATTGCATTTTCGGATTCTGCATACCTTGAAACGGAAACCATCTAATTTTGAGGGGTCGTTACATTTTTTTTTTTTTCATGCTCGATTCCAAAGGTTCATTATTGAAAATAATAAACCAAAAGGTGCATTGAAGATTGAAGACTGGAAGGAAGAGGCTGCTCGAAATAAAATTTGGCGTAACTCTTGCTCTGAAGCACAAGAATTTTGGTGTCCACGTCAACACGGTAGTTAGAGTGGATGCGTGAAGGGAACATGCAGGTTCGTTGGTGGTAATTGCAATAAGTCGTTATTTAGAACCGCTAAATATCCGTAAATAACTAAATCAGTGGTATAACCAAATAACGGAAATTCTTGTCGCCTGTTCGATCAGTGGAAGAGTATGTAGTATTGGTCGCGTAGTGTGAGGCAATGCGAGTAATAAGCGAGTAATCCCTTAGGAGGAAGAGGCCACTTGGTTGAAAGCTGCAAGTGGACATCTTTGAGCTCCAATTACTAAGATTCCGTATGGCTGAGACCCCTGGGCTGATGGAGGGAGGATCCAGGACCGAAGAACGTCTCGAGTCCACGTCTCGGCTGATACGCTCGTAATGGGCGAAGAACGGTTCCTGAGGTTGGCCGAGGGCGTTGTAACTGCTAAATATACAGGGCAAAGCCTCTACTTTCATATCAACCGATTTGCATCCTCCGCGCCGTTCCTGAAGAGGAGTTGCCTCACTCCCGAACCCCTTCATCAGGGGCCTCCGCACACCATGGTTACAACGGTGACAAAACACTCCATTTCACCATAACCGCCGGGCGGACACCCAGCTAGAGTTCTCACTTCGACCTATACGTTTTCTCAGGTGTGGACGGCGTTATATTCCAAATCGATTACGTGTCCAACGTTTGACGTTTTCCCAGCAGGACGGAAAACTGATACAGGGGATCGTCGTTATCGTTTCACCATTGATACATCCACGTAACGTGGTGCCTATTTGAAAATCTGTCTGTTTCAAACGCTCGGCAATCGCTGCGGCTGGGATCCTATTATAGTGCTCACACTGAGTAAAATTGTAAAATTACAAGTACTACTTCATACGAGTAGATACTTTTTTGTGTAGGTAAGATTGTGAACATAATTTTGTCGTAAGCAACCTTGGTATGTCCGGAATGAGCTAAATCGGCCGTTTACGATTACTTGAGCAGGCGAAACATAAAATAAGTTAACTTGCTGAGTTACAGATATCACTAAAGGAAGAAAAATCGAGCTTATAAAAGTTAGCAGTTGTGTCAAAACCAGCTAAAAACTAAGCTGCTTGGGCACGAAACCGGTCATACTTTCACAATTATAATTATATAATTATATTACTTACATAAGTCACGTTGACATACATAGGGTACATTACATACATTAGTCCTGATGAGTCCAGCTATATTTTAACCAGTATTCTCTGTTTTCTTCTTCAAACTTTAACCGACATAAGTCAGCATCAATACTCAATGAAAAGAGAATGAAAAGGATAAGGTGTTTTCTTCCACTTGTACCTGAATTCCGAGCTAAAAACGCGACTAAGGGGCGGTTGCTGAGCTGGGGGTTTGAAAATCTCGGACTAACTGTTAGTCCATGACTTCATGATACCGGAGTTAAAAATGGGAAAAAACGGCTTGCTGAGTCCCAGACTACGCTTTTTAATTCTGGGATCATCTCAGCCCGGGACTAGAAATTAGTTCTAGACTTTCCGAAGAAAGTACTAGATCAACGGAGGGAAATGTACAGGAATTGCTGTTATTATGTTGGTAGTACCATCATTTACATCTGATTCTCGCCTTCTTCCAGGTTATCTCCAAGGTTACCTCACTGATGCCCGTGTTTTTCACCTATTGTTTGTTGCCAACCTAGAGTTGTTTCCTTTTGTCGGTTTGTGACTCCTTATAGGTACCTACTACGTTCCTAATACTACGCAGTAATTCCTAAAGGTTTCGACTGACTGCACCTACTCATATTTCTAGAGCCTTTGCAACATTCTATGTGTTTTAATGATAAATATATTTTTAAATATATTTATAGAGTTGTTATCGTGAAGCAAGAAGTTTTATGCATGATTATCAAAAGTTCGAGTTACTCTTATCAAAATTCAAGTTTCAAGTCGACTATTTAGCAAAACCGGGGTTTAGCGAATTTTCGAAGAGCTATTGCGCTGGTTGATATTTCAACTTGCTAGGTGCCACTCGCTTTCCCGGTGCTTTTGGGTAGAAAGAATTTATAGTAGTTACAATCACTTCTCGTGTTAAATTTGAAATGTCAAAACATCAATTTGCTAAAATTATGTACGGCAAAGTCATTGGAAAAAGCGACGAATTAAATCATCCCTTGTTGTATATTCTTCTCGGAAAACATATTCATTCGTCCCACTCGCGGTAAGTGACATCCTCTTCATTTTGAGTATAATCATCCGAGTCCTCCCATCTGTTGATCACCAGTTTCTCGGTGGAGGGTTCCTTCGGCAAAAAACCTTACCGCTACCAAATCCTTACCGCTACCAAATCCTTGTTCCACACAGGTATGGTATGAGGGGCTCGAGAGTCTGGCATATCCATCAATTCTGCCACCATTTCTATAAAATCTCTAATGCTTTCTTTTGAGAGTCTGTATCTGTCTTTGAACTCTACGTCCGAGAGATCATCAAATGGATTGATTGGATTCCCTATCATACCTGGGCCTCCGAATGTCATCTGGTTTGTAGTCTAGGTAGTCCATTAAAGTTAAAACAAACTATAAAAAACACAAACTACCAAACAAGAACGCAAACCTCAAAAAAAACCTCTCGAGACAGCAGATAAACTCTGGGATCAAAGAGATAATTCTACAGAAGGGAGGGATTAAAAAACAGGGCTAAAGTGAGCCCAGGACCAACATTTGATTCTGGACTAAGTACTATTGGGAGCTCAGCAAGGCACCAGAATTAAAAATTAGTCATGGTTTATGTCGAATTCGAACTCAGCAAGTCATTTCACGAAGTCTGGGTTTAAAATTAGTCGAGGTCTATAAACTGATCCTGGATCTAGGCATAGTCCAGGACCAAATATAATCCGAGTCTCGGCAACGTATTTTTCTGATAAACCCGGACTATCACCATTTAGTCCAGGACTAAGCCCTAACCTCGAGCTCCGCAACCGCCCCTAAATTACAAATTTATTGAAGAGGCCAAAAATGCCATATTTGTGAAACTTATTCGAAGTAAGCTATTTCCTCTCAAAGCGATAGTACTCATATTAAGCCGGCCGATTCTCAATGGTTTAAACGCAGTAAAAAAAAAAAAATAAATAAAAAAAAATAAATAAAAAAATAAAAATAGATAAATAAAAAATATATATATGTACATAGGTATGTGTAAAAATATATATCCCCTCCCACCCTTGCGATTTTCTCTGGAATGGTTTTTGTTTTTACTATTGGCCGATTCACTTATATTCCTAGTCATAGTGTATGACACTTTAAAAATTAATTTTGTGTTTAAAAGTTATATCTTTATTTTGTGTTGATCACAAGATATTTTTTTTTTGGTAGGCAGACCTGCCTACGTATAGAATAATTAAATAGTTCAGTACACAATTATTTGAGCCAGGCTCGTACATGTGGTGTGGATAATACCACTCCAGTTAACGGTTCATTATATAATTCCATCCGTCATATCACTCTCAATATATTACATTTCATTTTCATCAACATCATTAGCTCAGCTTACAGAAAAACAAAACAAGAATAACAATAAAAATATGATCAAAAATAACAAGGAAAATAGTTATTATCTATCTATGCGCGTCTCGACGCACAACGGTTATTCTTTACCATCGGTTAACTACACTGTCGTACTTGGAAGTAACTAAGCAAACTCCTCAGTTATTCCCCAACGCCCAATCATTTAATTTAAATTAAAGTATATTTATGTCGCCACTGAATACCCCAAAGATAGGCATCTCGGTGAGAAATTGATCCAGTTCTTTGGCCCGCCGCTGTTTTCGACATTTGCGTAGTGTGCACACCCACAGTTTCGGCTCTGATATTTTTTCCATGGCCAGCTGTGGGAAACTATTCTAACTTAAGGACGGACCGTACTCACCTGAGGGAACGATTACGTCAAAAAAGATTTGTGATGGCGTTTCAAATGAGGCCTGGGTTATGACTGTAACAATTATTGCTTTTTGAGTTAGGTAAATTATAGTTGACTTATATGCACCAGCCCACTCAACTAAGCCAGCTGGGATTGCCAGTGGCCAAGCTTGGATTGTAATAAAGCACTGCCTTATGGTTTTCAACTATAGAAATATATACTATTTCTTAGAGAAAGGAAGACAAGGATTAATTTCCTGAGTTTCCTGTTAGTTTTAAGAGGCTTCTCTGTAATAGAAGATTCTCCTCTTTAAATGTTGATATATTACAAACCTGAGGTACTTTGTTCCCTCTACTCGCTGGATTTCTAGGCAGGCACACAAATTAGCAATATTAGGTTCATGGATTTGAAGTTTTATGATACGGTCTTCTCGCTTAAGAGTTTTCATATGGAATTTGAGGAATTTAGTTTTGGAGGATTTGACGGACAGTACGCGTGCGTGGTACCAATTAATTAATGGCCAAAATTAATTATCGAACTCAGTGATGTTTGGGTGACAGCAACGAATCCCTCTTTGCTCTCCGCTGAGGAAATCAAAACAGTGTCCTGAGGAAATGAGATGATTTTAGAGTTTTTTAAGCTAATACTAACAGAGCTGAAAGTGAAAGCTATCCGCGAAATGGCTGTTTACACGAAGGCGTTCGAGTTTTCCTCACTACTCAATAACATTTTTGATAACAATTTGTTAACATCAGATTTGTACGGTCAAGGAGAAGGTATGCTGACGTTCTCAGTAAACAGGTTTGTTTTGGAACAACATCTACCTGACATCACCGCACAGCAGTTTGTTTACGAATTTTCGGAGATTATCGGGTCAAACGTTTTTTATAAATATTTATTAACCTTCTTTAAAAACTGGTAAAATTCTTTTAAAAGAAAGTTAGTACGTACATTGATTACAATCCCAAAATGTTTATATTTTATTTTCGTTTCATGCCCCCATTATCTATATTTCCTATGTCTACCTGCCTGCCTGTATGTTTGTTCGCTGAAGTTATATGCTGAAGTGCGAATAGTTGTTATCCATGAACATTGTAAACATTTCATTGTGGGCGTTGAGATTTGATGATGGTGAGGTAGGCAGATACGATCAAGTGTAATGCGATAAACCAAAACTTATAAGTTCACATTTGATTCTCTTGATTACATAAAAGGTAAAAAATGCGCAGCTCAGTCCCATTAGGAGGTACTTGGTGTTTGATTCTATCAGTAAGTTAACCTAACAAATTATCGCAACTCAACGCAATAGTCATCCAGCAAGTAGTTTCTTATGATTTTACCATAATTTGCGTTCTTCGAAATAATTTATCGATAGGAAGCTATGCTCTTGGTCACCACTAACATTATCCATTAATCGTTCCTCGAGCTCTACCTGAAAGATATGCTTGTATAACATTAGGAGTCTTTATAAGTAATCTATCTCTCAAGATACTGCAAGAAAAAAAAATCGTCTTGAGCGTCACGTTGAGTCCACAGGCTTGCTGACCGAAAGCCAGGCGGGTTTCCGGAGAGGCTATAGTACAGTCGATTCCATTTTCACCCTGGCAAGTCTCGTTCACTTGAGAATGGCATCTGGCCCCAGGAGAAAGCTTTACGCCTTCTTCATAGACTTCAAATGTGCCTTTGATGGAATCAGAAGAGATTACTTGTATTCAAAACTCGACAGTATGGGTATTAGTCACAGGTTTATAAGAGTCGTTAAGGCAATGTATGATGAGGGGACTGCTTCGGTATGGGGTCAGGGGGGTGTATCCGAACCTTTTGATGTGGAGACAGGGGTCCGCCAGGGATGCATTCTCAGCCCAATGCTTTTCGCCCTATATGTCAACGACCTTGTTGATTGTCTCCCCTGTGGCATTGGGCTGCGTGAACAGATCATCAGTGTGCTGATGTACGCGGATGACATGGTTGTCCTGGCTGAGACGCCTGCTGATCTTCGGAGAAACATCGAGAGGCTGGAGAGATACTGTGTAAGATGGGGACTATGTGTGAACCTGGACAAGTCAAAAGTTATGGTTTTTCGTAGAGGTGGTCGACTAGGAGCAAACGAAAGCTGGACTTTTGGAGGAAACCCTGTGGCTGTTGTCAGCACTTACAAGTACCTGGGTGTGACACTTACCCCTAAGCTCTCCTACTCTGCGCATGTCACGGACAGGGCTACAGCGGCAAAGTTGGGCATGAACAGCCTCTATCGTGGTTTTTTCTGCAGGACCGAGGTGCCACTCAGTGCCAAGTATCGTGTTTTCCGGACGGTTTCCAGGGCAGTCTTGTGCTATGGCGCTCAGATTTGGGGAGGTTCGATGTACAGGACTGTTGAGCAGCTGCAGGTTTTCTTTTTTAAGATGATACTCGGCCTACCAAAGAACACGCCGAACTACTTTGTTTATCTGGAAACTGGAGCCGACCCCTTGTTCAGTTACACGCTGTCACTGCTCTGTGATTACCTAGGGCGCGTTGCACGACTTCCGGGGCACCGCTACCCACGGATTGTGGCAGAGGAGATCATGTCTCGAGGGTTGTCGTGGGCCTCCGGCATTAGGAGTGTTGCTGAGCGTGAGGGCATACCTTTTGAGGCCCTCCCAAGTGACCCGACTTCCTGGAGGACCCAGACAGACGCACTTATAGAGAGTATTCGGTGTTCGTGGCGGGGGAAGATGGAGATGAGGGCCTTGGAATCAACGAGCCGCATATACAGGCTGCTGGATTTCTCCGTGAGGCCTGCTGACGTTGCGTGTGTTCGCCAGCGTTTTCCTGCGTGGGTGGTAAGGTGGGCACTGAAGTTCAGAGGGGCTTTGATAGCCCTGAACTAAATGCCTTATGATCAGGGTGATGACCCGAGAACCTTGTGCGCTTTATGTAACATGGGGGTACTGGAGGATCTCACGCATTTCTTGGCCACCTGCCCCGTGTTGGGAGAATTCAGGATGCGCTGCTTCGGGCGGGCCAGGCTCGGCAATGAGGAAATCGTCAGCATCCTGGACGGGGGCGACTGGTTGGCTTTGGCTCGTTACGGCGTTGTGGCACTGCGCTATCGGAGTGAGCTAGTGTCGGAGTTTAACTGGTAGTGGCATTTATCAACGTGAACAACATCTAAGTGGCATTATTTGTCCACAAATAATCGAGTGACTATTGTTATCATGTAAGTTTACCTTTCTCTATCACCTCCGACAGACGGGCTATGAGCCCATTGTTGTACTCATATTATTATTTTTCTTTGTTAAACATTGTGTTTTTGTAAAAATAAATATGTTTCTTTCTTTCTTTCTTCTTCTTTCTTCATTGTAAACATTTCATTGTGGGCGTTGAGATTTGATGATGGTGAGGTAGGCAGATACGATCAAGTGTAATGCGATAAACCAAAACTTATAAGTTCACATTTGATTCTCTTGATTACATAAAAGGTAAAAAATGCGCAGCTCAGTCCCATTAGGAGGTACTTGGTGTTTGATTCTATCAGTAAGTTAACCTAACAAATTATCGCAACTCAACGCAATAGTCATCCAGCAAGTAGTTTCTTATGATTTTACCATAATTTGCGTTCTTCGAAATAATTTATCGATAGGAAGCTATGCTCTTGGTCACCACTAACATTATCCATTAATCGTTCCTCGAGCTCTACCTGAAAGATATGCTTGTATAACATTAGGAGTCTTTATAAGTAATCTATCTCTCAAGATACTGCAAGAAAAAAAAATCGTGGGAAAGGCAACTTGTAGTTCTTTAAAATTGTTTCTTATACGACCAGTAAGATGCCTTGATGCGTACGTTAATATAACTCCTATAATTGGATTCTGTCAGAACTCTCAGCGCTAAGTAGGTGATTACTATGATTGTCACCTGTTATATGCGCAACATCCTTTGCGGTAAGAATTACATTACACTGCGCTTTTTAGCGGGCAAGCTTGTATTTATCCCTTGCGACGGAACCTGTCAAGGTTCAGTAAAGGGTGCGGAGTGAATGGTCACTAGCTGGATGACCTGTTGCATAGAACAGTTGTCGGTTAGTCTGTGTGGTTAAGTTGAACAAGACTTAAGGATAGGCAAACAAATACCCGTATAATCATTTCGGGATGTCAAGTACACTGGTGATCACTGATTAAGATTAAGGGATCACCCTAAAAAAAAAAAAAAAAAAAAGTTTCTATTCAGATTTGCGCATGACCGATAAAAAAATATTGTTCCACGCCAACGAAATATAGAATTTGTAAGTATACAGTATCCCAATGAAGAGTTTACCAATTCCAACCCATTGGAACGTTTCAGTTAAAAATGGCCAACGAACACTTTCCTTCGAAAAACTGATTTTGGCCTATTCAAAGAAATAACAATATGAATGTTCCAAGAGGACGAATTTAAAAACCGCACAGGAAATCGAAAAGCCCGTCTCATCATGAAGAATTTGGAAGGGGGGGGGGGGGGGGTGTCCAAATCCGTTCAGTAGGCAACCAAATGTTTACAAAAAAAGTCAACCGTTTTTAGAAAATTGCGCACAAAATTGAGGGATCACTTAATTTTTACTGCTTGTAATCAAAGCTATCATGCGGCTTGTGCGAGGATGAATGAGGGCAACAGAGATGAAATCAAGTTTTCTATCTTGAAATAATTATATACCTAATCGTAATTAACAAAAATAGCAATTTTAATAAAACGTACAATACAAATACGAAATCAATTTTTCAAAACTTTTAATTCAATTTGTTGAATTTTTTCAAATTAATAAGTAAACTTGTTGCCGCCCCTTGCAGTATGAAGGGCAACACTATGCTTCGGGTGAGAAGCTATGACCACTATTTCGGACAATTTGGACCTATATATGTTTTTGATCCGAACAATGTGAAATTAATAACATGAATATGAATTTCCTGTCTAACAAACCCATTTGTAACAAATCAGCTTGATGGTCCGTTGGCTTTGCATAAGATGATTACCTATCTAATATGGGTTATATCGAAAACACCCAAAACCATACTGATGAGGTTGCAATGCACTTTTACCGAATTTGTAATACAACCCATCAAATATAGCAAAGTATTGGCATTAGTTCATTGCCGTACAGTAAGGTAAGTATACTGTATAGCATTTTTAGTTTGACATAATATAGTTTGGTAATATACCTCATACATACACAATGTAGTTTGGTACGAGTGAGGAACAATACCTCACTCATACCAAACTATATTACGTCAAACTAGAATGAAATTTCTACCATTTGTAACCAAAATGTATGTAGTTTCATTCAAATTGGACGATCGGGATACGTATTAGGTACTATACGAAGAAGAAGAACATTATTCATTTTTGTACATATAATTATGTACCTTCTAGATAAGTTACATGAATAATGACAACGTGCATGATAATAATATATGAAAGATCAAAATTCAAAACGAATTATGATAGGTCGTCAGATTAATTTAGGTAGTGTTAGGTACCAAAGTGCCGATCAACTAGGGGCCGAAAGGTGGAGGAGATCATTGCAAGATCGTAAGGCCAGAGGGAAAGCATTCCCTAAGCGGGCAAATAATATTGCATGTTATGCATATAAAAATAATAGCACTTTGCAATTATAATTGCATCTTGACATGAGTTCATTCCTTAAATTCAAGTCGCTCGATTTGTACTTGAAAGCAAGATGTATTGTTTACTAACTCACAGATAGCTGACCGTTTGACAGTGATCATGCCGTTTTCCCCGCCACCCTTCCTATTCGAGTATAATCCACTCGATCTAATTTTAACAGTTCTGATGCCATCAGGTAGTACACCTAATATTTATCTGATTACACCAGATGTATCCAATTCGGATGACTACAGTAGATAGAAAAGATATGTTTTGGCACAGGGGTCACCCTGCAAGACCTACGATACTAAACCCGCAACGCCACGCATTATTTTTGACATTTTCATGTCTTTGCCCTGGCACATAGCACAAAAAACTGTCACGAAATTGCGTAACGAAATTGTGTTACAGTGCCTTTATAATGATTTCCGCTTACAACGACCCCGTTGTTAGGTTTGTTCATTTTCTACACTTTTTAACCCACAAAAATCGTTCACCACTCGTTGGAAAGCTCTCGATTTAACGAACATTTTCATGTTCTCCATAACATATTGACTATACGAATAGCGGAGCTATGGGCATAACTGTTCTCATATTTTGTTTACAAACTAATGATCGTGAGTGTAGAAGATAATTAATCCGGAATCGTCTATTTTATTGAAATTAGGTACCTACCTCTTAATATTAATAATGTCAAAAGCAATAGGTAAAGACATGAAAATGTCCCAATGCGTTGCAGACTCGTATGCAAGCGTTTTTGCTGTTTCTGTGATTCTGGTTTCCATCATCATCCAACATCACCCACACAAACCACACAATGTCATCCTGTCCCGCGTTTTTAATGGATGCCTAGAGGTCGATTTCATTGACTTTATGAAACATCCCACAGTCATCGACAGTGTTTTGGCTAGTTAGTCCATGGCTAAAACACATTCTGTGTTAAAACCTAACCAACCAAAACCTGAGGCTAGCATCAATTGCTTCTAGCCAGTCACAGGGAATATATTGAGGTGCCTAAGATCCTGTAGGTGTGTTATAAAACAGCGCGAATGTTTCTTTGAAAATTAGCTCTTATAGCAATGATGCATGACTTGGACTTTTTCATTTCAACCCTGAATGGTCCTTCAAATGGCAAGACCTTTCAGAAAAACCCCGATCTCATTGCTCATTGCATGTGTGATTTTAAAAACAATTTACGAAATAGTCGTAAATTTTGTTAACTTCAAAATTTTCGAGAAATTTACAAAAATATCGTTCGTTTTTCAAAAAATTTCAACATTTAAATTTTCAATGAATTTACGGAATTTTTTGAAAAATTTACGAAAATTTCTTTACTTTCAACAATTTCGAAAAACCAGCGAAATTTTCGTAAATTTTTTCGAAAATTGTTGAAATTAATAACAAAATTTACGAAAATTTTGGAAATTTTTTCGAAAAATTCGTAGTGTTGCGGGTTTCGTGTCTTGCAGGGTGACCTCTATGCCACAATATATCTTTTCTATCTAGGTACTGACTACACACCAGTGTATACCTACTTTAAATCTTGTTTGTGATTTGATGGCATCGACTTGGCAGAAGGAATCGGCGAAATAAGCACAGCTCTTGACCAACATCGGTCAGTTCTAGTTCTCAAGATTTTATCAAGCAATATGAAGCATTTCCATAGCCTTTCCTACTAACATAGGTAATTTCTTCGAGTCTTTGGCCATCCTCCAATATTACTGTCAGCAACCCGAGGTGATCCTTCTCGACGTGCCAAAGCTATTTGGTTAAAATTAACTACGTGACTTAGCAGGTACCTATCTTATTTGCAATTAGTGCCTATAACAAAACTAGTTTTTCTCCTGGTTTATTTAGCGTTTGGGTTTACAGCAATTAGTTCCTCGGATCTTATGATTTTGGCAGAAATTAATCAGCTAGGATTCGCCTTAGCGACTGATGAAACATCTCACCAGATGAGCAGCCAGCTGCACCGATCGGAATCCTGTTGATGACCTAGACCCACCAAGACCACGAAATCGTGTCCAATAACTCAAGATGGCCAAAATACGTGAAGCGCGGGGCTGCACTCTGCATCCGAGAAAACCGTAATCAAGTCCCGAGGCGTTCGACCTTGCTCGCAAACGCTAATTGTCGGTTTTTAATACAAATCCAGTAATAACCCTTTCCAATTTCGGACGCCTTTCCGTCTGGCTGGAACCAATGATTCGTCCCGTTTCGCCTCCTTTAGCGAAGTTCCCAGTCGTTAGAGCACAATCACACCCTTTCGCGGTCAGCTGAGGGCGATTTTGATAACGATCTACATTTCAGCTAAGCACTCCGTCACGGAACCCGGCCACCACGCCCCTCCGTCTAATGAGATGTGATCCGGGTTTCATGGAAATGTTTGGTCATGAGAAAAATCCATTGCCACGAGGGTGACATAATGTAGGTCTGTTTAGTGCTGCCTGATTGACGTGATGGATTCTGGTGATTTTGCACCTACCCATTAGAGAAGCTTTGAAATCTTAACAGATAATAAATATACCTACCTATGACAGAAAAAAGTAGGTCCTACCTACTTAACATGAGTAGAAGATCGCAAGCGAACTGAATGAAAAAAATGTTGTCAATTACTTATTACACAACGGTTAAAATACGGTTTGGTATTTTAACGTTAATGGAAGAGGAGTAGAAGATGGCAAAAGGACTGAATGCCAAAATGTTGACAGCTGCTTATTACACAACGGTTAAAATACGGTTTGGTATTTGAACAGCCAAATTGAAGACAGAGACACATTTTTCCTCAATCACATCATGAATATTAATGGAAGTACCTACGTGTAAGGCTATTGGGTGTCGTAAATAGAATTCATGAAAATGATTACAAAACGGATCATCACGTGGCCTACCTAACTTAAATGTTTTGACCCAAAAGTTGGAAAAAAAGTCTCCTTGTATCCATCCTAATCTTCTCTGATAGTGTGACTCCTATTTGGTAACACAATAAATCTTGCTAATGAAGATTTGGGTCGACTAACTGCTTGGTTTAATCATAAATCCTTCCTGTCGTGGTACCCCTCTATTTCTCTCCAATGTAAATATGTTAGATTTAACCAATAAATAGCAAGGAGAAAGACGAGCTGTGCGAAGCCTCGGTGGAAACCCGGGAAGGGTTTCCCTCCAACTCCCTCCAGCCGTCCCGTTGGTAGACGGGGGACGAGATGGAGGCACCTTTATAAGGCCCCTGGGTCGCCCAGCTCTTCATTCTACCGACCTCACTCCTACCTGCGACTTCTCTCTCTCTCTTACCTGGGGCCTCCTCTCTCCTACATTTCCCTCGCATATCCATTGTGGCAAAAACCTGGGATGTGCCTCACGAAAGGATCCGGCATTCACTGTGGCGAAAACCTTGGATATGCCTCTCGAAAGGTTCCGGCATTCATTGTGGTGAAAACCTGGGGCACTAGCTGTCAGTAAAAGACTCCGACGAGGCACATCCTTCTCTCTCCTAGGGCCCATTCAAACTAGCTTTATTTTGCGCTCACCACACTTCCAAATGCCTGGTCTGATCGGTATGATTGAGATAATTCAAGGTACTGTGATACCGAAAGAAATATTTCTTGGGAACCACATTATACCCTGCGTGGCAATTTGAAAAGTGTAGGTATTTTCATTTACAACACTCTGAGATGGGATGGCCAGGTAACCAAACTCTGTGGTCTATGGCGGTTTTCACCAGCCTGGAGTTCTGACAAGGGGTTTCCCAGTTCATGCGCGGCTCAATCCCTCCCATTGCTAGACTACGCCACGATGGCCTGTTGTGATACTACAGTTTCCAAAACAGAAACGCTCCAACGTACTCAGAATGCAGCGGTAAGATTTATTTTTGGCTTGCAGCCAGATGAACACATTACCGTGCACTACCTCAGGTTAGAATGGCTGAAATCAATGAACGTTAACGTTCATTAGGAACTATGTGTTCAAACTTCTCAAGTAAATGCTAGTTTATTATCACGTTATCATCACTGATGTAAACTTTCATTTTTCTGCATTAATTATTTCAATACCACATTTATACCACCAGTGTCTATCTATTACCTAGGAGTGTGAACATTTATTTATTAAATTAATATGAGTAGAATCTGATGTGATTTTATTGTAATTTAATCATAATTTCTGCGCAGTGTGGAAGAGAGGGCCTCAGAGCCCTAACAGTTATACAGATAAATTAATAAAGAAGTCAACCAATCAACCTATCATTCTATGAGTACACACTTTACCTAGACTTATTTATATTATTATGGCATTTATTTTTTCTTAATTAATTTCCATCTCAAACGACTTCCTTGAAAATATCGAATCTGTATGCTTCGAATCAACGCCTTCGTAGCTTAAATAATATATGCTTTATTGAGGCCATGCTTAACTACACACCTATGTTGCAAGGGTAGAAAGAGGGTCATGGCTACTTCATGGCATTACTGCTGCCAGTTTGCTGAAGAGTTTGGCGGCAACCGGGCAATAATGCTAAGACATCCGAACAAATCTCAAAGGAGGCAGATTGGAATTCACTCTTGTGTAACTTTCCGGTCAAGTTTTGCGGTTTCCTCGATCACAACGGATTTCTCATTACCCAGATAGGTAATTGCATTTTAGATTCCAAAAACCATGCAAGCGTCGTATGTTCCAACCTTTTGACCCAAGAAACGGAAAAAATGACTCAAGAAAACCTCGGATATCAAGTTTCTCTAAACCGCAGTTGAGAATTCCCAAAATGCATGTAGGTAGGTGTATGATCGAAAGAGCTCTGAAATGGGCACTTTCGTATCTCAACTTCGTTGGTATATAACGTGTGATAATCGTCATAATTATAGCGAGAATGGGTACTCGTGATGTGAAGGATGTGTACGGATATGTTTGCATGTGATAAAATTAATTAAACTACGATCATTATACGTGAACGTAAATGATATATTTTGTAGGGAGATATAATTTACTTCCACACAAATGTCAGCTACACGTAACTCAAATGAAACACCTTCAATGATCTCGGTGTTGGTAATATCCGGATAGCTTCGTAATATCCGGAAACACTCTCGAACACACAATTGTTTTTAAATCCCGAACTTTTCCCAGGTTGATAGCAGGATTTGCAACTCATTTCACGGCACCATCCAGGCCTTTGGCCTTTTAAAGCGTCCGCGTAGGCTTTAACACAAATGCATACCAATTCGATTACCTGTGAGACACCTTTGAATCGCTCGTGCTTCACCTGATATGACGGTAAGTAGTGATCGGCGGTCCCCCGATATGGATTCCCGTTGCCTACGTTCCGAGTTACGGTGTTGGCTTCGATGTGCTAGTATTTCTATCGGATGGAGGTTTGTACTATACCGTATATGTTTGTACTATACCGTATAAATACTGTATGTATTTATGTTATAATACTGATGGCTGATTTTTGTGGATAGGCAGGAGGGGCTCTCCTGCCTATCCACAAAAATAAGGCGAATGAGAACTGACCATGCACTGCCTTCTCGATTCCCAACCATTATCGAACTCAAACCTTTCTCAAACGCTTATCAAGATGGTACTGGATCATGAATGGTTTCTTACGGTTTTCTAGGAGGCAGCTAACAGTCAGAAAAAGCCAGTGCAAACAAACCTAATAGAACATGACGGAGAGCATCAATGTAAGCAGCGTTACTCCCTGTTGCCACAGTGTGTTGGTTTAAGTTAGTGTGGATATAAATTAAACACTTAATTGTGCACTGCCAACCTACCTAATGAAGTTCTCATTAGTCCTCAACGTCATAGTGGTTACATCACTTGCCATCACCACCACAATGTACTCAAATTAACGGTGACCTCAGCTGTATTTTGGTTAAAATCAACAAACGTATCCGATATTTCTTCCTATTAAATAGTTAGTAGCGAAATCTGATGTTGCTGTGATCTGAGCACTAGCCTATCCTAATCGATAATTCTTGCAGTATAAGCAGTAGCGGTGCGTGGGGTCTGAAAACAGTGGGGCACCAGACCAGAACACAAAACCAACGGATTTGTCTACAAAATACCCCAAGGCAACAACACCCTTCCCTTATCTACTGATAGTGATATTCAGCAAAGCTTATCTCTTTTAATCAACACTCTATCTATATGAAAACGTCGACAATTTCTACTGCAAATTAGCTACCGAATTCAAGTGTTACAAAAATTTAGTAAACTAACATACAACAAAACAATGACCCGCGGCTGGTACCTACTTGAATGGAGAAGCTATTGACTAGAACAAACGGCAAACAGCAAACAGGACAAATAAAAATCTGTCATCGGAACCGGGCCGAACGGAAAACGCTGAAAATTTGAAGCAAAAAAATTGAAAACTGACGACAGAGAACAGAGAAAGCGAATGTGATACAGAGACAACAAAAACAAATCAGAAGAAGAAGCATCTCGAATCGAGATGACAAATTGAATCGAAGGAATCGAATCGATTGTGAAATTAACGATTTTGGGGTTGAAATCAGATTCTGGGGCTAGGGCCCAAAGTGGGCGTGGCGAACAACAGTTTTACTCGACACAGCATGCACGGACAGGCCACTTTTCTCGGTTGCCATGGGGACACTAGGTCCCAGGACCTAACTTCCAGTTTCAGGAGGCTAGGTTTCGATTTCGATTGTAGGACATCGATTACTGTCTCTTCATTCCGGTAACATGCTTGGTCTATGGAGCTAACATTAAGAAACCACCATGGATGCTCTAGTAGAATATAGAATATCCATAGCCAGAGAAATCTGGCGAGTGGCTGTTGAATTTTGTGAAAAATGCTAGATAGCTACAGTGTACGGAGGGAAATTCAGATGCCAAGTGAACAATGGTTGGTCTTTTTTACTCTACTGTTTTTGGGTACCGGGGCAGTGGCCCAAGTGGCCTCATGGACGCAATGCCCCTGGGTATAAGGATTCCAACCTTCTAAATGAATCGGATAAAACAATATTACCGTACGCTAGCACCGTAAAGGACCTGAACTCATGCTGTATCTCCCATTATGGTTTAAGATCCAGAAGAACTCATCAAGGCAGCGATTGTAACGAATGAGGCGACGGAACAGACCAGGGAAAAAAAGTGATCAGTAGACATTGCAGAATCGGTTATAGTTAAAAACGTCTCCCCAAGAAAGATGCATTGTGGAAGAATACGAATATCCCTTTCAGTATATATAGTGGCGATGTTTTATCTTAATTGGTGGCCGACAGACATGCTGAGTCCGAGAAGGCCTCTCATGGGGATTCTTGCGCAACCAGATATGAGCTCATTCGACGAAGCGATCGTGAAATTGGAAGCCACGCCATCGTCTTACTTTCTTCATTCCGAAATTTCTCTATTACAGAGCTAAAGAGACCTCGGTCCGAAATCCCCCTACCCTACTAGCCCCCAACCCCACAGAAAATAAGTCCAGTTTCGACACCAACTGCGCCCATTCTAGGCGACGAATTAGAAGGTGACCCTGTTTGTGTTTTTTTTATCCTTCGCTTTCGTGTGTTAATCATTCTCATTTTATAGGACTTTATTAGCTGCAGAAGCTCAAACTTATCGTGTGTTTTGAGAAGACCAAAACTAGTTCTTCACTTAACACCTACAAGTGCAAGGTGAAATGTCCGGATGAGATTCCATCGCCGTTTCACGGATTTGATTTCATTTCGGGGGTTTCTCAGTTAAACTCAAGGTGCCAGTAATTTCATACGTATCGAGGGCATCCACTGAGGGCTGCCTTCGAACTGCTGATTTCGAGATCCTTTGACATTGGAGTGGGCCCATAAAAAAAAATCAAGCTCCCAGTTTTTCAAGGCTTTTTAATATGAATACAAACCAATCTATCTATAATTGGTGCCATGTAATTTTTCATGTATCAAGGCCAAAGCTTTCCAAAAAGTTGTACAAAATAAAAGTTTGCCGATGAGTGGAGATGCAGTCGGTGGGTACTGAGAAATTTTTTCGTTTTAGGTACTTACTGGGAAAAAGTGTTAACTTCATCAATGCAAAAGGGTGTGATATCCCCCAGAAACAACCCTGTTGTAAAAATTTACACGCAAAAAAACCGCCTCAGCCGTAAAAAGGATTGATAACGATTTCACCCGCCAAACTTGTATCCTCGGTGCTTCGTACCTCGCTCTTGGATGTACATATAGAAACCTATTATAATCTATGGAAACCTACAGAAACCAGTTCCTTCTCCCAAAACTTGAAATATCTTTCATCGCTGTTTGGCGTGCAGCTTTTAGTCCCCCGAGCATGCTATTTTGGCATGGATATAAATTATTATTCCGGCTGAGGATTTTTTTTTTGCGGATAAATTTTTAAAAAAGGGTTGGGGGTTTGGTGGGTGGAGGGGGTCCGAGCTATGGGCATCTACGTTTGTTGGTTTTGCATTACTATACCTATGAGCACCCAATTGTATACCTAATGTACGTGTTCCAAAAGGTCCTGATTGAAGTTTACCTTAATTGACTTCTAGGAATATTTTAGTTCTCAAGCATAATTATTATCTTGCAAAGCATGAGGACGTCAAATACATTTTTGGATAAACTTTATTTTTTCAACTTGGAGTTTGAATTTGAATCCGATTGATTTTCTATAATAATAAATGATTGGAAGAAACGTGAGATATCCATCTGGAATTCCTGCTCGTTATATTAATGGGGCTTTTTATTCCGACCCTCCAGCCAGAAGCAATCCCATTTTCAAAACGACACCTTCGCTCCTTTTATCAAATAACGAATGAGACCAGAATAATTCCGAGTTTTTACGCCCGGGCGTCGGCATTCGCATTTTATGGGACTCTGATCGCCCTAAACCTGACCAGATCCTCGTCTGGAGCATCCCAAACTAGTTTACTTCGCACCTACAAGTGCAAGGTGAAGTTACCCAACGCCGCTCCCGCTCCGCCTACGGCCGATCTGGGCTAATTTTCGGGACCTCAGAAGCCATAGGTGTGTTTATGTTTTGTAAGAAACCAGAGCGTTTCAAAATTGTCAAAACGGCCCTTGTGAACGTGGTGATTGTGAAAACCTGTCGACTCCGAGTGAAGGGTAGGAAAGTGGTATTTTTAGGTTGAATATGTTGTAGGGCCCCGCAGCTTCTCTTGGACATTTTTGCTGTATTAGGTAGGTACCTAAATATTACATCTGCTGCTTCATCTCTCAATCAGATTCCGTGAAGAGAACTTGGAGTTAGACAGATACAATAAGAATCATAGTTTTTATCGGCATGACCACAGAACACATCATATGGTATTACATTTCCTATTCAAACATTTCTACACCAAGAGTCCTAGTTTGGAGATGAGTTTGTTTAAAAGAACACAGCTTGCCGATGTTTATGCTCGTGATTAACGAACGGCAAAAATTGGGTAGGTTGAAATAACAAATGCTTAAGAAGAAAAATGCTTAAACCACATTCCCGGGATGCTGCTGTAAATAAAACTGCCGGCTGCTTTCAACTTCTCTTCCGTCAACATTTTTTTAAACTATTTATAATTGTTTAAAATTCTGTTGACCTCGTAACAACGCTCGAAATTTGATTATCTTTAACAATAAACTTGAACCAATATCGATGGCAAATGGAGACACCTGGGGGCCTATTCACAAAGCGGAAGAGACATCTCTTTTCGGTCCGACTCTCTCTTTTGGCAGAAGAGATTTTTACAGTATCCATGACAGGGTTATTCAGTAACTTCTAAAAGAGAGAGTTGGCGGCCATCTTGGAATTTTCGATCTCTTTCAGAGAGACAGCTAATTAGGTGTCTTTCCTCGAAAGAGAGAGTCTATTTCTCGATTGTTTGACAGCGATAAATCGTGTAATATCCTTGTCCATCCGCAACCTCATCAGTAATTTTGATCGTGTGTTTGTTTTTTTCATTCCATAAATGAAAGTCAATTTTCATTAAAAATATATACATATTATTGATTCATGAGTAAAAACGTCTAAGTGCGGGTTGAGGTAGGTAGTACCTACCTAAGTAGCTCTACCTACCTAAGAGTGGGCATTCATTAGGTGTAGATATATAATACAAGCATTGAGCCCCCTAATTCGACTTTTTCTTTTTATAATTGACTTTTATTTCAATTTCATTTAAACTCTCATCCCATTCATGAGTAAAAACGTCCAAGTATGGATTGAGGTAGGTAGGTACCCATTGAATAGGTATTACTAATGCGTTCATTATTAAGGAATTGAACTCCCAGGGGCATAGACATCTCGCACTTCATGGATACTATGGGATTTTTATGCATTAGGACCCCGGAGACATTGGAAGAGACTGTCTCCCGGGGGAGACTATCTCTCGCGGGAGATTTTCAAAATAGAGAATCTCTTTCCACTATCTATTTTAGTGAATAACTGAACTCAACCGAGTCATGAACTATATCTGCCGAGCATCCAACAGTGGCCGGTACTGACGCCGTCAAATCATTTGGAACTTTTAATAAAATACTTTCGAATGTCTG
The DNA here is from genome assembly GCA_954871275.1 of Leptopterna dolabrata. Classification (NCBI taxonomy): domain Eukaryota; kingdom Metazoa; phylum Arthropoda; class Insecta; order Hemiptera; family Miridae; genus Leptopterna; species Leptopterna dolabrata. The sequence continues at coordinate 43,283,507 of OX940982.1, read as the reverse complement.
CTACTCACCTGAAAAAGCTACTAACTCTTCTCACTGTTCTTTCAAATGTAAAATAGAAAAAAATTGTGGTTATACCTCTCATTATAGAAATGGGTCTTTCACGTTTTCAACATTTTCATCAGTTATGAACTCGGTCTCTCTTCGTGCAAAAAAAAGTAAGACTATTGGCGTGCTGTAGTCCACATGACTTAGGTACATGAACTGGGGTCGTTCTTCTACTCGAGAAATCTAGCACTCGAAAAACTAATTTTTTCCACAGCACTCGGGAATGCCTTTCATATCTTTTCAAGCTGTTTGTTGTAGGTGCTTACCTACATAGACAATGAGGTGATGTCTTCTTTTTGTTTAAAGAGATCTGTTCCTTAAGTAATGAACATAACCAAGAAAAAAGCGGTCATATGAATGCGTGACTATTCACCAACTAGCAAAAGTTACACTTTCTGAATCGTATTGGTTCACCCCCTCCGAAAGGACTCATAAATTTCCGATACATTCTCAGCACGAATTTAAAACATCGAAATGCAGACAGGCCTTGATAATATTTGCCCCCTTTGATCCCCTGCGAACTGAGACTGCGAAGGTGATCGGCGGAACGCTCTCAGGAACTAGCCTTTTATAACGCACACATGAGTTATACAACTACAAGAGGATGATACATGAGTTACAGGTAAACCGACTAATGTTCCACAAGTTATCCCCGGTCCGGGTGCACTTGGCCTCACGTGCTTGAATTATGTAAAGATTTCGGGCAAGTCCATCCATAATCTGTTACGTGATTAGTCAAAATATTGCTGCTATGTAACGACGAAAGTGGATCAACGAATCATTTTCAGTAGATACCTTCACGTACATATTTATCGCCGTACTTGTCGAGATTCAACAATATTAATGTAAGGAATTAATATTAGTAGATATGTTTTGATTTGTCTTTTGTGTTAATACCTACGGTTTACCGACCATCAAAAATATGGTGGCCTAAGAAATGAGAAATGGCCTAATTATTTATAATAACATGAACCTAAGTATTATTATCATTATAATGATTAAAATTATTATTATAAAGATTAAGTTATCATAATCATTAAAATTAAATTATTATTGTAATTATCAATTAAATTATTATTATTATTATTATTATTATTATTATTATTATTGTTGGGTATTGACCGTTATTACTAGAGAAAAAAAACAGCACAACACTAGAGCGAATTCATTGATTATGTATTTACAAATACTGAAACTGGGAGAGCAATTATAAAGGAGACGACTGAAAATCTCGCGAACAAAGCATACAAAAAAACGAAAAGGATTGGAGAGAAAAACATAAGGTTACCATGTTACCAAGGGAAATAAAAACTGAATTCAGCTGTCCAAATGGACAGAACACGCGCGTCAGGGAGTCATGGGGTTGGATCTTCCTCTGTCGTAGGTAACTGAAGCGGAGACAGAACAATTATTATTATTATTATTATCATTATTATTATTATTGAATTTAAATTATTATGCTCTCCAGCGAAATGAGTATCGGATTCGAGTCGGAAATGAGAAAAAGTTCCAAAACACGTAGGTATGTATCATTTTGGAAAAAAAATGCCTTACTTTTTGGACCTCTGAATTCGTTGGGAAGATTTTCACTTCGTAATAGCACAACTTGCGTGTTATGCTAATTTTTACCCGACTGTACAGCAAATTTTGGCCGAGAGATCCTTCAGGTATCAGTTCATTTTGGTTTCTTACCTACCTTTCTTTTTAGAAGTCAAACATGGCCAAGCCACGAATCAACAGCAAAACGCTGCAAATTATTACACAATGGTTTATTTTTACCTGAGCAGATGCCCCTTCTGCGCACATCAATGTTTTCTATGGTCAGTACTACCCTCGTGCTCCTCCCGGGAAAGCCCTAAAACGAGTTATTGGCGCCGGCCTGGGAATTTTCCATACAAATGCGCAGGATTCAATAATTCAATAATTAATTACCTATTTCTTGTTATTCATGAAGCATAATGTTTGTTCAGTTACAAAAGTACCTATCAGCAAAATCCAAAAGAGCCATCATTCTTCAAATGAAATATCACAAAACAACCAACTCGACTTCATACTCCGAGATTATACCTACTCAGGTGATCCCTAGCAATGACGATATCTGGGCCGGATTTATACCGTTTCATTCATGATCATGTTGACGATGCTTTTTGGTGCAAACGAACGGCTGGTCGTTTGCACCAAACGACCAGTAGGCGTATGCTTCGAGTGGTCTCAAAAAATACTTTAGTTTGAGATCAATTAAACAGTAAAAAGCCCTGTTAACCCTTCAATGAAAGTTTTCGAGTTACGGCGTTCTGAAAATTTCAACCCCTGCTTTTCACCCCTTAGAGATGACTGACAGTACCGCCGAGCTCTCGGACCAACTAGACCCCAAACGGGACCTACAAACCAAATTTCATTAATTTTGGTTCATGGCAACTAAGAAAAGTGCGAAGTAGGCGTACGGCGGACGGACAGAAATTTTGCTTTATTATTCTCAATAATGAACCTTCGGAGTCGAGCATAGAAAAAAATTAAAAAATTAACCCCCCACCAACTTTGATGGTTTACGTTTCAAGGTACGTAGAATCCGAAAATGTAATAGAAAAATTCTGCCCGCACATCGTATTTCGCACTTTTCTTAGTTATCAGGAACCAAAATTTCTGAAATTTGGTTTGTAGGTCCCGTTTGGGGTCCATTTGGTCCGCGAGGTCGGCGTTACTGTCAGTCATCTCTAAGGGGTGAAAAATAGGGGTTGAAATTGTCAGAACGCCATGGCTCGAAAACTTTCACTAGAAACGTATGGTTTTTTACGTTTTTAAATTGATCTCGAACTAAAAACTTTTTGAGACCACCCGGAGCATTGTACGACCAGCCGTCTGTTTGCACCGAAAAGCTTCGTCAACACATGATCGTGAATGAAACGGCCCAGATATCATTGCTAGGGAACATCTGATTATAATCACGGATGGCTATATATATGAAGTCGAGTTGGTTGTTCTGTTATATTATTTCATTTGAAGAATGACGGCTTTTTTGGGTTTTGTTGATAGGTACTTTTGTAACATGAATAACCGTTATGCTTCATGAATAACAACAAATAATTAATTATTGAATTATAGAATTCTGCGCGTTTTTATGAAACTTTGATTCCTGGCCCTGCTCCAATACTCGATTTAGGGCTTTCCTGGGGTGAGCTCGAGGGTGTTGACCACAGAAAACAGTGATTTACGCAGGTAAGGGGCAGCTTTACAGGTAAATAATAAACCGTTGTTTTATAATTAGCAGCGTTTTTTACTCCCGGATAAAACGGCCCTTTCCGTGAAAATTATTCCCAATTAGAAGGCCTACCAAACCCCTGTGACACGCTGCAGAACCTACCCAGCGTATGCGAATGCGAATGCTTCGTATTTGAGATGTAAAGCACTTATTCCTTTTCAACATTCACGTTTTTTATTTTTGGTCTGTTGATAGTTTCGAGCTCGAAAATGCATAAAAAAAACCATGTTTTTTGGTGGTACAACATTTATGTTTAAAATTCGATTATATTAGTCTAGAATGAGTAGATAGCAGAGAATGGATATCATTAACAAAATAAAGCAATTGGTGTAATTTAATTTCGGGGTTCCCCCCCCCCCCCCCCCCCCGGCCAATCTGCACCCCCCCCCCCCCTTCCACAAGTAACACATTTCTTTCTTAATGGCGTCTAACCACTTCAAATTTCAAATGACACGGTTTGTGGATCTATGAACAAAAGCTGATGTGAATGTTCGTCCATAATCCATTGTAATATTATGATGTACACCTACTCAAAGAAGACCCCGCCCAAATCGCGGAAGTCCCCGGGTTGGGTTACCACTTCCACCCAGTGGGAACTGCTGCCCAGTCGGCTTGGCAGTGACATCACCACCAAGTGATGTAACAAATGTGCGAAGTTTTTTTTCCCCCAATGATCACCCAGCCCTCTTGGGTCGGTTACTATGAAACAAGTTTTTCCATGGTACAAGTCCAAGATGAGGCCTTCAATTTTGGTTTATCATTTCCAATAGAACCGAGTTTGAAATAAATAAATAAATAAATAAATAATGATAAAAAATCAACCCTGATGGTTTGCATTTCAAGGCACGTAGAATTAGAAAATGAATTTTTTTCCGTCTGCCGTTCGCCATACCGCAATAATTAACCGAACCAAAATTAATTAAATTTGCTTTGCAGGCCCCGCCGCACCTCGACATTCAATAGAAGGGTATTTTATGCCGTTTTTAAATTGTTTCCCAATCTTATAATCGTTTTAGACCACCCGTAGCATTGAAGCCGTTCATCACAGTAAGGCTTTGAAGTGTGCACCGAAAAACTTCGTCAACATGAGTGTGAATCATACGGTAGGTATATGTACATCCAGCCCAGCCCAGATAAATTATTATCATTGCGGGGGAATATCTGATTATTACGCAAGGTGATACTATTTCATTTGAAGAAATATGGTTATTTTTGTATTTTGTTGATAGCAAATCCGCAAATCTTTGCCACACGTATAATTTCCTCAGTTCGAATCAGATTTTGCTGAAACTTGCGGGTTAGGCCCCAGATGGTCTCCAACGAATTACAGAACCAACCAGTTACAGAATAATCCAAATTGGGTGAAAATTTGGTAATATGGTGAGGGTCCTGCTCGTGTTCAGCAACCATCAGAATTTCAAAAATGACCGCGTGGGGTTTCTTTTGGGGCCGAACTGGCACGTTACAGGTGATGGCGGCGGTTGAAAAATGCATATTTATGAAGGTACTGTAATATTGACGAACGCTACAGATCTTATAGTTCGAATCAGGTGGCTCTTTTGGGTTTGCACCAGTTGTTCTATTTTATTGAAAATTCGTTGAGATCTGCAGATGACATTTGCTGCAGGTAAAATCTATGACTCGTTTGAGGCAGGAGTAGGTATACATATCCACTGAAAATACCTATCTGTGATATTGATTCAATGTCATTATCTCAAAGATAACCAACCACTTTCAATACGTTGTAACTAGAAACGTTGTATTCTGTGTCTCTAGTAGGATGTAAATTATTGGAAGGTGGCTATGAATCAAAAAGATCAACAATAGCAGTTAATTTAAACAGCGAAATGAATAAGTGAAAATAGCTTTAAAATTTTTGAATCAGAAAAGTTCTTAAACAAGCTGAACTCCACATTCTGACGATATAAATCTGTTGCCAGTTGATTATACTGGAAAAACAAGTAAATATTCGTTATTTCTCATGAATAATAGCAATTTCCTCATCTTCTAACAGCGTAATAAACGAGTGATAAAAATAATCAGCACCAACAGCGCCATTGGCGTAATGATCCCAACCCACTTGGCCTAACTCACCGGGCCCCTACGCATTAGTAAGGTTCGTTTTGCCCGCAACACATCTCCGTTGGTGGGGTTGCCTACAGATGACAGTGCAGTAGTTTACAGATTATTAAGCTAAACCGAATTATAATGCAGGATCCGAGGGTGTTTGACCGAACAATGTCAATATTCATACCCATCCATAACGCAAGAAAAATAATTTACAGCACGCCTCGAAATAACCACAACGATTTCATTCACCGTCCCAAACATTTCAAAATACAATATAATAGTTCCCTATCAATAAAGCCTGGCTTCAAGGAGTAGTGCTAAACTGTTATTTCCTAAGTAAGCGCTCTACCTACATATTGTTATTAAAAAGTACAGGTACTTCAAGGCATATAGAAATTTACTGTTACATAGACTACTACGAAATCACTAGATTTGTTACCAAATCCTAGGTAACTAATTGTATGTTAAATCTGAGGAAGAAAAATATTCATTACACAGAATAGAATTTTGTGATAGGCTGAAATAATTTTTATATGTTAGCGATGAAGATCCGTTCACCTGTACCCTTCTTGAGGACTTTGTATGGGCATCCGAAGCAGTCGGGTTTTCCAAAAGACAGTGAGTGGTGTCTAATATATTTTCAAAAGGAAGTGATTGTGGGCCAGTTCAATAAATGAAAAGTTCGTTACCACCAATATGAGACTCGGATAGTGCAGCAAGGTTTCTCTGTTTTATAAGTTGCTAATTATTTACCTATTTTATTTTTTAAATAGGGTTTTTTGATTTTTAGTGGTATGCACCTACACGTTATGTACTACATAATAATTGCGATCTCATTGTTATCGAAATTCCTAAGAGTTTTGCTTTGTGGAATCGGGTATACATTTCCCGTTTGATTTCCCGGTTTAGTTCATTGTCTTGAAAACATGTTTAATTTCATAAATATCTGGTTGTGAGACAAGAAAGTGATATTTTCCGTGATGGTAATATTGCAAACTCCCTGGAGTGTAGACCTATGCTATTATTTATTTTTTGATTATTTGTGTTATCTGCCATCTCGCAAGACAGGCGAGACACTATTTCTTGTTCCTCTTTAGCCCCAGTTATTACACAGATTCACTGACATATTGCGCCTGTACCCCCATGACAGTACACTTGGAACTAAAAGTTGCAAGATGCTGTGACAACCTCATATGGAAGTTAGGAACTTTGGTTCAATGTTATAAACCGTTACACGATTTGGAGATCCATCCAGCACGTAAGGCTTGCAGGTTAATGCTCTATAAGGTAATTCGCTGAACATCATAAACCTCTCCACTACCAGTAATAATATGTCAGTAAGTGACATTGTTTCAAGACGTCTGCGGTGCTTTGGGCTCCTCAGTGCTCCTTGGATCTGCGGTAATGGTATCGACCTATCTATCTACCTATCTATCTATAAATGGCGCTCCAGACCAGGGTACCATTGTATCTTTCCGGGGTGAGAGTAGCAGCAGCTTTGTTGACCCAGCTACACAAACTCGACTACGTCAACGTATTCGAACAGCTGGTAGAGTTCATCATTGTTTTGCCGTCGCCACTGTCCTATTTCACATACCGGGCCGAGGATTCTCTGAAGGATCCTTCTTTCGAAGACTCTCGACATGCTCACCGACTGCTTGCTCATCACCCACGCTTCCGACTGAACGTCAGGACGGGGCGAAGCAATGCCATGTAGAGGGCTAATTTAACTAGAGTTGAGGAGCGGCAACACTCCGAAATAGCACCGATTGGCAGCCAGTGTCCTGGACTTTTATTTCGACTGTGCAATCATTGTTTTCTTGCACCTTAGACCCATGGGGACTGAAATTGTCCACTATTTTGAAACGCCATGGGCCAAGGAGTATGTCCGGGGTCCTGATTTCGTTGGGAATCCTACTGGAGACCATGCTGTCATGGAAAACGAATTGTAAATCCGCTGAAGTGGATAAATTCTTTGTCTTAGTTAGAAATGCCATGTAGAGGGCTAATTTAACTAGAGTTGAGGAGCGGCAACACTCCGAAATAGCACCGATTGGCAGCCAGTGTCCTGGACTTTTATTTCGACTCTGCAATCATTGTTTTCTTGCACCTTAGACCCATGGGAACTGAAATTGTCCACTCTTTTGAAACGCCATGGGCCAAGGAGTATGTCTGGGTCCTGATTTCGTTGGGATTCCTACTGGAGACCATGCTGTCATGGAAAACGAATTGTAAATCCGTTGAAGTGGATAAATTCTTTGTCTTAGTTAGTAATGCCTTGTAGAAGTTTAATTTAACTAGAGTTGAGGAGCGGCAACACTCCGAAATAGCACCGATTGGCAGCCAGTGTCCTGGACTTTTATTTCGACTCTGCAATCATTGTTTTCTTGCACCTTAGACCCATGGGAACTGAAATTGTCCACTCTTTTGAAACGCCATGAGCCAAGGAGTATGTCTGGGTCCTGATTTCGTTGGGATTCCTACTGGAGACCATGCTGTCATGGAAAACGAATTGTAAATCCGTTGAAGTGGATAAATTCTTTGTCTTAGTTAGTAATGCCTTGTAGAAGTTTAATTTAACTAGAGCTGAGGAGCGGCAACAGTCCGAAATAGCACCGATTGGCAGCCAGTTTCCTAAACTTTTATTTCGACTCTGCAATCATTGTTTTCTTGCACCTTAGACCCATGGGAACTGAAATTGTCCACTCTTTTGAAACGCCATGGGCCAAGGAGTATGTCTGGGTCCTGATTTCGTTGGGATTCCTACTGGAGACCATGCTGTCATGGAAAACGAATTGTAAATCCGTTGAAGTGGATAAATTCTTTGTCTTAGTTAGTAATGCCTTGTAGAAGGTTAATTTAACTAGAGTTGAGGAGCGGCAACAGTCCGAAATAGCACCGATTGGCAGCCAGTGTCCTAGACTTTTATTTCGACTCTGCAATCATTGTTTTACTGCACCTTACACCCATGGGAACTGAAATTGTCCACTCTTTTGAAACGCCATGGGCCAAGGAGTATGTCTGGGTCCTGATTTCGTTGGGATTCCTACTGGAGACCATGCTGTCATGGAAAACGAATTGTAAATCCGCTGAAGTGGATAAATTCTTTGTCTTAGTTAGAAATGCCTTGTAGAAGTTTAATTTAACTAGAGTTGAGGAGCGGCAACAGTCCGAAATAGCACCGATTGGCAGCCAGTGTCCTGGACTTTTATTTCGACTCTGCAATCATTGTTTTACTGCACCTTACACCCATGGGAACTGAAATTGTCCACTCTTTTGAAACGCCATGGGCCAAGGAGTATGTCTGGGTCCTGATTTCGTTGGGATTCCTACTGGAGACCATGCTGTCATGGAAAACGAATTGTAAATCCGTTGAAGTGGATAGATTCTTTGTCTTAGTTAGTAATGCCTTGTAGAAGGTTAATTTAACTAGAGTTGAGGAGCGGCAACAGTCCGAAATAGCACCGATTGGCAGCCAGTGTCCTAGACTTTTATTTCGACTCTGCAATCATTGTTTTACTGCACCTTACACCCATGGGAACTGAAATTGTCCACTCTTTTGAAACGCCATGAGCCAAGGAGTATGTCTGGGTCCTGATTTCGTTGGGATTCCTACTGGAGACCATGCTGTCATGGAAAACGAATCGTAAATCCGTTGAAGTGGATAAATTCTTTGTCTTAGTTAGTAATGCCTTGTAGAAGGTTAATTTAACTAGAGCTGAGGAGCGGCAACAGTCCGAAATAGCACCGATTGGCAGCCAGTGTCCTAGACTTTTATTTCGACTCTGCAATCATTGTTTTACTGCACGTTAGACCCATGGGAACTGAAATTGTCCACTCTTTTGAAACGCCATGAGCCAAGGAGTATGTCTGGGTCCTGATTTCGTTGGGATTCCTACTGGAGACCATGCTGTCATGGAAAACGAATTGTAAATCCGCTGAAGTGGATAAATTCTTTGTCTTAGTTAGAAATGCCTTGTAGAAGTTTAATTTAACTAGAGTTGAGGAGCGGCAACACTCCGAAATAGCACCGATTGGCAGCCAGTGTCCTAGACTTTTATTTCGACTCTGCAATCATTGTTTTACTGCACCTTACACCCATGGGAACTGAAATTGTCCACTCTTTTGAAAGGCCATGGGCCAAGGAGTATGTCTGGGTCCTGATTTCGTTGGGAATCCTACTGGAGACCATGCTGTCATGGAAAACGAATCGTAAATCCGTTGAAGTGGATAAATTCTTTGTCTTAGTTATTAGAGAGTTCCTAAGAGATAAGTTCATTAGGGAACGGCCATATCTTTTGGCCACATCTAAGGCGAGCAGCCTTTGGATGCTAACCAATAAGTCCGGTTTGACAGAAGGTGGTGGGGGTAGGAGTGAATTAAAAAGTAACGTCACTTAACTTAGCACAACGCGAAATCCATTCAGCTTCAGTAGGTATACTAGTATCCGTAGGTATTCTCACTTTTTTATCCTAAGTTGATATCGCAACAATCTAGCAAATTCTTTGAAAGACGCTTGGAGTAACTTTGAAAGACGCTGGTGATGGCGAGGACCGACGACACATGACGCGTTAAAAAAAAACGACAAAACGCGGCAAAAAACTGTGCACTGTTACCCTTGAGTAAGGTTAAAGACGGTTCCTAAAGTTTGTGCTCTGGGAGATAACGCGCCTTATGTATAAGGCCGAATAAGTCGAACTTAAGGAAATAAGTTTGAACTTGGGCGACGCGCATGCGCAGTTGAATTAAATCCGAACATATCTTCCCGACTTTAGTCTTTAGGAACTCTCTAGTAATGCCTAGTAGAAGTTTAATTTAACTAGAGCTGAGGAGCGGCAACAGTCCGAAATAGCACCGATTGGCAGCCAGTGTCCTAGACTTTTATTTCGACTCTGCAATCATTGTTTTACTGCACCTTACACCCATGGGAACTGAAATTGTCCACTCTTTTGAAAGGCCATGAGCCAAGGAGTATGTCCGGGGTCCTGATTTCGTTGGGAATCCTACTGGAGACCATGCTGTCATGGAAAACGAATTGTAAATCCGCTGAAGTGGATAAATTCTTTGTCTTAGTTAGCAATGCCTTGTAGAAGGCTAATTTAACTAGAGCTTAGGAGCGGCAACAGTCCGAAATAGCACCGATTGGCAGCCAGTTTCGTAAACTTTTATTTCGACTCTGCAATCATTGTTTTCTTGCACCTTAGACCCATGGGAACTGAACCCCATGAACACTCTTCACTCTTTTGAAAGGCCATGGGCCAAGGAGTATGTCCAGGGTCCTGATTTCGTAGGGAATCCTACTGGAGACCATGCTGTCATGGAAAACGAATTGTAAATCCGTTGAAGTGGATAAATTCTTTGTCTTAGTTAGTAATGCCTTGTAGAAGGCTAATTTAACTAGAGTTGAGGAGCGGCAACAGTCCAAAATAGCACCGATTGGCAGCCAGTGTCCTAGACTTTTATTTCGACTCTGCAATCATTGTTTTACTGCACCTTACACCCATGGGAACTGAAATTGTCCACTCTTTTGAAAGGCCATGAGCCAAGGAGTAGGTATGTCCGGGGTCCTGATTTCGTTGGGAATCCTACTGGAGACCATGCTGTCATAGAAAACGAATTGTAAATCCGCTGAAGTGGATAAATTCTTTGTCTTAGTTAGCAATGCCTTGTAGAAGGCTAATTTAACTAGAGCTTAGGAGCGGCAACAGTCCGAAATAGCACCGATTGGCAGCCAGTGTCCTAGACTTTTATTTCGACTCTGCAATCATTGTTTTACTGCACCTTAGACCCATGGGAACTGAAATGGTCCATCCTTTTGAAACGCCATGAGCCAAGGAGTATGTCCGGGGTCCAGATTTCGTTGGGAATCCTACTGGAGACCATGCTGTCATAGAAAACGAATTGTAAATCCACTGAAGTGGATAAATTCTTTGTCTTAGTTAGGGATAAACTTTCAGAGGAAATTTCTAAGGAATCTGAGAGCATTATTGAACAGTTTCAACTGCAACGGTTAATTTCAACGGCTTGTGACATTTCTTACCAGTTCCATACTTACATATGAATGTTAGTAGGAGGAGGAGGTGGGCCCTGGAACACAATAGGTAATTAATTATCTTTAATCGTTTTAATCGTTCTTTCTTTTTTATAATAATTCTTATGCGCGCAAGTACATGCCTGAAGGTAGACAGGATGACTCTGGCGCTCTATTCCCGCAGCCATCGGACTGAAATGTCGGCAAAACAACTAACTGCATATGAGAAAATAATAATTTGCATCCGAGAGAGGTACATGTTTGACGTAGGTAACTCGAAGAATATTTTTGAACTAATTGGATGCAATACACTGTCTCAAAGATCTGATAGGTAGGTATCCCATCCCCATTTAATAATACTCGCGTTAACTGAAGTTCGAGCCATTAGTCACTGCAGGCTCCGCGATTACTTTTAAAAAACACCTATCCGATGAGGTGCAGCAGTGCATTTCCATTTAATAATCGAATATGCAATTATTTCCGAGCTCAAGCCGACATGCAATCATTCTCACGCTGAGGCCGAAAACGATTAAAGATAATTAATTACCTATTGTGTTCCAGGGCCCACCTCCTCCTCCTACTAATGTTCGACGTAACTGTTACTACTGTAATGCCTAAACCCTAGTGAGGGTACCTACTGACATTGGCAGGAACGCCCATTGATTGACTGAAATAATTTCAGCGTTCAAAAGGAATGCCCACGCCCAGCCGAAAGGAGATAACATAATGGGCGACAACGAGATGAAGCTGAGTTGCCGAAACACATCTTCCGTCCCACGGGGTCTTCTCATTGGGATGTACTGCGAGGATGACGACATTAACGGCACCACTTTCGCGTTCACACCGACCGGCCAGCGGTATAACGATTTCTCCAAAGGGAGGATCAAGGATCAGCTCTTTAGAACGTTCCCTCTTCCTAGACTGGGACAGGTTAATATCATATTTGACAGGAGACCGCTGAAAACTGTTCAACGCGGAAAATTTTGCACATAGAAAATCTGAACTTGATTGAGGCTCGGAAGTACCACATTATTTGAGATTCCACAGATCGAATTAATATTGAATCAACGTGTGAATACCAACATATAACTTTGTTCTCGAGCTGTGTGCTGACAGGGTCAAACCTGCCGTTGAGTTAATAAGTGTAGATACTTAGGTGTTTAATGGGGTAGCTACTCATAGTTTCATAGTGGCTAGCAAAACACTGCAAATTGCTAAACAATGGTTTATTATTTTCCTGAAAAGAAACCCCTTCTTCGTAGATCACTGAACACCTATTAGCGTAAGACCGTGAATTAATAGGGTGGTTTTTTGTGGTGGATACCTGTTCACCCAAACACACACACACACACAGCAAAAATGCCACCAGAGTGCAGAGTTATCAGTAACGTTCGGCAATTTCAGCAGGTACCTACATAATATAATAATTATGCATTTTTCCACCGCCCGTCACCTCATGTAAAGCCTCATTACGGACACTACGGTCATTTTTGGAATTCTCACGGCCGCTGAACCTGAGTGGGACCATCAGCATATTCCCACATCTTCACCAAACTGGATGATTCGTTTGGCTAGGGGACGTAACAAATTGCCTATCAACCAAATCCAAAATAACAACTTTTCTTCATTCAAATGAAATTATATCACGGAGCAAACAACTCGATTTCATAAAGCCATACGTGATTATAATCAGGAGTTCCCTAGCAATGATGTCTGGTGGTATGCAGCACGATTCACACTCATGTTGACGGAACTTTTCGGTTCAAATTTTGGGGCCTCACTGTGAACGAACACTGCTGCATGTACAATGCTCCTGGTGGTCTAAGAAATTCACAAGCCGTAATCAATTATCAAACGTAAAAAAACCGTATAACCTTCTATTGAAAATGTTCGAGCTACGGCGTTCTGAAAATTTCAACCCTTAGAGATTACTGACGGTAACGACGAGCTTCGAACACCAACTAGAGGCCAAATGGTATCTAAAAACGTAATTTAATTAATTTTGGTTCATGGTAACTACGAAAGGTAGGTACGAAGAACGGCGTACAAACAGAATTGTTTTTATTACCCCCCCCCCCCCCCCCACTACTGCAAATTATTATGCAACGGTTTAATTATTTACCTGTTATGCCCCTTCTGCGTCTGTTTTCTGTGGTCAATACCGTATCGGGGAGCATGATTTGCGTAATCATGGTCCCCCAGGAAAGTCCTAAGTCGAGTACTGGAGCCGGCCGGGGAATTACAGTTTCATGAATATGCGGTAGATTCAATCATGTTATCATTAATTATTATCTGTTGTATTCATGAGGTATACCTACAGTTTGCTGGAGTTCGTTAGGTACCTGTCAACAAAATTGATAATAACCATAATTCTTAAAATCAGGTGCTCCCTTTTGCAATGATATCTGGGCTGAATGTATACCGTTTCATTCACGATCATGTTGGCAACAAATCATAGGTAGGTACCCTCTCATCCTACCATGCTATCGCAATGACTCAAATTCGACTAGTAATTCCATAGGTAGATAAGTGATGATGTTGACTGTAGACTGGAAAGGTGTTTCCTCAGCTACGAATGTGGTATCGGTTGCTATTAATTATGGGTAGTTACAGTATTTGTTACGGTAGCCATCTCATTTACTTAGTTTAGGCAGCTAAACTTTGACAGACCCTATTAGGTATTATTTAAATATGATTTACTCGTTAGTGTTAAATTGTTTACCCGGATGCTAACATAGAATTAAATCAAGAAAATATTGAAGGGTGATTGCTTGTTAGGATTTATGGGTGAAGGGATTTTTGATTGGGATGGGGCTGTAGAGGACACTCTTGGTGGAACGAGTTTAGTGCGTTCGGAATCCGGCAGATCGCGTTTGACTACCTTAGTTCAAGGGAGTCGAGAGACGCCTTAGGGCCGATGTCGCTGCTTTTGTGATTTCAATACTTAGGTAGTACCTGCTAAAATCTCTGTCTGATCTTTCTCTCGGAAAAATTTGGTTTGTGCACTTAGGGTCTAGTCTAGTTGATCCGCGAAGCTCGGCGGTACTGTCAGTCTACCTAAGGTAAGGTGTGAAAAATAGAGGTTGACATTTTCAGAACACGGTACTAGAAAACTTTCAATAGAAGGGTTTTTTTAAACGTTTTTAAATTGATCTCGAACTAAAGAGTTTTTTGAGACCACACCGCGCACTGTACGACCAGCATCCGTTTGCCTCGAAAAGCTTCGTCAACATGATCGTGAATGAAACGGTAACAATCCGGCCCGGATATCATTGCTAGGGAACACCTTATTATAATCACGGATGGCTGTATGAAGTCGAGTTGGTTGTTCGATGATATTATTTCATTAGAAGAATGATGGCTGTTCTGTATTTTGTTGATAGATACTTTTGTAACTTCATGCTTCCTGAATAACAACAAATAATATTAATGATTGAATGATCGAATCCACCGTATGTTTATGAAACTGTATTTCCCCGACCGGCTCCAGTGCTCGATTTAGGGCTTTCCTGGAGGGAGGTCGAGGGTAGGTATTGACCACAGAAAACAGTGATCTACGGAGTAGGGGCAACTATACAGGTAAAGTAAACCGTAGTGTGATAATTTGCAGCGTTTTTTTTTTAATTCAATTTTCGGATTCTACGTACCTACCTTAAAACGAAAATCATCAAATTTTTGGGGGATTAAAAAAAAGTTTTCACGCTCGATTCCAAAATTACTAAAAATCTCTAATCGATTTTTTAACCGATTAATCGTACTTCAGGCGTTTTTTATATTTCACAGTAACCCGTTTGGAATATTTTTGAATAGGAAAAGCCTCATCTCTCCTTTGAGGATTTTCCTCAAATCACTGCCCCTAAGGAGGTTTTTGAAGTAGAAACGCCTCAACGTCTACAAATTTAGTTCCCATAATTGTTTTGGAGAAACGCCTCAACACTTGAGAAATTCGTCCGCAAAAGTAGACGATTTTAATATCCCATGATGCTAATTTTTAGTGAAAAATGACCTCACGCTCGATCAGTTATGATGTAAAGATGCGGAGGACATGTGGAGGACAACACCTCAAGAATTTCTATTAAATGCCTCAACCTTAATCAAGCCAATATTGGCTAACGTTGTGAAGGTAATACGCCTCAAACTCAAGTCAGTTGTTGACGAGTTGAGGTTTCTCCGTCACGTCATGCACAAAAATAATACAATAGTTTGAGTCGTTTTAATCCTGAAGTTGAGGCGCGTCACCATCACAGCGCATCAGTGAGGCGGTTATCAACCGATTTTCCGAAACGACCGAATATGAAGTTGATTTTGACCAACGAGTGAAGAATTGAAGTTGTAAAGAAGTTCAGCCCTCTAAATAATTTTTTTATGAGTCAAAAACCTGGGAAATTGTCTGAAATTACCATAAATTTGTATAATAACACTGTAAGTAGTATCAACAGGTGACTCAAGACAAATAAATGGCACTATCAATGATCAAAAATAATTTGTCAAAAATAGGAGCATATTTCGTGTTTTTGGGAGCCAAAATTTGTGGAGTCCATAAAAAATGGGTATTTCAATTATTGCAAATGCAAAAAAACCACAGTCATGCAGCATGGCTATAAGAGCGAATTTTCGAAGTTTTCGGCATCTTCCTCCTCCGCCTAAAATTTTCTGAAAATTAATTTTCGGCCAATGTTTTCCCAACTTGTTACCATACAAAATTAAAACAGGAGTAGTTTTACGCAAAGTAAAATTTGGGGTGGAAGGAGGGGGAGGGGGAAATCAAAAATGTTTTGAATACCAGAAGAGTAGGTATTGGATACGTAACAAATTTTTTGTTCCATTTTTTGCCGAGTAGGTAACACCTCGGTTTGTAGATTTTCCAACGCTGAACACGATGGTGAAGTCAGAATTGCGATATCCCATTCCGTTATCAGATTAGAGCAGACGAACCAGGAAGAACATCACAAGAAATAACCACGTTCCTTCATCTTCAAAGTGCTCCAGTTTGAGAATGGAATGAGATATCGCAATTCTGATTTCACCATCGTGTTCAGCGTACAAAAACCTTTAAAATGAGGTGTCACTTGTCAGACTTTTTCATTTTGGGAATTTATGGGTAATTTTCCCCCCCTAAAATTCCCCAAAACTCCCCCTTAGAGTGACCCGATTCTGCCCATCTTCGAACTTAGCCTGTCGATTGCCAAGACAGATTTTTCGTGCAAATTTGAACTTTTTATCTCAATTCTTTCGAGAGTTATCGTCTGGAATGACACATACATATATAAATATATAAATATATAAATATATAAATATATAAATATATAAATATATAAATATATATATATACATATAATTTTTGGTGTCTTTCGGCCGTGAATTCAGGATGGTCTGAAACGGATTTTGGTATAGAAATCTTTCGGAAATTCGAGTTTTAAAAATTTTGGACCGAGAACAATAGCTTTCTTCGAAAATTCGCTAAAACAATAAATGAACAGCCAACATTTCTGTAGGTATGACCAATAGAATAATAAACCCACGTCACAAGCACTTTGCAGCGTTTTCTATCACACGGCAGAATAGATGAAGTATAGTGATGAACTAGGCACTGTGAATAAACAACATAACCCTGGATCATCTATTGACCCCATATGGTATGGTACATACATGTGGTCGATTACTCACAATGTGTACAACATCCCCTTATCCAATGTGGAAGACTTCGGAGTATGTTTCCTGAAATCACCGTGAGAACTGTTTGACGTGTTGACAGATTTGGACTTGCTTTCTAGTGTCTGAATAATGAACGGGCGATTTTCGTGGGTTGCAAATTCTCCTTTTTTGGCCAAATTCTGTTCAATAGCGGAAATTAAAACTTATTGACCACATAATGGGGTGTTCGTTTCGGAAAGTCAATTTCATTGTCGTATATCCCGTCATGATTGTGTTTTCTAACTTCTCACCTGAGGATGTCATGTCATCGTTAAATACTTTTTGGCTTTACAAACCAAGGTACAGCGCATATTACTGACACTTGGAATTCATGATGATTCTAATTAATATTAATTAGTACTGTCGAACAAAGGAGCCCAAGAAGTGTTCTTGGAGTGGATTGGTTAAGTAATAATTTATTGTTTAGGTAGGTACTCCGTGCTGCAGAATAGGTAGGTTGCAGGTGAAGTTAGGGCTATATTTACATCGGCACCTCCCTACTCGAAGTTTGCTTGAGGTTTTATCCCACAGTGTCATCCACGTTTCGTTGCTTTCAATGCATTCACTAATGAAACTGTTTCACCTATTTCTAAAATAGGTGAGAATAATATATGGCACAGATGACGACAAATTCAACGCTATAGCTGTCGTTGGGTTGGGCACGGACTGCGTTGGATACAACCCGGTTGAAGAACTTGACGAAATGAAAGAGGTTGTTAGAATAGCTGCCGCAGCTGGATGTCGGGCCCTTCAGGATCTGAGCCTTTATAAGATTCAGGTAATGTTTATAACCTTACGGAATGTCCAAGGGGCTAAGCCCCATCATGATTGTGTAGTACATGTACGGCATTAAAATCGAGAGAAAAAAACTGCAAATCGTTACACAACGGTTTATTATTTCCTGTATAGATGGTCCTTCTGCGTCGATCACTGTTTTCTGTGGTCAGTACCCTCGAGCTCCTCCAGGAAAGCCCTAAATCGAGTACTGGAGTACTGGTTATTAAAGTTTCATACAAATGCGCGGGATTCAATAATTCAATCATTCATCATTTCTCATTTTTTGTAGTTATTGATGAAGGATAAGGTAAATAATAATCCGCTTTGTAATAATTTACCTGTACAAATGCCCCTTCTGCGTAGAAAGTTTAATAAACCGTTGAGTAATAAACCGCTGTGCAACTTTACCATTGTGTAATAATTTATCGTTGTGTAATAATTTACCGTTATGTAATAATTTAGTTGTGTAGTAATTTACACAATAATAAACCGTAGTGTAATAATTTACAAATAATAACCGTTGTTTAATAATTTACCTGTATAGATGCCCTAAATCGAGTATTGAGCCAGCCCAGAAATTACATTTCATAATTGTTGTTATTCATGAAACATAACGTTTATTCAAGTTGCCTCTGTGATGTTTCCTCAACTGATTAGATTTAAAGTGAGGTACGGTAAGAAGGGGGAATGGCATCTTGTGGGTACTTGCATCCTTCGGGATATTGGGGAAACTCTTCAATCGATCTAAATTCTACTAGACCAGAACTATCTTGGTGATCCTCGTAACTAATTATTATCATTGGATCATTGTATCATCTGCTTAAACAAGTGCAACTGTTTTCAGCAGTGAAATTTTAAAGTGCTAGTATTGTAATTTTTACAGCGCTTTCCAGTCCATGCCATTCCCCCACCCCACCCTACGTTGTACAATGATTTATAGGTACCTAAGAACAATTACGCCCATTGAGACATCTGACGAAGAAAAAATTACATTGCTAGGTTGACAGTCTTGGGCATGCAGAGTCGGCTGCTGAAGGAGCTACCATGGGATTGTGGATTTACCAAGAGCACAGATCTGAAGACAAGCTCATTGTGATGCCCAAGATAAACCTTTTTGACTCTGATGACTGGATTGGATGGCAAATTGGTAAAATAGGTTTCGAGTGAACACGTGTTGATTATGTATTATTTTCGTCATATTGGTCTGATTTCGTAAATCACATTGAGTTCTACTCCCATCAAACATTTCCTGAGTGATTTTTGGAAGAGAACCAACTGTAGTAACATGTAGGTGGCGTAATTTCTGGCGAGGTAGGTGAGTTTTGTTAACCAATACACGCGCTATACTTCAGAGCTGATCAATTTCTTTGAAAAACCATTTACACTTTCGTAAAGCGACCAGAACTTGCAACACTAAGTTTTGTGAATTTGTACCCTATGCAGTAGTTCCCATACTCATTCCGCTATTTATCTGCACGCAGGCCAACAAAAAGCCTCCGCCCAAAATTTGGCTCGTCAACTGGGCGAAACTCCAGCAAACTTGCTGACGCCATCAGCATTTGCGCAGAGCGCCGTGGAAGTCCTGACGAAAGCTGGGGTTAACGTCGAGGTCAAAGTGCGCAACTGGGCCAAGCTGAGGGGATTCAACGCATTCCTGTCGGTATCCGCTGGATCTTGCCAGCCGCCGATCTTCCTGGAGGCGTACTATGAGGGCTGTGACCCAGACGTTGCTCCGGTTGTACTGATAGGCAAGGGGGTCACATTTGATGCAGGAGGTGAGCAATGCAATCTAAAGTGGTGTGGCTCGGTATTTGCTAAAACCTGTAGTCCGTACTGCAAATCTCGTTGCTGAAGTAGAACCCTTGTCCATTGTGAGAGAGGTATGTACATATTTATGTGCACATACTCAGCCCAAACCCACTCCACTGGACGAGCGAATTTCATCCATAGGTTCTGTTATGCAAAGGAAATTATGCCTCCTTGAACTTATTCACAGTATGCAAGGAATGTGGATTTTTAATTATATATATTTATATATAATTATAATTATATACAACCACTGTGGAAACCATTAAAGTCGCCTCAGCATGGTTAACGTTCCTAACTAACCCCTTCCCATCTTCCTACAAAACCCGTTAAAGCGTTCAGCCCTTGAGCTCGAAACGAAACAGCTCTTCTTTCCCAGCTCCTCATAAATCGCAAAATGTTTGTAAACACACGCGCTGTATTCCTACTCGCTTCCACTCGGACCTCACAAGGAAAGAGGTTGAATTTTTTAATTTTTTTTTTTAAATTCGCGACTTTATGACCGTTAGCGCCACCTCTCAAAAGTAAAGATGCGCTAATCCCGGAGATGTAATGTCTTTTTTCATTAAAATCAATCCAAAATATAATTTTTTTCTGTCTCGCGTAACTGGACCATGAGACAGAGGTGCCTTGTCTCCTGGGCATTTGTGAGAGCACCTCCCGTGTTGTGTCTCAGTTTTTCTCGAAGCCGAAGCAAAAAGGATTGTTCTATATAAGGTGCGCGGCGTCAGTCCGAATGGGTGCTACCGTCTACATTGACCAACGATCGGGATGGAGCCGGGCAGTTTCCACACTTTCATCCTCAGACCACACAAAATCCGATGATTTCTTGTTATTTTTTTCTTTTCATCGAGGTCTAGTCGTTTCGCGGGTGAATCGCGTTTATGAATCTTAAGCGTTCAAAAGGTTATATTAACTGTAAACATCTACGAGCTTCTTCAGTGAGTGTCAACATTACGAGGCCAGTAACCACCTACCTTCCAAGTCCATTGAACCTTACTTCATCATACTCAATGCATAAGTATATAACGATTCTTCAGGCTTAGTGCAAATTCGAACAACGGCTAAGGAATATGTAAATAATCGAAGGGTTGGAGAACAGGTTCCAAGAACAAAAAAGTCTCTTGGAAAAGTCCCTTATATTGATTTAAGATTTTCATTTAATAGCGCGCCCTTTTCAGTCAGTTCTACCATTTGGTGTACCTGGTGGCATTATTTTTAAACTATTTCCTTGTGGTCTTGTCTCACCAAATTAGTTTTCTCATTGTAAACACGTCCAATATACTCAGAATGATCTCGGAAATCTATTTTTATGCCATGATGTGTTTTCCAGTTCCTTTGAAATTCGGGAGTACCGTCCTCTGGAATATTTTGCATTCCCCAACTGTCGAACCTGCTTTGAAAAACGCTGCAAATCCCTGCACAACGGTTTATTATTTTGTATAGAATACCCTCCTGTTACAGATCACAGCTCTATGTATAGATAACCCGTCTATATAATATGATATGTACTATTATATACATATTATGTAGATCGCAGACCCTCCGTAGGTTAGTACCTAACCCCGTACTCGTTACTAGGTACCTACCTAAATCACGAGTTAAATGTTGCTAAAATAATTCTGCCGATGACAAACAGTACCTAACAAAAAGAAACACACATAATGAAGTTCTGAAAAGAAATTGTTGATGAGGAGTGAAAAAAGTTGCAAAAGTACCTACCAACAAACTCCAGCCCCTTCTACGTAGATGGTATAATGAACCGTTGTGTAATAATTTACCGTTGAGTAATGATTTACCGTAGTAATAATTTACCCATCAATAATACTTCAACGTTTGTTCAAGTTTCACTACCTACCAACAAACTCCAAAAGAGCCATCATTTTTCAAATTAAATAATATCACAGAACAACCAACTCGACTTCATACTCCGCCAATATAATCAGGTGATCCCTACCAATGATTGGCCGTATTCACAAATTCCTATTGTGGGCGCGTCTCTGGTTACGAGATTTGGTTTGAATTGTATACAATTTCATTCACACTGGAGTCAAAAATGCCTGTCGGTGCAAACTTCGGGGCCTTACTGTGAACGAACGGCTGGACGTACGATGCTCCGGATGGGCTTAAAAAACTCGCAAGTTCAAGAACTATTTAAAACCGTAAAAATATTTACGTAAAAAAATGGTATAGGCGTTTTGAAAATTTCAACCCCTATTTTGAACCCCTTAGAGATGACTCACAGTAACGTCGAGCTTCGAGGACCAACTAGACGCCGAACGGAACCTATAACCCGAATTTCATCAATTTTTTTTCATGGTAACTAAGAAAAGTGGCCCGTACGGCGTACGGCGTACGGCGTACGGCGGACCGACAGAAATATTTTTATTGCAGTTTTGGATTCTACATACCTTGAAACGTAAACCATCAAATTTTGAGGGGGGGTAAGAATTTTTTTTTGGTTTATTATTTTCAATAATGAACCATTGGAATCGAGCATGAAAAAAAAAATTCTAACCCCCCCTCAAAATTTGATGGTTTACGTTTCAAGGTATGTAGAATCCAAAACTGCAATAAAAATATTTCTGTCTGTCCGCCGTACGCCGTACGCCGTACGGGCCACTTTGCTTAGTTACCATGAAACAAAATTGATGAAATTCGGGTTATGGGTCCCGTTCGGGGTCTAGTTGGTCCTCGAAGCTCGACGTTACTGTCAGTCATCTCTAAGGGGTTCAAAATAGGGGTTGAAATTTCCAGAACGCCTATACCTTTGTTTTACGTGAATTTTTTCACGGTTTTAAATAGTTCTTGAACTTGCGAGTTGTTTAAGACCATCCGGAGCATCGTACGTCCAGCCGTTCGTTCACAGTAAGGCCCCGAAGTTTGCACCGACAGGCATTTTTGACTCCAGTGTGAATGAAATTGTATACTCTTGTCACCAGGGACGCGCTGGATTCAGTCAATCAATCAATTTATTCAATCAATTGATCGAACAATCAATCAAAATTTTCAATTGGCCACTGCTCACTTGAATTGGAATTCATTAATTTGAATTGGAATTCATTTCGAATTGTCTAATTGGCATGGTGCGCATTGGCATGGTCCGAAATGGTTCTGCAATTCTATTGGCCCAACGCTGTCTGCGATTCTCATCATTTTTCAATTGCAATTGGCCACTGCTCACCACTCTACCTAACATCCCCATCTAAATTCCCGACACACTAATCCTATAAACATACACTCCACATTCGCCAAAATTGGCAAAGTTGTGTTAATAAAATATTGAAATTGCAATTGGATTACAATTTCAATTGCACTTTAATTCACTTAGGATTGTAATTGTAATCCTCTAAGATTGCACTTAGGATTGTAATTGTTAGTGCACTTAGGAATTCACTTAGAATTGTAAAAATTGGTATACCATCAGTCTGAATTGGACTTTCATTTGGAATTCATTTAGAATTGTCTAATTGGCATGGTGCGCAGTGGCATGGTCCGAAATGGTTCAATCAATCGTTTTCTTTTGTTTTTTCAATAAATTCATTACGACTGGCCTAGGCCATTCCAATCACAAGGGCCGGCCACGGCTACGCGTTCTGCAATTCTATTGGCCAACGCTGTCTGCGATTCACATAATATGTATAGAGTAGTGCATATTATATTGTATAGACGGGTTATCTATACATAGAGCTGTGATCTGTAACAGAACGGTATTCTGTACAAAAATAATAAACCGTTGTGCAGGGATTTGCAGCGTTTTCATGCTCGATTCCAATGGTTCATTATTGAAAATAATAAACCAAAATGAATCCTAATCTGTCGATATAAGTAGCTACCACTTGATTTTCTACTAAGGCTTGGTATCCTAACCACACGCGAGAGTCATGGAAATATTTCAACGCAGGGATATGTCTCAAACGTTGTCACGGCATGAAGAACCAAAAAGGCGACATGGCAGGAGCCGCAACGATCGTCGCTGCTCTGAGGGCGATCTCGAACCTACAGCTCCCCATCAACGTGCGAGGCCTCATCCCGCTCTGCGAGAACATGCCCGGAGCGTCCGCTTTCAAGCCCGGTGACATCATCAGGGCACAGAACGGTAACTGGTTTAATAAGCTGCGGTAACCCTGAATGTGTCACAGCTAAAAACCGCGCACCTCCAAAAGGAAGTGAAAAGTAGGAAGAGCAGCAATTCATTTCACAACCTACGTAAGGAAATGAGCCTCGCCGATGGTGTCCAACTAAAATAACAATTATAAAGCATTAATTCAATAATGATGCCCACCAATAATTAAGAGTTCATATCCATCAATAACAGTTGATGAGAAAGCTAATTTCTGGTTTTCTGCCCCTGGTGGACGGTGAATTGTATACGAACTAAATCACTCGTGAAGAAATCGTGGAAACCCATTTCAAAGAAAAACGGCGTTATTGAAAAAATAGTCTATTTCCACTAATACACGAAAAAACGCAAAACACACTGTTAGGTATATCGGTATAACAGTTTTGCGTTTTTTCGTGTATTATTGGAAACAAACTTTTTTTCAATAACTCCGTTTTTCTTCTTTTTTTCTTTCTTTTCAGTGAATTGTATGACCGGTAGCAGCACTGGGGGCCTATTCACTATAAGCAAAATAAACATCTCTTCTCCGTCCGACTCTCTATTTTGGCAAAAGAGATTTTTATAGTATGCATGACAGGGTTATTCAGTAGGTAACTTCTAAAAGAGAGAATTGGCGGCCATCTTGATATTTTCGATCTCTTTCAGAGAGACACCGAATTAGGTGTCTTTCCTCGAAAGAGAGAGTCTATTTCTCGATTGTTTGACAGTAATGAATCGTGTAATATCCTCGTTCATCCGCTACCACATCGGTAATTTTGATCGTGTATTTTTTTTCATTTCATAATTGAAGTCAATTGTTCATTAAAAATATATAGGTACATATTATCGATTCATGAGTAAGGGTTGAGGTAGGTAGGTAGCTAGCTACCTAAGAGTGGGCATTCATTAGGTGTAGATATAATAATAATATAAGCATTGAGCACCCTAATTCGACTTTTTCTGTTTATAATTGAGACTTTTTTCCATTTCATTTAAACTTTCATCCGATTTTTGAGTAAAAACGTCCAAGTATGGATTGAGGTAGGTAGGTACCTAAAAGTGGACGTTAATTCCAAATATAATATCATAAAGCGTTTTGCCGCCTAATTAGACTTTTTAGTTTTTTCAATTTTCATTTGAACTTTTCTCCGATTCATGACGAAAAACGACTAAAACCGGGTGCTGGTAAAATTGTTGAAATACGGTGAAAGTATTAGCAGATAGGTAGCTAAGTACCCAGCCAAGTTATCATTGGTAGGTAAAGGAATTTACTGGTAGTGTTTAGGTACCATAGGTATTTCTTCCTAGCTTGTAAGTCGATTGGGAATGTAGGTACATTCATGGGATTTCTAAGAACGTGCGTAAGTATACCTACCCACCTACCAGGTAGATACATGTTGTATTATTTTAGTTCCTCCGTGAATGAAAAAGAAGATACAACGGCACAAACCACGCACAAGTAATAATTAATTTGTACCTACCCATTGAATAGGTATTATTAAGAAATGCGTTCATTATTAATGAATTGAACGGGTGGGGGGGGGGGGGGGGGCACAAAAACTAGACATGAAGATCTCGCAATTCACATATACTATGGGATTTTCATATATGTATTAGGATCGATATCTCTCTTTCTCAAGGTCACTGGAGCTATTCTGTAAAATACACGAACCCGGGAGGCATTGGAAGAGACTGTCTCCTGAGGGAGACTATCTCTCCCGAGAGATTTTCAGAATAGATAATCTCTTTCCACTATCTCTTTTAGTGAATAGGCCCCCAGATTTGAAGATTCAGGCATTTATTACTAGGTACTAATACATAATGGAAGATAGTAGTTGTACGCCAAGTTACACCTATCTTGACATGGAAGATTTCATACCGTATTCTGCATTTTCCCCACCATTTTCAGGAAAAACAATATTGGTTCAAGATACATCTCAAGAAGGTTGCCTCGTATTGGCCGATGCTCTCAGCTACAGCGGTGTCTACACTCCGAAATTCATGGTAGACATAGGCACTTTGACTAACGAAATCTTTGAACTGATGGGAGCCTCAGCATCAGGAGTTTTCACTCATTCAGATTCTCTTTATGACCTCATCCGGATTGCTTCCATTCACACCGGTGACAGAGTGAGCGTTTTCGACATTTAGTAACCCATAGATGGTATTTGACTTATTCGTAGTCGTTGTTCAAGATAATTTCATCATTATGTCCGTATAATATCTGTATAATCAACATTAATCACAAATTAGGTACGCTCCTTTCTTTCTTTTTTTTTCAAATTATCTTTGATCATTGGTAGTGCCATTTAACCGTCTTGATCCACGTGTTGACACTTTTTCTAGTGTTATTATACAAACTGATGGTGATTTCAGACGATTTCCCAGGTTTTTCACACATAAAAAACGCTGCAAAGTCCTTGTCACATGGGGTTTATTATTCTACAGAAATGTTGGCTGTACATTTATTGTTTGTTTCATGTGAAATAATTGAAATAACTATTTCTGATGGTTTCCACCAATTTTGGCCCCCAAAACACAAATTAGGTAGGTACGATCTTTTTTTTTTGGTTTATTATTTTCAATAATGAACCATTGGAATCGAGCATGAAAAAAAAAACGCTGCAAATCCCTGCACAACGGTTTATTATTTTGTATAGAATACCCTTCTGTTACAGATCACAGCTCTATGTATAGATAACCCGTCTATATAATATAATATGTACTATTCTATGCATAATTATGTAGATCGCAGACCCTCCGTAGGTTAGTACCTAACCCCGTACTCGTTACTAGGTACCTACCTAAATCAAGAGTTAAATGTTGCTAAAATAATTCTGCCGATGACAAACAGTACCTAACAAAAAGAAACACACATAATGAAGTTCTGAAAAGAAATTGTTGATGAGGAGTGAAAAAAGTTGCAAAAGTACCTACCAACAAACTCCAGCCCCTTCTACGTAGATGGTATAATGAACCGTTGTGTAATAATTTACCGTTGAGTAATGATTTACCGTAGTAATAATTTACCCATCAATAATACTTCAACGTTTGTTCAAGTTTCACTACCTACCAACAAACTCCAAAAGAGCCATCATTTTAGCGAATTTTCAAAGAAAATGAAGCTATTGCAATGGCTTCGAAATTTAAATAATATAAATTTTTGGAAATTTTCTTCATAGAAATCCGTTTCAGACCATTCTAAAACGATTCCTGAAATTTAACACTTTTTTATATGTATATATATATATATTTATATATATATTTATTTATTTATATATGTGTCACTCCAGACGATAACTCTCGATAGAATTGAGATAAACAGCTCAAATTTGCACAAAAAATCTATCTTGGCAATCGAAAGGCTAAGTTCGAAGATGGGCGAAATTGGCCTACTCTAAGGAGGGTTTTGGCGCATTTAAAGTGCGCAAAAATTACCCAAAAATCCCCAAAATGTTATTTTCCAACAAGTGACCCCTCATTTTAAAGGTTTTTGCACGCTGAACACGATGGTGGAATCGGATTTTAGATATCTTGATCCGTTCTCAAATTAGAGCATTTAAAGTGCGCAAAAATTACCCAAAAATCCCCAAAATGTTATTTTCTAACAAGTGACCCCTCATTTTAAAGGTTTTTGCACGCTGAACACGATGGTGAAATCGGATTTTAGATATCTAAATCCGTTCTTAAATTAGAGCATTTAAAGTGCGCAAAAATTACCCAAAACTAGGATAATCTTTAAACTCTTACCCCCCCCCCCCCCCCCCCCTTAGAGTGGTCAGATATGGAAATCACATGAGAGGTGCTTAGGTATACTGCACCATTGGTCCTGTTTACATCGTCAACCATAACGTGGAATGGAAAGTTGCGATGTATCCGTACAGGCAACTTTCGATTCCAATAATTCTCAAGCAGTTTCAGGTCCACTCAATGTTGAATACTAGAATAGAACAATATTTCAACGTAGCACCCACATGTTTTTCCAAGTGATCCTTCCAGAAACCACATCCTTCCTTCATAGTTTATTTCAAGATTGAGCCTGCATGAAAAACAACCTGCACTTGAAGCACTCATGATTTTCTATAACAACTCCTTTACCTACTGCACTCTCTTGAGTAGGTAAGTCAAAAGTCCTAACTACCCTATCCTACCTAATATGAACCCACAGCGATCAAATAAATAAGCACTTAGTACAATTACGTAATAAACAAACGGTAGAATCAGGATGGACAAAACGTACAAATTAAAATAAATACGAAGAGAATATACATAGAAAACCAAATTTTAGACCGAAGTTTTCCTTTATTCAAAACCATAGCCATTAATTCGAATATTTCTTTGAAAATTCGCTCATTAAGTCATGCTGCATGACTGGTTTTTTCAAATTAAATAATATCACAGAACAACCAACTCGACTTCATACTCCGCCAATATAATCAGGTGATCCCTACCAATGATTGGCCGTATTCACAAATTCCTATTGTGGGCGCGTCTCTGGTTACGAGAATTGGTTTGATTTGTATACAATTTCATTCACACTGGGGTCGAAAATGCCTGTCGGTGCAAACTTCGGGGCCATACTGTGAACGAACGGCTGGACGTACGATGCTCCGGATGGTCTTAAAAAACTCGCAAGTTCAAGAATTATTTAAAACCGTAAAAATATTTACGTAAAAAAATGGTATAGGCGTTTTGAAAATTTCAACCCCTATTTTGAACCCCTTAGAGATGACTCACAGTAAAGTCGAGCTTCGAGGACCAACTAGACGCCGAACGGAACCTATAACCCGAATTTCATCAATTTTTTTTCATGGTAACTAAGAAAAGTGGCCCGTACGGCGTACGGCGTACGGCGTACGGCGTACGGCGGACAGACAGAAATATTTTTATTGCAGTTTTGGATTCTACATACCTTGAAACGTAAACCATCAAATTTTGAGGGGGGGTAAGAATTTTTTTTTTCATGCTCGATTCCAATGGTTCATTATTGAAAATAATAAACCAAAATTCTAACCCCCCCTCAAAATTTGATGGTTTACGTTTCAAGGTATGTAGAATCCAAAACTGCAATAAAAATATTTCTGTCTGTCCGCCGTACGCCGTACGCCGTACGCCGTACGCCGTACGGGCCACTTTTCTTAGTTACCATGAAAAAAAATTGATGAAATTCGGGTTATAGGTTCCGTTCGGCGTCTAGTTGGTCCTCGAAGCTCGACGTTACTGTGAGTCATCTCTAAGGGGTTCAAAATAGGGGTTGAAATTTCCAGAACGCCTATACCTTTGTTTAACGTGAATTTTTTCACGGTTTTAAATAGTTCTTGAACTTGCGAGTTGCTTAAGACCATCCGGAGCATCGTACGTCCAGCCGTTCGTTCACAGTAAGGCCCCGAAGTTTGCACCGACAGGCATTTTCGACAGCAGGGTGAATGAAATTGTATACTCTTGTCACCAGGGACGCGCTGGATTCAGTCAATCAATCAATTTATTCAATCAATTGATCGATCAATCAATCAAAATTTTCAATTGAAATTGGAATAGTTTGTAAATTATTGGATTACTTTATTGTTTGCAATTGGGGAATCATAGGCTTGTTTGTGAGTCTGTTGTTTTCAATTGCAATTGGCCACTGCTCACTTGAATTGGAATTCATTAATTTGAATTGGAATTCATTTCGAATTGTCTAATTGGCATGGTGCGCATTGGCATGGTCCGAAATGGTTCTGCAATTCTATTGGCCCAACGCTGTCTGCGATTCTCATCATTTTTCAATTGCAATTGGCCACTGCTCACCACTCTACCTAACATCCCCATCTAAATTCCCGACACACTAATCCTATAAACATACACTCCACATTCGCCAAAATTGGCAAAGTTGTGTTAATAAAATATTGAAATTGCAATTGGATTACAATTTCAATTGCACTTTAATTCACTTAGGATTGTAATTGTAATCCTCTAAGATTGCACTTAGGATTGTAATTGTTAGTGCACTTAGGAATTCACTTAGAATTGTAAAAATTGGTATACCATCAGTCTGAATTGGACTTTCATTTGGAATTCATTTAGAATTGTCTAATTGGCATGGTGCGCAGTGGCATGGTCCGAAATGGTTCAATCAATCGTTTTCTTTTGTTTTTTCAATAAATTCATTACGACTGGCCTAGGCCATTCCAATCACAAGGGCCGGCCACGGCTACGCGTTCTGCAATTCTATTGGCCAACGCTGTCTGCGATTCACATAATATGTATAGAGTAGTGCATATTTTGTATAGACGGGTTATCTATACATAGAGCTGTGATCTGTAACAGAACGGTATTCTGTACAAAAATAATAAACCGTTGTGCAGGGATTTGCAGCGTTTTTCAAATTAACTTTGATCATTGGTAGTGCCATTTAATCGTCTTGATCCACGTGTTGACACTTTTTCTAGTGTTATTCTACAAACTGATGGTGATTTCAGACGATTTCGCAGGTTTTTGACTCATACAAAATCAATTTTGGGAGCTGAACATCTGGTACAACCTCAATTTTCCACTCCTTGGCCAAAATCGACCTCATATTCGATCTTCTCGTCCCCAAAAACATGGAAAACGATACCTCAAAAGCTCATGTTACCTACATGTTGCCAAAAAGCAAAAAGTACCTATTTTTACACACATTTTCACTCACAACACCCCTGGGAATATTCCGATCGGGCTGAAAAGTTTCGGGACACAACTAGGGCCCAAATGGAGCATGTGTGCGAAAGAACGACTTTTTTAGACCGAAAATGAAGCCTGTACACGTGATACGGCGGACGGCGGACGGACATTGCATATTTTGAATCTACGCACCTTGAAATGGAAAAGAAAAAAGTTTGAGGGGGGTTATAAAAATTTTTTGCTGAGCGATTACATAGGTGTATTATTCAGAGAATAATAAACCAAAATCAATTTTGGGAGCTGAACATTTGGTAGAACTCAATTTTCCACTCTTTGGTCAAAATCGACTTCATATTCGGTGTTCTCGTCCCCAAAAACATGGAAAACGATATCTCAGAAGCTCATGTTACTAACATGTTGTGAAAACGCAAAAAGTACCTATTTTTACACACATTTTCACTCATAACACCCCTGGGTATATTCCGATCGGGCTGAAAAGTTTCGGGACACAACTAGGGCCCAAATAGAGCATGCGTGCGAAAGAACGATTTTTTTAGACCGAAAATGAAGCCGGTACACGTGATACGGCGGACGGCGTACGGCGTACGGCGGACGGCGGACGGACATTGCATTTATGGAATCTACGCACCTTGAAACGGAAAAGAAAAAAGTTTGAGGGGTGTTATACAAATTTTTTGCTGAGCGAATACATAGGTGTATTATTCACAGAATAATAAACCAAAAATAATCTATGGAGAAAGGAAGCAAATCATAATAATTCGTTCGTATAAGGGTAGAGGGTTTAATTCAAACTTTTTATGAATATTTATCTCAGGGATAATTATTATTAGGCATCTATTTTACCCAACCATTGTGTTGAATTATTTTCTATTTAGAATTCATAGACAAGCGTAGGTACCTACCCATAATGATATCGTTGACTGAATTTGGCGACAGCCTCAATGAAGTATCATGAAAATGTATTTCTTGTCATGGAAGTCGTCGATGTAATTGGCAGGCCCCGTTTTCAGGTAGCTGAAGCCCATGGCAGACAACCTTTAGCCCCCCCCCCCCCCTCCCCTCAAATCCCTCGAACATTATAAAGTTTTACAATTTGTACGCTTATTAATTTAATTAGGTTTCGATCAGTTTTAAAACAGCACATACATTATGCAACGCATTGCTAACGTTTTTGTATTTTTCTTATCTATTAGATAAATGATGATGTTTGATACGGTTGTTACAACTACCGTTCATTTAAAAAAATTAGTTTGACAGTACAGGTACTGTATATTGTTACGAGTAAGTCGATTTCCACAGCATTTGGTTTTAGATCTACTTTTTTTAAGAGCACTGCAATAGTGTTAGTATAAACTAACATTTCCCCTTGACTCTGTCCATGACAGTAGGGAGCTGCTCTATTGTAACAAAGTTAATTTTTTACAAGAAATGTAAACAACAAAATATTTAAAAAACTCCAAACAAACTAGTTTGTTCTATACAAAGGTTTTCAAAATCAAAGACATAGAACTTTAGGTAGGTATTATTTATATTTATTTTAAACACTAAAACACCTTAAAAATACAATTAAGTTCTATTTTAACACCTTAGGAATAGTTCTGTAAGCTGTACAAATCAAAATATAGAACTAATAGGTACATAATATACAGTGTGAAACTAAAATAGAAAATCAAGCAGGTAGGTATTCAAATTGCTGTTTAAAATATGCAGAGAAAAAAATTGATAACACGCAAAAACCGCAAAAGCTGCAATCAGGTAACGTAGGAATGTTGATTTGAATCAAACTTATGAAATTCATGACCAGTTCAGTGACTAAAACGGCATTTGGAAATCTCTACATGCAGTGCAATCCTTTACATTACAAAGAATATTTTTGTCCTTGATTTTTTTCTTAGCAACCTAATTACAACAGTCTACAAAGTTAGTTCTCAAAGTTACAACTTGTTCTGTTGTGTTTTAAATTATATGTATTTAGACATGTATTTGCACAAGTATTTTTGAAAATCAAATCATTGCCGTGTAACTACGTTAAAAACGCTGCAAAGTCACATGGGTTTATTATTTTATTGGGCATACCTACAGAAACGTTGGCTGTTCATTTATTGTTTATTTCATGTGAAACATTTGAAATAGCTATTTCTGGTGGTTTCCACCAATTTTGGCCCCCAAAACACGAATTAGGTACGCTCATTTTGTTTTCAAATTATTTTTGATCATTGGTAGTGCCATTTAATCGTCTTGATCCACATGTTGACACTTTTTTTAGTCTTATTATACAAACTGATCGTGATTTCAGACGATTTCCCAGGTTTTTGACTCATAAAAAATCAATTTGGGAGCTGAACCTTTGGTGGAACCTCAATTTTCCACTCTTTGGTCAAAATCGACTTCATATTCGGTCTTCTCGTCCCAAAAACTACTGAACTACTAAAACACAAAAAATACCTATTTTTATACCCATTTTCACTCATAACACCCCTAGGTATATTCCGATCGGGCTGCAAAGTTTCGGGACACAACTAGGCCTGTGAGCGAAAGAACGAATTTTTTAGACAGAAAATGAAGTAGTTATGCGTGATACGGCGGACGGACATTTTTGGAATCTACGCACCTTGAAACTTGAAAGAAAAACTCTTGAGGGGGGGTTTGCTGAGCGATTACATAGGTGTATTATTCGCGGAATAATAAACCAAAACGTAGTTTTTCCGTCTCTCAAATATTTGAGTCCTATTTTTTCGCGCTTCAAATTCTCCGCCCCTCGAAAACTGGCGCTCTGGGCAAATGCCCAGTTGGCCCGTTCGTAAATCGTGGCCTGGCAAATGATGACATAGTAAAACGTTTGCTGCCGCCCAACGACTCATCAGTTCTGTCGGTTCTTTAGGTGTGGAGGATGCCGCTTTGGGAATACTACACGGAGGCCGTGGTGAACACGGACAAATCGGACGTGATGAACGTTGGCACGACGCCCGCCGGTAACGCCTGCAACGCAGCGGCTTTCCTACAGGAGTTCGTCCCTCTCCAGACGGACTGGATGCACATGGATATCGAAGGTGTGAAACTTGCGACGCCCGAGAGTCCAGCTTACTTGCGGAAGGGGATGTCAGGGCGTCCGACCCGCACCATCATCGAGTTCTTGTCCCAGCTCGCCTGCCGTCACTAGCTCTGCCTCCGCCGGCAGCTAGTCTGCTCCTCATCATGACCCTGCTTGCTGCCATCAGCAGCCCGTCGCAGTTAAATATAATTTTGGGCTGTGGTTAGTTTGTTATCGGTCACTGTTAGTCGTCAATGGTTATCTGTAAAACGATTTCGACTGAAGCTAGGTTCACATGGAGACACAATTCCGGACGGCAGTCCGGCACGGCTATGCGTTCTGCAATTCTACTGGCCAACGCAAAATGGATTATTGCAACGCAGTGCCTTGGATACTATATCAAAATCTCCAGATATTTTCCGCTGTCGGATCCGTTGCCGTATCTGCACAGAGGTTAAGCTAGGTTCACATGGAGACGCAATTCCGGACGGCAATCCGGCACGGCAACGCATTTGCCGGAATTTTTGCCGCAGGGGCGTTCACATGGCAGCGAAATCATAACAAAACGCAATCGCAAAAAACAAACAATTGCTCGAACTCGAAACCGCAAAATCAACCACATATGTCGAATTTCAATATGGCTGAACAAACAAACAAGACAGGTGTGCGCAGTAACCTCTGCGCAGATACGGCAACGGATCCGACAGCGGAAAATATCTGGATGGAACGCACAGCCGTGCCGGACTGCCATCCGGAATTGCGTCTCCATGTGAACCTAGCTTTACTGCGCACACCTGTCTTGTTTGGTTGTTCAGCCATATTGAAATTCGACATAATGTGTTTGATTTTGCGGTTTCGAGTTAGAGCAATTGTTTGTTTTTTGCGATTGCGTTTTGTTATTATTCCACTGCCTTGTGAACGCCTCTGCGGCAAAAATTACGGCAAATGCGTTGCCGTGCGGGATTGCCGTCTGGAATTGCGTCTCCATGTGAACCTAGCTTGAGACGTTGCAGCCAGCCAGTTAATGGTACCTACGCTATGGGTAGGTACCATTTTGTATTTTGAAAAGAAACGACAAGTCTAAAAATGATTTAATCTGTAGGTAGGTAATTACGATAGCAAAATCTGAATCCAGCTTGGAAAACTCTCCAGTTCTCAGCTTGGAAACTCACTACTGTGTTCAGGTTATTACTCTGTGGTGAGAAAATTCTGGAGAGGCACTGAATTACATTGACATGTTACTTTGAATACCGATCCACTTGAATCACTTGTGACTGCCATTTCCAAAATATTTTCTAAGGGAAATCAGAGTTAGGGACCGGTAGGCTATCTTGGAGTGTAGGTCCATGACAGAATTGGAACTTGGTGGTGAATTTCTGAATGGACAAATTATCGAGTGAACATCGGCACAAATTGAAGTTTTTCAAGTAAACATTAGAAGATGCGCAGAGAAACTCAGTCATATAGGTGTGAATAATGTGGAGCTACTGGATGAACAACCCGCATCTACCCGTTCATTCGTTAAGTTATAGACATTACACGGGCTCCAGGTTGATTCTGCCTTCAAATGTTGAAGACTGAAGTGATTTCTACCAATAAAAGTTCAAAATTATACAAAAATTTCTTGGAATTCTAAAATGCAAATTTTATAGATTCTTCGAGGTTTTTCCACTCATTTAGAGGTCTACATTATGAAAATCCCGGAAATTATCCTTAAATAGTTTTTCCACCGCTCCAAACCGAGTTTTAAATGTTGAGGAGACCACACAGGCAGTGCGCACGCGCCGGACTTGACCACACATGAGGGGAGCACGCGACACGCTCTCGGGTGGTCTCGGCAAAGCTCGAAGTCTTTCGGAACACCTGCGCCTCCGCGGGGCAGCTCCCAGCGCCCAGGCCGAGCGTCGCCCTCAAGACAAGGAGAGCTTTTCTGCTCCCCGACCAACTTTGGAATCCATCTATTTCTCTATATGTATCTATCTATTTTATCCATGCATCCATTTTATTTCATTTTTATTTTCATCAGTAGTAACAAAATGAATTACTAAGAACATGGAGACTTTTAAAATTATTGCCTACTCACAAAAATCCTATGAATAGATTCGGATTAATCGTGGAATTGGCGGTCGCAGGTGCAGGTACATACTTGCGGAGACCATTCGGTTCATATTCAGTAGATTTACAAGAAGTACCAACGGCAAAAAATATTGGGTATTGTCATAAATCCTGTAAATAAATTACGGATATTCAGGAAGAAGTTTCTGCTGTTCTGAGATATTTCGGAATTATTTACATGTGTTTCATGTTTTAGAACTACCTATGTTTCAGCGCTATTATAGTGCAAGTTTCTGAATTCGGTATGAATGAATTTTGGTTTATTATTTTCAATAATGAACCATTGAAATCGAGCATGAAAAAAAAAAATTCTAACCCTCCCTCAAATTTGATGGTTTACGTTTCAATTTACATTTTCAATTTTCAAATTTATTGCATTTTCAATCCGAAAATGCAATAAAAATATTTCTGTCTGTCAGCCGTACGCCGTACTCGCCACCTTTTTAGTTACCATGAAACAAAATTGATGAAATTCGGGTTATAGGTTCCGCTCGGGGTCTAGTTGGTCCTCGAAGCTCGACGTTACTGTCAGTCATCTCTAAGGGGTTCAAAATAGACGTTCACATTTTCAGAACGCCATATCTCGAAAACTTTCGATAGAAGGGTGTGGTTTTTTTTACGTTATTAAATTTGTCTTGAGCTAAACAATTTTTTGCGACCACCCGGCTGGTACGTCCAGCCGTTCGTGTGCACCATAAAGCTTCGTCAACACGATCGTGAATCAAACAGTATTAATCCGGTCCGGATATCATCGCTAGGGAGCACCTGATTATAATCAAGGATGGCTGTATGAAGTCGAGTTGGTTGTTCTGCATGCGTATTATTTAATTTGATAAGTGATGGACTATTGGATTTTGTTGGTAGGTACTTGTGAAACTTGAACAGACGTTGAAGTATGCAAGTTATTACACAACGGTTCATTATAGGTATTGACCACAGAAAACAGTGATCTACGCAGAAGGGGCATCTATTTCACTACTCCACATCAACAATTTTCCCTTAGAACTTCATTATTTGCGTTTCTTTTTGCAGTTTCAGTCGGCTGTATTATTTTAGCAATATTTAACTTCTGATTTAGGTAGGTACCTAGTAACGAGTATGGGGTTAGGTACTAACCTACGGAGGGTCTGCGATTCACATAATATGTATAGAATAGTAGATATTATATTATATAGACGGGTTATCTATACAGAGAGCTGTGATCTGTAACAGAAGGGTATTCTGCACAAAATAATAAACCGTTGTGCAGGGATTTGCAGCGTTTTTCAACTATAACCGTCATCGTCTGTGCAGAGATACTTCAAACGTTGTTTAGTCTCACTTTACTGTCATTCCATTTTCTGAAACCTCCCTAGTAATTTTTGATACTTAGGAAACTTGCTGTTATCAATTAATCATCAACCGTGCTGCGATAATGAGTGTAATGCGAGCATCTTCGAATTAATGGGAGATTCTCTTAGATCGGTAGCACATACCATCCATCCTGGAAGGGTCAAACAGCGAAGCGAGCACGTATTTATGAGGTAATAACAGAAAACTTTATACTTTCCTCTTCCAGGGTCTTTCTGAACCAAACACACATAGGTCACACTGTTCCATCCCGACCAAGTATCCACAAGCAAAGAAGTCTCACAAGATCTTCCCTCTCGGGATCCGTTCTGTAACATAACTCCCTCCACCCAGTTCCTATGGAAGTCCAGTCTCGTTTTCACCCTGCGGTTTTGGTTCCGCCAGGTCAAGTACTGCTCGTTCCACTTTTTGCTCCCTCACCCTCCTTTTGGTAGGGGGAACCTTGTTATAGGCTGAACTTCGGGGGAAAGTAATCCAATCAAGATTAAATTTACTGATTATATGACCTCCCTCGTCTAAGAGCCTGACTGTTACAGAGATCAAATTATTGGGTGCAAGGTATCTTGTACAATGTAGCTACTACCTAATAGAATAGTAGGTAATTATAGGTATCCATTTTAGTAATCACAATTCCGAAAAAGAGTGTAGTGAGGTTCAGGTGAGTTTAATTTGGCACAAAGTTCGTCTCGTACTTTTTACAGTCGGAAATTTCTACGCAGTACATAATATTATACACTGATTTGCTACTAAAAAGTGACAAAGATGGGTCACACAAATTTGCAAGCTACAACTGAGTGACCAGGCTGAAAGAAATATTCATGATTATCGGGGCGGAGCATAGGTGGGAGAATATGTCGCCTAAACTCCTCAAGGAAAATATGAAGGATCTCACAGAAAAATTTGAAAATGAGTACCCTTAGCAAAGACATCCAGAACGTTCATAATTCCAACTACAATTTGTTCTATAGGATGATAACGGATTACACTGGTAGACAGTACTATTTGGGAGCTTGTGAAAACGTGCATGTTGAACGCCTCTTATCGCAAATAAGAATTTCAAATAAAAACAACGTCAAACTGCACTTCAAACGACTTACCTACAAAACTGACTGCACTCAGCTGTGCACCTTGTGCAATAAGTTTGAGGTCGAGGATCTCATTCGTGTTGTTTTCACATACCCTGTTAATACGGCCCTTCGTGAGTTTTATTTGATTAAGTACTTGAACCCTCAATTCTTAACAGTTGCCCAAAGTTCGGAGGATTTATTACATGCACTGATTTCGCTTCTGGATCTGAGGAACGACACGAGACAAAATGTTTGCAGTATTTAATTTTATCCCGAAAAGCTTGATGTTACGGTCGTCTACGCGAGGAACGAGTGAGTTCATATTATTTACTTTTTCTCAATTTTTTAAATATTTGAACGATGTGAGATCGGCTCATTACCGCACCGGCAGAATTGAACAGAAATATGCTTGTCGATGAAATTTATATTTAATCAAGAACTGTGTATTTATTTATTTATGTCGTCACACTGTTTCATTTTTGAACCATGGTAATTCAGTTGCTATTTTGTTTTTAAAGACTATGATCTCGAATGATCTCTTGTAACAATCGTAAAGATTAATACAATAAAAATTATCTATCTACCTATCAATAATATTATTCACTGCATACTCAACATTAATAAAAAGAGCCCAGTCCAAGACTGATATACGACTATTTGAACTGGCGGCTTCACCAAAATAAATCAGTGGGAGTTGGACCAGCCAGAAGCTTGACCAGGGGCTGGCCATTGTCCGTTCATGAGATCAATATTAGTATCCCCTAGTACTTATACCTTAAAATTCTTAATCTAAAGGTGACGTTATGTACTGGGGCCCCCCGAAGTGGCTGTGTGGGTTGCCAATTCTGATCGAGATAAGAACAATTTAGCTCTCAGCTTTGTGCGAGATTTCGAATCCTATAGGCATCTCGCCACAAACCAGGGTGGTGAGGTTCCCTCATTTGGTACCAGTAGGTAGCTTCGAGCGGAATGAACACACGAATATCACTTATATAAGAGGAGAGCTGATCAAGTCTGCTACGCCTTCGCCAGTATGGCAATAGGGCGTAAAGCCCCTCTTGGAATGGCGCTCCTGTTCGATTACTAAATGCCAGTACCTACCTACTCGAAATTTATAGAAATTAAGATTTGTTCGTTGATATAATATCTACTTAGGCGCTTTAAAAATTAGAAAGTTAGATTGTTATTCTTGGTTGATAAATTTGTCTATTTCGGGTTATGTTATCCATAAAGTTTCAGTACCTACCTACTCGAAATTGATAGAAATGAGCATTTGTTCGTTGATATCTACTTAGGAGCTTTGCAAAGTAGAAAGTTAGATTGTTATTCTTGGTTGAAAAATTTGTTTATTTCGGGTTATGTTATCCATAAAGTGCGTCTATTCGGCGGTGGCGTTGCAACCAGTGCTTGAATGTGTGCCTATTCATACAGAGATCTGTAGTATCCATGGTAAACCTACTGAAGTGAGAGGGCTGTTAGAAGCAAACAGATATTCCCGACAGTTTTTTGCAGCCGCCTCTTCCCCTTTTTAGATGATGAGGAATGGTGATGACCCAACCGATAGCAACATTCTGTGGTAGGAGCTTCATAATTTATTTTTCATCCCATAGGATATCCATTCTCTTGATTTTTTTTGCCCTTCCATTGAAGACACGAGTGCCCCCGACTGTGAATCTTTCTTCTGTAACTATCCAATAATTCAACCTTCATCTTGGTTAACTTCTGTAGGCACACAGTATTTGTTAGACATTCTCACCATTGTCCTCAACAAGGCGAGAAAAAAACCCCAAACTTTTTTGTCAACCGTCATTGAACATTCGTGTACAAATCAACATCGTGACCCGGGAGCCTTCTCTCTGGTGTTTGGTACACCGAATATCCGAAACTCAAATATCCAACTGCACAAGGAATCGCTTCGTCAGCCCTCTCGAAAACACTGACAAAGTTCGGGAGACTCTTTACATAATATTAACTAAGTGTCCAGAGATCCTCACCAACCGGATGGCAGAGGCGTGATGCATTGCTGACGCCGTCCTCACTCTGTCCCCTTCGCTCTTTTGTCTGTCCTCAACACGGTTAGCGTAGGTTGTTTTTTCTCATTCACCAAAAGGAACCCAAGGGGAAAGGCACCCGGGAAGAATAATTTATTGGAGTGGTCAACCCGATGTAAAAACCCTCCTCACACGGTCTACCTATGACAAATCGTGTTTTTATTTGAGACCCGTCTTCAGGAGCTGGTGGGTGGGTGCGGGGCCCCCATCAGACTGGTCGGCGTTGGTTTCTGTGCTCAGGCGTTAACCTCTTGAGTGGTTATTTCAGCCAATTTTTAAGGTAAATCGCGTGAAAACTCCTAGGCGCAGACGATAACTTTCTGCAGTGCATATTGAAACCCTTTTCCGTTAGATTATCTAAAACAGTACCTAGTTATAAAAGATGGTAAAACCTGTTTTGAGATTGACATCTGCAATAAAAAGGAGTTGGAATAAATAATATGTGTAAGACAATTTCAATTTACTCAAATGAAACCTGGCCAAAACTCCTGGATTAAGCAATTCTTTCTTCTGCTTCTCAATAGCCTAGGTGCTGTCTTCACAAATGATAATTTTTACTCTTTGCTGACGATTTAAAAATCTTCAATATCGTCAACTCTGATACCGAGGCTACCATTGTTCAAAATAACTTAGACGCCTTGTTGGAATGGTGCAGCTCTAACAGTTTAACCCTAAATCCCACAAAATGCTACGTAATTTCTTTTTCCCGCTCTCAAAACCTGTTTCACCACGGCTATTATTTGAATGGTATAAAAATACAGAGGAAAACCGAAGCACGTGACCTGGGCGTCCTATTTGACCAGAAGTTATCATTTGAGGGTCACATTAATTCAATTACCAGCCGTGCTATGAGGGCCCTTGGATTCCTTAAACGTTCCACAAGAGACTTTGCGAACATCAACACCATCTTCCTACTGTATACATCCATAGTCCGTCCCATCATGGAGTATTCCTCCACAGTGTGGTCCCCCTTTTATTCAGTTCACAAAAATGAACTGGAGCGGGTACAGAAGCGTTTCCTGCGGTATGCTGCTTACAAGTACCTTGGAGACGGAGAGCACCATTCTGATCCCCTGATGGGCATCTGTAGTCTGGAGAGCTTGGAGGAGCGTAGGGATGCAGCAGATATCATATTCCTATACAAATCGCTGAACAATAAGATTGACTGTCCCCCACTCCTTGCCCGTATCTCTTTCAACATACCTACCTACAACTCCCGCCACTCTCCCTTATTCCACATGCAGTTTGCCCCTACTAACTACATGTATACCACCAACCCCTGAATCGACTCCCGCGGTTGGCGAATTTCTTTCTAGACGTGTCCCCCGACGCTGACTTCTTTTGCAGTTCCCTACGTTCCTTCAGGACTAATGTAAAATCCGCCTTAAGAAATGTTAGCATTTAATCTTGGAAATACCGATTTCTTTTGTTAATTTTCACATACTAATTTTATATGCCACTCATTTCGGAAACTTACCTTGTGGACATTGTACAAGGTCTTTCACTTTGCGTTTTTGTATGTATGGCCAGCTGATAACTTTCTGTCTTGTTTCATTTTAGCGAATTTTCGAAGAAAAAGAAGCTATTGTTCTCGGTCCAAAATTTTTAAAACTCGAATTTCCGAAAGATTTTTATACCAAAATCCGTTTCAGACCATCCTGAATTCCCTGCCGAAAGACACCAAAAATTATATGTATATATATATATATTTATATATATATTTATATATTTATATATATATTTATATATTTATATATATATTTATATATTTATATATATATTTATATATTTATATATATATTTATATATGTATGTGTCATTCCAGACGATAACTCTCGAAAGAATTGAGATAAAAAGTTCAAATTTGCACGAAAAATCTGTCTTGGCAATCGACAGGCTAAGTTCGAAGATGGGCAGAATCGGGTCACCCTAAGGGGGAGTTTTGGGGAGTTTTAGGGGGGGAAAATTACCCATAAATTCCCAAAATGAAAAAGTCTGACAAGTGACACCTCATTTTAAAGGTTTTTTTACGCTGAACACGATGGTGAAATCAGAATTGCGATATCTCATTCCGTTCTCAAACTGGAGCACTTTGAAGATGAAGGAACGTGGTTATTTCTTGAGATGTTCTTCCTGGTTCGTCTGCTCTAATCTGATAACGGAATGGGATATCGCAATTCTGACTTCACCATCGTGTTCAGCGTTGGAAAATCTACAAACCGAGGTGTTACTCGGCAAAAAATGGAACAAAAAATTTGTTACCTACGTACCCAATACCTACTCTTCTGGTATTCAAAACATTTTTGATTTCCCCCTCCCCCTCCTTCCACCCCAAATTTTACTTTGCGTAAAACTACTCCTGTTTTAATTTTGTATGGTATC
This sequence comes from Leptopterna dolabrata, assembly GCA_954871275.1. NCBI lineage: Eukaryota > Metazoa > Arthropoda > Insecta > Hemiptera > Miridae > Leptopterna > Leptopterna dolabrata. The sequence continues at coordinate 43,241,064 of OX940982.1, read as the reverse complement.
AAGTTGGGAAAACATTGACCGAAAATTAATTTTCAGAAAATTTTAGGCGGAGGAGGAAGATGCCGAAAACTTCGAAAATTCGCTCTTATAGCCATGCTGCATGACTGTGGTTTTTTTTAATTAGTACCAACATTATTGTCTTTCATTGTATTTTTAACATGTTTAATGTTTTAGGGCTGGGGGTCATTCTGTGAATTCCGACACGCAAATATGCAACGTTTTTCATTGGTTACTACACAGTTACTACCTTCTGTTGTAGCAACCATAAAGAATATCGCACTCGAAAGAAACAAGAGTCAATAGCTACGTTTTTCATTGGTTACTACACAGTTACTACCTTCTGTTGTAGCAACCATATGTTGATGGCGAGTTCTATAATAAGTACAGTAAATGCAACATTATACTTGTAGAGTTCAGTGAAATTGTGGCTTTCATTTTTTCTTGACATTAAAAAACTATATCTAATTTCTCCCTTGCGAGGGAAAAACATTAAACATGATTTAATGTTTTTCCCTCTCAAGGGAGAAATTTATTTTAACTTCTCCCGCGAATATAAGGCTTCCCATTCCTTTGGTAGTGTTTTTATGAAGTGTAATAAGCTATGATAGCCATCACAGATAGGTAGCCCACGATGGGCCTGGCATATTCCGATGTTACAAATAAGGGGACTGCTATTTGCTCTTCAAAATGTAAGACCAACCCACCATTTCCCGAAATGTCAATAAATCGATCTGATAGAACTAGGGTAGTGCTGCTTACGCATGCGCTGACGCTACTATCATTCCTATCTAAATAAAATGCGTGGAAGACCATCAGGATCCAGCCTACGAGTATATTATCTCCTGCAATAAATTTCATCTTCGAACTTGTGAAAAAAGCGTTCCAAAGCTTTAATTTTTTGTGTGCATGCTTACTCGTTCTTTTATACAGTGAAATTCATTGGGGGCTTTTTGAAGTTTTTAAAAACTTCATCATTGAATTCACTGAATTTGTTCTCCTCGTTGAATCTAAAGGGTGGTGAAAAACAAACCATACCATACCCCATAGCGCTACAGACCGTGGAGGGCCCTGGCCTACCGTTTCGGGTTTCATAACGGTTAAGTTTTCACGGGAACATGTTTTTAGCCCATCGCCCAACCTGTGGGAGGAGTGCTTCCTTTCAGCACATCGGTGTAAACGGTACAGAGTATAATTTGTTGTCTATACATGAGCTGACGATAATATTATTATTTAGATCACAGGAAAGTGGAGGGGGAAATCGATTTTAAATTACTTAACATAGTCAGATCAGGCTGAAATTAATAGGAGATGGACCCAAAAATCTTAATACACATTATTGCAAAAAAAAGTCATTTCCCGTATTTTTGTGGGTTACGACAAGTGCGCTCGGGAGAGTCGATATCTGGGTTGGATGTATACCGTTTCATGCATGATCATGTTCATGAAGCTTTTCGGTGCAAACAAACGGCTGGAGGTACGATGCTCCGCAAAAAGTTTTAAGTTTGAGATCAGTATAAAAAACGCCAAAAAAAGCTGCAAATTATTACACAAAGGTTTATTATTTACCAGTATACATGCCCCTTCTACGTAGATCACTGTTTTCTGTGGTCAATACCTACCCTCGTACTCCCCCCAGGAGAGGTTGAATCGAGTACTGGAGCTGCAAGTTGCAAAAGTACCTACCAAAAAACTCCAGCCCCTTCTACGTAGATAGTATAATGAACAGTTGTGTAATAATTTACCATTGTACCCATCAATAATACTTCAATGTCTGTTCAAGTTTCACTACCTATCAACAAAAACCAAAAGAGCCATCATTTGTCAAATGAAATAATATCACAGAACAACCAAATCGACTTCATACTCCGAGAATATAATCACCTGCTCCCTAGCAATGATTATCTCGGGCCAATTCCCGATTGTTGCCGCGTCCCTAGTGATGATATCTGGGCTGAATGTATACAATTTCATTCACCCTCCTGTTGAAAAAGCCTGTCGGTGCAAATTTCCGGGCCTTACTGTGAACGAACGGCTGGACGTACCATGCTCCGGGTGGTCTCAAAAAACTCTCAAAAAACTCCCAACTTCGAGAACTATTTAAAAATTTAGAACAATTCGAGATAAAGGCCCTGGAGATTTCAACCCCTATTTTTAACCCGTAGGGATGACTGATATTAACGCCGAGCTTCGAGGACCAACTAGACCCCAAATGGGACCTATAAACCGAATTTAATCAATTTTGGTTCATGTTAATTAAGAAATGTGCGAAGTTCGGTGTACGGCGGACGGACAGACATTTTTTTGTTGCGTTTTCGGATTCTGCATACCTTGAAACGGAAACCATTACATTGGGGGGGGGGGGGGGGGGTAAATCTTTTGTTCCGTGCTCTTTTAAAAGGTTTATTATTGAAAATAATAACAAGCCAAAACGCTGCGCATTAGTACTCAACGGCTGATTATTTTCCTGTACATTTCCCTTCTGCTTAAATTAGGTTACTGAATGAAATTTAGTAGGATCGTTTTTTGCTGTGGATATTTTCCTACTCACGCAAGCACGTGGACACACGATAAGAATGCCACTGAGTCGAAGAAGTAGATAAGGTCTCTAACGTTGGCCAAAAATAATAAACCGTTGTGTAATAGTTTGCAGCGTGCTTTTGTTGCAATGATTTCATATCACTTGAAATTTCATTACAGTCCAACTGAGAAGTTTACCAGTAGCTAATCATGTATATATAATTCGATTTTGTTAATTCCCAAAAAGTGATCTTCTATGGATAACATGCAGTATTGCCAAGTTTTCAAGCTATGCTGAGTGATCCTGCTGGTATACATAAAATATCATATAACCTCAAGGACAACCCAAGATGAATGAGATGAATTATGTTGTTGGTACACGGACTAGGCAAACAATATCAACTACTTCATGTGTGTGATTTATTTTGTAGCAATTACTTTGTCTGAGAATGGCGTGTTATTAAGCAATTAAAAGAGTGTGTCCTACGTGGCAGGGTTCGGAGGTATGCCGAACATTAACAAGTTGTCTGGTACGGAGAATTATTCCAATTGGAAGTTCAAGAAGCTGAAACGGAGATCGGACTGTCTGAAGCAGTCGAATCAGAGCAAGATGTCTGGTTTGAAACGGAGCCACTTGTGGAAGCACAGCCTTGTGGAGGTACAGCAGATACTCGTACGAGGACGGTGGAGATTCGGAAGTCGATCCGAGTTCCAAAACCTAAGCAATGGCACTGCTGTGCAGCCACAGCGAGACCACCACATCAGAGAAGCTGTTGCTTTACCTTGAATCCGATAGCATGATAGCTGATGGATTGACGAAGTCGCTGCCTTTGCTCAAGTTCGGGCAATTTCGGCGCATGTTGGGTGTAGTGTCCACTTAACACTGGAATCGCAAGACATGGATCACCGGTGACCCTTGGAGGGAAATTTTGTGTGTAGTGTTGGCAATGATGGGATGGGTTCTGCAACACCTTGTGTACCTTTCACACTAGTTTTCATCTAGTGACCCAGCCTTGCCTTGTGATTAACGTTAGTATTTTTTTAAATCTCGTAGTTCTTATTTTTTTTTACTCTTTTAGCGAATTTTCAAAGAAAATGAAGCTATTGCAATGGCTTCGAAATTTAAATAATATAAATTTTTGGAAATTTTCTTCATAGAAATCCGTTTCAGACCATTCTAAAACGATTCCTGAAATTTAACACTTTTTTATATGTATATATATATATATATTTATTTATATATGTGTCACTCCAGACGATAACTCTCGATAGAATTGAGATAAACAGCTCAAATTTGCACAAAAAATCTATCTTGGCAATCGAAAGGCTAAGTTCGAAGATGGGCGAAATTGGCCTACTCTAAGGAGGGTTTTGGCGCATTTAAAGTGCGCAAAAATTACCCAAAAATCCCCAAAATGTTATTTTCCAACAAGTGACCCCTCATTTTAAAGGTTTTTGCACGCTGAACACGATGGTGGAATCGGATTTTAGATATCTTGATCCGTTCTCAAATTAGAGCATTTAAAGTGCGCAAAAATTACCTAAAAATCCTCAAAATGTTATTTTCTAACAAGTGACCCCTCATTTTAAAGGTTTTTGCACGCTGAACACGATGGTGGAATCGGATTTTAGATATCTTGATCCGTTCTCAAATTAGAGCATTTAAAGTGCGCAAAAATTACCCAAAAATCCCCAAAATGTTATTTTCCAACAAGTGACCCCTCATTTTAAAGGTTTTTGCACGCTGAACACGATGGTGGAATCGGATTTTAGATATCTTGATCCGTTCTCAAATTAGAGCATTTAAAGTGCGCAAAAATTACCCAAAAATCCCCAAAATGTTATTTTCTAACAAGTGACCCCTCATTTTAAAGGTTTTTGCACGCTGAACACGATAGTGAAATCGGATTTTAGATATCTAAATCCGTTCTTAAATTAGAGCATTTAAAGTGCGCAAAAATTACCCAAAACTAGGATAATCTTTAAACTCTTACCCCCACCCCCTTAGAGTGGTCAGATTGAAAAATGTGAGAAGTATTAATTGAAGACGAGAGTTCGAAGCAAAAAAGGGGGAGGCAAACGATTAGTACAACTCCTTGAATTTACCCACAGCGATCAAATAAATAAGCACTTAGTACAATTACGTAATAAACAAACGGTAGAATCAAGATGGACAAAACGTACAAATTAAAATAAATACGAAGAGAATATACATAGAAAACCAAATTTTAGACCGAAGTTTTCCTTTATTCAAAACCATAGCCATTAATTCGAATATTTCTTTGAAAATTCGCTCATTAAGTCATGCTGCATGACTGATTTTTTTTCAGCCCTTAGACAGTTGGAACAATAGTGCTATTTGTATCCGGTTACAACAGGTAAGGAACCAAAAACTGTGTATGGATCATTGGTGACCCAGCCTTGTTGTTATGGACTAGGTATGTAATTTGTAACAAAGCACATGTCATTTTCTAAGCTGCTTTTATCTAGTTAAGTTTTGAATGAGTAATTTTGATCTCTAGTGATTACTTACAACTAAATTGTTCGTTATGCGGTTTATGGTTATATGTTCATTTTATTGTTAACGTCAAAGAAGAGGGACAATAATATAATACATTATTATATAATGCTGTAATATAATATATAATATTTTTATGCAGTAAAATGAAGTTTTTATCATCCTTGATCATTTTCAGCCTCCAGAAAAGGAAATAAGCTAGAAAAAAAAGCGTTGCCGTAGGGGGCGTCTATGCCGTCAGTGGTTTGTGTTCATGACGGTACATTTATTGTCGAATGAAATCTGGTGGACACACCCAGACCCCCGGATTTTAGCAGTTTAGATCAAGGATCAAAGCAAGGAAACATGGAACATGTTTTTCGAATAGGTACATGATAACAGAGGATAATATGGAGACATGTAGAAAAACGTCCGCCAATTCGAGTAGGCACTATACATAGCTTCCTCACTTGAATCACATGAACGTATAGACTAGTTGGGTAGGTTCGTTATGATACGGGATCTGCGATCCAACCCGCGCGTACCCTCAAAATTTCATCTCTCTACGACTATTTTTCGCGTAGTTAGAACCGTTATAAGGAAACGGTCAACATTTCATGTTTGCGCATGCGCGGAGGGAAATTACAGTAAGATTCCAATGAAGTTCATAATGGGACCATCAAAGTATTATACTGATCGACCCTCCAAATGTGAACTTATTTCAACGATAATTAAGGTAGTGGTAGTGGGTTGGCGCATGCGCAGACCAAACGATTTTCATGATTTTGGAACGGGACCATCTGCGATCCGACCCGCGTATTCCCTCAGAATTTCAGCTCTCTGCGACTATTTATCGCGTATTTAGAAGTGTTACAAGGAAATGGTCAACATTTCATGTTGGCGCATGCGTAGATCAAAGTTACGATTAAATGAAATTAATTTGGAACTACCAAAGTATTATTCCTGACCGACCCTCCAAGTTTGAACTCATTTCAACGATATTTAGGGTACTTATGGGTGTTCCAATTATTTCACGTTTGCGCATGCGAAAGTTACGGTACTTTTTTAATTATTTTGGTATGGGACCATCTGTGACTAAACCCGCACCTACCCTCAAAATTTCAGCCCACTTCGACCTTTATTTCGGGTAGTTATGGGTGTTGCAAGGAATTACCACAGACAGACAGACATGGAACCAAATAATGTTCCTTGGTGTCTGAAACGGAAAATGGTAGTGAACATTTTCATTTTGGAGGACATGCATTTTTTTTTACTGAATCACGAATCAAGGCTTCCCTGTCTTCGGTAGTGAGGAAGCAAAAAAACATCGTGGGATTTCCAAGCCTTGGACCAGCGACTTAACGCAATGTAATGTAATACACGTCGTCAGCTGCTTTCGGCGTTTTTCGGGTAGGTAGAACCCCCTTGGCAGTTTTCGGCAGAGTGGGGTCTGGCCGTGCTCTCATCAGCGAAGGTGTGGTAGGAGCGGAGGTGAGTTGGGTGGTAGGAGTGGGGTAGAGGAGAACTGTGCGGGCGACGGGGAGGGGGCCGAGTGTTTATGCGGATGGGGACAGGACGCTCTCCAGCCCGGTTTACTCCCGTAAAAACATTCCATGTTAAAAAGAGTGGGGTCACCCGTGACCCTGCCTTGTGGTTAGTGTGTGAAGAAAGTAGCCTTACGTCTCCAGGGGGGAGTGTTGAAGTCTGAGTAGGCCACTACACTCGAACTTGTTGTTACCTTTGGTATTTTCATGTGTTGAAAATATAATTATTATTCAGTCTTGAATGAAAACTCTAAGCGTGTGTTCTCTCTAAAAAATATTTGACAGATCAAATACTCAACACTTAGTACAAAACATTATTTCCGCTTTGTAGCTTTTATCTGCTTCAACTTATATCACTAGAGTGTACAACAGACAGTAGAGGTGCGTGGGGTCTGAAAACGGTGGGGCACCAGAACAGAACACAAAGCCAACAGATATGTCTACAAAATACCCCAAGGCAACAACACCCTTCCCTTATTTACTGATTGAGTGATATTAAGCAAAGCTTATCTCTTTTAATCAACACTCTATCGTTGAACGAAAACGTCGACAATTTCTACTGCAAATTAGCCACCGAATTCATGTGTTACAAAAATATAGTAAACTAAAATACAATAAAACAATCATCCGTAGGCCGGTACCTACTTGAATGGAGAAGCTATTGACTAGAAGGTTATCTGTGGAAGTTATCTGTGTATTGCACGTAGGTACCACAAATACAAATCTGTCATCGAATCGGACCGAACGCAAAACACGCAAAAAAACTGAAAACTGACAGACAGAGAAAGCGAATGTGATTCCGTGAAGTTCTCAGCGTAGTTGTCATCTGCAGATGTTGGATATACGCTGATGTCGGACATGTGATAGGTACAGACAACAAAAAACAAATCACAAGAAGAAGCATCTCGTATCGAAATCGACGGGATCGAATCGATTGTGAAATGAACGATTTTGGGGTTGGAATCAGATTATGAGGCCGGCCCAAAGAGGGCGTGGCGAACAACATTTTTACTCGACCGAGCATGGGCGGATGGGTCACTTTTCTCGGTTGCCATGGGGACACTAGGTCCCAGGGCCCAGGACCTAACTTCCAGTTTCAGGAGCCTAGGTTTCGATTTCGATTGTAAGACATCGATTTCTGTCGCTTTATTGGATGGATGGAAATTCTCCCCTTAGTTGTCCTCCTTTCATGTCGGACATAGGCAGTGTTATTCCTATTACATGCTTGGTCTATGGAGCTAACATTAAGGAACCACCATGGATGCTCTAGGGTAAAACCCCCAATAGTCGGCAAGGAACTTTTTGACGTTAGAAATCCCATAAGAATACCAGTTTTGGGTTATTTTAAACCAAATATTGAGGTTATGCCAGCCAACGTCTCTATTTTCGTAATCTGAAACTCGAACTTAGTAGTAATACTAAGTAGTAGTAATACTACTACTATACTTAGTATTTTTATGAAAAATGCAAATGCGTGAACAAGCTGTTGGCCCCGATAGTCGGCATACTTTTCGCCAGTAGTTGGCACCAAAAAGTGCCAATAGTCAGCACCCCACTAGAACCCACGGAACTGCATAGAAAATTGATTTACAAAACTCTTAAACGCTTTATTAACAAGCACTGGAACATCAACTTAACTAAAAAATATCTATCCTAGTATTTAAAAAAAAAATCAAAGTTCAGATGGGTAACTTGTTATTGCGAATGAAATTATTTTATATCACAAAAAATTAGAAAATTAATTTACAAATGTTAGAATACGTAAAATAATATGTTATTTATGCAGAGTGGCTACACGCCCATGTAATAGTCCAGGCACGGTGAACAAACAAAAAAGTCATCCTTAGGGCGAATGCGCTTCTTGTGGAAGTTTTTCTTGCAATGTTCACAATGGCTCTTATCTGTCTCTTTCGCGTTTCCACCGCATTTAAAACAAAGACTCCCTTTTGAGTTGGAATTTGCAGAGGTGCTACAATCTGTTGAACTGCCAAAATCGTCAACGATTTCCTGGTCAAGAACGACGACGATCAACGATTAACGATCAACGATCAACGATCCACGATCAACGATTTCCGTTTTCGTCAACGATTTCCTGGTTCTCATTTCAACGCCAGATGTTCGTGGGTAATATTGAATATCCATAGCCAGAGAACCCTGGCGTGTGGCTGTTGAACTTGTGAGAAATGCTGGGTAGGTGCAGTGTACGGAGGGAAATTCAGATGCCAACTGAACAATGGTTGGCCTTTTTTACTCTACTGTTTTTGCGTGCCGGGGCAGTGGCCCAAGTGGCCTTATGGACGCAACGCCCCTGACAACAGAACTGTGAGGGGGTGGGTTTGCAACCAGTAGCGGTGCGTGGGCTCTGAAAACGGTGGGGCACCAAACCAGAACACAAAACCAAGAGATTTGTCTACAAATACCTCGAGGCAACAATAAACACCCTTCCCTTATTTACTGATTGATATTCAGCAAATTCCATTTCAATCAACAATCTGTCGTTGTACGAAAACGTCGGCAATTTCTACTGCAAATTAGACACCGAATTCACGTGTTATAAAAATATAGTAAACTAACACTACAATGACCCGTCGGCCGGTACCTGCTTGAATGGAGAAGCTATTGACCTGAAGCTAGGTAGTTATCAGTGTGTTAGGACGACGATCAATCCACAAGACCACAAAAAGGACAAAATGCACGTAGGTACCAAGAATACAAATCTGCCATCAGAACCGGACCGAACGCGAAATGCGCTAAATTTGACGCAAAAAATTAAAAACTGACAACTGACTACAGAGAAAGTGAACATAATTCACAACAAAAACAAATCAGAAGACGAAGAAGCATCTCGTATTGAGATGACAAAAATTGAATCGAACGCACAAGAAGAAAAAACGCAACCTCTAACCACCACTGTCGGCATGAAGAGTGTTTCTTCGCGGCACCCCCAAGAAAAACAGCAACAACAAATTGAATCGAAAGGATCGAATCGATTGTGAAAACGAACGATTTTGGAGTAGAAATCAGATTTTGGGGACTGGGCCGAAAGTGGGCGTGGCAAACACCATTTTTACTCTACTGAGCGTGCATGGACGGGCCACTTTCCTCCGTTGTCATGGCGACACCAGGTCCCAGGACCTGCGTGCCAGTTTCAAGAGCCTAGGTTTCGATTTCGATTGCAGGACATCGATTACCGTCGCTTTATTCGGATAAGATGCTTTGTCTATGGAGCACACCATGGATACTCTACTATAATATTGAATATCCATAGAATTTCCATTCCATAGCCAGAGAAGTCTGGCGAGTCGCTGTTGAACTTTGTGAAAAATGCTAGGTACATTGTACAGAGGGAAATTCAAATTCCAACTGAACTATGGAGGTTTTTTAACTTACCTTTTATACCTACACAGTGTTTTTTGGTAGCAGGGCAGTGACCCAAGTGGCCTTATGGACGCAACGCCCCTGTTTGCAACCGTTGCTCTATCTATTCCACCATATTGTTCCACCGACAGATTGACGACATTAAACTCGACGTAGCTACGTGTCGGAATTCTATCCTACAGGCACCTCCAAATCGATATGAGAACCCAACACCTGCCTTCCAGTTTCATTGTCAGCCGAGATTTTTTCCCCCCTCGCGTTCGATATCATATTATGATGAGATGAAGGGGATGTAGTTGCGGCCGTCCCCGGTGGAACTCGGTGACGGTGATCGCCTCCTGTTCACCTCCGCTTCGGCGGTCACAGGACACATCGAGCTGAGCTGTTGAATCGTGTGGCTTGAAGGAAACATGACCCGACGCGCTTCCGCCGGAGATATCACCTTTCAATCGAAACGGAGCAATCAGGATTGGGCGACTGCGAGCGTGTTGTTTGATATGTCTGTATACAGGCTTAATGTCAGTTTCCCTAGGGCCATAGTTGCTGTCACGGTTGCTAACCTGCCGTCAAAAGGAAAAACGCCTCATCTCAACAATTTTCGAAAACGGGGTTTTTACGGACCCCCCCCACCCTCACAATTTTTACATGCTCTTTACATTGGTAAATCCATAAATTGAAAATTCAGATTGGAAAGCGTCCAAATTTTCACCCAAAAACTGGAAAATTGTGGTTTTAAAAGGAAAAACTCTGCAAAGTCCTTGTCACTTGGTATTCTATCGGACATACCTACCTACAGAAATGTTGCTGCTCAGCATTTTGAGCAGATTGCTTCATTCATGAAATAGCTATTTTAGACGGTTTCCACCAATTTTGGCTCCCCAAAAACACGAACTCGGCTCTTTTTTTAGATTTTTTATTTTTTTTACAGATTATCTTTGAACAGTGATAGTGTCATTTAATTGTCTTCATTCACCTGCTAATACTACTTCTAGCGTTATTATACAAATTTACGGTGATTTCAGACAATTTCCCAGGTTTTTGACTCATAAAAAATGAATTTCGGAAGCTTAGCATTCGTTGCAACCTCAATTCTTCACTCTTTGGTCAAGATCGACATCATATTAGGTCTTCTCGCTCTAAAAAAACATGGACAACGATACACCACAAACTTGTATTCGCTAAAACCTCAACAAACCCTCAAAAACCCCTATTTTTACACCCATTTTTCTCCCATAACACCACCGAGTGTATTCCGATCGGGCTGCCGAGCTTTGGAGCACAACTAGGACCAAGTGAGTACCCAAATGGGCACCCAAACTGTGTGCCCATTTAAGTTGTGTAAATTTAAGGCTGAAACTTCGTTACAACCTTAATTTTCCACTCTTTGGTCAAAATCGACTTCAGAATCGGTCTTCTCGTCCTAACGAACATGGAAAACGATACCTCACAAGCTCATGTTACTCAAACACAAAAAATGCCTATTTTTACACCCATTTTTCACCCATAACACCCCTGGGCATATTCCGATCGGGCTGCAAAGTTTCGGGACACAACTAGGGCCCAAATGGAGCCTGTACGAAAGAACGAATTTTGTTTTATTATTTTCAATAATGAACCATTGGAATCGAGCATGAAAAAAAAACGCTGCAAATCCCTGCACAACGGTTTATTATTTTGTACAGAATACCCTCCTGTTACAGATCACAGCTCTCTGTATAGATAACCCGTCTATATAATATAATATGTACTATTCTATACATATTATGTAAATCGCGGACCTCCGTAGGTTAGTACCTAACCCCGTACTCGTTACTAGATACCTACCTAAACCGTTGTAAAATAATTTGCCTGTATAGGTTCCCCTTCTACGGAGATAGAATAATGAACCGTTGTGCAATAATTTACCCATCAGTAATACTTCAACGGTTGTTCAAGTTGCAAAAGTACCTATCAACAAAATCCAGCCCCTTCTTGGTAGATGAGCCATTGTGTAATAATTTACCGTGGTGTAATGATTTACCGTTGTGTAATAATTTACCGTTGTGTAATAATTTACCGTGGTGTCATAATTTACCGTTGTGTAATAATTCACCGTTGTGTAATAATTTGCCATTGTTTAATAATTTACCCATCAATAATACTTCAACGTTTGTTCATGTTTCACAAGTACCTACCTACCAACAAAATCCAGTAGTCCATCACTTGTCAAATGAAATAATATCGCAGAACAAACCGACTTCATACAGCCATCCTTGATTATAATCAGATGCTCCCTAGTGATGATATCCGGGCCGGATTTATACCGTTTGATTCACGATCGTGTTGACGAAGCTTTTTGGTGCACACGAACGGCTGAACGTACAATGCTCCGGGTGGCCTCAAAAAATTGTTTAGCTGAAGACAAATTTAATAACGTAAAAAAAAGAATACCCTTCAATCGAAAGTTTTTGAGATACTGCGTTTTGAAAATTTCAACCCCTATTTTGAACCCCTTAGAGATGACTGACAGTAACGCCGAGCTTCGAGGACCAACTAGACCCCGAACGGAACCTATAACCCGAATTTCATCAATTTTCTTTCATGGTAACTAAGAAAAGTGGCCAGTACGGCGTACGGCGGACAGACAGAAATATTTTTATTGCAGTTTTGGATTCTACATACCTTGAAACGTAAACCATCAAATTTTGAGGGGTGGTAAGAATTTTTTTTTCTTGCTCGATTCCAATGGTTCATTATTGAAAATAATAAACCAAAATTCTAACCCCCCCCCCCCCCTCAAAATTTGATGGTTTACGTTTCAAGGTATGTAGAATCCAAAACTGCAATAAAAATATTTCTGTCTGTCCGCCGTACGCCGCACAGTGGGGCAAACGTGGAAAAAAGTCAATTTTTTGAAAAATAAGAATTAATTGCCGGAATAATGGAATCCTATAGTAAACTTCCTGTAGAATCAAGGTATGATAGCAGTTTTCAGTAAAAAAATTTCATATCCTCAAATTTCTTAAGTAAAGTGAGAAAATCATAAATTTTGCTTAATTTTTAAGCGTTGTTATAAAAAACATAACACTTTTCTAAAAATTTATTTTTAAAGCGTAAGGGTTTATAACGATCATGAAAACACCCAACAAAGAAATGAGAGCATTGCTTAGGACAACAATACGCTTAGGAGGTATTTTGAAGAAAAAACACACTCTTTTTCATTGTCAATTGCATGTTTTGTGACTTTCAAAAAAAGCTCCACAAGTCTCCAACGTGGCTGTTGAATATTTCTTTTCCAGGCGTAGTTAGGTAGCACCTGTATAAATTTCAGCTGCGCATATTTGCGCGTCTGACCTCTGCTCTCATTCTTTCAATAAGAAACAGTAGGCGTCGGTCAGAGCCCTACGCAAATGGGCTTGTTCAAACATGTGTTGTTTATTCAATTGGTTGAGTATTCGGCGTGCACTTTTATCACGCTATGAGAATCCTTTTAATACCACGTCAGTCTTCTCGGTTAGTCGTTCTCCAGAGATGGAACCAATACAAATTTTATACGGTGATTTGTGTGAAGTTCTATTTAACGGAGGTGATATTGAACAATATATCGTGGGTAACTTCACACATCTGAAAGAAGATGAGCTCTCCTTGTTGATAACACAATTAAAAAAGAGGTTTCTCACTCATTTTAATCAAAGGTGGTCGACAGCTGCCCGTAACAAGCAGAACTTTTTAAGAAAATACCGCGATTGGATGAAGGGTGAGTTTATGATTAATTTACCAAATAGTGATGACAGGGCTTGTATGCAATCCGCGGAGGGCGGCTTTCATAGAATCGGACGACCTGAAAAACCTTTTGACGAGTGTGGTGAGAGGGGTAAGAGGTTTAAAATTGCAAAAATACGATCGTTGAACGATCAAAATTTGATAGATGCAGCTGGTTCCTCAGCCGAGGTTGATAAGTCACCAGTGTTTACTGCCGAATTTGCATTAGCTCTTTTCCTCCAAGCCAAGATGACCAGGTTTCAGTACGAAACTATCAGAGCTGCAACTAAAAGTGCAGGTTTTAATATCTTCCCCTCCTACAAAAAAGTGGCTGAGGCAAAACAAAATTGCTATCCAAGTGGTGTTAATATATCGGAAACCGGTGGTGGGGTTCCGCTACAGAACTTGCTTGATCATACCGTGGATAGAATATTTCAAACAATGACAGAGGAGGAAATTGATAATTTGAAGGACCATAATGTCACATTACATACGAAGTAGGGATGTGATGGGGCCTCAGGCCAGCAAGAGTTTTCTCAATCGTTCTCACAAGTCAATGAAGGAAAAACTGACGCGAACCTATTCATGACGTCTATCGTGCCTTTGCGAATCACTGCAACTGATAATGACGATTCCATTAGTTGGTTGAATCCAAGACCTTCGTCAACACTATATTGTAGACCACTGAGATTTGATTATGAAAAGGAAACGGATGTAGTAGTTAAGACAGAAATATTGAGAGTAGAAAATGAAATTAAAAATCTGCAAGATATGAGACTGATTATAGGCACTCGTGCAATTACTGTAAAACATGTATTGCATTTCACGATGTTGGATGGGAAAGTAGCCCAAATTTGTACTGATACCACGGCTTCTACCAATTGCGTCATTTGCGGTGCTCGTCCAACGGAAATGAATAATGTGCAATCAGTAAAACAGAGACCTCCAAATCGCGAAGCTTTTAAACTGGGAATTTCTCCTCTCCATGCCAGAATTAAATTTATGGAGTATATTCTTCATCTTAGTTACAACTTAAAATTTCAGGCATGGAGGACCAATGCTACAACTAAGCCAATCAAAGATGCCGAGAAGAACCGAATTCAAAGAGAATTACTGAGTCAACTTGGTATAAGAGTTGACTACGTGAAGCAGGGCTACGGATCGAGCAATACAGGGAATACCTCGAGAAGATTTTTTGCTAACCCCTCAGTTGTAGCTTCGATAACTGGTATTGATATAACATTGATTTGCAGATTAGGGACAATCCTGGAAGTGATCAACAGCAGCAGTCATCAGATTGACGTTTCCAAATTCGCCACTTACACCCAAGATACTGCTGAATTAGCTGTGAGGTTGTACCCGTGGTACTATATGCCATGTACACTACATAAGATATTAATACATGGGTCCGAAATAGTTGAATCTGCTGCTCTGCCAATCGGTGCACTCTCAGAAGAAGCTCAAGAGAGTCGGAACAAGGACTACAAACATTTCAGAACTCATTACACAAGAAAAAATTCCCGATTGAACACCAACGAGGATATTTTTCATAAACTGCTAGAAACGTCTGACCCCTTTATCACTTCCTTGCGTCCATCTCCAAAGAAAAGGATTGAAGATTTCAGCGCGGAAGCTGAGGCGTTACTTTCGTAAATGCAATGCGCTGTCAAATTTTGACTTTTCAAGGCATCCCGAATATGCTGATGCGCAAAAAGTGCAAAAATGAGTTGTAGTGAAGTTATTTATTTCATTTTTTTGTTATTTCAACAGAGGACATGAGCAAATTTTGAGAAAAAGCAAAATTTTCAGGTTGTTCCGAAGAAAATGTTCAGTTAAGTTTGATAATGAAACTCTTGTAAAACAGATAACATCGTTTTTTCTAATGTATTTTTCCCCTCTGAATCGAATGAAACCACTCCCAAGTCGATATCATTATCCGTTTTCGAGATTCGTAGTTTTTTCCGTATTTTGGCCATTTGGCCCCACTGTGCGCCGTACTGGCCACTTTTCTTAGTCACCATGAAACAAAATTGATGAAATTCGGGTTATAGGTTCCGTTCGGGGTCTAGTTGGTCCTCGAAGCTCGACGTTACTGTCAGTCATCTCTAAGGGGTTCAAAATAGGGGTTGAAATTCTCAGAACGCCGTAGCTCAAAAACTTTCTATGGAAGGGTATGATTTTTTTTAACGTTATTAAATTTGTCTTGAGCTAAACAATTTTTTGAGACCACCCGGAGCATTGTACGTCCAGCCGTTCGTGTGCACCAAAAAGCTTCGTCAACACGATCGTGAATCAAACGGTATAATTCCGGCCCAGATAATCATCACTAGGGAGCACCTGATTATAATCAAGGATGGCTGTATGAAGTCGAGTTGGTTGTGTGCGATATTATTTCATTTGATAAGTGATGGACTATATTGGATTTTGTTGGTAGGTACTTGTGAAACTTGAACAAACTTTGAAGTATTATTGATGGGTATAAATGATTACACAATGGTAAATTATTACACAACGGTAAATTATTACACAACGGCTCATCTACCAAGAAGGGGCTGGATTTTGTTGATAGGTACTTTTGCAACTTGAAAAACCGTTGAAGTTTTATTGATGGGCAGGTTATTACACAAAGGTTCATTATAGGTATTGACCACAGAAAACAGTGATCTACGCAGAAGGGGCATCTATTTCACTCCACATCAACAATTTTCCTTCAGAACTTCATTATTTGCGTTTCTTTTTGCCATTTTAGTTACTGTTTGCGATCGACAGAATTATTTTAGCAACATTTAACTCGTAATTTAGGAAGGTACCTAGTAACGAGTACGGGGTTAGGTACTAACCTACGGAGGGTCTGCGATCTACATAATATGTGTAGAATAGTACATATTATATTATATAGACGGGTTATCTAGACAGAGAGCTGTGATCTGTAACAGAAGGGTATTCTATACAAAATAATAAACCGTTGTGGTGGGATTTAACTCATAAATCGCACATTATTTGGTGCTGTGTGCAGCGTAAGCATCTATTTCTCGAATAGTCCGTTGCTAACGTCAACAAGCCTGATGAGAAAACCTATTGTTGATTGTTGATTGTTGGAGGTTGTTAGTCAGCTATTGTGGCTGTGTGGTATAAAGCTTAGCACCTGCATGAGAACGCGTTGCTCCTTGTGGAACAGTTCCTTCCGAAAACTACGTATGAATGGGCGGGCTGTCACAGGGCCGAGCAGGAAATGTCCAAGGGTTTCATCCTATTGTTCCTGACCTCACCTTTTAGAGCTGTTTATTTATACTCCGTTGACTCCAATGTCAAGACGGAAAGAGGGCGAAAAACCTTAAATAAAAAGGGCAACAAGACGGCCGGAGATGGAAAGAATCCTGTCCCACTGCCCCCCCCCCCCCCCCCCACTCAAAAGCGCCACATAAATCTAGCCAACATTAGAGCATGGTAATGGGTGGTGGGGTGCTCTTTGCGTTTGAAGCCGACAAGAGTCAAAACTGTGGGAAAAAAAAGTAAGCACTTTTGGGACTCTTGTTGTGGGGTGCCGCGCGGTCCTGTTTGCTCTGTTGAGCCTCCCCGTCGAGGTGTGCACAAAGCGTTTTGGGAAGACCACCCACCCCCTGGGGTTTACCACCATAGACGAGGTATCTCCGCGGATACAACAACCGTAGGATGTTGTACCAACTGCGGCCGCCCCGCCATTCATCGACATATCGGCCAGGCGATGGGCCGACCCATCCTCCATGTGCGACTGCTCGAACACAAACAGGCCGATGCGGCCCTTTGTTGGTGTTCACCTTTTTCACGGGTGGTTAAATGCGGCGTTCGAACGAGAATGAAACCCAATTTCCACAAGATTGCGGCTGAAAGAAAAATCGGCGATTTTTCCACTAAATCGTAGGAATTCGGAGCAGCTTAGACTTAGCCTTTGGAAGCAGCTCCTCTCCCCTTTGTAAGTAACACATAGGTAGGTAAATTATTATAATACTGCAAATTATTACACAACGGTTCATTTTTCACCAGACGGGACCTGCAAAAAAAATTTCATTAATTTCGGTTCATGGTAACTAAGACAAGTACGAAGTACGGCGTACGGCGGACAGACAGAAATATTTTTTATTGCATTTTCGGGTTCTACGTACCATGAAACGTAAACCATCAAATTTTGATGGGGGAGGGGGGGAGCTAAAATATGTATACTTTTTTTCACGCTCGATTCCAAAGGTTCATAATTGAAAATAATAAACCAAAATTTCTGCCTGTCCGCCGTACGCCGTACTTTGCACTTGTCTTATTTACCATGAACCAAAATTAATGAAATTTGTTTGAAGGTCCCGTTTGGGGTCTAGTTGGTCCGCAAAGCTCGGGGTTCAGTCATCTCTAAGGGGTGAAAAGTAGGGGTTGAAATTTTCAGAACGCCGTAGCTCGAAAACTTTCAATACAAGGGAATGGTTTTTTTTACGTTATTAAATTTGTCTTGAGCTAAACAATTTTTTGAGACCACCCGGAGCATTGTACGTCCAGCCGTTCGTGTGCACCAAAAAGCTTCGTCAACACGATCGTGAATCAAGCAGTATAAATCCGGCCCACATATCGTTGCTACGGAGCACCTGATTATAATCAAGGATGGCTGTATGAAGTCGAGTTGGTTGTTCTGTGATATTATTGTGTTTGAAAAATGATGGCTCTTTGGGATTTTGTTGATAGATACTTTTGCAACTTGAACAAAAGTTGATGTATTATTGGGTAAATTATCACACAACGGTAAATTATTACACAACGGTAAATTATTAAACAACGGTAAATTATTACACAACATTAAATTATTACACAACGGTAAATTATCACTCAACGTTTCATTAGACTATCTACGTAGAAGGGGCATCTATACAGGTAAATTATTACACAACGGTTTATTATTTACCTTATGCGATTTAGGGATTTCCTGTGGGGAGGTCGAGGGTACCACAGAAAACGGTGATCTACGCAGAAGGGTCATCTATACAGGTAAATAATAAACCGCTGTTTAATAATTTGCAGCGTTTTTATTCCATCAAATATCATATTCCGTCAAATTTCAATTTTTTAAACCATCTAAGTTTGAGGAAACTATCAAATTAAGTTTTTTTCAAGCTCAAATCCAAAGGTAAACCAAAATCCCTACAAAAAGAAATTACCGGAAGGCCGCCAAAGAACAGTAAACGGCGGGAGAGCAGATTCTTCTCGAAGTGCCCATATTTTAGGTAGCTTTATAAGTAACATTGGTTCTATGTGTTTATGATCATAATACTTTCATCATAGAGCCGTTCCGAGGGAACGCACCGATGGATTGAAACTAAGCTATCATAAGAATCGACAAAAAATTTAGAAAAATTAGATCAGATTAGAAAAATATTAGAATCATTAGATTTAGATCTTGGGGATGGATTTTAATCTCATCGATCATTATTCGCACGCGTTTCTGTCTCTTCACTTTCTCGGACTAGCAAAACATCAAAATCCACTGACGTATGGTCCATTTGAAGAGTCGCTAGGTCCTGAATACTCGCCCATCATCATTTCGTTCTTGGATGCAAAGCTCGTTTTTTCGTCTTTTATTTACTCTTCAAAAAGTGGTACCTCAAACTGTATGATGACGGTGGACCTCTAACTGGAGGTACATTAGCCTCAGATACACATGACTGAGAGGTAGCTCTGAACATTAAAGTAACATCGGCGAAGTAAGTTGGATCGTATTCTATATTATCTACTCTAAGTAAAGTTTTCAGGGATACTTTTCCTCGTATTTCCACCAATATTTAATACACTGGTCGAGCTAATAAGCAGAAGAGAAGAATGTGGGAATTCCACACCCAATTCCCCCCCACAACTTCCAGTATTTCTGCATAATAGCAGACTGCGTCGTGCTACCACGATATTAACATTATCTGTGCCAATAATAATGTAACATAATCGAAAATCCTACAGTTTCGGTATTCCAACTATAGTTGATGCTTTAATACTTTAAAGGACACACATTTCAAGTTTTGAATGTGACAAGATATAAATCCTAACAATAAATCTCCATCCCTGAATCACGAAACATCATTGCACGGCGATTTAGTGAAGAAACTAGTCTTGGACGCACCAGAAATTAGCCATAGTTTCACACTGTACGTTGCTCACACCAGTCCTTCAGTAAGAAACAGTCATAAATGATTCAGATTATTTGTCCGAGGGTTTCCGGTCTTAACGTTTATTTTGACAAGTTAAGGTCTCACTACAACGCTAGTTGGTGGGCGGAACAATAGGGAAACGAAAGTGTGGGGTAGGTCGCAAGATATTGTGATCCGTTCAACAGGCTATCACGACT
Organism: Leptopterna dolabrata; assembly: GCA_954871275.1. Classification (NCBI taxonomy): domain Eukaryota; kingdom Metazoa; phylum Arthropoda; class Insecta; order Hemiptera; family Miridae; genus Leptopterna; species Leptopterna dolabrata. The sequence goes on along the minus strand of OX940982.1, from coordinate 43,221,035 downwards.
ATATCATCGCTACCTACGTCATGATATAGCAAACTTCCGGCCGTTCATGAACTATCATAAATACGTTTCAAAAGTAAAAATAAATGAATTCCATGCAAATATAAATAAATTTAAAAATTGAATTATTCGCGTATTTCAATGGTTTTTATTGCACGTATATACGAAATTGTATATATGCACTTACTCATGTTTCTGACTCAGCACTTGTCTCAACCAGGAAGAAGAAATGTGTAAAGTCATAGGTACTCCAGTTTAATGGCAAGTGAAAAAATATACCAAGTAAAATTTGGAGGTCTTACTCGCTTACAGTTAATAGTGGTGAATAGTGGAGGTCTGCAGTGTATTGTAATGGGTGAACTTTTTGTATTACCACAACATTAACCTAACTGATTGTCGTAAATGCTGAGTTTATCAGTGTGATAACTGATAACCTATACAACATCCATATAGCTTCAAAGAGTTGGACTACGGTAAAAAGGAGGTATAATTGTGAGCCCTCAGTCCTGCTCTGAAGCCTGCTTGTGTGTAAGTTACTGTAAAAGTATTACGTGTGGAAAATTCAAGGCATACAGGGTAATCCTTATAGATGTGAAATGTGTAAGTATCCTCTGCATTACTATATTTGTATGTGAATGTTCGAAAACGTTTACCACACGAGAGTTATGAATCATGAAATTTCCAGACGATAGTTTGCAGTAGTAGTAGTAGTAGTAGTAGTACCAAAGTAAAACTCTGAAACACCGATAGGAAATTGGAACATTGAGCCTCTACCGGTATCTACGCTTGTTGATGTGTGCAAATGGACAGGCAGAAGTAACCATACTGTTGTAGATTGGTTCAATTTATGCCGTGACGTATTTGTGGATGTTTACGAAAAACGAGTTTAGGTCGGTCCTCTAAATGTTCTCTGTGAATTCCATTGAGATAGAAATGGTCGTGACGAGTGCCTTTACCTTTTATACCTACCTACCTATTATGACGTTTGTACAGCTACTGTTAACGAAGTCTCACAAAGCTCACCCCACTACGAGGCGTGGATGTTTGTAGGAATGCTAACGATATTCGACGCGTGATTTTGATTTATTATTCTGTGAATAATACACCCATGTATTCGCTCAGCAAAAAATTGTTATAACACCCCCTCAAAATTTTTTCTTTTCCGTTTCAAGGTGCGTAGATTCCAAAAATGCAATGTCCGTCCGCCGTACGCCGTCCGCCGTCCGCCGTCCGCCGTACGCCGACCGCCGTATCACGTGTACAGGCTTCATTTTTGGTCTAAAAAAATCGTTCTTTCGCAAACATGCTCCATTTGGGCCCTAGTTGTGTCCCGAAACTTTTCAGCCCGATCGGAATACACCCAGGGGTGTTATGAGTAAAATGTGTGTAAAACTAGGTACTTTTTGCGATTTAGCAACATGTTGGTAACATGAGCTTTTGAAGTATCGGTTTCCATGTTTTTTTTGGACGAGAAGACCGAATATGAAGTCGATTTTGACCAAAGAATAGGAAATTGGGGTTCTACCAGATGTTCAGCTCCCGAAATTGATTTTTTATGAGTCAAAAACCTGCGAAATCGTCTGAAATCACCATCAATTTGTATAATAACACTGGAAAAAGTGTCAACAGGTGGATCAAGACGATTAGATGGTACTATCAATGATCAGAGATAATTTATTTTAAAAAAAAAAGGAGCGTACTTTATTCGTGTTTAGGGGGACAAAATTGGTGGAAACCACCAGAGATAGCTATTTAAATTATTTTATATGAAAGAAACAATAAATAAACAGCCCACATCTCTGTAGGTATGTCCAATGGAATAATAAACCCATGTGACAAGGTCTTTGCAGCGTTTTGGTTTATTATTCTGTGAATAATACACCTATGTAATCGCTCAGCAAAAAATTTTTATAACACCCCCCCAAACTTTTTTCTTCTCCGTTTCAAGGTGCGTAGATTCCAAAAATGCAATGTCCGTCCGCCGTACGCCGTACGCCGTCCGCCGTCCGCCGTATCACGTGTACAGGCTTCATTTTCGGTCTAAAAAAGTCGTTCTTTCGCACACATGCTCCATTTGGGCCCTAGTTGTGTCCCGAAACTTTTCAGCCCGATCGGAATACACCCAGGGGTGTTATGAGTAAAATGTGTGTAAAAATAGGTACTTTTTGCGTTTTAGCAACATGTTGGTAACATGAGCTTTTGAAGTATCGGTTTCCATGTTTTTTTGGACGAGAAGACCGAATATGAAGTCGATTTTGACCAAGGAGTGGAAAATTGAGGTTGTACCAGATGTTCAGCTCCCAAAATCGATTTTTTATGAGTCAAAAACCTGCGAAATCGTCTGAAATCACCATCAATTTGTAGAATAACATTAGGAAAAGTGTCAACACGTGGATCAAGACAATTAAATGGCACTACCAATGATCAACGATAATAAAAAAAATAAAATTAAAAAAAGGAGCGTACCACCATTGGTGGAAACCATCAGTTTTTCTTTCTACTGGTTCATTCGTTTTACTGTTACCGAATTGAATTGAAGATATTTTATTTCTTCAATCACAGGTTGGCAAGTATAATACAATTAATACAATATAACAAAAATAAGTGATTATGGGTGAAGGCCTAAAGAAGAAATGATATTCTGTCTTCTCGTCCGAAAAAACATGGAAAATGATACCTCACAAGCTTATGTTCACTAAAACCTTTAAAAAAAACTTAGAAAACCCCTATCTTTACACCCATTTCCCCCCCATAACACCCTTGGGCGTATTCCGTCGGGCTGCCGAGCTTCGGAGCACAGCTAGGACAGAAATGTGTTCCAAAATGGGGACCCAAACTTTTTGCGGAAGAACGACAATTTTAGACCAAGATTTAATGTAAATTTGAGGCTGAAACTTCGTTAGAACCTCAGTTTTCCACTCTTTGGTCAAAATCGACGTCTTATTCGGTCTTCTCAACCTAAAAAACATGGTAAACGACACGTCACTAGCTCGTGTTACTAAAACACCAAAAAACCCCATTTTGGTTTATTATTTTCAATAATGAACCATTGGAATCGAGCATGAAAAAAAAAAAAAAATTCTTACCCCCCCTCAAAATTTGATGGTTTACGTTTCAAGGTATGTAGAATCCAAAACTGCAATAAAAATATTTCTGTCTGTCCGCCGTACGCCGTACTGGCCACTTTTCTTAGTTACCATGAAAGAAAATTGATGAAATTCGGGTTATAGGTTCCGTTCGGAGTTTAGTTGGTCCTCGAAGCTCGACGTTACTGTCAGTCATCTCTAAGGGAATAGGGGTTGACACTTTCAAAACGCCTATACCTTTTTTTAGGTGAATCTTTTTACGGTTTTAAATAGTTCTTGAACTTGCGAGTTTTTTAAGACCACCTGGAGCATTTTACGTCCCTCCGTTCGTTCACAGTAAGGCCCCGAAGTTTGCACCGATAGGCATTTTCGACTCCAGTGTGAATGAAATTGTATACATTCAAATCAAATCTCGTTACCAGGGACGCCCCGACAATAGGAAATTAGCCGGAGATAAAATCATCGCTAGGGAGCACCTGATTATAATCAAGGATGGCTGTATGAAGTCGAGTTGGTTGTTCTGTGATATTATTTCATTTGAAAAACGCTGCAAAGTCCTTGTCACATGGGGTTTATTATTCTACAGAAATGTTGGCTGTACATTTATTGTTTGTTTCATGTGAAATAATTGAAATAATTATTTCTGATGGTTTCCACAAATTTTGGCCCCCAAAACACAAATTAGGTAGGTACGATTTTTTTTTTTTTCAAATTAACTTTGATAATTGGTAGTGCCATTTAATCGTCTTGATCCACGTGTTGACACTTTTTCTAGTGTTATTCTACAAACTGATGGTGATTTCAGACGATTTCGCAGGTTTTTGACTCATACAAAATCAATTTTGGGAGCTGAACATCTGGTACAACCTCAATTTTCCACTCCTTGGCCAAAATCGACCTCATATTCGATCTTCTCGTCCCCAAAAACATGGAAAACGATACCTCAAAAGTTCATGTTACCAACATGTTGCTAAAACACAAAAAGTACCTATTTTTACACACATTTTACTCATAACACCCCTGGGAATATTCCGATCGGGCTGAAAAGTTTCGGGACACAACTAGGGCCCAAATGGAGCATGTGTGCGAAAGAACGACTTTTTTAGACCGAAAATGAAGCCTGTACACGTGATACGGCGGACGGCGTACGGCGGACGGCTGACGGACATTGCATTTTTCGAATCTACGCACCTTGAAATGGAAAAGAAAACGCTGCAAATCCCTGCACAACGGTTTATTATTTTGTATAGAATACCCTTCTGTTACAGATCACAGCTCTATGTATAGATAACCCGTCTATATAATATGATATGTACTATTCTATTATATGCATATTATGTAGATCGCAGACACTCCGTAGGTTAGTACCTAACCCCGTACTCGTTACTAGGTACCTACCTAAATCACGAGTTAAATGTTGCTAAAATAATTCTGCCGATGACAAACAGTAGGTACCTAACAAAAAGAAACACACATAATGAAGTTCTGAAAAGAAATTGTTGATGAGGAGTGAAAAAAGTTGCAAAAGTACCTACCAACAAACTCCAGCCCCTTCTACGTAGATGGTATAATTTACCGTTGTGTAATAATTTACCGTTGTGTAATAATTTACCGTTGAGTAATGATTTACCGTAGTAATAATTTACCCATCAATAATACTTCAACGTTTGTTCAAGTTTCACTACCTACCAACAAACTCCAATAGAGCCATCATTTTGCAAATGAAATGATATCACAGAACAACCAACTCGACTTCATACTCCGCCAATATAATCAGGTGATCCCTACCAATGATTGGCCGTATTCACAAATTCCTATTGTGGGCGCGTCTCTGGTTACGAGATTTGGTTTGGATTGTATACAATTTCATTCACACTGGAGTCGAAAATGCCTGTCGGTGCAAACTTCGGGGCCTTACTGTGAACGAACGGCTGGACGTACGATGCTCCGGATGGTCTTAAAAAACTCGCAAGTTCAAGAACTATTTAAAACCGTAAAAATATTTACGTAAAAAAATGGTATAGGCGTTTTGAAAATTTCAACCCCTATTTTGAACCCCTTAGAGATGACTCACAGTAACGTCGAGCTTCGAGGACCAACTAGACGCCGAACGGAACCTATAACCCGAATTTCATCAATTTTTTTTCATGGTAACTAAGAAAAGTGGCCCGTACGGCGGACAGACAGAAATATTTTTATTGCAGTTTTGGATTCTACATATCTTGAAACGTAAACCATCAAATTTTGAGGGGGGGGTAAGAATTTTTTTTTTCATGCTCGATTCCAATGGTTCATTATTGAAAATAATAAACCAAAAAGTTTGAGGGGGGGTTATAAAAATTTTTTGCTTCATTGTAGTCAACGTCTTCATTGGTACCTACCACATCTCTGTCTGGCCATGGGATTTCCAAAATAAGAGAGAAAAGTGCGGGGATTTTAAAATACGAGGGGAATGCGGCTGCAGCGGCCATGGGATTTCAAAATTAGGAGGGAAAAGTGCGGGGGATTTCAAAATACGAGGGACGACTGCAGCGCCACAAACCGCTTGCGGCTGAGAATCAAACTAGGGATTTCACTCGGGGACTAGACGTTTGTGTAGAAACGGAGTTTTCATGTGGGTAGGTTATCCTAGCCCTTGTCACCTGTCCTTGGTTGCTCATGGCTGACATACTTGATAAATCTCTTAGGTACCTACTTATATTCAGGGAGGAGTGGCTATATTGGAACTGGAATGTAACTGAAAAATATGATAGGAAATGTACAACTGCATTCATACTAAGAAACTTGAAGTTTGAATATCACAGAAGTGTTGTAACATAGGTATGTACCTTCATATAGAGGTACCTACCTACCTATCGTTAGGTATACTACTAATAACATTGCCATATATCCTACTTAAGTAACCTGTATCACTTCTCTTATTACAAGCAGTTGGGTACCTATAAATATATATCATTTCTTTGATTTTCTTTTGGCTTCGTGTCTTTCGATATCTATGACTTTGGATCATCAAAGTTGAATCGACTATGATCAGCTAAAATACATGTTAGGGTTGTTTGTTTTCATAGAAACCACCTTGGATCAGCCCGATGTATTTATTTATTTAGTGGCGACGTTTCGGTCTAACAGGGTAGACCCTAATCATGCCTAAAATTAAAAGAATATTTTATTTATGTATTGAAAAAGTTGCTACATGGAGAGACAGTGAGTAAACTAAAATTAACGAAGAAATTGCACATACCTTATAAGCTGAAGTGATGGGTTATATTACAATTGATATGATGTTGATGATGATTGAAGTGGATAACTCTGATGGAACTATGTTAGAGGTGAACAATTATGAACAATGTGTTTCGCATGTGGGTAAATGATAAAATTGGTGAATTATGAGGGGAGGTTATTTCTTTATCAACCTGCCTACATGGTGATAACCGTGGTTGTAGACATAGGTGGTCATGGATGAAGGGTGGTGATAGAGGTGACTAGGATGGGCCTATTGCTAGGTACAGTTGTGATATTATGTACAATGTGTTCTTAAAGAAGAATACAAAACGTATATAACTATATAAAAATATAACCATAAACATAAATATAAACATGATAGAAGGAAGACACAAATATACAGTGGACTAGAGGAGATGGTGATGAATTAATATAACCATAATATAAACATGATAGAAGGAAGACACAAATATACAGTGGACTAGAGGAGATGGTGATGAATTAATATAACCATAATATAAACATGATAGAAGGAAGACACAAATATACAGTGGACTAGAGGAGATGGTGATGAATTAATATAACCATAATATAAACATGATAGAAGGAAGACACAAATATACAGTAGACTAGAGGAGATGGTGATGAATTAGGTGCTAAAAATTTTACAATCTGCATATTTACATTGTTCAATTGGTGTCGGGGGGGGGGGGGGGGGGGGGGTTATCTATGGTAGGAGGAGGCACTGGTAGACAGTATTGAGGCCTCTTATATCCTGTTTATAGTTGAGTACTTTATCTCTATTAGCTGTTATGTGGGCCATCTCCTTAAATTTCCTTTTAAACGTGTTAGGTTCCTTAGACATGGTGGACCAACTATCAAACTGGGGTTGATGGTTGGTCTCAGCAATGTGTTTAGCCATGGCTGATTTATAGTAGTCTTGCGGCCCACTGTTTCGTACATCCCTTGCATTTCGTAATATATATGTTCCTTGACTCTCTTATTGACTAGTTGTTTGGTTTCCCCTATGTAAATTTTGTTGCAGGAAGGTTGGCAAGGAATGGAGTATACCATGTCTGAAAGTTCATTCTGGGATAGAGGTTTTTTGGTTCTTGTGAATAATTTTTTGTTGGATGAGGGGTTCTTATATGCCATTTTGAGGTTCTTATCATAGCCCTCCCCTCATAATTCACCAAACCTCCCCTCATAATTCACCAATTTTATCATTTACCCACATGCGGAACACATTGTTCATAATTCTTAACCTCTAACATAGTTCCATCAGAGTTATCCACTTCAATCATCATCAACATCATATCAATTGTAATATAATCCATCACTTCAGCTTATAAGGTATGTGCAATTTCTTCGTTAATTTTAGTTTACTCACTGTCTCTCCATGTAGCAACTTTGTCAATACATATAAAATATTCTTTTAATTTTAGGCATGATTAGGGTCTACCCTGTTAGACCGAAACGTCGCCACTAAATAAATAAATACATCGGGCTGATCCAAGGTGGTTTCTATGAAAACAAACAACCCTACTATGATTCCTACAAACCAGCCAGGGACACAGTCCCACCTTACCAATGATAAAATACAAGTTGTATTGAATGAGCTCAAATCCGATCTGTGCCCACTTGTTCGATTCTTTAAATAATTCTGGGTTTCACCTATGTAAACTGTTGAACAATCTCCACATGGTATTGAATAAACAATGTGACTTTGGTTAGGAGCGGGTATTGTTGATTTGAGGTTCCAGTACACGAGTGTGTGCTCACTATTCACTAAGCCAAAGAGACATCTCTTTTCGGTTCGACTCTCTTTTGGCAGAAGAGATTTTTTATAGTATCCATGACAGGGTTATTCAGTAACTTCTAAAAGAGAGAGCTGGTGGCCATCTTGGCATTTTCGACCTCTTTCAGAGAGACACCTAGTTAGGTTTCTTCTCGAAAGAGTTTTTTAGTTTGTTTGATAGCGATTGCGTGTCATCCTTCGTTCAATGGCTACCATATCGGTCATTTTGGTTTATTATTTTCAATAATGAACCATTGGAATCGAGCATGAAAAAAAAAAAAAAATTCGTACCCCCCCCCTCAAAATTTGATGGTTTACGTTTCAAGGTAGGTATGTAGAATCCAAAACTGCAATACAAATATTTCTGTCTGTCCACCGTACGCCGTACGGGCCACTTTTCTTAGTTACCATGAAAAAAAAATTGATGAAATTCGGGTTATAGGTTCCGTTCGGGGTCTAGTTGGTCCTCGAAGCTCGACGTTACTGTCAGTCATCTCTAAGGGGTTCAAAATAGGGGTTGAATTTTTCAAAACGCCTATACCTTTTTTTTACGTGAATCTTTTTACGGTTTTAAATAGTTCTTGAACTTACTAGTTTTTTAAGACCACCCGGAGCACCGTACGTCCAGCCGTTCGTTCACAGTAAGGCCCCGAAATTTGCACCGACAGGCATTTTCGACTCCAGTGTGAATGAAATTGTATACAACAGACGAAATCTCGTCACCAGGGACGCGCCGATTTTATTGGTGGGGTACCTAAGAGGTCGAGTTGGTTGTTCTGTGATATTATTTCATTTGAAAAATGATGTGCGTTTCTTTTTGTTAGGTACTGTTTGCAATCGACAGAATTATTTTAGCAACATTTACCTCGTGATTTAGGTAGGTACCTAGTAACGAGTACGGGGTTAGGTATTAACCTACGGATGGTGTGCGATCCGGCTGGATTTTGTTGATAGGTACTTTTGCAACTTGAACAACCGATGAAGTATTATTGATGGGTAAATTATTACACAATGGCAAATTATTACACAACGGCTCATCTACCAAGAAGGGGCTGGATTTTGTTGATAGGTACTTTTGCAACTTGAACAACCGTTGAAGTATTATTGATGAGCAAATTATTACACAACGGTTCATTATTCTATCTCCGTAGAAGTGGAACCTATACAGGTAAATTATTACACAACGGTTTAGGGAGGTACCTAGTAACGAGTACGGGGTTAGGTACTAACCTACGGTTTCGGTTCGTAACTGCTCCAAACAATCAAAGAAATGTGTAGGTAAGTTAGGTAGGTATGTCTACGTGGCATGGGCTGTGCCACCAGAGCGACGATTCTCCTGATTCAGACAGGTACTCGGAACGATGAGAACACAGTCTAGGTACCTTATCCGTAGTTTTTGGAAATTCAAGATCGTGTTAATCACGAAGTTCAATCAAATATGCAGAAACTCCCAAATGGATACCTAAATTCGTCACTTTACTACTACACTCACGTTTATCGTTATAAGGAAATATTACTTACATCAAGGGAAATAACAGAGTGGTAGGTACTTACCTTTAGTAGCGGATGATCCGGGAATGAAGGTGGTAGAACCCAAATCGCAGCACTAATAATAAAAACCACAATCACTGGTCAATACAGGCCAACCTGCACTCACGTGAGGTATCGGATTGCCCATATCACTTCTCGCGGTTATTCGGCGGGTAATACCGAGGCAATTCCAGGAGAAAACACACAAAAATGTATAATCTAGTCCAGGAATTATTGTTTAAAGATCAATTTTGACGAAAAACTACCGCATACCAACCAGCAGCGGGCGATCGAGGGACTTACCAGAAAGTATCAGCAGGATGAGCCTTGGTAGGTTTTTACTTAATATTTTCCCCTTTCATTTGCCTGAATTCTCATTGTATTTTTCGGTTCGTAACTGCTCCAAACAATCAAAGAAATGTGTAGGTAAGGTAGGTAGGTATGTCAACGTGGCATGGGGTGTGCCACCAGAGCAACGATTCTCCTGATTCAGACAGGTACTCCGAACGATGAGAATACCGTATAGGTCCCTTATCAGTAGTTTTTGGAAATTCCAGATGGTGTTAATCACTAAGTTCAATCAAATATGTAGAAACTCCCAAGTAGATACCTAAATTCGTGATTTTACTACACTCACGTTTATAGTTATAAGGAACTATTACTTACAATAAAGCAAAATAACAGAGTTGTACTTACCTTTAGTAGCGGATGATCCGGGAATGAAGGTGGTAGAACCCAAATTGCAGCACTAATAATCAAAACCACAATCACTGGTCAATACAGGCTAACCTGCACTCACGTGAGGTATCGGATTGCCCATATCACTTCTCGCGGTTATTCGGCGGGTAATACCGAGGCGATTCCAGGAGAAAATACACAAAAATGTATAATCTAGTCCAGGAATGATTGTTTAAAGATCAATTTTGACGAAAAACTACCGCATACCAACCAGTAGTGAGCGATCTAGGGACTTACCAAAAAGTATCAGCATGATGAGGTAGGTTTTTACCTAATATTTTCCCCTTTCATTTACCTGAATTCTCATTTATTTTTCGGTTCGTAACTTATCCAGACAATAGAAATGTGTAGGTAAGGTAGGTAGGTATGTCAACGTGGCATGGGGTGTGCCACCAGAGGATCCTCGACATTATAAATTATAAAGAAAATATTACTTACAATAAACCTAAATAACAAAATTTTACGGTACCTTTAGTACTGGATGGTCGGAGAATGAAGGTGGTGTAATCCAAATCGCAGCACTGAACACAATCATCATCGGCGCGGGCCGATAATGCACCCACGTTGGTTTTCGAATTGCCCATATCACTTCTCCCGATTAAATCGGCGGATACCGAGGCGATTCGAGGAGAAAACTCACAAAACACAGTACAATTTAGTCCAAGAATTATTCTTCTATGATGAATTTGGAATAAAAACTACCACTTACCTACCATCCGTCGCGGTTGATCGGGCCAGACTGACTAATAGAGTGGGGCGGCAGGGTGGGGAAGGTGATGTGGCTGGACGTGGTGGGGTAGGTAGGTATTCACTCGATTTTTTTAAATTTATTTATTTTTTTTTTTACATTTACCTGAATTTTCATTGTTTTTTTCTCTTTTTCTAACTGCTTCAAACAATCAAGGAAATAATAATTATACAACTTACTGATCTATGTGGCACTGGTTGTGCCACGAGGGCATCAGTTCACAACATGATTTAGTTACATGGAACGATTAAAACGCCAACTATACAACTATTGGTGGTTTATGGAAATTCAAGATCGCATTAATGACCAATTCCAATAAAATATATGGAAAATTCCAAGTATTAACCTAAATCTGGAGAGTTTAAGCTCCGGCGGGCAGACCCAGTGCCACGTAGATCGGTAACTTCAATCATTTCGTGGATTTTTTTGGAAAAGGGTAAAAACAGGTAAAGACAATAAGTCAGGTAAAATGAAGGGAAAAATGATTAAATTTACATGTACCTAAGTGCCTACTTTCCCCTCCTCGCCACCTTCCCCACCCTGCCGCCCCTTTCTATTAGTCAGTCCCTCGATCACCCGCGACGGATGGTAGGTTTGTGGTAGTTTTTCGTCAAAATTCATCTTTAAACATTAGGTAATTCCTGGACTAGATTATTGTGTTTTTGTGTTTTTCCTCGAATCGCCTCGGAATGATCCGCCGATTGACCGCGAAGTGATATGGGCAATCCGATGAATAACGTAGGGCCTATGTGTGCACTGATTGGCCCGCGTTGATCAGTGGTTGTGTATGCGGTTTGTGTTACAAACTGGATTCTATCTTCATTCTCGGATTGTAAACACTACTAAAGGTAACGTACAACTTTGTTATTTTGATTTATTGTAAGTAATATTTCCTTAAATAACTACAAAGTCGAGAGTAATCATCATTAAACATACAGGTAATTATGAACCATATTAGGTAGTAAAACTACTCATAGCAACATTGGGGGTAGGTGCATTTTTTCAAAACTAAATAGGTATTAATTTATTATCTTGTTGCAAAGTGATGAGTCCCTTGACGATGAGATACGCACTTTCTCCTAGGTGTAATTAAACTATAGGAAATGGTAGGATGTGGAGGTGAAACTGGAGAATCCAAGTCAGGAGCTCCGACTTTGGTGGCACAGCCAGTTCCAAACTGTTCATTTTCATGATTATTTGGAAATGGTACGAAGATGAACAGGAAAATACAACAAGACAAGTCAGGTCAAATAAAACGGAAAATTTCGTTCCTACCTATCAACTCGTTCAATGGTTGTGTGTTGTGATTTGGTTTTGTACCACCTTCATTCAAGATTCTACCACTGCTAAAGCTCCGTACTATGCTATATTTTCAATTATTTTTATTGCAATAAATGTCGAGTTGACGTCTTCTTCTTATGCTTCTTTCTTCTTCTTCTCTTCTTCTTATGCTCATCGCTTAGTGGGCAGTTACGGTATTTCTTCCCTCCACCACGCCCTAATTGTCGGAATGGAGTCAAATTTCGTACATGCCCTTTCTAGAACCCAACCCCAAGTCCTGTCCGCCCCCGAAACTCAAACCCTTTCTGACCCCATGAAGAGAGAAAGTCGGCATATTCCCATACCTGTGTACTTCACCAATAAAAAACTAGGTTTGTAGGTACTTGAGATTAAAGAGATTGAACTAATCTACATCACAAAAATATTATTACACTTTTTCCGGGTAGTTTTTTCTTAAATTTTTGGTTTATTATTTTCAATAATGAACCATTGGAATCGAGCGTGAAAAAAAAAAAAAAAATCTAACCTCCCTCAAAATTTGATGGTTTACGTTTCAAGGTATGTAGAATCCGAAAATGCAATAAAAATATTTCTGTCTGTCCGCCGTACGCCGTACTGGCCACTTTTCTTAGTTACCATGAAACAAAATTGATGAAATTCGGGTTATAGGTTCCGTTCGGGGTCTAGTTGGCCCTCGAAGCTCGGCGTTACTGTCAGTAATCTCTAAGGGGTTCAAAATAGGGGTTGACATTTTCAGAACGCCGTAGCTCAAAAACTTTCGATTGAAGGGTTTGGTTTTTTTTACGATATTAAATTTGTCTTGAGCTAAACAATTTTTTGAGACCACCCGGAGCACTGTACGTCCAGCCGTTCGTGTGCACCAAAAAGCTTCGCCAACACGATCGTGAATCAAATGGTATAAATCCGACCGGGATATCATCATTAGGGAGCACCTGATTATAATCAAGGATGGCTGTATGAAGTCGAGTTGTTTGTTCTGCGATATTATTTCATTTGATACGTGGTGGATTTTGTTGGTAGGTACTTCTGAAACTTGAACAAACGTTGAAGTATTATTGATGGGTAAATTATTACACAATGGTCAATTATTACACACCGGCAAATTTTACACAGTGGTAAATTATTACATAACGGTAAATTATTACACAACTGCAAATTATTACACAACGGTTCATCTACTAAGAAGGGGCTGGATTTTGTTGATCGGTACTTTTGCAACTTGAACAACCGTTGAAGTATTATTGATGGGCAAGTTATTACACAACGGCTCATTATACTTGACCACGAGGGTAGGTATTGACCACAGAAAACAGTGATCTACGCAGAAGGGGCATCTATTTCACTCCATATCAACAATTTTCCTTTAGAACTTCATTATTTGCGTTTCTTTTTGCCGTTTTAGTTACTGTTTGTCATCGACTGTATTATTTTAGTAACATTTAACTCGTGATTTAGATAGGTACCTAGTAACGAGTACGGGGTTAGGTACTAACCGCTACTACTATTGCGATTCACATAATATGTGTAGAATAGTAGATATTATATATACGGGGTATCTATACAGAGAGCTGTGATCTGTAACAGAAGAGTATTTTGTACAAAATAATAAACCGTTGTGCAGGGATTTGCAGCGTTTTTCTTTATACTCGCGTCGTCCCTTATCTATGATTTTGAACCTAAACTGCGACATTGTGATTTATCGAGGTCCAAAGTCGTTTTCCAGAGACACCTCATATTTTTTATATACGACTGCAACACGGTAGATTTGGTATTAGGTGAGCTTGATGTTGAGATTACCTGTAGACCTAAAGACGTTTCGTTGTTCACAGCCCTATAATGACTTCGGAAACGAGTCGGTGAATGGCCACCTCTGGCGTGCGGGGACGGCGCTGTCCATCGGTAATAATATATTACGTCTTCGGTACCTATCTACCTGATATTACCCGGTTGGTCTCCCCAAGGGCCTTAGGTAGGCAAGTTTTCCTCGGGCATACCTAAGGAACCTGGCCACAGATATCGTGCCCGTCGTGCGAGTGGTTGAGCCCCAAGGGGGAGGGACATCATCGCGCAGAAGAATAATAGAGGGAGATAGCGTCATAGTAACAGATAGTCAACAGATAGATAGGCCCTGGGAATACAAAACCCTTCCATCTTCTCTCATTACTCCCGGCCCCTCCGGTTTTCCCGGTGGAGGGTCCTTCTAAGTGTCACGTAAAGCAATGATAGCTGAACACAGAAAAAAAAATTCTCATGTATGTGATACTATTCTTCAAATTATTTCACTCCGAACGATTTCATCACATTACAGTCTGCAACAGAACATGCTGTGTGATGATGGAATAATTGCATTAACATTAATAAACCACTGCGCCAACCACAGTTTGAGCAAAATCGGACAGTTTCTTAGAAAAAAACGCTGCAAATCCCTGCACAACGGCTCATTATTTTGAACAGATCACACCCCCCCCCCCCCCCCCTTCTGTTACAGATCACAGCTCTCTGTATAGATAACCCGTCTATATAATATGATATGTACTATTATATACATACTATGTAGATCGCAGACCCTCCGTAGGTTAGTACCTAACCCCGTACTCGTTACTAGGTACCTACCTAAATCGCGAGTTAAATTTGCTAAAATAATTCTGTCGATGACAAAAAGTAACTAAAATGGCAAAAAGAAACGCAAATAATGAAGTTCTGAAGGGAAATTGTTGATGTGGAGTGAAAAAAGTTGCAAAAGTACCTACCAACAAACTCCAGCCCCCTCTACGAAGATGGTATAATGAATCGCTGTGTAATAATTTACCATTTTGTAATAATTTACCCATCAATAATAATTCAACGTTTGTTCAAGTTTCACTACCTATCAACAAACCCCAAAAAAGCCCTCATTTTTCAAAAGAAATGATATCACAGAACAACCAACTCGACTTCATACTCCGTGAATACAATCAGCTGCTCCCTAGCAATGATGATCTCCGGCCAATTCCCGATTGTGATGATATTTGGGCTGAATGTATACAATTTCATTCACCCTGCTGTTGAAAATGCCTGTCGGTGCAAAATTCTGGGCCTTACTGTGAACGAACGGCTGGGCGTACAATGCTCCGGGTGGTCTTAAAAAACTCCCAAGTTCAAGAACTATTTAAAACCATAAAAAAATTCGTGAAAACGGCGTCCTGGAGACTTCAACCCCTATTTTTCATCCCTTAGGGATGACTGACATTAACGTCGAGCTTCGAGGACCAACTAGACCCCAAATGAGACCTATTAATCAAATTTCGTCAATTTTGGTTCATGGTAACTAAAAAAAGTGCTCAGTACGGCTTACGGCGGACGGACAGACTTTTTGTTTTATTGCATTTTGGGATTCTACATACCTTGAAACGTAAACCATCAAAATTTGAGGGGGGGGGGGAAGGGGGGGTTAAACATTTGTTTTTTCATGCTCGATTCAAAAGGTTAATTATTGAATATAATAAACCAAAAGTTCTTAAACAGGATATCAACTTTGCGGAAATTCAGAAGCTGCTATAAATTTTTGTCGGTTTGAATTTCATAGGAGGTTCGAAGCTATTTCCACTGCCGGTCTGTGAAGCATATCATTGAGGGGACCTCAATGTTATGGTAGAACTAACATTGACCTTTCCCACTGGAAGTGCTGACATTTAATTTGGAGGTACAATCCACTGGTGAGTACAAAAACAAATAAAATAAAATAAGTTGGTAACTCAAAATTCCCTGTCTCTTCAAGCCCCAACTTTTGTACAACATGATAACCGTGCGTGCTCATTCATCATTTTCAGAACAAGGATGACGATCCCTTAGCATATTCAGAGTGCGATGCACGGGTGGCTTGAAAATTGCTACCAAGTTGTAGGGATGTCCCCACCTTGTAGGAAGGGAGTAAAGTGTAAGTTAATAGTCCTTTAATTTCTTAGTTCATTGAAAGATGGATACTACATGCGGGGTTTACCTATAATAATATCACAGAACGATAGTTCCTTTAGCTCATTATTGCTCATTATTAGGAGTCGTTAAGATGAGGTGGATACTTCTAGATGATACTTCTACATCATGGAACGGCAGTTCGAAAGAACTAAGAGTTGGAGTTTCACCGTTGAGCCGTTCCGTCGTCCTGTCATTCCCGTATCCATTCAAGAACGAATAACGATATCGATAGTTCGTTCTAGTCCAGTGTTTTGTCCATGTTGTATGAAGTACAAGACTTTCATGTGATAATAATTTGTGATTTTTGTTCTATTCTAATAAAAATTATTCTGAAAAATACTGTTTTGGTGAGTCCTGTGGTTGTACAATAGGCTGGTAGGTAGCTATTCTAGTACAATAACCCAACCCCAATCCAACAAAATACACTCCATCCAAACCCCAAACCAATACACCCCACAACAATCCATTACAATAATGCAGCAACCCACCCCGTTTCCATTAAAATTGTACGATGTTAATGCGAAAAATGACTGCTCCTGCGTATAATGAACACAATGGACAAGGGATAAGGGACTATAATGAACTACCTACTGATTTAAGGGAAACAAAATACACTGCCAAGGTGATGGCACAGGAGCTTCCTCGTCACAATCAGAGTGACCCATTATAAAATAGAACAGACTCGGAAGCAAAATAACATAACATTACATTACATAACATAACATTGCATAACGTTAAATATACATATTATACATAACATGACTTCCATAATACATTACGTCCATTATACATAACTAGCCTGACCGCTCGCTTCGCTCGCTATCCGAGATTCGCTGTACGCAGTATCGTGGAACCAACAAACGACGGAAAAATCCCATACCCTACCGGGTATTTGTGCCCAATTTTATCAAAATCCGTCAAGCCATTCAGGAGTTGACCATGGTCGACCATATTTCCGCTATGGTCAGGGAATTAAAAATGCGCCTACGTTCAACTTGGGAGGCTACCGGATATTGGTGCCAAATTTGGTCGATATCCGTTGAGCAATTCGGGATTCGACCATGGAGGGGCCCATGGATGCGCTAAGGTCGACCGCGGGGGTAGTCCGAAGGGTCGATCGTAGATAGAATTTCACGTATATTACGAATACGCGATAAAAAATAGGGGTTACCATTTCAATTAACGAAGTTGACCATGGTCGACCATAGTTCCGCTATGGTCAGGGAATTAAAAATGCGACGTTGCACAACTTGGGAGCCTACTGGATACTCGTGCCAAATTTGGTCGATATCCGTCAAGCCATTCAGGAGTTGACCATGGTCGACCATAGTTCCGCTATGGTCAGGGAATTAAAAATGCGACGTTGCACAACTTGGGAGCCTACTGGATATTCGTGCCAAATTTGGTCGATATCCGTTGAGCAATTCGGGATTCGACCATGGAGGGGCCCATGGATGCGCTATGGTCGACCGCGGGGGTAGTCCGAAGGGTCGATCGTAGATAGAATTTCACGTAGATTACGAATACGCGATAAAAAATAGGGGTTACCATTTAAATTAAACGAAGTTGACCATGGTCGACCATAGTTCCGCTATGGTCAGGGAATTAAAAATGCGACGTTGCACAACTTGGGAGCCTACTGGATATTCGTGCCAAATTTGGTCGATATCCATCAAGCCATTCAGGAGTTGACCATGGTCGACCATAGTTCCGCTATGGTCAGAGAATTAAAAATGCGACGTTGCACAACTTGGGAGCCTACTGGATATTCGTGCCAAATTTGGTCGATATCCGTCAAGCCATTCAGGAGTTGACCATGGTCGACCATAGTTCCGCTATGGTCTGGGAATTGAAAATGCGACGTTGCACAACTTGGGAGCCTACTGGATATTCGTGCCAAATTTGGTCGATATCCGTCGAGCCGTTTGGCCGTGCATAGAAGGACAGACAGACAGACAGAGCGCATGCGCAGGGCGAACCGCTGGCTCTATCATGTTGAAATTTATATGGGACCTCAATGGGCCCTACCCGCTTAATCCCTGAGAATTACATTGAAATTGGGTGAAATCTTTGGTTACTACGGCTGTAACAAGGAAATTGAATCTATTTCACGCCAGCGCATGCGCAGAGCGCACCGAGGGTCAGATCATGCTGAAATTCATACTGGAACTCACTAGGCCTTGTCCAAACAACCCTTGAAAATTTGAGCGAAATTGAATCAAAATTGTGAAAGTTATGCGTGTTTGTTGAATTTAACGTTAGCGCATGCGCAGGGCGTACCGCTGGATCAATCATGTTGAAATTTGTATGGGACCTCAAGGGGCCTTATCCGCACCATCCCTCAAAATTTGAGCTGAATCAATTCACAATCGTGGAAGTTATGGCTGTAACAAGGAAATGCGGACAGACTCACAGACTCACAGACTCACAGACTCACAGATTCACAGACTCACAGACTCACAGACTCACAGACTCACAGACTCACAGACTCACAGACTCACAGACCGACAGACACGGAACCAAATTTGTTCAGTAGGCTTTGAAACGCAAAATGCAAGTGGAAATTTTTATTTCTGAAGACAAAAATTTTTTGGCTCACGAAAGTGAACACAAGGCTTCCGCTGCTTCGCAGACTCGGAAGCAAAAGGAGCTGGAATGGTCTATAAAAGAACAAGGTCCTCCTTTCCAGGAGTGAACTAACTGAACTCGAGTCCCTTATCAAATGAGCTAGGTATTCTTACCCACGGCATTCACTGTGAGAGCGTGAGAATGAACGATGAATCAGAAGACTGTATCAGGCTGAGGCAGTAGAGACTTTAGTTGATCAGCTTGAAAAAACATCTTAACTCTTATTCTGATCGTCTATAATGCGTGTATACTGGTTTGGCGACTACACAGACGTCGGAATTCATTCTCATTTTCTCGCCGTACCCACTCGATACTCCTCCACTCTCAAACGAGACTCTCACAAGCACTGCGGCCGCCCTTCAGCCAGATCTGGACTCATCTAACCACGGCGGCATCCCAAATCCTGGCCAACCATTTCTACATGAGAGGTTCCAGCAAGTGAAATTCCAGCTCCAAGTACATGTTTCAATATCAATGACATTTTGGTTTATTATTCTGTGTATTGCCTCAGCAAAAACTTTTAATAACACCCCCTCAATATTTTTTCTTTTACGTTTCAAGGTGCGTAGATTCCAAAAATGCCCGTCCGCCGTACGCCATCATCCACAACTACTTCATTTTCCGCCTAAAAAATTCGTTCTTTCACACACATGCCCCATTTGGGACCTAGTTGTGTCCCGAAACTTTGCAGCCCTATCGGAATATACCCAAGGATGTTACGGGTAAAAAATGGGTGTAAAATAAGTGTTTTTTGGTGTGTCAGTAACGTGAGCTTGTGAGGTATCGTTTTCCATGGGTTTTTTTTAGGATGAGAAGACCGAATGTGGTCGATTTTGACAAAACAATGGAAAGCTGAGGTTCTAACGAAGTTTCAGCCTTAAATTTACGTTAAATTTTGGTGTAAAATCGTCGATCTTCCGCGTATAGTTTGGGTCCCAATTTTGGAACACATTTGGGTCCTAGTTGTGCTCCGAAGCTCGGCAGCCCGATCGGAACACACCCAGGGGAGTTATGGGGGAAAATGGGTGTAAAAATAGGATTTTTGGAGGTTTTTTGCGGTTTTCGTGAACATGAGCTTGTGAGGTACCGTTTTCCATGTTTTTCAGGGCGAGAACACCGGTTTTAGTGATCAAACCATCGTCAGTAACAAACAATTATTAAGTTGTGATAAGTTATAAGTTATAACTAAGTTGTAATAAGTTATAAGTTATCAGTAATATGTTACTGTTCGTTACTTACTATGGTTTGATCACCAAAACCGTTACATCGGAGTATTTTTCGTATTTCGTGTCCCGAAACTTTGCAGCCCGATCGGATTATGCCCAGGGGTTTTATGAGTGAAAATGGGTGTACAAATAGGTACTTTTTGAGTTTTAGTTACATGTTAGTAATATGAGCTTTTGAGATATAATTTTCCATGTTTTTGGGGACGAGAAGACCGAATATGAAGTCGATTTTGACCAAAGAGTGGAAAATTGAGGTTCTAACGAAGGGCGAGGTTTTAGCCCTAAATTTACGTTAAAATTTGGTGTAAAATCGTCGTTCTTCCGCACACAGTTCGGGTCCCCATTTTGGAAAACATTTGGGTCCTAGTTGTGCTCCGAAGCTCGGCAGCCCGATCGGCATACACCCAGGGGTGTTATGGGAGAAAAATGGGGTAAAAATAGGGGTTATCGGGGTTTTTTGATGTTTTAGTGAACACGAGCTTGTGGTGTATCGTTTTCCAAGTTTTTTAGAGCAAGAAGACCGAATATGAAGTTGATTTTGATCAAATAGTGAAGAATTGTGGTTGTAACGATGGTGCAGCTCCCAAAAATTCATTTTTATGGGTCAAAAACCTGGGAAATTGTCTGACATTACCATAATTTTGTGTAATGAAACTGGAATACTCAGCGATCAATGATAATCTATAAAAAAAAAATAGGAGCCTAGTTCGTGTTTTTGAGAAGCAATAAATGAACAGCCAGCATTTCTGTTGGTATGTGCAGTGGAATAATAAACCCATGTGACAAGGACTTTGCAGCGCTTTTGCAGTGTCAAGACTCAGACACGATTTGGTCAGGCGTCGTCGCTACTGGGAGGTCTCAGGTCGTGTGATCTACACGAAATTGAATTCATCGGAGGGATTCAAAGAATTCAATCGTCAAACGGTTACAGGACAAGAAACGTTGCCGGGCGGAGGCCGTGATGCCGAAGAATCCTAAAAGGCGAAGGGAGAGCCGGTGCGCTGCCGTCCCGGTTCGCTCCTCCGAGCTGGGAAGCTGATTATCCTCGAAGGAATGCAGAGACTGGAAGGGGACCCCCAGAGTCAGGTGGTTATAAAAAACCGTGTGAGCCCCAATGCCGACCGACGGCAGAAAGCCCCTTTCAAAACAACCATACACTAATGGCCAATGTAAAGAAACACTTGACATATCTCAGAGCCCTCCCCTGCTCCGCCGTCCTTGTCCTGAGCCTTCTTTGGATTTATGGCGGGTATCTCCTCCTTCTCCCCCACCAGTTTTATATACATTTATCTAATTAGTTGCCGTCCAGACTTATTTGTCTGTTTTTAAGTACGGCAACGACGCTTTATCAGCAGGATCAATGAATGAGGGGGAGTTGGGGTATTCCATTCTGTTGGAAGATCGGGACGCTTAAAATAGAGTCGGATGGGAACCCACTGGTTTCCAAGACGTCTAAATCCTAGATTTAGATGGAATCCACCGGTACTGTATATAGCTGACCACTTGAAGCTTGAAATGTTGGATATGTAAACATAGTCACTGATCACCATGTGAGTCACACACAGATTTTGGACTTGGAGACAAAATGAAATGAAAGAGGGAAAATAAGAACTCTGTATTCAAATCGCACGTAAGAAATGCTGCAAACTATTACACAACGGTTTATAATTCCCTCTACAAGGAGTATATTCTAAGGAGTATATTCTAACCTGTTTATTATGTGCCCTTCAGGCGGATTGTTTTTTAAATGCCCCTCAGGCCTTTTCCTTTTCTTTTATTACTTAAAATTAGTATTTTTCTTATTTACTTAAAATTAGTAACCTTTACAATTAGTATAGTAATTTCTCGAATGACATGCGAGGTGGGACTCTGTCCTATGTCAGAAATATTTAAAAAAAAAAAAAAAAATACAAATGCCTTTTGCGTAGATCACTGTTTTCTGTGGTCAATACCGTTTCATTCACGATCATGTTGACGAAGCTTTTCGGTACAAATTTCAGGGCCTTACTGCGTTCGAAAGACTGAACGTACAATGCACCATGTGGTTTCGGAGAATTCTCGAAAATTCTCAATTTAAAAACGTGAATTTATTTTTCGGGGTCAATTCCATGGGTTCATTATTGAGAATAATAAACCAAAAGGTGAGGTGCACCGAGTCCCAGCACTTTCACGGATATTCGATCTGTAATGAACAATAGGGCAATTTTATTACAGCAATAACTTCGTCCATGAATTCAAAAAGGTTCTATGATCTCTACGTCGGCGTCGCACCCACTGATAATGGCAAATTTGTGAACGATTTTTTTCAATTGCTAGCTATATATTTTTTATGCCTTCATTCGGATTGACTCTGACAGTAAAAGATTCGGAATACGATTACTAAATATTAGGTCAGCTTTCACTACTTGCGTTGGATAGAAAAATTCGAAAATGATAAATACAGTGTCCCGTTTTAGAACAAACCTCATAGGTGACACATTCTTGTAGGTTCTGAGATCTGTGATGAAACGTCGTTTGTAGGTACATGATACCAGACAAATATAAATAAACAACATAGGTAATTAAAAAACGCTGCAAAGTACTTGCCACAAGGGTTTATTATTATTATTTATTTTATTTTATATAATGTACATGATTTTTTAAATCCAGTACATAGGGTATCCAGCTCATTAAGTTGATAGGTACCTGTTGATTTTTAACAAATGATTAAAAACTAACATACGAGTAATTGCTACGTTATAGGATGGGATGAGACTTGAGCTATTACAGGCAACTTTAAATATCACAGTGCGTATCACAAAGTAAATAAGCATTTATTATTATACTGGACTTACAACAGAAATGTTGTCTGCATTTATTGTTTCTCAAAAACCCGAATTAGGACCCTATTTTTTTAATCATTGATAGTGCCATTTGATTGCCTTGATTCACCTGTTGATACTACTTCTTATACACATTTATGGTGATTTCAGACAATTAACCAGGTTTTTGGCAATTAAAAAATTAATATAGGGCTCTGAACCTTCGTTACAACCTCAATTCTTCACTCTTTTGTCAAAATCAAATTCATATACGGTCTCCTCGCCCTAAAAAACATGGAAAACGATACCTCACAAGCTTTTGCTCACTAAAACCTCAAAAAAACCTCGAAAACCCTTATTTTTACACCCATTTCCCCCCCCCCCCATAAAACCTCTAGGTGTATTGCGATCGGGCTGCAAGCTTCGGAGCACGACTAGGACCCAAACGTGTTTCAAAATTTGGACCCAAACTTTGAACGGAAGAACGACGATTTTAGACCTAAATTTAAATCTAGGTATGACGTTAAATTTAGGTCTAAAATTGTCGTTCTTCCGTTCACAGTTTGGGTCCAAATTTTGTCCTAGTTTCGAATTTGGGTCCTAGTGTACAATTTGGGTCCTAGTGTCCAAATTTTGGAACACATTTGGGTCAACTTTCCACTCTTTGGTCAAAACCGACTTCATATTCGGTCTCCACGTCCTAAATATCATGGAAAACGATGCCTCACAAGCTCATGTTACTAAAACACCAAAAACCCATATTTTTACACAAATTTTTCACCCATAACACCCCAGGGTATATTCCAATCGGGCTGCAAAATTTCGGGACACAATTAGAGCCCAATGGAGCCTGTGTGCGAAAGAACAGATTTTTTAAACCGAAAATGAAGTAGATATGGGTGACACGGCGGACGGTGGACGGACATTGCATTTTGGTTTATTATTCTGTGAATAGTACAGCTATGTATTCGCACAGCAAAAAAATGTTTATATCACCCCCGCAAAACTTTTGCTTCCGAGTCTGCAAGGCAGCGGAAGCTTTGTTTTCACTTTCGAAATGAAAATTTTTTGTGTGCTCCAAAATCAAAATTTCCACTTGCATTTTGCGTTTCAGGGCCTCCTGAACAAATTTGGTTTTGTGTCTGTCTGCCCGCTGTCTGTCTGTCTGTCCGTCTGTCTGTCCACATTTCCTTGCCACAACCATAACTTCCACAATTTTGATCCGATTTCAATCAAATTTTCAGGAATTGTGTGGGTTTAGCGCTAGATGGTCTCCTATCAGTTTCATCATGATCGAATCAATGGAAGCCTCTGCGCAGGCGCTAACGAGGTTTTCTTGTTACGGTCATAACTCCATCAATTTTGAACGGATTTCGGTCAGATTTTCAGGGATGATGCGGGTAACGTCCCTTGAGGTCTCATACGACATTCATCATGATTGAATCAGCGGTGGCAGTGGCACGTGGCACTGGCACCGCGTACATTCCAAACCGAGCATTCCAGGCTATAGAACTATAAACATGGAAGGGCCTCTGCGTTGACGAATGAAATGACGGGCTCCGCTTCCTGCTCAGCTGATGTGCTCAATTCTCTCCTGTTCACCCTAGGAAGTTGACATTTGATAGACTCTTTGCGTTCTCAGTTCTATACGTGGACTAATACTTTATCTTAAAGCATGAATACTAACTTCGAATTAGGTACCCTTATTATTAAATAACAGTTAAATAATTCCGTTAATTAATCTGAATCTTTAAGTATGAAAATTTAATGGTGACATATGTGAAGGCCACGAGGAAGCTTCTGTGCCATGTCCCTAGCAGTGTATTTCTTTAGTTTCAAGGTGCGTCCGCCGTCCGCCGTATCACTTTAATTTCGTTCTCAAAAATTTGTTCTTTTGGTTTATTATTCTGTGAATAATACACCTATGTATTCGCTCAGCAAAAAATTTTTATAACACCCCCTCAAAATTTTTTCTTTTCCGTTTCAAGGTGCGTAGATTCCAAAAATCCAATGTCCGTCCGCCGTCCGCCGTATCACGTGTACAGATTTTCGGTCTAAAAAAGTAGTTCTTTCGCACACATGCTCTATTTGGGCCCTAGTTGTGTCCCGAAACTTTTCAGCCCGATCGGAATATACGCAGGGGTGTTATGAGTGAAAATGTATGTAAAAATAGGTACTTTTTGCGTTTTAGCAACATGTTAGTAAAATGAGCTTTTGAGGTATCGTTTTTCATGTCTTTGGGGACGAGAAGACCGAAGATGAAGTCGATTTTGACCAAAGAGTGGAAAATTGAGGTTGTACCAGATGTTCAGCTCCCAAAATTGATTTTTTATAAGTCAAAAACCTGGAAAATCGTCTGAAATCACCATCAATTTGTAGAATAACACTAGAAAAAGTATCAAGAGGTGGATCAAGACGATTAAATGGTACTATCAATGATCAAAGATAATTTGAAAAAAAAAGGAGCGTACCTACCTAATTCATGTTTTGGGGGCCAAAATTGGTGGAAACCACCAGAAATAGCTATTTAAATTATTTTATAATATGAAAGAAACAATAAATAAACAGCCAACGTTTCTGTAGGTATGTCCAATAGAATAATAAACCCATGTGACAAGGACTTTGCAGCGTTTTTGTTATCTACGCACCTTGAAACGTAAAAGAAAAAATTTTGAGGGGATTGTTATAAAACATTTTTGCTCAGCGAATACATAGGTGTATTATTCACAGAAAAATAAACCAACACTACGCTCAAACCCTATTAATACGAATTTTGAACTGCTCTTCTCTCGACTTGACTGCGGTTTTCCTTTCTTGGAAAAGATGATCGTCAGGAAAGGATAACACGGTCCTAAGCGGTTTCTATGCTTCAAAACAGGCTTTCCGAAGGGCTCCACTACCTGGCCGAAACGTGAGTGAGCTCCTGGGAAAATCCTCAAATAATCTTTTCATGTTGTTGAAGTAGTCCAAAGGGGCAGTCGAAGATTACTTGGGCAGTGACTTGTGACTCGGTACATTAGCGACAGTGTGAGTCTCAACTGAGGCAGCTCATCTTCTGCCCGCTCTGTGGGAAAACGTCTGGTGCTTTCTGACCATTTCACGCTCTGATCCTCCTGCCACCTGCCTCCTTTGACTGACACCCTGTCGGGGGGGTTTGAGCAAATAACAGAAAGGAAAACAGTTAATGCGGTTATTGCCGACCGGCGGATTAGCTCGTGATCCGAGGGACGTCGGCCTCTTCACAAAATGCCATCCTTTTTCCTTCCTTCAGCCTTCCTTTTTCTTCTTTTTTTCCGAGAAGGTTTTCAACTTCCAAATCACTCGTTTTCACAGCGTAAACACATGCTCGACTGACTTTTCACCAATGCAGAATCCCCAGGTTTCATGTTGTACTATCGACTCAACAAAGACGCAGGTCATATTGAAAGCTGCTGAACAACACGCTTTTGTCATGACTAGGTACGCTATCGACGAAGAGAGGCACCAGCGATGGAGGACTTGGCTTCCCAAGAAACCAATACCCATCGTATTCTACTTAAATGCTCAACTAAATACAGCAGAAGTCGCTTAGTAGAAAGGCGGTTAAAGGAATAAGGCGGAAACAAGGACAGCAATAGTCAGGTCCCGAACGGCTCTATGCAAACACACAGTGAATTGGCTTGTTACAGTGATCAAAAAGGCGGTTACAGTGATCAGTCTTGAGTTTCTGGGTGTCAAAAATCGGAAAAATAGGTAAAAATGGCTGAAATCTCTCAAAATTGGTATATATTCACCAAAAGAGGTACGTATTGAATGATGATCCTGCAGGTTTTAATAAAGATTTACTCAAAGAATTAATCAAAATTAGGTCAACTCTGGGAGGGGTCACAATTCGCCAATATCGGTAAAAATGGCTGAAATCGCATATAGTGGTCCCAGTTCGATCACCATAAGCGACTTCTACTGTAATTACAAAGTTGATCTCAGTTTGGGAGGCGTACAAAACACTCGTCGAATGAACAAAATTAATCGTGTCATTTTTTCCGGTGGATATCTACTTCTATCTATTACCTAATTAAAAATTAATTAAAAATGATTAAATTAAATTAAATTTTAAAAACGCGGCAAATCCCTGCACAACGGTTTACTATTTTGTACAGAATACCCTTCTGTTACAGATCACAGCTCTCTGTATAGATAATCCGTCTATATAATATAATATGTACTATTCTATACATATTATGTAGATCGCAGACCCTCCGCAGGTTAGTGCCTAACCCCGTATTCGTTGCTAAAATAATTCTGTCGGTGACAAACAGTAACTAAAATGGCAAAAAGAAACGCAAATAATGAAGTTCTGAAGGGAGATTGTTGATGTGGAGTGAAATATATGCCCCTTCTACGTAGATCCCTGTTATCTTTGGTCAGTACCTACCCTTGTGGTCAAGTATAATGAACCGTTGTGTAATAACTTGCCCATCAATAATACTTCAACGGTTCTTCAAGTTGCAATAGTACTGATCAACAAAATCCAGCCCCTTCTTGGTAGTTGAACCGTTGTGTAATAATTTACCGTTGTGTAATAATTTACCGTTATGTAATAATTTACCGTTATGTAGTAATTTACCGTTGTAATAATTTGCCGTCGTGTAATAATTTACCATTGTGTAATCATTTACCCATCAATAATAATTCAACGTTTGTTCAAGTTTCACAAGTACCTACCAACAAAATCCAATAGTCCATCACTTATCAGATCAAATAATATCGCAGAGCACCCAATTCGACTTCATACAGCCATCCTTGATTATAATCAGATGCTCCGTAGTTATGATATCCAGGCCGGAGTTATACCGTTTGATTCACGATCGTGTTGAAGCTTTTTGGTGCACACGAACGGCTGGACGTACAATGTGCTCCGGGTGGTCTCAAAAAATTGTTTAGCTCAAGACAAATTTAATAACGTTAAAAAAAACCACACACTTCTATCGAAAGTTTTCGAGCTTCGGCGTTCTGAAAATTTCAACCCCTATTTTGAACCCTTTGAGATCACTGACAGTAACGCCGAGCTTCGAGGACCAACTAGACCCCGAACGGAACCTATAACCCGAATTTCATCTTTTTTTTTCATGGTAACTAAGAAAAGAGCTCAGTACGGCGTACGGCGTGCGGCGGGCCGACAGAATTTTTTTTATTGCATTTTCGGATTCTGCATACCTTGAAACGTAAACCATCAAATTTTGAGGGGGGGTAGAATTTTTCTTTCACGCTTGATTCCAATGGTTCATTATTGAAAATTATTATTATTGAAAAATATTATTATTGAAAAAAAATTATTATTGAAAATTATTATTATTGAAAATTATTATTTTCAATAGAATTCAGTAGAATAGAATTCAGTAGAATTTTTCTTTCACGCTTGATTCCAGTGGTTCATTATTGAAAATTATTATTGAAAATGATTATTATTGAAAAATATTATTATTGAAAAAAATTATTATTGGAAATTATTATTATTGAAAATTATTATTTTCAATATTGATAAACCAAAAATTGAACGAGTTGAATCTTGTTAGGCACCGGCTTTCACTGTTGATTATAGAAGTTGTTGCCTTCATCAGTTTCGGTTGACTGATTGAAAACCGAATATCGATCGAATCAAAATCATTCAACTCGAGTCTGTCGAAGCCTGTCGAAACGGTGCGGAGGGATTCGCGTTTTATTCATCCTCAAGCACTGACCTCGTCCACTCGGCTCATTCAGTGGTTTTGCGGTGTGGCGGGGCTCCAACACGATCCCTGCATTCCTCCTCGAATTCGTAAAGTTAACTGCGTCTTTCGACGAAAACCGTGGGGCATCGATTGTAAAAATAAACGTCGTTAAACGTCTACTTTTATAAGCAATAAGGAAAGTTCAACAGCGAAAAGGTCAGTTTCATTCGGGGATCTTCCATGAGAGCGAGTAGTTTCGGATTTCCTTTCCATGAATCGGTAGGCAGGAATTCCGTCCGGGGGTGAGTTTCATCTCTGTAGTAGTTATAGCTGATCATGATAATCATGATCAATCATGGATTGATAAAATACAGTTTCCCAGGTTACACGAAGTTGCGAATGAGGTTAAATCCAGTATTTGAGCCTGTATTTGGATGAAATTCCCAGCTTTGGATGAAATTCGACTTGTGAATGGTCGAAATCACAATATAACTGATGAGTTTATTATCTCCCATGTGTTTATTGCCAAATATGAGAGGATAATTTCACGAATGTACCATGCTATTCATTATTGCACAAACCAACTACTAGATGAGCCAATATAGATTCACTGAAATCCCACGATGATATTTCCGTCAGCAATTGCAGGGCTTTTGCCTGTGGCGTAGGATAATATGGCGAAAACAGAAAATTTAGAAATAAAGAGCACCCCAGTAGACGTTTACCTGAAAAATTGAATTGAAAAAAGGAAAATTGTATTGTTTCCTTAAATACCGTGGGTAACCTTTGATAACACTATGTTCCACACAACAAATTGCAATGCCATTTTCAGAGGTTACAGGGATTGGAAAAAATTTATAATAACAATAATAATAATAATAATAGCAATAATAATTAGACCTTTATTGGCGGTACATTTTACCTCGAGGGCCCATAGGCAGATAAACACAATAAAATTACATAATCAGAACCACTGGTTTAGTGCAACAACTGAATACACATCAGTAGGTAAATGGATTTTTCACAAACGGAAAATTCAAACATTTAAGAAGAAAAGATTATTTATGATGACACGGAGAAGAGAGAAAGAGGCCGAATAAAAAGCTACCGAACAAGGAGAGCCATAAGTTGTGTTGTTTACTGACCTGCCAGAAAACCCCTAGATGAACTGATTTCTTAGTGAACTTTTGAAAATTCGCTATTCCCAGTGGGACCAAAATGTGTTTCTAGTGGGTAGGTGCAAGCATTTTCCAAAAACATTCTTACAAATCCTTCTTAATGCGTTCTTTCATTTTTTCCCCTTATCGCTTATTATGCCAACAAACTAGGAAAACATAGCTGTAAGTACCATTAGTGAAACGTACAATTTTGGACCTGGTATGTGCATAACACGTAATATATGAAAATGCTATACCTTCAGGTACCGGAAAGACACTTTGTTAGAAGAGGTGGAATAATAATTAATCGGCTGCTTGCTTGCGTGTCGGTAAAATACTGTCGGGGTTCAGCTAAATAATGGGAAACAAGAGAACAACTCACATTTCCATTAGGTCCAAAACGTGGCCCATCTTCAGGTGAAACCTGCGAGCAACCCGTAACAATTCTGGAAAGTGCACCTCATAGAAGTACAGAAGGCAGTTCAACATTCAACATATTACCAATACTGTTGAGAATAATTAGACGGCATGAGATCAGAAACTTCCGGTTTACCTTGTTGAAAAAAGTCCAGCTATTCGATATAACCTGGATATCCACCAACTCCCCAGACCCCTGGTTCTAGAAAACTTTCCCAGGACCCAGGGCCCCAGGTGGACTCTCGCCAGGCGGAAGTAGAAGTGCAACTTCCAACCAGCCTACGGGTTGGAGCCCCTCAGAGGATTAGAGGGCTAACAATAGGCCCCTATTGTTATTGTAATTTTCCCAAATGCCGTTCGATCTAATGATCCGATTTTGAATCTAAAAACGGATTTGGATTCTTCGATTTGTTTTCTACAAAAGTACTTGTTGCTTTTTTACAAAAAATTGAAATTGAGTAAAATAATTTTGGGAACTCCATGAAAAACAATTTTAAAATTCAAAACTGAATGTCGGCACTAGAGGTTGCTTATAAAAATTACAGAACATTTTACAGATTGAATATCGGTTAAACCGTTCAAGAGATAAACGTAATATTGTATGGCCATAGACGGTGCAGCCGTCTATTGAAAATATTTCTTACTTAAATCCGTGACATTTACCCTTAACGCTTTTGTCAAAAGGACCTGGAAGGTACCAGCAGTTGGTCTCATCTTCCAGGTCCCTCTGACAAAAGTGTTCATGTTAAACTGCCTTCTGTACTTACTTCTATGAGGTGCACTTTCCAGAATTGTTATGGGTTGCTCACAGGTTTCACCTGAGGATGGGATTTCACGTTTGCGCCCGAAACTTCGTCAAATAAGCTAACGGAAATGTGACTTCTTCTCTTGTTTCCCCTTATTTCAACACAATATTACACCCAGAAGATTAGTGAACTGTTGAAGTTTGCAGATTTTTATGGACTAGTGGGATGATAACTATAACGGAGTTACAACTCCATACCTGACCGGTTGTTCGTCAAAATCATTAAGAATCTGAATAACACATTTTCTGTTGTTGAATTCTGTCAAGACGCGAAATTCGGTCTTAGGAGAATTTAACTATGTTGAAACAGTCTCCAGTATCCTATCTGTCGTGGAACCACCCCCCCAGAACCACTCCCTGTAAATATTAGATCTCGCAAATAAACTCATAGAAGTGGGGAGGAAAGACGCAGGAGCACCGAGGAACCTAGTGGGGATCCCCACCATCCTCCACTAGCTGGAGGATGGAGGGAGACAGCCCTCAAGGGCTATAAAAACTCGCCTCCTTCGCCTTTCTAGCCATTCTACGCTCTCCTCTAGTCGCTGACCAATCTCTCTCACCTCACTCCTCCTCTCTCCTTAAAAACCTAAAAGATCCCGTGTCGCAGTGGTGGCATCTGGTAGTGTGGAACCTTTATCGGTGACATCTATTAGTGTGGAACCCTCCGGGCAGAACCTCATGCCGCCCTTAGTGAATTATCGCTATACCTATTCACTACACTGTCCTTACGAGCAGTAGGTAAACAACCGACTCACACTCGGCTTGTAATCAATTGCGAACCTGAACTAGACTCGTTGATGTCATATTGTAGGTTTTCCAGTGCCTCTGCGCTATTCCGCAGCAAGTGACAGCTTATTTGTGTGTTTAGTTGGTAATTGCCCCGCGGTTTTCATTCCATGCTGTACCTGAACGGCCATCAACGCTTATACGACTGACTGTGAGTAGGGTAAAATTAGACTGGAAAAATACGACTAATGGTAAATAATTACAGGTTACGGTAATATCTCATTACCGATGGGGGCGAGTCGTAAATCATCCGCGCAATTCACGTCGTTTTAATTACCGCCGGAGAAAAGCCACAATCTGAAATCGATTCATTTCTGACTAACCTACATTACATCACCTCGAGCCGATTGAGCTATCAACGCACCCGTTCTCGTCACTGCTTCGTGATATCCCTGGAACCGTCGTAAAAACCTTACGATGAAAATACACTTACGGGAGACTGTTCAACGATGATAATTGAACGACTACCGCAAGCTCCGATCGGAATATTTAATCGCCGACATCCATCAACCTCGCATTACCGATATTACAGTGGACGGTACAGTTCAGGCAGAAAAGATGGTCTGCCAACAGAACTATTAGTTAAAGTTACGCGCTGCATTAGTTGTACCTACCACAGAATCACAAAATCAAACCAGTATTACGCACTACGGTGAAAAAATAACAATAATAAATAAAAATAATAAATAAATTAAAAACA
Source organism: Leptopterna dolabrata (assembly GCA_954871275.1). Taxonomy (NCBI): domain Eukaryota; kingdom Metazoa; phylum Arthropoda; class Insecta; order Hemiptera; family Miridae; genus Leptopterna; species Leptopterna dolabrata. The sequence continues at coordinate 43,188,450 of OX940982.1, read as the reverse complement.
AAAAATAAAAGTTCCGGTCTGCATCACCAACACTTTGAAGCTGGCTAGTACGTTCAGCAAACTTTGACAATTTTTTACTCTCCAAAACTCATATTTGGTCCCCTTTTTTGAACAGAAAAAAACATTTTACACAACTGAAATTAACGTCTTCTCGAGTTATCATCCTGTAGGTACCGGTTTGATGAAAAATTTGTAGTTTTTATTACAAAAGGGTTTATTTATTGGCGTTTATAATTTTTATTTCCTCTGTTATTACAAGAACAAAAACGCTGCTAAGTCCTTGTCACATGGGTTTATTATTCTATTGGACATACCTACATAAATGTTGGCTGTTCATTTATCGTTTCTTTCATGTGCAATAAAAAAATCTACTTTTGATTAAAATCGCTATTTTTTATAGTTTCCACCAATTTTGGCCCCCAAAAACACGAATTAGGCTCCCATTTTTTTATACAAATTATCTTTGATCATTGATAGTGCTATTCAACTGTCTTGATTCACCAGTTAATACCTGTTAAGATCTAGTGGAATTATACAAATTTATGTAATTTCAGGCGATTTCCCAGGTTTTGACCCATAAAAAATGAATTTTAGGAGCTGCAACGTCGTTACAACCTCAATTCTTTATTCTTTGGTCAAATCGACTTCATATTCGGTCTTCTCGCCCTAAAAAACATGGAACACGATACATCACAAGCTCATGTTCACTAAAACCTAAAAACAAAAACCCATTCATGAACTTGGTTTTCTCATGTTTCTGTACTTATATTCTTCATTATGTACTAAATATGTGTTTTAATAAAGAACTGAATTGGAAACCCCTATTTTTACGTACCCACTTTTCTCCCATAACACCTCTTGGTGTATTCCGATCGGACTGCCGAGCTTCGAAGCACATCTAGGACCCAAATGTGTTTCAAAATTTGGACCCAAACTGAGTGAGGAAGAACGAAGATTTCATACAAAATTTAACGTAAATTTAAGGCTGAAACTTCGTCAGAACATCGATTTTCCACTCTTTGGTCAAAATCGACTTATTGAAGTCTTCTCGTCCAAAAAAACATGGAAAACGATACCACACATGCTCATGTTACTAAAACACAAAAATACCTACTTTTATACCCACTTTTCACTCATAACACCCCTGGGTATATTCCGATCGGGCTGCAAAGGTTCGGGACGCAACTAGGGCCCAAATGGAGCATATGTGCGAAAGAACGAATTTTTTAGACCGAAAATAAAGTAGATATGGATGATAAGGCTGACTGCGGACGGACATTGCATTATTGGAATCTGCGCACCTTGAAACGTAAAAGAACAATTTTTGAAGAGGTGTTCGAAACATTTTTTTGCTGAACAAATATATTTATATAGGTGTATTTTTTCGCGGAATAACTAACCAAAATGGACTAAAATTTGTGGGATTAGTACCAAAATGTCCGTTAGTATGTGCAGATCGTGCCTATTGATTTTGAGCTCGATGTCATTCGATTTGGCTAATTGACAGCGAAAAACATGTCGACGGGACATTTTCAAGGTTTACTAGCTAAATGCGGTGGCAGAAGTTGTTGAAAGTGAGATTCCTATGCATGTTTACGGATTTTGACAGAAATGGGCGGACATTCAGGCCGCAGTGGGCGTCACCTGCCGCAAAACATGTATCCGTGCTGAACATGGGTGTGTTGTGCGGGAATCTCCACACCGGAATTTTTCATTACGCTAAGTGGGTACCTACCTGACTTCCCCCTTTGATTGGCACAGTTTTCGATTATCTTAAATGGACTGATTTATCAACTTCGTAGCTGTTGGGTACCTGCATTAGTTGCCTGCTATCTTCACGTGTGACAGTAAAGTTGAAGATTGTTATATTGTTAATCAATGGGTTGGTTCGAATATTTTCCAGCCGATAGTACTCGTCATTTCGGCTGATAGTACTTGTAGTTTGATAAGAATAGTTCAAGAGGCGAATAGGAGACGGGAGCGGAGTGGGTGGGGCGCGGAATGGAGGGAGGGAGGGGGGTCCGATTTGGAACAGGTGGGAGGCGAGGAAATCTCACAAGTCGTCTGCTACCGATTCCGGCAACTTCTGGGTCTTCGGCAGGCCGTTTTTTTTTTTACGAGAAAAACCCACGTGGGTGAGGCGAACAACCGTCCCGTCGACACCGAAACGTCAGGTAAACCGTCCGGCTCCCGCGGAGTCATGAGCGTTGGCGCCGTCTCGGCCGCTCTCGTCGTCGCGGCCCTCGCGTCGGCCGCCGGCTGCGGCCCGGGTAGGAACTCACGGCGGTACCGGTCGCCGGAGCCGCAGACGCCGATGGTGCTGCTGCAGCACGAGCCGCAGACGTTTGAGAACAGCCCGTTCGCCTCGGGACGGTCCGAGGGTCGGATCGCTCGGGACGACCCGCGCTTCATGAAGCTGATACCCGTTTACGACGAGAACATCGTCATTCAGGACGCCGAGGGCACCGGACACGATCGCATGATGTCCGAGGTGAGGCACCGCACATTTCTTACTGTTTTCGTCAAACCAGCCTTTTTATACAAACCCAAACCACAATATTTTTGTAAAAGTAAACAAATTAAACAGAATTTTCGGAGAAATATTCGTGCACTTGTCTAAAAAGGTGCGATACGCAAGAAACCATACCTCTTTTCGTGAAATTACATAATTTTTTCGTGATTTTAGCCAATTTTATCGACTTTTGACCCTTAAAAAGTCAAATTTGAACCACCTTTTTTTTAATAAAAAAAATGGTTATAATCGAAATAGCCCCTCTTTCCGTCGTGAATCGTCATCTCACACAATGGCAGTTGAATTAATATTGATTTTAGCCCGTAATAACAATTTTTGAACCCCTCCCCCAAATCCAAATTTGACCACTATTCTGTACGAAAAACAAGTAAAAAGGTATTGTTTCTGTCTTTACCCACCCTTCCCCACAGCTTTCAGTGGTTTTATATCAATTGTTCACGATTTTAGAAGTTTTTACCGATTTTTGACCCCTTTAAAATTCAAATTTGGCCCCTTAAAATTCAAATTTAACCCTCCCTTCGAATTTTTGATAGCTTATCATCTTCAAACTCATCCTTTTGTTTGGCAATAATAACGTTTTGGCGAAACTTGAAATTTGTATCATATACCCATGGTCAGATATATCGTCCCGATTGACATATAAATAAATAAATATTATATTGGGAGGATTTTGAGCGTTGATCAATAGTTTAGTATAGGTAGGTGTTGATCGATTGGGTGGTGTCGATCGACCGCACCTCAACAATCGATCAACACCTATCCTAAACTAAATAAATATATACACACATTTATAAACACGTGTAAAACATGCGTAACAGCAAAGTTAGTGCACAGACACAACATGCAAAATATCTCTAAGAACCCTGGTGATGCCTCCGGGCAAGAAGTGGCAGCACCTCCCGCTGGCAAGGGCAGACGAGGGATGCTCACGAGAGGGCGGCTGAAGTGTTGCGAGTTCCAGACATCGTGCTGCTGATGCTGCTGCTGATGCTGCTGATCGCATGCTGATGGTAGCGGTATTGCCTGGCACTCCCGAAACCTGTGAAATCGCAGATAAGCAGGCAGTGGTTATCCATGGGGAAGGTCTGAAGGCGCACGCCAGTCGGTTTCACCAGAAGGCGATACCTACAATAAGAAACGACAGACTAAAGATGAAAGATAAAGCGGAAGACTGGGATGCTGATGACCCAGTTGAGAGATAAAATGCAGCCAGTGCTGGTAGACGGTAGTCACCTTGTGCGTGGCTGGAACAGAACTGGCGAATGCACCGTGCAGTGACGTCACCAAGTACGAAGCATTCGGGGTCCAGCAGGTCGATTCCTGATCGGGTGACTTCTTATCGGCGATCGAATCCACTTCCACTTCCACTTCGAATTCCACTTCATCACGTTTCAATATCGACTCATTCACATAAAACGCTACAAAGTCCTTGCCACATGGGTTTATTATTCTACTAATTCTATTCTATTATTATATTTATTATTCTACAGAAATTTTGGCTGTTCTTTCATGTGCAATTATTGAAATGGCTATTTTTGATGATTTCCACCAGTTTTGGCCCCAAAAAAACTCGAATTAGGCTCGGCTTTTCCTTTCAACACATTATTTTTGATCATTGATATTATCATTTAATTGTCTTGATTCACCTGTTGATACTACTCCTAGTGTTATTATACAAATCTATGGTGATTTCAGACAATTTCCCATGTTTTTGACTCATAAAAAATGAATTTCGTGAGCTTAACCCTCGTTAAAATCTCAATTTTTCACTCTTCGGTAAAAATCAACCAAATATTAGGTCTTCTCGCCGTAAAAAACATGGAAAACGATACATCACAAGGCTCATGTTCACTAAAACCTCAAAAATCCTTCGAAACCCCCTATTTGTACACTCATTTTTCTCCCATAACACCCCTGGATGTATGCCGATCGGGCTGCTGTGTTTCGGAGCACAACTAGGACCCCAATGTGTTCCCAAATGGGGACCCGAACTTTGTGCGAAAAAACGACGATTTTAGACCAAAATTTAACGTAAATTTAAGGCTGAAAGTTCCTTAGAACCTCAATTCTCCACTCTTTGGTCAAAATCGACTTCGTATTCTGTCTTCTCGTCCCGAAAACATGGAAAGCAATACCTCAAAAGCTCATACTAACATGTTACTAAAACACAAAAGTACCTAATTTTATACCCATTTTGACTCATAACACCCCTGGGTGTATTCCGATTTGGCTGCAAAGTTTCGGGAAACAACTAGGGCCCAAATGGTGCATGTGTGCGAAAGAACGAATTTTTTAGACCGAAAATGAAGCCGGTACACGTGATACGGCGAACGGTGGACGGACATTGCATTTTTGGAATCTACGTACCTTGAAACGCGAAAGAAAAAAATTTGAGGGGGTGTTATAAAAATTTTTTGCTGAGCGATTACATAGATGTATTATTCACAGAAGAATAAAGGGTTTAAAGAAATATAAAGTAATATAAATTTACGCTTCGGCTTTAACATTTTCTACAACGAATTTTTGATTGATTGATTGATTGTGATGATAGGCAGGTAGAAATCTTTACATTCGAATTTGATTTGGGGTACGTACTCATTCACCTTGGCTCACCACATCAACCTATCACTAGCATGCTGAGGCTTCGAGACTATAAGCCCTGCTTTCAAACGGTAATACAGTTTGGAGGTTCTTGAGGTTGTGTCAGTGAAAAACGATTTTCTTTACGCAAACGTTTCGTTGAATTTATTCAACATTTTCGGGGCTAATGACAAACAACATGAGTGAAAGTGAGTAAATTACAGATTGTGACTAGGGTAAGAATAAAATTAGTATATGAATGGAATGGCAATGTGGTAAGCTTACAATACGCTGGCGTAAAGAAAATAGTTTTTCACTGACCGAACCTCAAGAACCTCCAAACTGCATATTTATTCCAGCGATCAAAAACCTCATCATAGTGTAATCAAACGGTAATGGCCAACCTTATGGTATGACTGCCCGGCGCGTCATTGAATGTTTTCTATTTAAACCTATCAAATTCCATTTCATAATATTATTGATTTACGACACCAATGAATCGTTTTTCAATACTACCGATGGTTAATAAATCAATCTTTATAAAAATATCTCGTCTGAAGATAATAAATACCTACCATATAAAACTCGATTGTCTCTTATCGAGCGCTTCCTAGTTTATCCATTGACCTAGTCAGTCATCATCAACTTCCTTGTAGCGGCAGCCTTTTGATTGCTTTTTGGAGGAAATAAAATTTTGTCCTCACCGTAGAGAAAGAGGCTAATGCTGGGAGAACGGTCGTAATGAGCTAAAATCTGTGAGTAATGCAGTACATGTGGTCTTGAAAGGCCTCAGATACGAAGTTCATCGTAATCGGACTATAACATTCGTCTGCGCATGCGCAAAAAAGAAATCCTTTCATTCGATTTCGTATCAACTTGTTGTTTTTTCCCGGTGTACTTATTGTTTTATAACAACAAACAAAACAACAACAAAATATTTTCTCCTTTTTAGTAGTACCTATATACCTAATTTATAAACGTGGTTTAATACATGGAATAATACACCCCCTATGTATTAGCTCAGCAAAAAAATGTTATAACACCGCCTCAAAACTCCTTCTTTTTCGTTTCAAGGTGCGTAGATTCCAAAAACGCAACATTCGTCCGCTGTGCCTCCATGTTCATCCATGTCTAATTATCGACCTTTATTTTCGGTCTAAAACATTCGTTCGTTCGCACCTGCCTCCATTTGGGCCCTAGCTGTGCAGCCCGATAGGGATATACCCAAGGGTGTTATGGGTGAAAAATGGGTGTACAAATTGGGTTTTTTGGGGTTCTAGTAACATGAGTTTGTGAGGCATCGTTTTCCATGTTTTTTAGGATGAGGCAACGGAATATGATGTCGATTTTGAACAAAGTGTGGAAAATACAGGTTCTAACGAAGTTTCATCTTCAAATATACGTTAAATTGGTCTAAAATCGTCGTTCTTCTGCACGCAGTTTAGGTCCCCGTTGGGCAGAACATTTGGGCCCTAGCTGTGCCCAGAACCTCGGCAGCCCGATCGGAAGATACCCAGGGGTGTTATGCGGGAAAAATGTGAGTAAAAAAAGGGCTTTTCCCTATTTTAAATGTGTGTAAAAATAGGGTTTTTGTGAACATGAACTTGTGAGGTATCGTTTTCCATGTTTTTTAGGGCAAGAAGACCGAATATGAAGTTAATTTTAACCAAAGAGTGAAGAATTGAGGTTTTAACGGAGGTTCAGCTCCCAAAATTCATTTTTTTTATTGAGCCAAAAACCTGGGAAGTTGTTTGAAATCACCATAAATTCGTATAATAACACTAGAAGTAGCATGAACAGATGGATCAAGACAATTAAATGGCACTATCAATGATCAAAGATAATATTGTAAAAAAAGGAGCCTAATTCGCGTTTTTGATGCCCAAAATTGGTGGAATCCATAAAAAATAGTTATTTAAATTACTGTAATATGAAAGAAACAATAAACGAACAGCCAACATTGCTGTAGGTAGGTATGTCCAATAGAATAATAAACCCACGTGACAAGGACTTTGCACCGTTTTTTCTCTTATGTTTTTTACTCATTTGTTGAGAGCAAACAAGAAGTTTGGACCGTTTGTACAAGTTTGGTGCAGCCAAACGAATCACCCAAATTAGGTGAAAATCTAGGAATATGTTAAAAGCCCTACAAAATAGGTTCAGCGAACATCAGAATTTCCAAAATGACCGTGTATGGGGGCTCGATGGGCCAAAATGACGCGTTACAAGAGATCGGGGCGGTGGAAAAATGCGTAAGTGTATATTTAACTTTAATTGCCCGGCCGATTTAGGGCTTTCCGGGTGGAGGGGGGGGGGGGAGCACGAGGGTAGGTGCTGACCACAGAAAAACAGTGGTGTACGCATAAGGGCGTATCTGTACAGGAATAAACCGTTGTGTAATCATTTGCAGTGGTTCGTCCTCGCGTCAACCCCCAAGTGTCTGCAGAATTCTCTCGAGAACGTCTCACGTTGACGGAGCGGTAAAACTCTTCATCGTTATATCATCGCGATGAACAACATCTCGTTCAAACATCTTCATATTAGCACAAAGGCGCGGTGTCATTGTTTGGAGAACTCGCTACAGGGAAAAACCGATTTTAGGTGGTGAGGGCAGGTCAAGTGCTGCTTTCCTGGTGGGGAAGAACGTAAAAACACTCGCCAGCCTTCAGTTGCGGTTTGGCAACTCGTACAGTGGAATTTGTTCGGTCAAGATCGGTTGGACTCGTGGGGCGGACATGTTATTTTATAGGAGGGAATTCAGACTCCGAGAAATGATAAGGAAATCACTGTGATCAAATTCCACAAATATGTACCTCAACCATGACAAAGTTAGTCACTTTCTCGATCATTTCGAACATAATACTTTTAATACTAAATCCGACCATGTGCGTGTGTCCAAAAACACTAAAGAAAACACGTGCGAATTTTTACGAAGACTTTTCCGAATCGTAATTAAGGTTCTTAAGGGCATATTCAGGTAGAAGTATAATATAGAAAAATGGCAGAAATGATATCCATAATTGCGTAAAATTAATCGCCTTGCTTTCTTGGCCAGGTTTTTTTTCCCATTTGTCTGGCTGGCGCTTCCGCCTCCTGGCCTTTTCCAGTGGAACTGTTTTCATAAAACTATCACTCGTATCTGCCATCGCCGAAACAATACAAGTTGACGTGTCTCAACTCATGAAAAATAATATTTAAAATAATAAAGAACCGACCACAACAAAACCGGCACGTTTAGCGTTACAAAATGGACTAATTTTTCACTCCAAGGGGCAGGTTATTGTTAGATGACACTCGGGTAACAGGCTGCTAACAAAATAAAAGTTGATTTAAAGGGTTTTCTGATGAAAAAATAAAGCAAAAAAAACGTAAAAATACCTACTCAGAAAACGAGAAGCAGCAAGCACAGGTTCGGTGGACAAAATGGTTGCGGAACCGGACCCAGGCTACTACTACAGGTTCTAACATACAAATTGACGGCTTTTGGAGCTGGAAATATTTAGCGGGTTTTGTACCAGGAGGAGCTAAATATTTAACAGGGTTTGGAAACTTATCAACCTCCCTTTTCTGATTTTAGAGGTTTTTTAACCGTGTAATTTTCGAAGACTTGAAACCGTGTCTGAACTGAAGCTGAGGCCATTATGAATCCAACGACACCCCTAACTCAATTTTTTTTTCAAAAAACGGAATTAACGGCTTTTGGAAATCGGCGCCTTTTGGATCATGAAATGTTTTTACGGTTTTCTATGATCAGCTGAAGGTACCTTTACATAGAAACGAGCAACCGAACGAGCATTCGCGAACATTTGCAATCTTTTGAAAACGAACATTCTCGGTTTCACAACATTCGCGAACGCACAGAAAGGAACTGTTGGCACAGGCCGAGCGCACTCAAACGAACATTTGTTCTTCAAGCGTTCGGCGAGGTTCCGAGAGTGAATGTCGAGTCCGTCATGGCACCAGTAATGTCAAAACTTGGAGATCGTGCATTATCGCTGATGATTATACACGGATATGAAGAAAATCTCATCTTGTTTTCTTAATTTATTGTGGTGGAACTTATTATCAGTGTCGACACGGCGAGCGGAAGGTAGGGTTGGTTTGGATGAGGTTGGATGAGTGAACGGTGTGCTCCGTAGGAGTCGTTTGCTAACGCCCCACGGTTATCACCTCAGCAGGCTTTAGTTGGAAGAGGAGACTAGCATCACAAAATTATCACCATAGCAGGTGCGAGAGGCAAGGGCGCCCCGCAGTTATCACCACAGCAGGCGCCGGGAAGAAGGAGGCTAGCAACCGGCGGTTATCACCACAGCAGGTGCTAGGAGAGAAGGAGGTGTCCCGTGGTTATCACCACAGCAGGTATTCTAGAAGGGAGCACCCCACAGTTATCACCACAGCACGAGCAGGAGAAGGGTAGGAGAGAGAGAGAGCGTAAGGAGGTTGAGAGAAGTTGCACGTTGGAGAGTGCTCATTCGAATGAGGAGCTGGGTCATTATAAGGACTCTCCCCCTCCCCCCCCCCCCCACCCGTTCACCAATGGCCATTACAACCGTTCAGGGGCGATGGAGCTCGATGGAGGGGACCCTTCTGCGTTCCCCTCGTTTATTTGGTTAAAACATAAGAAATAAATAAATAAATAAAATAAAACTTTACCATATTAGATAGGAGTGGTAAATGTAGAATTCTTAGGTGTACCATGACAATCTGGTTTCCAGAACTCCTCCTTCTCTTCGACAACCCAATGAGCTGTAAACACCTTTCACTGTCCCACCACTCCATTGAAATACTGATTCCCAACAATAATAAACAGAACAATCGAACAAACTTTTAAATTTTACGAGTAGGGTGAAATATAAGGATGGATTCGGCGGTAAATTCGGAGGCCTGTTCGCACAGGGCGTGCAGCGAAGACTGATGTTCTTGCGAATCCCTTTGAAGTTACTGACTCTCGGCGGAACACGCCCGAAGGCGAACGAACAGGGTTCGCGAACTTTGTTCGCAAACGTTTACCGGTCACACCCAGTGAAACTTTGTTCCGAATTCTCGAAAACAGGGTTCGCGAACGATGCTCGTTTCTGTGTAAACCCGGCTTAACCGTCAGCAAAAGCCAGTGCGAACAAACCTCATGTAAACATAAAGGGGGATGGGTCAAGCGGATTTGCTACAAATAGACGTACATGAATTTAGGTTTATTTATTTATTTCTAGTTGGGTTATACTTTTTTTTTGTAAAACTGATGAAAGTGATAGGATAGGTACATGGAGTGGGGCTTATCATCCTAACAAACTGGGGTTTTAGTCAATGTTATTATTTCTCACGGGAATTCTAGATAATTGTTGTTGGCAAGAAACCCAGGGCGGCATCGATGTTGAATCAAGAGGCGCTGATAACCTGAATTTGGTGAGAAATATCGAAAACGCAAATTGTTACAAGTGCGATCAGCGGTGGAGGGTGAGGCTCATGGCAGGTAGCTGTCGTAGAAACGAACTAAATCACTCGCGGGGAAATCGTGGAAAACCATTTCAATGAAAAACGGAGTTACTGAAAGGTTGTCTACTTCCACCAATACACGAAAAAACGCGAAAAATACACTGCTATACCGGTTTCGGTGATCAAACCATTGTCGGTAAGAAACAATAACTGAAGGCCCATTGGAGAGAGGACCTTATAAATAGTCCCAAAAGTGAAAGGCGGCCAGTTGGGATTGGTTGTGAAGATGAATGGTGAGGGGGAACAAAGTGAAGGGAGGTCGATTCTGATCTCTAATCTTCCTCCCGGGTGGAAGTTTAGAGAAAGAATAAAGGAACATGAAAATGATTTCAGGGACAATAAGGGTGATTCGGCCTTTGCGTGTCAATTGAATGAATCCAGTCATAGCTTCAATTTGGAGCTTCCGACAGACAGTTTGTTCAGTATCTTCATTTCTGCCCAGAAGGAAGCATGTTGGATGTACTTGGAAAATTCGAAATTATTAAGAGTGATATGTTGGGTAAATCTTTGAACGATATAATTCCTTTAAGTTTTTCCCCATTATTGCGTTCATTTCTCTAACAGCTTGGTTCCTCCCCTCTCCACCAACGCCCCTTTCAGACTTACCTTCCTTTCACTTTTTGGCATTCACTTCCAGGGCCAGTCAGAAACGACCTCCCTTCACTTTGTTCCCATCACCATTCATCTTCACAACCAATCCCAACTGGCCGCCTTTCATTTTTATGGGAGTATTTGTAAGGTCACCTCTCCAATGCGCTTTCAGTCATTGTTTGTTATTGACGATAGTTTGATCACCGAAACCGGTATAACAGTGTATTTTTCGCGTTTTGGTTTATTATTCTGTGAATAATACACCTATGTGATCGCTCAGCAAAACATTTTTATAACACCCCTTCAAAACTTTTTCTTTGACGTTTCAAGGTGTGTAGATTCCAAAAACGCTGCAAAGTCCTTGTCACATGGGTTTATTATTCTACTGGACATACCTATAAAAATGTTGGCTGTTCACTTATTGTTTCTTTCATGTGAAATAATCCAAATAGCCATTTCTGATGGTTTCCACCAATTTTGGCCCCCAAAACACGAATTAGGTATTCTCCTTTTTTCCCCTCCATATTATCTTTGATCATTGGTAGTGTCATTTAATCGTCTTGATCCACATGTTGACACTTTTTCTAGTGCAATTATACAAATTGATGGTGATTTCAAACGATTTTTCCATGTTTTTGACTCACTAAAAAATCAATTTTGGGAGCTGACCATTTGGTAGAACCTCAATTTTCCACTCTTTCGTCAAAATAGACTTCATATTCGGTCTTCTCGTCGTCAGAAACATGGGAAACGATACCTCAAAAGCTCATGTTACTAAAACACAAAAAGTACCTATTTTTATACACATTTTCACTCATAACATCCCTGGGTATATTCCGTTCGGGCTGCAAAGTTTCGGAACACAACTAGGGCCCAAGGGGAGCATGTGTGCGAAAGAACGACTTTTTTACACCGAAAATGAAGCCGGTATACGTGATACGGCGGACGGCTGACGGACATTGCATTTTTGGAATCTACGCACCTTGAAGCGGAAATGAAAAAACTTTGAGGGGGTGTCAACAACATTTTTTTCTGAGCGAATACATGGGTGTATTATTCACAGAATAATAAACCAAAATGCGATGTCCGTACGCCGTCCGCCGTATCACGTATAACGGCTTCATTTTCGGTCTAAAAAAGTCGTTCTTTCTTCGCCCTAGTTGTGTCCCGATACTTTTCAGACCGATCGGAATATATCCAGGGGTATCATGAGTGAAAATGTGTAGACAAATAGGTATTTTTGTGTTTTAGTAACATGAGCTTTTGAGGTAGGTATCGATTTCCATGTTTTGGGACGAGAAGACGATATGAAGTCGATTTTGACCAAAGAGTGGAAAATTGAGGTTCTAACGAAGTTTCAGCCTTAAATTTACGTTAAATTTTGGTCTAAAATCGTCGGTCTTCCGCACACAGTTTGGGTCCTCATTTGGGTCCTAGTTTTGCTCCGAAGCTCGGTAGCCCGATCGGCATACACCCAGGGGTGTCATGGGAGAAAAGTGGGTGTAAAAATAGGGGCTTTCGAGGGATTTTTGAGGTTTTAGTGAACATGAGCTTTATAGGGCAAGAAGACCGATTTTACGTTGATTTAGACCGAAGAGTGAAGAATTGAGGTTATAACGAAAGGTTAAGCTCCCGAAATTCATTTTTTATTAGTCAAAAACATGGGAAATTGTCTTAAATCACCATGCATTTGTATAATAACACTAAAAGTAGTATCAACAGGTGAATCAAGACAATTAAATGGTACTTTCAATGATCAAAAATAATGAGTTGAAAGGAAAAGCCGAGCCTAATTCGTGTTTTGGGGGCCAAAATTGGTGGAAACCATATAAAATAACTATTTCAATGATTGCGCATGAAAGAAACCATAAATGAACAGCAACACTTCTGTAGATTTCCAGTAGAATAATAAACCCAAGAGACAAGGACTTAGCAGTGTATTTTTCGTGTATTAGTTGAAGTATATAGACCACCTATGCAATAACTCAGTTTTTCTCTGTCGTCGAAGTTACAAGAGACCGTAATGCTCCGCGTCGGTGTCTTCGTGGGCGCGTCCATCGCTTTGGCTTCCTTCGCGAGCTTCGCCCGGGCGTGCAGCTGGCAGCCGCCGCGCGGCCTGTGCAGACGCGACGTCAAAACGCACTGCCGTCGACCTCTGACGCCTCTGGTGCTGGGGCAGCACGAGCCTCAGACGCACGAGAGCAGCCCGCTCGCCTCAGGGGACGCCGAGGGCGGAATCACCAGAGACGACAAGAGATTCACGAGGGACCTCGTCCCCGTCTACGACGATCACATCGTGTTCCACAAGTACGACGCCACCGGAGCGCATCTTCTCCTGAGCCCGGTAAGGGGTAGCAAATAAGAAAATTGTACTTCCATGTTCCTGTTATGTAGGAATGCAAGTAGGTATGGTGATGCCATCAAAAACTCTAGGCAGATCAACGGTTACTAAAATGTTGGAATTCCGGGAGTTTACCATCCAGGCTTTCAGGTTCGGGCAGCAGGTTGACCTAATCTCTACTGATTTCTCGAAGGCCTTTGACCGACTTTCGCACCAGACTATCCTGTCAGTGTTGAGCTTGCTTGGAATTTTCGGGAGTCTGCTTGACTGGATGGGAAGCTATCTGTCTAATCGTACCATAATGGTGCGGTTGAGAGATGTAACATCGAGGCCCTTTCCTGCCACCTCGGGGGTTCCTCAGGGGTCCCATTTGGGGCCCCTGCTCTTCCTGCTGGTCATCAATGATGTCTGCACTGCTCTCAGTGGAGCACGATTCCTTTTATTCGCGGATGATCTCAAAATCTGCCGGGCTGTGGAGACGCCAATTGATTGAGGGATCCTGCAGGAATGCATTGATGGCCTGCTTCTCCAGTGTCCACGAAATAGCCTGGCACTGGCACTCAATCCGTCTAAATGCTCAGTAATGACGTTTCATTAATCATAGGATCCATATCTTCATCACTATACTATTGGAGGTGAAGACCTGAAACGAGTCACTTTGTTGTGGGATTTGGGGGTGCTCCTGGATTTCCAGCTCTCTTTCTCCGAGCATATATCTGCTGCCTCCAGCCGGGCGATGCGTGTCCTGGGATTTGTTAAACGCAATACTCGGGAGTTCGATTATTTTCCAGCCATTACTACTCTCTACAACGCTTGTCCTCCCTATTTTGGAGTATGCCTCGGTGGTCTGGAGTCCATATTAAGTGCCATATCGACCAGATTGAGCGAGTCCATCAGAGGTTTCTATGATATGCGGGGTTCAAGCTTGGCCGTAAGCTTTGATGAGCACAACAAAAGGTGCAGCACCCTCAATCCTGTGGACCGTAGACTTTTGGCCGACTCATCTTTCTTCCATAAGTTGGTTCTGGGTAAGATGGACTCTCCCACACTGCTATCAATGGTGCGTTTCCTGGTTCCCCGACTTGGTTCACGTTCTGGAAGCCTCTTTTGGATTCCATTTTCAGCGACAAACTACGCCTACCATCGCCCAATGTGCAGGTTACCGCGTGGGATGAACCAAGTGATGGACGTGTGCCGTGACATAGATTTATTTTTTCAATCTCCTGAGGCTGTGAGGAGGAGAGTAGTTCTAGTTCTATTGAATAATGGCAGACATTAGCAGTATCGAGTACATACACAGTCATATGCGGACATTTTACCTTTTTTTCTTCTTCTAATTATCATTATATTATATTTTGTACAGTTGTATTGGGCATGCCCGTGTTATAATAAATAAATAAATAAATAAATAAATAAATAAATAAATGAATGAATGAATGAATGAATGAATGAATGAATGAATGAATAAATGAATAAATAAACAAACAAACAAACAAATAAATAAATAAATAAAAATAGGTGTTCGAGAAGACCAAGGGTTCTTGTTCAGAAGTGCTCAAAACGAGTTTCTAAATGGTTTTTGTCGCTCAGTACGTATGTAAATGCATGTTGGAATTTCAAATGGTCATAACTTTCTCAAAATAAGGTTTTTTTCATATTTTATTTTTGGGTTTTGTTCAACTCGTCAAACTCTTTAGTTTGAGATGAAACGAGCTTTCTAAGTGAAGAAATAATGGAGTTATGACGGGGTTTCTGATTTTTCAACAAGAGCTGCCGTAAAAATGAACCAAAGTTGGTGCGGCTGGTACTAAAATATCCGTTAGCATTTCCAGATCATGCCTAAAGATTTTGAGCTTGATCGTAGTGGATTTGGCTAGTTGACAGCAAAAAATATACCAATGGTTCAACATTTTCAAGGGTTACAGCTAAATGCGGTACCTAGGTGAGGTGTCCAAAAGTTTTTGAAAGTGAGATTTCACGGCTGAAATGGGCGGCCCCTGCCGCAGCAATTGTATTTGTACTATTATTAAGAACTTGGAAGTATTGTGGGGCAATCTCCATGCTGGAACTTTCTTGTAGATACGACGAGGAGGTATCATTTAGTAACATGAGGATGCTTTTTTTCTTCTTTTTTTTTTAAAAATACTTGACATCCTTTACAGCTACTAACTTGCACCAATCTCTGAGTAGGCTTCGATACTCGGCCGGGAATCGAACCTGAGCCTTCAGTCTCACCATTTGCGTGCCTACGCACTCAGCTACTGGAAACCTCTTTGCATTGTAATCTCAAGTATATTATCAGCAAAGGCCCTTCTGTGGGTACCTACAGTTAATAAAGAATTTCGCGATCGAACCATCTGCTCGACAAGCAGTCCAATTCAAGTCAATAAGGTTTGTGTTTCATAAATAAATAAAATGTGACACCTACTTGATGATATGAAACCCACACGCATGAAGCACAGCCTGTAAATCGTGTGGGAGTCTCACAATCCCACCTAATCTCATCCAGTTCTCATGAACTGAAAACGAAAACCAAATTAATTGAGATAAGATGGTCGCTAATTACAATACAGAACTTGATCAATATAAACTACTCTTCTTCTTGTTTAGTAATGAATCCGAAGAGACTACTCTTAATGTTATAATATTACAAAGAGAAAGAAACAATACGGTTGAAATATTTATTACCTACCTATAAATAATAGGTACTCTCATATAAAGAGGTGGTCAACCAGGGGTGGTCAGTCCTTTTGGGTACTAGACATAAATCAACTGGGCCTGAAGGGAATGTTATAACAATTTTATAAAATAGGCACCTACATAACGTAGTTTATATGCTTTCAACAGTAATTCGAAAATTCGCTCATCAGGTGGTCATGCTCGAGGTAAACTGTCGATACTTTTTATAAATCAAAATTCTGTCTAACTGAAATAGCTCGTGAGTAAGGGCATTCTTCTCGGAGTAACCACCTGTTGACAAACGATTAAACGCAAAGGAACTTCTCGGATCTCTCGAGTTATTTGGCCACCTCATCGTTATGTACCCGGCAGTTCCTCTGTTATTGGTTCCTACGTTATCTCAGAAAGTTTAAAACGAAATCCTACGAGACATTTGCGTTTCGTCATCCCTGCAAGGAACAAGCGCATTCGCAGAATATACTGGTTATCAACGTGGTTTTGCTGACTAAGGACAACTCTCGCTTTTTTTTCTATTGAAATGTGTGATCGTTTACGGACGGTTCGAATAAAGTTGCACTTACTTGGCAATAACCAGCGGAATTTTCCTCGACGATTTTCCTCGGAGATTATTTTGAGAACGGGGCAATAAAAACCGAGAGTTGTAATCCTTATGACATTGAAGATAATTTGTTTACAGTGGGATGAGTTAGGATATCGGGTAGGTACCTATCGATTAGTGGTCGATGCATGAATCAGTTACTAGTAAAAATAACGAATTACCTATTACACATTGTTGTACCGTATGTCTTACTAATCAAAACGTGAAAAAAACGCTGCAAATCATTACACAAATGTTTATTATTTACCTGTATAGATGCCCCTTCTGCGTAGATCACTGTTTTCTGTGGTCAGTACCCTCCAGCTCCCCCCAGGAAAGCCCTAAATCGAGTACTGGAGCCGGCCACGGAATTAAAGTTTCCTACAAATGCACGTGATTCAATAATTCAATCATTAATTATTTTGTAGTTATTCATGTAGCATAAGGCAAATAATAAACCGTTGTGTAATAATTTACCTTTGAGTAATAATTTACCGTTGTGTAATAATTTACCCATAAATAATACTTCAACGGTTGTTCGAGTTGCAAAAGTACCTACCAACAAACTCCAGACCCCTCTAGTAGATGGTATAACGAACCGTTGTGCAATAATTTACCGTTGCGTTATAATTTACCATTGTGTAATAATTTGCCCATCAATAATACTTCAACGTTTGTTCAAGTTTCATTAGGTACCTATATCAACAAACTCCAAAAGAGCCATCAATTTTCAAATGAAATAATATCACAGAACAACCAACTCGACTTCATACTCCGAGAATATAATCAGGTGCTACCTAGCAATGATTATCTTGGGCCCATTCCCGATTGTTGCCGCGTCCCTGGTGATGATATTTGGGCTGAATGTATACAATTCTATTCACCCTAATGTTGAAAAAGCCTGTCGGTGCAAAATGCTGGGCTTACTGTGAACGAACGGCTGGACGTACAATGCTCCGGGTGGTCTCAAAAAACTCCCAAGTTCGAAAACTATTCAAAACCGTAAAAAAATTCGACATAACGGCGTCCTGGAGAGTTCAACCCTATTTTTCACCCCTCAGGGATGACTAACATTAACGCCGAGCATCGAGGACCAACTAGACACCACATGGAACCTATAAACCGAATTTCGTCAATTTTGGTTCATGGTAATTAAGAAAAGTGTGAAGTACGGCGTACGGAAAGAATTTTTTAAATTGCATTTTCGGATTCTACATACCTTGAAACGGAAACAATCAAATTTGGAGGGGGGTTAACATTTTTTTTTTTTTTCCATGCTCGATTCCAAAGGTTCATTATTGAAAATAATAAATCAAAAACACACATCAAAATGACCGATGTGGTAGTGTATGAACGAAGGATGATACACGACATCGCTGTAAAACAAACGAGAAATGAGAAAGAGCCTTTCTTTTTCGAGAAAAGACACCTAATTTGGTGTCTCTCGGGTAGTGATCGAAAATTCCAATATGGCCGCCAACTCTCTCTTTTAGAAGTTAATGAATAACCCTGTCATGGATACTATAAACATCTCTTTTGACACAAGAGAGAGTCGGACCGTAAAGAGTTGTCTCTTTTGCTTAGCGAATAGGTCCCGGGGTTACGTGTAGATGAGCCTTCAAGAATCCAATTGTGGAAATACCTAAAACGAGATAACCAACTCTACAAATCGCTCAGAGTTCACACACAGTGACATCACGCGCAACAAAAACAAACAAAAATGTCCAAAAAGAACACTGTCATCCGGCTGGTAAGTGAACCGATCTCTGTCAATGGGATTCCACGCGTGACGTCACCCGTTCAATTATTCGCCCAGTTGAACTCGGATATTGTCGGTGATGGCAGCATTTTGCCGCGTTGCTGACTAATGGGACCGGCGGACCTTCCCGAGCGGTTTCGGTAGCTCGTTGTTCCACACGGCTGACTCTCAGTACCGCGTTTCACGAGTAAGTAAATATTGAGGGCCGCGTGCTGGGATGTGCAAGAACGTGTTTCGAGAGTCATCCATCATCAGCCCCGGACGAGTATTGCGGGCCTGGGAGCGTCGGGATTTCTAGGCGCACGTCCGATGACAAATTTATCCCAATGGATCACTGATTGTGGTGGGGAGGGGGGGGGGGGAGGGAATTTCGTATGTACTGGGGCAAAAAATTAATTTTCAATAAACTCATCTAGGTACCTACATATTTGATTTATTTTACCAAAATTTTATAATAAAATACTTTATACAGCGTGTAACCAATCTAACCCACCAAACTTCAAAGTTTCATAAGAAATTCGAAGCAGATCACGGATACAATAACGTACTTTGGTTTATTATTTTCAATAATGAACCTTTGGAATCGAGCATGAAAAAAAAAAAACGCTGCAAATCCCTACACAACGGTTTATTATTTTACACAGAATACCCTTCTGTTACAGATCACAGCTCTCTGTATAGATAACCCGTCTGTATAACATAATATGTACTGTTCTATACATATTATGTAGGTCCCAGGTTAGTACCTAACCCCGTACTCGTTACTAGGTACCTACCTAAATCACGAGTTGTCGATGGCAAGCAATAACCAAAATGGCAAAAAGAAACGCTAATAATGAAGTTCTGAAGGAAAATTGTTGATGTGGACTGAAACAGATGCCCCTTCTGCGTAGATCACTGTTTTCTGTGGTCAGTACCTACCCTCTTGGTCAAGTATAATGATCCGTTGTATAATAACTTGCCCATCAATAATACTTCAGCGGTTGTTCAAGTTGCAAAAGTACCGATCAACAAAATCCAGCCCCTCTTGGTAGATGAACCGTTGTGTAATAATTTACCGTTCGGTAATAATTTACCATTGTGTAATAATTAACGGTTATGTAATAATTTGCCGTTGTGTAATAATTTGCTGTCGTGTAATAATTTACCATTGTGTAATAATTTACCCATCAATAATACTTCAGTTTGTTCAAGTTTTACAACTACCTACCAACAAAATCCAATAGCCCATCACATATCAAATGAAATAATATCACAGAACGACGAACTCGACTTCATACAGCCATCCTTGATTATAATCAGGTGCTCCCTAGTGATATCCCGGTCGGATTTATACCGTTTGATTCACGATCGTGTTGATGAAGCTTTTTGGTGCACACGAACGGCTGGGCGTACAATGCTCCGGGTGGTCTCAAAAAATTGTGTAGCTCAAGACAAATTTAATAACGTAAAAAAAACCATACCCTTTCATCGAAAGTTTTCGAGCTACGGCGTTCTGAAAATTGCAACCCCTATTTTGAAGCCCTTAGAGATGACTGACAGTAACGTCGAGCTTCGAGGACCAACTAGACCCCGAGCGGAACGTATAACCCGAATTTCATCAATTTTTATTCATGGTAACTAAGAAAAGTGGCCAGTACGGCGTACGGCGGACAGACAGAAATTTGTTTACTGCTTTTCGGATTCTGCATACCTTGAAACGTAAACCATCAAATTTTGAGGGGGGGGTAGACTTTTTTTTTTCACGCTCGATTCCAATGGCTCATTATTGAAAATAATAAACCAAAAGTTAACCTCTATCAAAATATGATGGTTTCCGTTTCAAGGTATGCAGAATCCGAAAATGAACATAAAAACGCTGAAAATTATTACACAACGGTTTATTACTTACCTGTAAAGATGTCCCTTCTGCGAAGATCACTGTTATCTGTGGTCAGTACCCTCGAGCCCCGTCCACGAAAGCCCTAAATGGAGTCGGCCAGGGAATTAAAGTTTCATACAAATGCGCGGGATTCAATCATTAATTATTTGTAGTTACCTATTCATGAAGCATAAGGCTAAAAATAAACCGTTGTGTAATAATTTACCTGTATATGTGCCCCTTCTACGTAGATAGTATAATAAACCGTTGCTTAATTTACCGTTGTGTAATAATTTAGGCATTAATACTTCAACGTTTGTTCAGTTTAATACGGTTGATGAAGCTTTTTGGTGCAAACGAACGGCTGGTCGTACAATGCTCCGGGCGGTCTCAAAAAATTCTTTAGTTCGAGATCAATTTAAAAACGCAAAAAATTATATCCTCCTACTGGAAAGTTTTACGAGCTTGTAATGGTAATGGATGAGGGATTTAACTTCGCCGCCAATACAGCGTAGTTTCCCCCCCTCAATTACCAAGAAAGGTAGGGAGGAAGTGTGACAGCTGCCCCCAGAGACACTGGTTTGATTACAACGCAATGCCTACAGGAGTTGGCGATTCGTTTTCGCGAATCGAACGCTCCTTCAGCCGCGTGTCAAAAACATCGGGAAGAGCCGGGATCCAATATGGACGGGATTCCCATATACCTTCACAAGCTACGGCGTTCTGAAAATTTCAACCTCCATTTTTCACCCCGTAGAGATGACTGACAGTAACGCCGAGCTTCGAGGACCAACTAGACCCCGAACGGAACCTACAAACCAAAATTTCATTAATTTTCGTTCATGGTAACTGAGGATAGTGCGGCGTACGGCGTATAGACAGAAATATTTTTATTGCATTTTCGGATTCTACATACCTTGAAACGTAAACCATCAAATTTTGAGGGGGTTTAGATTTTTTTTTTACGCACGATTCCAGTGGTTCATTACTGAAAATAATAAACCAAAATTTCTGTCTGTCCACTATACTTCGTACTTTTCTTAGTTACCATTAATTAATGCCAAAATTAATTAAATTTGGTTTGTAGGTTCCGTTCGGGGTCTAGTTGGTCCTCTAAGCTCGGCGTTACTATCAGTCATCTCTAAGAGGTGAAAAATGGGGGTTGAAATATTCAGAACGCCGTAGCTCGAAAACATTCGACAGAAGGGTATGGTTTTTTACGTTTTTAAATTGATCTTGAATTAAAGAATTTTTTGAGGCCACCCGAGACATTGTAAGACCAGCGGTTCGCTTGCGTCGATAAGTTTCGTCAACATGATCGTGAATCAAACTGTACAAATCCGGCCCAGGTATCATTGCTGGCGATCACCTGATTATAATCACGGATGGCTGTATGAAGTCGAGTTGGTTGTTCTGTGGTATTAGTTCATTTGAAGAATGATGGCTGTTCTGGATTTTGTTGATAGGTGCTTTTGCAACTTGAACAAGCGTTACGCTTCATGAGTAACAATAAATAATTAATGATAGAATCCTGCGCATTTTTATGAAACTGTAATTCCCAGGCCGGCTTCATTACTCGATTTAGGGCTTTCCTGGGGGGAGCTCGAGGGTAGGTATTAACCACAGAAAACAGCGATCTACCCAGAAGGGGCATCTATACAGGTAAATAATGAACCGTTGTGTAATAATTCGCAGCAATTTCAAACTGACAATTAAACTGACCTTTGGATGCAGTATGAAATGGGCAGGGAGATTATGAGTTACCTCGGCGCCTTGTGCAGCCGGTATAATTTCGACTTCCACGAAGACTAATTCAGACAGATCAATGCAATATAAATTTTCCTTGTGCATTTTGGTTCTTTCCTTCCCATTTTGGTTGGCCCAAACCCATCACGTTTTCATACCATTCAACCAAACTCAGGGACGCCACGCTGCATCACTGGAATTGTCAGTCACATTCTGAGAAGGGCCGTTGTGTAGTTGTTCCTATTTTGATGTTTTGGAACAGCAGAATCTGGTTTGGTCCAGACACCTCGGAGGTTCTGCATCCGACCCATCTCACCTGTTATAAATCACCGAAGGTAGGAATACACGGGGGGGGGGGGGTAGTGGTGGGGGGACGGCCCCGGTGGTGGGGAGGGGGTGGAGTTTAAGGGGGTGAGGGCCGTCGAGAGGGGGGTGGTTCGGAGGGGTGGGGGGTGGGGAGGAGACCTCCGACAAGAGAAGTACACAGGGTGGAAGGGACGGGCGGTGGGGGGGAGCGAAACTTAATGGAACCAGAGTCAGTTACGGTTAAGGCAACTCTCAAGTCAGTCAGGAAGGTGAAAACTGGTACACAAAGATTTTTTTGACTTTGTACTCAAATTTGGTTTATCGGAAGATCACGGCGGGTCAGACACCAAAAAAATAAATAAGAAAAGCAACAAAAAAAAGTGCGCAACCGAAACTCCGCGAGTTTTCCCCCTTCGAAAAACCGAGGCTTTTTTCCCCCCGAGAGCGCTCTGTACAGTTAGGTCAGGATATGAAAGTCAGGGTATGAACTAGGGATGCGGCTATGAAGAATACAGTGGTGTGGACGGCGATACTTCTACTGTGCCGCGTGCAGGTCGAAGCCTGCGGCCCGGGCCGGGGCCTCGGGCGGCCCGGAAACCGTATGAAACTGACTCCGCTCGTCTTCAAGCAGCACGTACCGAACGTGTCCGAGTTCACGCTCGGGGCGAGCGGTCTCTCCGAGCGGCGGATCACCCGGACGGACCCGCGGTTCAGGAACCTCGTGCCCGTGTACAGTGACGACATCATATTCCGCGACGAAGAGGGGACGGGAGCCGACAGATTTATGACACAGGTAAACCAAAATTATCTACCTAATATTATATAACACGTTAATAATTATTTTACCTATGTATTTCCAACAAAGAAACAAGTTTTCTACACAAGTAGATACAGATCAACAAAACAAATTTTAAAAAGGCTGCAAAGTCCTTGTCACATGGGTTTATTATTCTACTAGACTTACCTACAGAAATATTGGCTGTTAATTTATTGTTTCTTTCATTGTTTCTTTCATGTGCAATAATTGAAACAGCTATTTCTGATGGTTTCCACCAATTTTGGCCCCCAAAAACACAAATTACGCTCCATTTTTTTTTTTTTTTTCAAATTATCGTTGATTATTGATAGTGCCATTTAATTGTCTTTTTCTAGTGTTATTATACAAATTGATGGTGATTTCAGACAATTTCCCAGGGTTTTGAATAATTTTTTAAAAAAGAATTTCGGGAGCTGAGCCTTTGTTACAACCTCAATTCCTCACTCTTTGGTAAAAATCGACTTCATATTCGATCTTTTCGTGCCGAAAAACATGGAAAACGATACCTCAAAAGCACATGTTACTAAAACACAAAAAATTCCTATTTTCATACACATTTTCACTCATAACGCCCTTGGATATATTCCGATCGGACTGCAAAGTTTCGGGACACAACTAGGGCCCAAATGGAGCTTGGGTGCGAAAGAACGAATTTTTTAGACCGAAAATGAAGCCTGCGGCGTACGGCGGACGGACACTGCATTTTCTGAATATACGCTCCTTGAAAATTAAATAAAAATTTTTGAAGGGGTGTTACAAAAATTTTTTGCTGAGCAAATACATAGGCGTATTATTCACAGAATAAAAAACCAAAAACCGACCAAAATCGACAAAATTGTATCAATCCAATACAAAACAAACTAAATTCCCTTGGTCCGCTGGCCAGGTGCCTCCAGAAATTATGAAAATAGGCTCAAATTTATCCTATGTACCACGCTCAATAATAGCTATTTTGCGCAAAGTTGTACGACTAAATATTTACTAACTGCTGTAAGGATGATTTACAGAGCTTTGGAAGTTATTGCATTTGATTCAGCGTGCTGGAAAACATGAATAACTGTACAAAACACCAATTTTTCTGACAGACCAGACGGCACCACTGGTGCCAAAATGGCGCCGTTCCCTGGCACCAAAACCTATACGGCTAATTCGGAAGGCCCAACGAGTCTACACTCTAATAATATCAAGTCAAAATACCCAAAATTGCGGTTGATTAATTTTTTAATCAATGTTTACTTATTAAACCGAAGATACTTAGGTATTAAACACCGATGTCGGATTTCATCAACCTCGTTTAAGATAAATCAATGATCAAAAGAGACAATTCGACGATCAAAACTAACCAGCCGATTTTGGGTGGTCGGCGTTCAAAATCAACGATTTACCACTTCGCCATCTCGCCAGTTCGACAGTTTTCATGCGAGCCATTCTTCTCTTATTATTATTCTTGATATTATTATTATTATTATTATTATACATCCATACAAATGATTACGGGATTGATTAGGGCATTTCGACTGGTATTGGAGGAAGAAGAGGAAAACTTCACAATTCGCCGTCTTCGATGGACGAGAGAGGGAGATAACATATTATTTAGCTTTATTATTATATCTCGGTGATATAGATTTCGTGACGAGGTACATACAATATAATCAAGTGAAAAGGCACATATTTTTCTCGTTTCTTTGAAATTATGGAAGAGAGAAACAGAGTTACCTACTTATCAACAAAAAAGTTCTAGTCAATCATGCAGCTCTTTGGATAATTAATATAGCGATTTTTTTACCATTTTTAACTATTCGAGAGATCGGGATTTCCCATTGGCGCAAGCGCAGCTGAGTTATAAAATTGAAAATTATCAATAAAACTATACAGTGTCAATCGCGATGAAATTCATAAAGGAACAATCAACTACCTACCTGCCCATAAAATCTGAGTGAAATCGGACCATTTGTTAGTGAGAAATTGTGGGTAAATGACCTACCTACCTTGGCGGAACACATTATAATTGATAATATAATGTACTGCATAAAAAATATATTTTATAACAGGAACGACCGTTGGTTTTCTTACACTCAATAATGTTGAGTGAACCAAAATCTGTTTTTCACTGGCTTAAAACTTCGGTCCGCGTTTTCGTTTTTCCAACACGCGATGCTGGTTTCCGCGATTTTAACGGTCGACAAACTTCCTTTAGAAAATAAACGTAACAGTACGATCAACAATATAAACAACAAACCAAACACCAAAAAACAAATGAGCATAGTGGGTGCTTAACCTCACAGTGCACGCCAGCAGCTGCGCTCCATTTTGGCGGGCCAATGTCTCCATGATACCGTTAAATAGAGGTTTAACAGTTAAATCGACATTTTATGAAAACAAAATTTTATGAAAACAGTATAACCGTTGATTATAGACGTGAAACCCACTTCTCCTTAACCAACGCTAAAACGATAAAACAGTTCGAAGACGATTTGATTTTATCCGTGGTTAGGAAGTATTCCCTAAGCAGCGTTCGGCAACAATACGGAAAAGCATTTTGCAAATAACCCGTCCTTTCAGTAATTCCTTCAACAGCCCTTCCATATTTCCATATCCATATTTTCATATTTTCATGGGGTTTGAAGAATATCTTTACCATGTTTTTTGAAAAACTCATCAACGCACATAATAAAGATTTGATCTCATTTGATAGGGTTTTTGATTTCAATTGAAATTTGAAACACGGTGATTCTTGAGTTTTCCATGCCAAGGGTTTTTAGGGAAAATAACCTCATAAATCGTTGGAAACCAATTACTAGTAATTAATATTGTTAATTAGGTTCAGCTTCAGACAGTAGGCTCAGCGCAAACTGTCTGATAAAGTTGACGTTAGTTATGCCCCTACACTTAGGTACTTATTTTAAATAGTTAGTTCCACTGGCGTCGTAATGAAATATGCAACAAAGTTTACCGTTTTGTATTAGGTATTATTTTCAATAGGCATATAGGCCTTCCAAATCGAGATTGACAAAAATATTTCAAACCACCATCGAAATTTGTATTGTTTTCAAAGTACGTAGAATCCGAAAATGGAAGAAAAAAAGTACACCCTGGCGGATCCATCAAGTCGCATTGCTTGTACTTTTCTCGATACTTGCGTGATGAACAAAGTTTGGAGACGGACTTGGACAAGCCTATTCTGATTTAAAGTGTTTTCCGATCAATCAAAATTGAACGAAGTGCGGTAGATTCCATCACAATCACTACCGATACGTAGGTATATCAATTTTGAAGTTTTCTTGTAGTGAATTATTCGAATTACTCACTAATGTATGGGCACAATTCAACCGGATGAATACTACGTAATTATTATGAGTAGTTGACGGTAATTTTGAGTAAAGAATATAACGCAACATTGAAAAATGACGACTATAAATTGAGCTCACTGGTTCAATAAAGACCATTGAGCGAACCTACAAATCGACATCGAATCAGTGAACAATTGAAGTGAAAATTTCGAAATCTTGGGGCTTAGAAAATGGATTCACATAAAAACCCAAGTTCCGCCTCGTTTTGCTCACGTTTCGCCATCTCCTGGTGTTTTTTCAGACAATACAAAATACTAAAAGCTCTTTTAAGTTACAATTCACCGGTCAGCAAGTTATACCTATCCTAATTTCCAAGAGCGGTTCCGATTTTATTCAGTAAAACGCTACAAATTATTACACAGCGGTTTATTATTTACCTGTATAGACGCCGCTTCTGCGTAGATAACTGACTGACCAATAATGCTGCGCTTCGCGGACCAATTAGACCCCAAATGGGACCCATACCGAATTTCGTTCATGGTAACTAAGGAAAATGACAAGTGCGGCGTACGGACAGCAATTTTTTTAAATTCCGCTTTCGTATCCCACCTACCTTGAAACGGGAACCACCAAATTTTGAAGGGGGGTTAAAATTGTTTTTCATGCTCGATTCCAGTTGTACATGATTGAAAATAATAAACCAAAATGACTAAGTGGTCATCTTCATCTACTTAGTTTTATGAAGTTTATTCGTGGGCATAAATTAATGCATTTTCATTCCATTATGCCTACCCCTACCTTCTTCATTATTTTATCATAATGCATTAGAGAATATTTATAGTTGTACAAGTTATGGCGATAGCAAGGTTCCACTAATGATGATTCTGCCATCCATATTTTCACACTGCCCGTAAGTAATGTTGAATTTGGCGATTCCTGCATTTCATTGAATCACTCATTTTATTTCTTATTTACACCAAAGCACAATATTCACAATTTTCATGTCACCCCCAAAATCAGCTGCATTGTTGCTCCTCCCAGCTCCGCCTAAATCACTATGTAGTGTATACCTAACTAATAGCGATATCAACACACTTGATTATAACACATGATTTTCTCGAGAACATTGTTTTGATCTGGCAAAAGCACTCAAACATCAAGTACCATTGTTCGATACACGGAAAAGAAAAAGCTGGTTTGATTGATTCGATAATCGAGTTTTAAGGCTAAAGTTGATGGGGAATTCAGGAAACCAATCGGTAACAGGCGAGTGCCTGAAATTATGAATCATTCTTCCTGATGAGTACCTGCGTCGACTCATTTGCTTCAATGTTTGTCAGGTTGAGCGGCAAAGTTAAAAATAACACCTGCAACCGGGTTTCGAACCACTCGCAGATAATCACCATCAATAACTTCCATTAATCACGTAAACAAGAATTAAGAAAAGAGGTTTGTTGTGGTCAGATGTTGACAGCCGTATGGTTCACACAAATTGTCGAAACTCCGAATAATGGTTTTTCCCTGATCATCGTTCATTTTCGCTGCATTTACACTCCTATTTTATTGAGAACAGCCAGTCTGCAATTTATAATTAGGAATATGTCAGCATAAATGTACATAAGTAATACTAAGTACCCACTGCCAATGTGATCATAGATAGTGTACACATGACAACCGTTCTACACTAGTTTGAGGAAAGACTGGTTTATGCTGACAGGCATTTCAGTACCAACATTTTTTAGAAGAATAAGTTCACAAATCAGAGGGATGAATTTAGTTTGAAAAATAACGACCTCTTCCTCTTGCATAATTTTGGGGCATGGCATGTTTGTTTTGGTTCATTATTTTCAATGACAGACCTTTGGTCGAGCATGGGGGAAAAGTATCATAATTATGCGGTGGATTCAAAAATTCCATCTAATTTATGTTGAAAAATGACGTGTAGTTGAAAAAAAAAGTCGAACGAAAATTATTCTTCCGTATCAAAATCGACACGTAGGTCACCATCCCAAACAACTTCAGGCGAATTAATATTGATTTTAGCCCCCAGTAACAATTTTTGACCCCCCCCCCCCCCATCCAAATTTTACCCTTATTCTGTAGGAAAAACACTTAAAATGGTATTTGTCTGTCTTCACTCATCCTTCCATTCTATTTTCAATAATTTTATATCAGCTGTTCCCAATTTTATTAGTTTTTACCAATTTAACCCTTAAAAACTCAAATTTGACCCCTTAAAGTTTTTGAAAATTTCTCATCTTTGAAATCATCCTTTTTCTGGCAATACGAAGGTTTTGGCGAAATTTGGAATTTTCATCCTATACCCAAGGAGTCCCAAGGTATCCTGTATTGTCTGGAGTGACACTAACAAAAATTGTATATGTATATATAATTTTTTTTTTAATCCAGGGATGCTCTGAAACGGATAAAAAATTCATATTCTGAAAATTTTGGCTCCACTGCAATAGCGCCATTTTCTTTGAAAATTCGCTAGTAGGTTCACGAGAAATTAAATTGATTTTCGAATGCTACATACCTTGACACGCACGCAAACCATCAAATTTTGAGGGGTTCAACATGTTTTTCTCAAGATCGATTCCAAAGGGTCATCTCTGAAAATAATAAACCAAAATGCATAAACTATTTATGCAGGTAACTCTAACTGCCGAACTTTGAGGGATAACATATCGACTCTGGGAAATTTTTATCGTAACATGTGTATGTACGTGCGTGGGTAGGTTTCCACCGCAAAAAACCCTATGATTTCAGAGTCTTACACTTACAGAAATTCAGTGGTCTACATGTGCAGAAGGGGTATCATTACAGGAATATATAATGAACCGTTGTTGAATCATCTGCAGCTTTTTTGGAGTAGTGTTTGATCGTGAATCGTAATATATGTAGACAATTTGGATGATTTCTGAGACCATTTAATGGTATGACCCTTGTGATATCTTTATTAACATTAATCTTAGCAGTTATAATAATTTTATTGTTGGTTTATAAATATCTATCATTGCCAGAAAGAATCCATACCACTAACTACTAACTACTTCAGGATTGGGAAATGGTTTGAAGTGAATGGGAAGTGACTTTGGCAGTCAGGAATGTTGTTTCAACATGGTTTGACAAACGGAGCGGAATGTTCAGGACTGGAGAGCAGCAACAGTGAATTGACTGATGGCCTTATGGCCTTGAACCTTCGCGGGTTGAGCCGTAAGAAAGGTTTTGACTTTAAAAAAAAATCTCTGCCCATTCCCGGATGATTTTTATTTTGAACAACAGTATGGCACCAAATACAGTGAATTAAGTTTTGCAACAAATGAGAATCAAAACATAATTTAAGTAGTTCCGAACCCAATCTGCCGACTAAACATGAAATAATTGTTTTTTGTACTGATGATGAAATCGTGTTTTCTCATCCAAAACCCTGACTGAAGGCAGCTTTCAAGCTGATAAATAGCCAATTTTGCATGAGTATAATCTGGCTTGAGTAGCAGAGCCCACCAAGAATAATTGAACCTGAAGCCAGTCATTGTTATCATAGTGAGGGAATACCATGCTTCAAATAGTA
This sequence comes from Leptopterna dolabrata, assembly GCA_954871275.1. Taxonomy (NCBI): domain Eukaryota; kingdom Metazoa; phylum Arthropoda; class Insecta; order Hemiptera; family Miridae; genus Leptopterna; species Leptopterna dolabrata. The sequence goes on along the minus strand of OX940982.1, from coordinate 43,158,285 downwards.
AATTTCTCTCTGTGAGTTTTCTTTCCTTGTATTTTGTCATTGGATGTAGATGAGCTTACTGCACTTGGATCAGAATCGTCGAGCTTCTCACAGTTCTTACTGCTCTGCGTGAGTCTCACAGTTCTTGCTGTGAGACTCTCCTGTCTTTGCAAAAGCTGCTGTCGTAACGTGAAACCCTGGTTACACATCCAAACCCCAATCTGATGGATCTGAGAATGATTGGGACCTCCGAAGGTGTCCACAACTGCGCGCCGTCCGGGAGCCTGCCCGCTATCGAGTGGCTCATCTCGAATCGATCATGTTCCCGGTCCAATCGCACATCAATCTTGAAGGGCCCGCAGACTTAACACGGCGGCCATACAAGAAGCAGGCGGCGGCTTTGAGGATGGCATTCGTTTGGAACGGACACCCAACACCGAGATGAAACGGAGATTGGGCGAGTCCGTTCAACACCCAGCAGCGGAGAATCTCCTTCCGCATACTGTACATCATAGCTGAAGTGGTTCAGATCACCATCATATAAACAAGTTCATATTTTCTGCTTGAGAATCGAATATAATTAAGCTATTAGGATACATCGTATTGCTGTGGTGATTGGAAAATTAATGAAGGTCTATGAAGAATGAGCACACCCCCTTAGTGAAGACTCTCAATAATGGAGTATGTTGGCCATGCTTCATACAGACTTGGAGATGCATACATTTCTGGAATACATCTACCACTAGAAACATGCCAAAATAAATATGAGTTTTGACGTTTTAAATCCTTGTTGCTTTGTTTTCCATGCAATGTTTGTGGTCCCACGTCGTTCCGAGGCTGATTCTATCAGACATACCTAGTAATTATTATGCCTAATCAATGATTGAGCTAGCCCGCCACAACTTAAACTTGACGGCCATTCATATTCAAAATCTAAATTTTCAACAAACTCCATGTAATTTTTAAAAAGTCTGCCGATTCGAGTAGGCAGTACAGTTTCCACACTTGAATCACATGAACGTATAAATAGTTGGGTAGGTTCATTTTGATACACCATCTGCGATCCAACCCACCCGTACCCTCAACATTTCAGCTCTCTACGACTATTTTTTGCGTAGTTAGAAGCGTTACAAGGAAACGGTCAACATTTCATATTCGCGCATGCGCAGACGAAAGTTACAGTACGGTTCCAGTGAAATTTATGTGAAACTATTCAAGTACTATTCCTGATCGACCTTCCAGATCTGAACTCATTTCAACGACATTTAAGATAGTTATGGACGTTTCAAATATTTCACGTTTGCGCATGCGCAGACGAAACAATTTCCATGATTTTGAAAACGGACGACCTGCCATCCAACTCGCGTGGACCCTCAAAATTTCGGCTCTCTACGACTGTTTTTCGCGTAGTTAGAAGAGTTACAAAGATATGGTCAACATTTCATGTTCGCGCATGCGCAGACGAAAGTTACAGTACGATTCCATTGAAATTCACTTGGAACTATCTAAGTATTATTTCTGATCGACCCTCCAAGTTTGAACTCATTTCAACGACATTTAGGGTACTTATGGGCGTTTCAAGTATTTCACGTTTGCGCATGCGCAGACGAAAGTTACGGTACTTCTTCAATGATTTTAGTATGGAATCTCTGTGACCCAACCCACACCTACCCTCCAAATTTCAGCCTATTTAGACTATCATTTCGGGTAGTTATAGGCGTTACAATGAATTACACAGACAGACACGCAACCAAAAATGTGCCTCGATGTCTGAAACGCAAAATGGTAGTGGAAATTTTCATGTTGGAGGACATAAATTGTTTTACTCAATAACGAATCCAAGGCTTCCCTACCTTCGGCAGTGAGGAAGCAAAAGAAAGTTTAACACACATGAAGAAGAGTTGCTATTAAGTTTCAATGTTTTGTGTTGAACTTTGGAGGCCTACACAACTCGGAAGAAATTTAACATAGTAAATTGCGAGAATGGCACAACAAACGAAGTATATTTGATCGAAGATTCTTCCATTTTTATGTGGAATTTCTCCCTTGAGAGGGAAAACATTAAATCATGTTTAATGTTTTTCCCTCGCAAGGGAGAAATTAGATATAGAAATGAAAGCCACAATTTCACTGAACTCTACAAGTATAATGTTGCATTTACTGTACTTATTATAGAACTCGCCATCAACATATGGTTGCTACAACAGAAGGTAGTAACTGTGTAGTAACCAATGAAAAACGTAGCTATTGACTCTTGTTTCTTTCGAGTGCGATATTCTTTATGGTTGCTACAACAGAAGGTAGTAACTGTGTAGTAACCAATGAAAAACGTTGCATATTTGCGTGTCGGAATTCACAGAATGACCCCCAGCCCTAAAACATTAAACATGTTAATAATTGACCATTAAATACACAGAAATACCTATCAGTTCCCTGCTGGTTTTGTGATGGATGAGAAATACGGTACCTGAAGCCATGTATGTCAAGGGATAAACTATCTCGTCGACAGCGCCATTTAAATTGTGAACCAGTTATGCGATCTACATTATATAATGGTGCGGTATTACGTATTCAGGGGAGATTAGAGGTAGATCCCCAAGAACTTAAAAGGCTTTTGATATCCATCGTGACCCCGTTCACGCTCTCTCTCATTATTCACTTCACACGTCGTGGAAAAATGGTCCTTGAAGGGGCTGAAGATTTCAGGGAAAAGGGTCCACAACCAAGGAGGGAAATCCGGAAGGAGGGCCAGTATATCAAGGGACCCGCTGTAAAAAGGGCTTGTAGTGGTGGCTATGGTGGGGAAGGGAGGCACAAATAACGGGGACCCCCCAACATATAATGCTAATGACTACAGACGAGCCGCTCCAGATAACAAGGCAATGAATTATTTACGGGATGAGGGAGAAAGCGCGTTTGGAACGCGTTTGCGATCGCCGCTTCAGGTCGCGGGTGCAACCAGAAATACCGAACTCCTCTACGTCGCCTTTAAAAGTCCGCTTTTTAAAGGAAAATTACATGTAGGCCACGTATAGAGCTTCGCTTGGAGGCCCTCTCAATTCAAGCTTCTATAATGGATATACAACGACGATACCTACTTCTACTGGTGCAGCAGTTACTTGCTTCCATCCATAAGTGTGACAGTTGTCAACCCGTCCACTGAAACATCAAGCTGAGTTGCCCTGACCAAGTACTACAACCAGACATCAGGAGCGTACTACAACAGCGCCTCAGCGCCATCGTGCCGTTTGTGACGTGTCACATTCAGGCATCACAGTCACCAAAAAAAGTGGGCTGTTCGAAATGTGTGACGTGTCACATTCAGGCATCACAGTCACCAAAAAAAGTGGGCTGTTCGAAATGTGAATATAAGTATTTGTACGGAATGATCTGGAGGTGATTATCAAATTTCCTTCTAGTTCCCTGGTTCAGTGGTTTGTAGGGAGCGAATACTACCTACAGATTGAATGTTTCCGTCGCGCCGATTGTGGCATTTTATGCTCGGGCTTCAATTCCATCAAACAAGATGGACTACTCAAGAAGTGAATTACCTATATAACATTTGAATGGAATGATCTGCTGGAATGCTGCTTTGTATTCTAATAAATATGAATAGTCGTCCATGGCTTACCCTCAATACCCCACAAATACACTTGTAGCGCACTCATCATCAGTACATCATTCTGATCACACATTCTCGAGAACACCAGCCATCATGGGACCTGTTTCCGACCTCTACATTATCATGTATAGTTACTTAGCAGATTATACTCGCAATACGTTGCCAAATTTGCAGCGTAAAATGTCCAAAGACGCATTTTCTATGGAGAACCACTTATGGTGACCACAATATGAACTTATTCCAGGGTTAGAATGACAATTTCATCGCAAGTGATTTAGTTCGCTCCTCATCCACGTCAGGGAGGCAAAGAATAAATTGAATTATTTATGCTGCTTTCATTTAATATCACTTTAGTACATTGATTGTGAGGCACTATGATGCCAGGCATAATAACATGATCATGAATGGTCCTGTGAATTCTATGAGGAATCGTTTAAAGTTTTTCAAGCTGTAAACGAGCAGAACTCTCGACGGAGCTGTCCAAATGCTTCACATCTTCCGAACGTAAATCTTCGGAAATACCAACGCGTCATGTCAAACTAGAAATGCAAACTCGATTATCCTGTTATTGATCCGCAATTGTATTAATTTAATGCGAAATACCGAGGAAACTTCGTGACTCGATCATATAAAATCGCATGATCAACAGAGATCCTTTCATGACTTTGTATTTTCAAAACAATGGCTCTGGCGAGGTAATAAACTTCATTTTCTGATTTACAACCGATCTGGAAGATTTATAGTTTGAAAATCATCGAGAACTACCCGTTGATCACAGAGATGCTCCGCCAGTCCCGTCTACAAGTTAAAACAACACTAACCGCATTTAGTACCTACCAGTTGAGTAACAAATTAACTCGGTATGCGGTTAATTTATGGTGGAGTGAATCTCTGTTTTCACTGTGAATCACCGTTCCACCGAGACCGAACTCATTCGAGATGCCGCATTCTTGTGCGTAATGAATACGAAAGTTTATATACCTACTCCTTTTCCATAGCTTCCTGACAAAGGTATTTTTTGTTGTTGTTCGTATCCTGATGAGTGATACGCCAAAGAAATAAAATCTGCCAGCTGGAGTGGAACCAATATCGTTCGTTTTTCCACTGATCGAGAATGGGCATTGTCCTGGTACCCCTCAACTGTAACATACACGACTAAAACAATAAACAAATAAACAAGGAGAAAGACGAGCTGTGCGACGCCTCGGTTGAAGCCCAGAAGGGTTCCCCTCCAAAGAACTCCCAACGACTCTCAAGGGCCGTTAACGAATGTTGACAGATGGGGGATGAGGTGGAGGCACCTTTATAAGGCGCCCGGCTCGCCCAGCTCTTCATTCGACGGACCTTAGGTTCTCTTACCTGCGACTTCTCTCTCACCTCCTCTCTCGCCTACCCTTCCATATCCCTTAGCGTCTGTTGTGGTGGTAACCGAGGGTAGGTACCCTCTAACATTCGCTGTGGTGATAACCACGGGGTGTTACTATCCTTCTCCCTTAGCGCCTGCTTGGTGGTAACCACGGGATGCTTCATCCTCTAACGCTCGCCGTGGTGATAACCGTGGGGTGTTAGCAACCCTTTCCTTTAGCGTCTGCTGTGGGGTATCCGCGGGGTGTTAGCTATCCAAAAAGACTCCTAAGGAGTAAGGAGCACATCCTCCTCTCTCCTGCAACCTACCCCAAACCTTCCCTACATAACGCCCGCGACAGGCATTAATCAAGATCATCTGTAACACGCAATCACTAATAAGTCGAGTGTAATACCTAAAGAAATGATGTGAACCACACCGCACTTATATGGACAACCAGTGGACGGCTTGTAGTTATATTTTTTATTTCAATTGCAGTTAGGTTTCCAGGTTTTTCGCATAACTAGACCAAAACTGAGTTGATTACAAAAATACCGATTCAAATTGAATGATGATCATGGGTAATGTAGGATAACAAGTAAATCAATGATCAAATCATTTCGAAAACCATTTTTTGGTTTGCATTTGTATGCTGTCATTTTTTTTTTCTCGGCTTTAGGTTGTCCCCTAAGAATATGGGAAACAACTATGGGCATCCGTCATATAAAAGCTATAGGAGCCATGATTCGTAGGGCTGTTGCTAAAAACTAACGAAATCCTGTGACTCTAGCTTACTCTACCTCCAATAGACCCTCTAGATATCAACTCAGTTCAAGATGCTGGTCTCATCGTTTGTTTACAACTTAATGAAGATGAAATAAGAGGTTGCAATTTTAAATAAAATAAGACGTTGTCTCATTTTTTATTTGGACCAGCAATAAAACTTAACGCAATTATTATTAGGAAAACCCCGATTCAGCAACGGAGGCACAGGTAAATCAACTGGCTGCGAAACAAGAAATCCCAACTGAACATTTCAGTGAAATGGTTTTTTGATGGGATTGTTATTTAGTTAGATAGGGCAGATGGAGTGAGTGACAGTTCGAATTTCGACCACTTGGGTCATTGTTAATCTTGGAGAAAAACACCATGTTACCCGGGCACATGCACTTGAGGACAAGTGTCTGATAAGTGCACACAGTACACACTGTAGAATTATCTACAGCCTTGAACTCGGTTATTGCCCACTAGGTGTTATTTACTTATTCCTCAAGTATTGCCTAGTATCTCCCCCCATCGTTTTGCGCTGGACGTTAAAAACATTTTTGAAACTGAAACATTCGTTTTGAGTGCCATTACCTATACCTATTTATCCTAAGTACAATTATAAATTATTCTAATTTGATTCGGTCATCAACAGAGCAACTACCAGCTTCAAAACCAAATGTTCGTCAGGAACGAAGTGATGATTTACTTACTTTTAATTTAGCGAAGTTTTATTGCTAGGCCAGGATATTTTACATATTTACTATATGCGCCTAATCAATGAATATGTCGTTATAGCATAAAAGTAGGAATTTAAATATTTTTATTATGGGGACTACATAAAATAAGAGAGTGTTATTATTCAAGCAATGCTATGACATAGCAAAAGTGCATAGTGAAAAGTGCTGTAAATAAGAGTGAATACAAACAATAATATACAGGGTGTCTAGGGTTTCGATGGGACAAACTCAGGGAATCGATTCTGCAGCTAATTTGCAACAAAAAGTGCCTCTTAGAGTTTTTTTTTGAGAGGCTTCATTTTGGAGTTATTCACGATTTAAGATTTTTTTCGTGTTTTAGCCCTAACTCAGTTAAACGGCCATAACTCCCTTAAATAACTATGTAAAGTAAAAGTTGAGGATACCGTTGGAAAGAGCATTAAATTTCCTATCTCCCTAATTATAAAATCAAATTGTTTTAATTAGTCCTCATTGGTGAAAAAAATGCCCAAAGTCCAAAGTGTGAGCATTTTTTAAGAATCACCGTTTTTCTTTCTTTTTTCGCGCTATTAGTACGAAAGTGTTTCGGCGGGCACTCCTCGGGAAAAACTTGCCCAAAACCTCAGCTTTCGAATGGTATAAGAAAAAAATTTCACAGTGAAATTTGACGGAGAAAATGACGTTTGAGTCCTGACAAACGTGGGTTTTTAGGTGTTAATCAACGTTTCTCACCAAAAGCCGACGTGCATCATGAAAACGAGTTCGATATCGCTATTTATGCTTTTTTTGACGCTGAATCGAATGGTGACCCTCTTTGCCTCCCCAATTAAGAAGAAACTCTTTTTTTTTCATCTTAATTTAATTTAGTAATTACAGTAGGTGCTCAAAATCCTTGCTGAACACAAAGGCGGCATCTCCGACGCACGCTCCTCGAGACATTCCGTAACTGGTGCGCATTTCGCATTAACCCGACACATTCCTGCACTCTGGAAGAAACAGATAGTATTAGTTTGAGTAATCACTTAGGTTGAAGCAGAGTTAGGTTATTGTATCCACAAAAATTTTGGTAGGTTTTTTGATGTTTGAACATAAGTCCACTCCTGTTTTCTGAGATATGATGGGACGGTGGTAACTGGTTTAAGAGTGTCACCATTCGATTCAGCGTCAAAAAAAGCATAAATAGCGATATCGAACTCGTTTTCATGATGCACGTCGGCTTTTGGTGAGAAACGTTGATTAACACCTAAAAACCCACGTTTGTCAGGACTCAAACGTCATTTTCTCCGTCAAATTTCACTGTGAAATTTTTTTTCTTATACCATTCGAATGCTGAGGTTTTGGGCAAGTTTTTCCCGAGGAGTGCCCGCCGAAACACTTTCGTACTAATAGCGCAAAAAAAGAAAGAAAAACGGTGATTCTTAAAAAATGCTCACACTTTGGACTTTGGGCATTTTTTTCACCAATGAGGACTAATTAAAACAATTTGATTTTATAATTAGGGAGATAGGAAATTTAATGCTCTTTCCAACGGTATCCTCAACTTTTACTTTACATAGTTATTTAAGGGAGTTATGGCCGTTTAACTGAGTTAGGGTCTAAAACACGAAAAAAATCTTAAATCGTAAATAACTCCAAAATGAAGCATCTAAAAAAAAACTCTAAGAGGCACTTTTTGTTGCAAATTAGCTGCAGAATCGATTCCCTGAGTTTGTCCCATCGAAACCCTAGACACCCTGTATAGTAAAATACATCAAAATGTGATGACTAAACAGTGAATAATTTGTTGGAAATGTTACTAGATGGCTACTCTCATGTGTTGATGTTAGAAGACGAAAAACCAGAAAGTGTGATTTCGCAATTGCTAACCCCCCAAAATTACCCCCGACAATTCCTCCAAAAATAGAGTCCTTGTTAATTTGCGGTGGTGTTATTCTTGCAATAACTTACATTGACAGATAAATTGGTTTTACTCAACGAATTAACATAAATGGCGTTTCCATATAAAAATACGTAACGTTATAACTAAAATCAAAATATCGGAACTAAGTGACGTGTTTTCCAGCAATATATTCAGATTTACTTCTTGGTGAAGTTGTCAGCTCAACCCCTGATACCCCTGATGCCCTGCTGTTGTCACTCAACCGCAGATTGAAAAAAAACTGCGAATTTTTGACACAACGGTTTATTTTTCCTGTTTAGATACCACTATCTGCGTAGATCACTGATTTCTATTTGAGCATAATCGAGCCATTTATTCGTGAGAAACTGTGGACCTCAAATTCGCTTTTGCGCATTGCAGTGGTTGAATCGTTCTGTAATTCATAGGGGACCATCTACGAGCTACACCCCAACTACCCACCGAATTTGAAAAATATCAATGAGAAATTGAGTACCTTGGATTCGCGTTTGCGAAAGCGCATATCAAAAGGCTGTCATAGAATGAGAATGATACTGCAGTGGCCGTATTAATCATAATGTGATCGTTCTGTAATTACTAGGGGACTTTTCGAGGCCAAACGCAAATTTCAGCAAAATCGGATTCGAATTGAAGGAATTTATACTTGTGGAAAGAGTTGGTGGACAATTATGCTGACAGACACTGAACCAAATTTGTTCTAGAGTTACAAAAGTACCTATAAACAAAATCCAAAATATTATCTTTCTTCAAATGAAATAATATCACGGAACAACCACCTCGATTTTATAAAGTCAGGCGTGATTATAATGAGATGTCCCCTAGCAATGATATAAATTTCTGGTTCTGACGTATACCAGATGACCCAGTACACTTACGTTGATGGCGGTGGACGTAAAATGCTCCGGGTGGTCTCAAACAATTCTCAAGTTCGGAATCAATTAAAAAACGTCAATAAAACCTTTTATTGAGTTTTCGAGCTACGGCGTTTTGAAAATTTCAACCCCTATTTTTCAAGCCTTGGAGATTTAACCGACGATAACGCCGAGATTGGCGGACCAACAAGACCCCAAATGGGACCTAAAAACCAAATTTCGTTAATTTTGGTTCATTGGTGTACTGCGGACGGACGGTGCTTTCCTCTAGTATAGGATGGTTTTCGTCGCCATGCAGTCTGATTTCCTTCTGATTCAATTCTGAATTACGTACAAATAAATTATAGTGGCTACAGAAATGTACCTACCACCTGTATTATCGCGAAATCATTGAGACGTGACGGGATGAAATACCAATAAAAATGAAAAGATTCCGCGGGGATACGAATGGAAACCAAACAACCCAACAGAATCGAGTCGAGGACTGAAAACCTCTGGATTGGACGATAAAGGGGGGGAGGTGGCGGTGATCGGGCATTGTGGCATTAATCTTCAATAGAGTCCCAACAACAATCACCGGAGTAGCCAACCATCAATCAAAGAGGTCGTGATGGTGAGGAGGTACAGCCGATCCATATTGAATTAACCGCCTCGACAACAGGCATCGTGGATGTGAGGGGAGGAGACTTCAACAGATTGCTCCTATTGTTGCTCTTCTCGTGTCCGCATTGAGAAGCTATTCATGTGACAGTCCTCATTGTCCGCCATTTAATTAGAACCCTCAGCCACGCGACTCGTCATCCCAACATCAACACGTTCAGAATTTATTTAGTGCCCATCTAAAAGGGTGAAACTGAAAAACCGTTGATACTGAAGGCGAAGGTTGACCTTCAAAAGTCTACTACAGTAGAAGTCGCTTACAGTGATCGAATTGGGACCGACTGGAAACAATCACTATAAGCGACCAATCTCTATAAGCGACTTCTACTTTGTGGTGATTTTAGCCATTTTTACCGAGATTGGCGAATGTGACACCCCAGAACTGACCTAATTTTGATTAATTTTTTTTTTTAGGAATCTTCATTAAAACCTATAGGCAGTTAGTTATCTTCTGTTTCGGATCATCGTTCAATAGGTACCACTTTTGGTGAATATATACCATTTTCAGGAGATATCAGCCCTTTTTACCTATTGCGTTGACTTTTAACATCCAAAAACTAGAAAACTAATCACTATAACCGACCTTTTGATCACTATAACAGGCCAATTCACTGTGTGTTTACATACAGCCGATCGGGACCTGAATGTTTCTATCCTTATATCCGACTTATTCCTTTAACCACCTTTCTACTAAGCGACTTCTACTGTACTTAACAATCTGATTCCAGAAGATTAAAAAAATTAAAAACGCTGCAAATTATTACACAACGGTTTATTATTTACCTGTATAGATTTACCTGTTTTCTGTGGTCAATACCCTCGAGCTCCCTCCAGAAAAGTCCTAAATCGAGTACTGGAGCCGGCCCGGGAATTGAAGTTTTATACAAATGCGCGGGATTCAATAATTCAATCATTAATTATCTGTATTTATTCATGAAGCATAAGGTTGTGTAATAATTTACCTGTATAGGTGCCCCTTCTGCGTAGATAGTACATATAATAAACCGCTGTGTAATAATATACCGTTGTGTGATAATTTACCCAATAATACGTCAGCGTTTGTTCAGTTTGCTAAAGTACGTATCAACAAAATCCGAAAGCTCCATCATTTTTCACATGAAATAATATGACAGAACCCTAGCTATAGTCCCTACCTATGATATCTGGGCCGGATTCATACCGTTTCATTCACGATCATGTTGATGTCGGTGCAAACGAACGGCTGGTCGTACATTGCTCCGGGTGGTCTCAAAAAATTCTGTGGTTCAAAATGAATTTAAAAACGCTGCGAAGTCCTTGTCACATGGGTTTATTATTCTGTCGGACATACCTACAGAAATGTTGCTGTTCATTTTTATTGTTTCTTTCATGTGCAATTACTGAAATAGCTATTTTAGATAGTTTCCACCAATTACTAATACTACTTCCACCAATTACTTCTAGTGTTATTAAACAAATTTATGGTGATTTCAAACAATTTCCCAGGTTTTTGACTCACAAAAAATGAATTTCAGGAGCTGAACCTTCGTTACAACCTCAATTCTTCACTCTTTGGTCAAAATCAACTTCATATTCGGTCTTGTCGCCGTAAAAAAACACGGAAAACTATACATCACAGGCTCGCGTTCACTAAAACCTCAAAAAACCCTCGAAAACCTCTATTTTAACACCCATTTTTCACCCATAACACCCCTGGGTGTATTACGATCGGGCTGCCAAGCTTTGGAACACAACTAGGACCCAAAATGTGTTCCCAAACGGGGGCCCAAACTGTGTGGAAGAACGACGATGTTAGACCAAAATTTAACGTAAATTTAAGGCTGAAACTTCGTTAGAACCTCAATTTTTCACTCTTTGGTCAAAATCGACTTCACATTCGGTCTTCCCGTCCTAAAAAAAACATGGAAAACGGTATACCTCAAAAGCTCAAGTTATTAAAACACAAAAAATGCCTATTTTTATACCTATTTTTCACTCATAACACCCTTGGGTATATTCCGATAGGGCTGAAAAGTTTCGGGACACAACTAGGGCCCAAATGGAGCCTGTGTGCGAAAGAACAAATTTTTTAGGCCGAAGTTGAAGTAGATATGCATGATATGGCAGATGGCGTATGGCGAACGGACATTGCATTTATGGGATCTACGCACCTTGAAACGTAAAAGAAAAAATTTTGAGGAGGTGTTATAAATTTTTTGCTGAGCGATTATATAGGTTTTTATTTACAGAATAACCAAAATCCGAAATGACTCGTAGGAAACAGACATTTTGACAGACTCTTTCGAAAAACACGCTTTTGAAAATTTATTTGGAAAAAAAAAATGAGGAGCTTGTAATATCAAAAATATCTGTACCGTCCATTAAAGTATAATACATGGAATGTTGTGGGTTGGGGTGTGTGTCGCGCTGTACAAATCTCCAGACTAAAACAGTGCAGCTGATTCTGTGAAGGTTTTTGCTAATTCAACAACAAGAATTAGTACTCCCCTATTAGTTTTTCATGGTTTTATATATATATATATATATATATATATATATATATATATATATATATATATACCTAATTCTTTGTATTGACTTGTACTTGCCTAAGTTTGTATATTTTGCTATGATTTTGTGTATCGTTTCTCTCTACCCCTTCGTTAGATGCACTGTGTTATTTTGTAACTGGGCTCGCCAATAAATAAGGAAGTATGGAAGTAGGTAATAAACAGAGGAACGTTGCATTCATAATTTTACCTGTGAATCTATCTGTATTATGCAAAATTTTTAAATAAAAGATTTATTATTTTTAAAACAGAAACAATCTGAAGAATTTTTTAGCGCTGTTTGGAGACGATAGTCTCAACCGAAGTTGTGACAAATTTCTGGTTCCGACCGTTTCAGGTTCGTTATGTTAGGAGTATATTGGCGCAAGCGTGTTGGCAAACGAAGACTTTTAACGTTGGTACCTACAAAGAGGTACATGGGTTTGTGTAAACCTCATGATGATTATGCTACTGATTTATTCCGCTGCTTAGTTGGCCTCCCTTAATCGAGCTAAAACGCCGGACAAAATCTAGCACAACTCCACAATACGAATCAGATGGTAATGAGGGAAAAGCAAGGAAACAAAAACAAATAAAGAGTAAAAACAAAGGTGGAAAAAAACCTGACTAAAGCCCACGAAGTTTTAAGACACAGTTTAACTAGACACTAATTGGAAGTTAATCAATGTTCGATAGCGACTCTAATGAGGGGCTCGTTAGCCGTGTCTAACCTCTTCTCTCACGCGGTCTGCTTTAATCCAAATCGGCCCTCCCTCTCGCACCCACTGGTTTCCGACTCTGTCCGTCTCTCTCGGCACGAACTCGGTTTCCGTGCTGAGACCATTGTTTGGCTCTCGCCTCCAACAAGTCCGGGGAAAGGTGACGATCGAATGCGTTTGATAGCAATACTTTAAATAAGGGGGAAAAAATACTTCGAAGTATATAAAAGGAAAATATAAATAAGGAATAGGAAAAATTAAATAGTACTTTGAAGAAGGGGAAAAAAGTACATCACCGTTTTCTGTGGTCAATACCTACCCTCGAGCTCCCCCCAGGAAAGCCCTAAATCGAGTAGGTACTGGAGCCGGCCGGGCAATTACCTATACAGTTTTATAGAAATATACGGTGGATTCAAGAATTATATAATAATTATTAATATATTAATTATTATTAATTATTTCTTGTTATTCCTGAAGCACAACGTTTGTTCGAGTTACAAAAGAACCAATCAACAAAATCCAAAATATTTATCATTCTTCAGATGAAATAATGTCGTGGAACAACCAACTTGACTTCATACAGCCATCCGTGATTATAATCAGGTGTTCCCTAGCAATGATATCTGGGCTGGATTTATACAGTTTCATTCACGATCATGTTGACGAAGCTTTTCGGTGTAACGAACGGCTGAACAAGCCAAACTTCATTAATTTTGGTTCATTGTAACTAAGGAAATTGCGGAGGCGTACGGCGGACAGACAGAAATGTTATTATTATTTATTGGTTTATTAATATCAATTTTGAACCTAACATGAAATGAATGTACCTAACATGAAAAAAATTGTTAAACCTCCTCAAAATTTGACGGTTTTCGTTTCAAGGTACATACCTAGAATCCAAAAACTGAATGGAAAAATTTCGGATTCTATGTACCTTGAAACGGAAACCATTAAATTTTGAGGGAGGTATAACAATTTTGTTTTTCACGTTGATACCAAAGTTTAATCATTGAAAATAATAAACCGATAAATAAATAATAATAAAATTTCTATCCGTCCGCCGTTCGCCGTCCTCACTTTCCATAGTAGTTACCACGAACCAAAATTAATGAAATTTGGTTTATAGGTCCCATATGGGGTCTAGTTGGTCCGCGAAGTTCGGCGTTACTGCCAGTCATCTCTAACGGGAGAAAAATAGGTGTTGAAATTCCCCGAATTCCGTAGCTCGAAAACTGTCAATAGAGGGGCGTACGGTTTTTTCACGTTTTTAAATTGATCTCAGACTAAAGAATTTTTTGAGACCACCCGGAGAATTGTACGACCAGCTGTTCGTTTCCATCTAAAAATTTCGTCAACATGATCGTGAATGAAACGGTATAAATCCGGCCCAGATATTATTGCTAGGGAGCACTTGATTATAATTACAGATGACCGTATGAAGTCGAGTATGGGACCTGCAAACCGAATTTCATTAACTTTGGTTCATGGTAACTAACGAAAGTGCGAAGCTCGTACGGCTTATTGAAAATAATAAACCAAAAACTGCACATTAGGACAGTGCGGTTGGTGCCAAAATTCTCAGGATGGAATGTAATTTCATTTAAAAATAATAGTAAAAATACATGCGCATACCCCATTGACCGCTTTTCATGGCACTGTTTTCACCTTAATCCACCAGGAATGAACTGAGATTTCCATCTTGTTCTTTCATTTCGCATAGAATGTCACTATGTCGTTTAGTACATTTCTTAAAACTGATCAGGTAGTGGTCAATTTTGCCACAACCGCCTCCCCTGGTTCACGACGAATTGAATTCTGAACCCGTGGAAACTGTGCTGTTGCCGTTTGAAATATCAGTGGGAGCCATCCCGGCGCCCACAAAACGGGCAGCAGAGAAAGAGAGAAGTGTTTGAGAGTCAAGTGCCCCACAACTCTTGTTGTGTCGCGAACGGGCCCTTGCGGTTCCGGAGATTTCAACTCCTCTTTTGAGATCCTCCAAAACTCCTGACTTCTTCGAGACTGATTTACCGACCGTAACCTACGCGAACGTAAAAAGCCCATTGTCAACCGAACCGAATTCAAGTTTTTCTCGAGGTCCCAAGTGTCCCAGGTAACGAAAAAGCGAGAGCTGACCCCCCCTCGCACTTGACAACCCGTCTTGTTCCCTTTTGTTGTGCAAGTCCGTTTTGAGAGGACCTTGATTTACACAATATTGCTACTTGTAGTTGTTCTCGATGAAAGCTGAACTGTTACAGCAGTTGTTGAGCTGTCACAGTGTCACTGTTGTATTCCTCATTCCGACTATTCAATGGCAGTCGATTTGTTCTGGTTAACGAATTCAAAGCAGTGCCCGTTGGTTTTTGGACTTGTTTACAGTGAGCCCCTGGTTCAGCTGGGCGAGTTTTCGGTAGCAGTGACCAGTACAGTTTCCACTCTCACATGAAATCCCATCCACAAGTAGGTTGGGATTTGAAGCTCCTTAAGAAACGAAAGTTTGAAATTCGATGCACGAAACGTGATATCTACTAACTCACATAATGAAATACATACGTAAATCATAACTTAGTGCACAAAAACATCAGCTCATCGAATATGAGCAGACACCTTTTGTGGTGAGCCATCTCACGATGTGGAATAATCAAACAAAAAATAAACCTTCAGTTTACCACCAATTAATACTTAAAACTAAACTTTTCTGAGCATCATCAGGTACTCACATAAACACAGATAACAGTGTTTATGCGAGTACCTGAGGAAGCTCAGAATTTGAGCGAAAAGCTTCGTTTTAAATATAAATTGGTGGTAAACTGAAGGTTTATTTTTTTACTGGTTGATGGGAGTTTGAAGGACAATTGAGATCCAGGTGTTTTTGAGATAGTTATTTAATGATAACACCTGGATCTCAATTGACATTTTCATGTCTTTGCCCTGGCACATAGCACAAAAAACTGTCACGAAATTGCGTAACGAAATTGTGTTACAGTGCCTTTATAATGATTTCCGCTTACAACGACCCCGTTGTTAGGTTTGTTCATTTTCTACACTTTTTAACCCACAAAAATCGTTCACCACTCGTTGGAAAGCTCTCGATTTAACGAACATTTTCATGTTCTCCATAACATATTGACTATACGAATAGCGGAGCTATGGGCATAACTGTTCTCATATTTTGTTTACAAACTAATGATCGTGAGTGTAGAAGATAATTAATCCGGAATCGTCTATTTTATTGAAATTAGGTACCTACCTCTTAATATTAATAATGTCAAAAGCAATAGGTAAAGACATGAAACTGTCCCAATGCGTTGCAGACTCGTATGCAAGCGTTTTTTACCCAAAATATCACTTTAGGTCTAAAAAATTCGTTCTTTCGCACGCATGCTCCATTTGGGCCCTAGTTGTGTCTGGAACCTTTGCAGTCCGATCGTAATATTTTTATTAGATTTTCGGATTCTACATACCTTGAAACGTAAACCACCACATTTGGGGGGGTTTTTATTTCTTAAATGCCAATAAATACTTCTTCTTCTTCATCTACTTGGGATAATCTTGAAAATGCCCGAAGGAGACCTCAAGTTGTATTTTTTTCGGGTAGTTATAGGCGATTCAACGGATTGCTTAAACACATACTCATCTATTGAAGGAGCAACAATTTCGGAATTTGATCGTTAGCTTTCCTGCCCAAGATGGTAAAATGAAGGAAGACGTGCTTATCGATCAAAATGTTCAGGCTCTTCTGATAAGTGGTAAATCGAAGTCTAGCCTGCTTTTAAGGGGCCAAACCTAAAAATTGACTCTCCAGCCACCAAGACCCGTCGCGTCGGCCTGGTTCCTATGAAGCTTGAAACTCCAGTTGACTTTACAGACTTGTGTTGTGTGTAGACTTTGTAAGTAAGGCGGGTGGACAGAATTTGTCCTTCAAACTCCCATCAACTAGCATTGAGAAAGAAGATCCTGACAACATCAATATAAACGTTTATTGTAACACAGAATGTGTTTCAGGCATGGACTAACTAGCCAAAAAAGCTAACGAAATTTCGTTACGAAATTTCGTAACGAAATCTGGGACGACAACATGGATACCGTTGATACGGAACTAAGGATGCTATTCACTCTACGAACCTGTAATTTGGTATGTGGGCACCTTAGGACTTTAACTTGACGCTGCTCAGGCCCCGGATCAGCTGAGTTGCTCCTAAAGCTAATTTCTATGATATTCACTCATACGAAGCTGTAATTTGGTATGTGGGCTCCTTAGGACTTTAACTTGACGCTGCCCAGGCCCCGGATCAGCTGAGTTGCTCCTAAAGCTAATTTCTATGATATTCACTCTACGAAGCTGTAATTTGGTATGTGGGCTCCTTAGGACTTTAACTTGACGCTGCCCAGGCCCCGGATCAGCTGAGTTGCTCCTAAAGCTAATTTCTATGATATTCACTGTACGAAGCTGTAATTTGGTATGTGGGCACCTTAGGACTTTAACTTGAAGGCTGCCCAGGCCCCGAATCAGCTGAGTTGCTCCTAAAGCTAATTTCTATGATATTCACTCTACGAAGCTGTAATTTGGTATGTGGGCATCTTAGGACTTTAACTTGACGCTGCCCAGGCCCCGGATCAGCTGAGTTGCTCCTAAAGCTAATTTCTATGATATTCACTCTACGAAGCTGTAATTTGGTATGTGGGTTCCTTAGGACTTTAACTTGACGCTGCCCAGGCCCCGGATCAGCTGAGTTGCTCCTAAAGCTAATTTCTATGATATTCACTCTACGAAGCTGTAATTTGGTATGTGGGCACCTTGGGACTTTAACTTGACGCTGCCCAGGCCTCGGATCAGCTGAGTTGCGGTTTATGTGAAACGCGTGAGCTAAAACACATTCTGTGTTTCTATAATTTCGTCCGAAGTATGTAAATAGAGGTAACCGGGGGTCCAGGGGGCTTGCCCCCTGGCGAGGCGCGGACCGCCGAGTTTTTGTTTGATTATTCCACATTGCACAAAAACAGTTAGAAAGGGAAAATCCTACCTGGGTACAGATCACCGCTCTGTGTCAGCTATTTTCATGTGTTTCCATCGACCAATATTTACCAAAACACCCGTTCGTGCCATGTGAGTCACCGCTCAAGCCACAACAAACTCAAGTACCGCACTTGGTTAGTTCTCGGCTGTGTAGTGTTCCAAGCAGGCTTACATTTTTCAAAAAGATTTTTTTCAACAATTTTGCACAAAATAATCTGTTGTGGTTTGCTGGTACATGACGCATGTCGAGTCAGATTTCGTAGGGCTCACTTTCATTCACGTGTTCAACTAGGTACGCCATTTGTTCCTTGTATGGTTCCATGAGTTCTTGGACCATGAAGTTTTCTTTGCAAGTTGGTACAGTAACTTCATCGGCCAAGTTTGCTATGCCTATTGTCTCCCTTCCCTCTGGAAAGTTGCTGGAATATGCTGCCAAATGCAGGGAGAGCCCTAATACACTGCATTGCGCCACGTCCTTATGAATGCTGTTTGGCTAACAGCCGAAATTTGGGAAAACGATTCATCTCAAAATTTTCCCTATTTACCTCCCAGTACCTCCCTCGGGAAAGCTATTAAATTCCATGAAGAAAAATTAGGAAATCAGGGATTTTGCAGGCAAAACAGTTCAACTTACCAAACGTGCAGGCAAAACGAGTCAAATTAGATGTCATGACTTCATAACGCATTTATTTTTTCAGCACTCGAATTAGCCAAAAACTAGTCAAAATTGTGAAAATTGGTCGTTCTGCCTGCACATTGTCCACCTCACTCTTCATTTGCGGTATTTTATACGAACGTCGAAGGTGTACTGCCTGCATAAGTTGTGTTCATACATGAGGTGTCTTATTGACCGATACCTACCATTAAATATTAATGGAAAATAGCTTGAATTAGGTGTGAAAATAGCGAGAAACGACGAACATCATTTTCGGTGCTCACCGACTTTGAGGAATTGATTTTCCTGGGCATGAGGGATACTGGATAACATCATTTTATACCCAACTGAAGAGTAATTAATGTGAATTTCATCAAAATTCCCAGAGTCATTTTTAAGTAGCACAAAAATGTGCTAAAAACGACGATTTCGTGCAAACATAATTATAGATATATGAGTTCAGATTATTGCAGTATCCGTGCTGTAACCAACGGTTTTGTAACTGTCAGTTAAGTTGGCACTGATGAACGCTTCAATTCGATAAGCAACAGTTATTCATAGCTGCGGTTTATCTAACTGCCCGTTTAGCGTTGCAATTGATAAACCGGTCCTTAACATAGTTATAGCATTTTGATCCTAAAATATAGTTTAATACTATTCAAATTATAGTACGTCTGGCAACTCTAATCGTACCACCATACCAGACGGAGTACTTGAGACCTGCTAGGTACGAATATAATACCTATGATGTGATAGAGCGTGTCGGGAAGATGCGGCTCTAGCTTGAGTAAAGCTGTGTTCACATGGGGCGGCAATTCGGTACGGCAATCCGGTACGGCAAATCGTACTGCAATGCCACTGGCCAACGCAAAATGGATCACGGCTACGCAACACATGGATACTCCAATCAAAATCTCCAGATATTTTCCGCTGCCCGAACCTTGCCGGATCTGCGCAAAGGTTAGGTACCGCGCACACCTTTCCTGTTTGGTTTTTCACGCCATATCGGAATTCGACATTATTGGTTTTCCTTTTCTTTTGGTTCATTTGGAATTTTTTTTGCCCATGTTTTTTTGTTATGGAAGAGTGCAAAAACAAATTTCTGATCATTGCGGTCCACTCCAGACCGGAGATTTGGGACACCAGATAACATTTTTAACGAGGAGAAGGAGGAATCCCGCTCACGGATTCCAGCTCCGTACTGCCATGTGAACGGCTCTGCGGCAAAAATTCCGGCAAACGCGATGCCGTACCGGATTGCCGCCTCGTATGAACCCAGCTTGAGAGCCTTGGATGCCATACTTTATCCAACGATTCTTATTAGTGCCCAAAATACTATTTGCTACTGTTAGTGAAGATGTGTTGGGTGTAAAAGTTGTTCCGCGTTGTAAAAACGATACAGAGTGCATATAGGCAATTCAAAATCCATTCGCCAAGCCATCTGACACGTGTGTGCCTTGGTAAATTAGTACTGTTGTAGCAGTAGGTGTTGTTAGGGGTCGGAGATACCAGGTGTAATGTTGTTGCCCCCTTCACTTAACACGGTGTCACCTGACCCCCTCGTCTCTGCGTCGGGTTACATTATCACATCCTAACTGCCTTATGTTTCCTGCATGAGCCTCCGACACCGACGCCCTGACACGCTCCGCTGTTATGTATTGTCTTTTAAATGACATCTACGGCCTGCTCCTTCATTTCGTTTCATCGAGGAAGCTCCCATCGGAATGTGCACGAGGATAATATGTTGTGTCTATCAACATCTAACGAAAGTTTATTTTTTTTGGTTCCCGGTGGAATATATAATTATGATCATTCAAAGGAAGACGAGGGATGTATAGAATAATGAAACTTCATTTGGTATGTAAAGGAAGGTTTAGCATGATAGGAATACGAAATATATATATATAGATATATGAGGAGGTTATTTTCAAAAGGGAATATTTATCCGCTTGATAAAATGTTACAGAAAACGCAAAAAATGTACTGCTTGCCATAGGAGAGCTTATTTCACGCTTCAGTGGTAGTTATATACTCCTGTAAAAAGGCATTGATAATGATATCCTGAAATATGAAATTTTTTCATAACGATTCAAAGAGCCATTTTAAATTGGATGAAAACAGCCGAAAAACTTCTTTTTTTTCTAGAGTAATGTATGCATTACAGTGGACGTCCCTTATGGTTGGTGTATAAATCACTCTCACTCATTGCAGATCGTCTGGAAGGAATATCCTGATCTATGATGATGATTTGCAGAAATTGTGCAATTTAATTATACCTAATTTCGTGACGAGTGACGAGATATGAACAGCTTGTTTGACTACCTGTATTAGAGTAGGTGATGTTATCATCATAACAATGCCCCAAGAATATTGTGAATAAATTGAATGATTGATCTAAGATTAGGCTGCTACCTACCTATTGTTTCTTGTGTACCTATGCCTTATGGCAGCTTCGAAAGTTGAGAATACAGGCAGCGGAGAAAAAGATTTGCAGAAAATCCAGCGTCCCCCCCCCCCGCTCCACTATAGAAATAATTTCGAAATTCCGGCAACTTAGTGCATAACTAGACTGTATTCTGTATCGAAAAAAGAAACACGTAAATCGGCTGAGAATTAAGCCCTGGGCAGCGCACATAATTTTTTGTTGAAAACCCAAGTTTTTTTCGGCATTGACCCCCCATCCCCCTTCTAGAAACATTTCGAAATTCCAGCGATGTAGGGAACGAATAGACTGTTTTCTGTATCGAGCAAAAAAAGAACCACGCACATCGGTTACGAATTGCGGCGTGGGCAGCGCACACAAAATTGCGACACACACACACACCTATGGCTTTTTTTCAAGGATTTGGATTCAGGATGCACTGACGGATTTGAATATGGTTCTTCTCATTCTCGGCTTTTTTCCTCTTCTGACCAGATCAAGTACATAACGGCATCTCTTATTACGGAGAGACGTCCTAACCAGTTACTAAAACTGAAGGAACTATATCAATTAAAAGAACCAGTTACTAAAAAAAGTAAAAACAAAATATGATTTCTATTTTCTAGTAGGATCTAGTTTGTAAATTATTCCTATTCCCTACCTACTAGGAACTAGTTGTTTACTAAAAAAAAAAAATATTTGAAATACAGAAAATGAACGCATAAGAAGTACCTAGCAGTATAAGAAAGGTTTAACTTATCGAGAAGGAACTCAAATAAAACGTAAGCATTTGAACACAGCGAAGTAAAAGATAGAAACCTCAAATTTTTCCATATAATCGACGCATTATACATTTTTGAAATGATTGTCCACTGAATCTCTTCATGTAGGATGTAGAATTAATGCAGTTAATTGATAGAGTTATGTACCAATCAGCTCAACATAAAGGACCCATAAGACTGAAGGAGTCCGGATTATTGTGGCACCTCTTCCCTCCCCAATATTGAAAACAAAATCGGTTATTATTTGTCGCAGTTGCAGGCTATGAATTGAAAAGGCGTTTTATGAATTGAAACTAAACGATACTGCACAAGAAGTGTATTCGAACCTTGTGTCACATTCAAGCATTGAAATGGGACTTGAGCAAAGATATCGTTTTATATCCTGGTAGAAGGTTAGGTATCCGAATCAGTTGAAAAATAAGGATACGTAGAGGTGGGGGAGCTGGTTAAGGAATAATCGAGGTCCGTGAGACAGAAGCAGTGGTCCCTTTTCGCTCCATCACCCTGGAGCCGCCGTCCGACAACAAAAACTTTATAATCAGATTATGCGCATCCGAGACAGTGAAGGGGAGTATTTAACCTTCTAAAAGCGAGTTGGGTCGACTCTCGAAGCTCCTGATGTGGTGTAATAGGTGGTAAACAAAGACACCTTAAGACCCGGCCGACTGATGTGTTTTCGGGATGGGCGAGGGATAAACCTCCAGAGGTCCCTGGTGAGATTAGATAAGGGGAAACAGGGGAACGGGCTCCCGAGACTTCGGGAGGAGTTCTGGATCCGCGTAGAGGGGAAACCGGTGGGAAGCTGCGCTGGACCTTAGCTGGACTGTAGCCTGACCCGGTAGTCCGATGAACATGGGGGACCATCAGTTTGCAACAAAATACAGAGAAGAGTAGCAAATATCACAAGACTCAACGATAGCGGACACTTATGGTACTGGGGAAAGTGAACCGTTTTCTTGGTCTCCTGGTCGTTTTTATTTGGTAATAATTTATGAATAGCCCACTCCAGGATAGTTGACTGTCAGAAAATTGCGATTATGAGAAAAACGAATTTAAGTTTGAAGACTCATAAACTCATATATCTCCCGATTTTTTCTTTTTTCCTCAATTTCTTCAAGCAAGGTCATCATTTGTTTTACTTATGATATAGGGAGTGCTATTATTAAAGTTTTAGGCCATAATAAAATGGTAGAACATCTCCATAAAATAAAAAAAAATAAACTATTGTAACCCCCAATTTTTACGACATGAAAAGGATGATGGTCAAACGATAAAATGCAAGATAGGGGAACGTCATCCGCAAGACGGTTATAATAAAGAACTTATGCTATTTTTTTTTTAAACTCCCACAATTGGTAAACGATATATATACAATTTTTAAAAATAATAAAAATAAAAAAGTAAAGAATTAGGCTAAAAAGAAGCATTTTCATATCAAATAGTGTTTATAAAACAGTAACAAGCACTGAGCTCTCGACCTACCTACAAAAACCGCCACCGACCTATAAAACCTGCCTTCTTATAAAAAGTCTCAAATAAACACCAATTTTCAATAAACATCTATAACCATTAAAAAAAACGGCGAGAGAAACCTGTCTCTTGGTAACCTATTCCTAGAGTTGTCAGGCGAAAGGGATGACTCTCATCCTTATTGTCGTGGTTCACATTGATTTTCATTTTTGTGTGCCTAAGTGCAATTCCGGAGACAGGACGTGAAAATACATTGACCAAGAACACACTGCCAACCCTAAGTAACTCATTTTAGCAAACAACTTTACCTTCATCTCAATTTATTTACAGAAGTTTAATGCTTTACTGATTTGAGTTTCCATAAAACTTTATAAAAACTTTTTCCAGTCAATCGTTTCTGAGATTATAAATTGTCCAGATTATAAAACTCTCAATAATGCAAATATAAAACGCTGCAAATTATTACACAAAGATTTATTATTTACCTGTATGAATGCCCCTTCTGCGTAGATCTCTGTTTTCTGTGGTCAATACCTACCCTACAACTCCCCCCATGAAAGCCCTAAATCGAGTACAGGAGCCGGCCCGGGATTACAGTTTCATAAAAAGTGATACGTAAAATGGCAAAATTCAGGCGTAGTTCTGAAGGTTAATTGTTGATGTGGAGTGAAAAATGTTTTTTGGTCCCGGCTGGGATTCGAACCTACGACCTTCAGGATGAGATTCCCCGTCTCTTAACCCACTGAGCAACGGGGCCACAAGGATGAGAGCCAAGTGATGTGCGCTCTCAATCCAGGTTGGTGCCTGCATCACGCTGCTCTTTAGGGCAAATTCAAATCGTATGGCAACATCGTAAAATGCTCGGGATGGTCTCAAACATTCATAAAAAATCAAACTATTTAAAAATGCCCACACCTCAAAATACAATTTTCCGAGATAGGGAAATTCTGGATAGTTCAACCCCTATTTTTCACCCCTTAGAGTTGAGTAACAGTAACGCCGAGCTTCGAGGATCAACTAGAGCCCAAACGGGACCCATAAGACACGCATCAGAAAAGAAACTCAAACTCAACTATATATTCAAAATTTCGAGAATTTTGGTTCATGGGAACTAAGGAAAAAACCACAGTCATGCAGCATGGCTATAAGAGCGAATTTTCGAAGTTTTCGGCATCTTCCTCCTCCGCCTAAAATTTTCTGAAAATTAATTTTCGGCCAATGATTTCCCAACTTGATACCATACAAAATTAAAAAACGCTGCAAATCCCTGCACAACGGTTTATTATTTTGTATAGAATACCCTTCTGTTACAGATCACAGCTCTATGTATAGATAACCCGTCTATATAATATAATATGTACTATTCTATGCATAATTATGTAGATCGCAGACCCTCCGTAGGTTAGTACCTAACCCCGTACTCGTTACTAGGTACCTACCTAAATCACGAGTTAAATGTTGCTAAAATAATTCTGCCGATGACAAACAGTACCTAACAAAAAGAAACACACATAATGAAGTTCTGAAAAGAAATTGTTGATGAGGAGTGAAAAAAGTTGCAAAAGTACCTACCAACAAACTCCAGCCCCTTCTACGTAGATGGTATAATGAACTGTTGTGTAATAATTTACCGTTGAGTAATGATTTACCGTAGTAATAATTTACCCATCAATAATACTTCAACGTTTGTTCAAGTTTCACTACCTACCAACAAACTCCAAAAGAGCCATCATTTTTCAAATTAAATAATATCACAGAACAACCAACTCGACTTCATACTCCGCCAATATAATCAGGTGATCCCTACCAATGATTGGCCGTATTCACAAATTCCTATTGTGGGCGCGTCTCTGGTTACGAGATTTGGTTTGAATTGTATACAATTTCATTCACACTGGAGTCGAAAATGCCTGTCGGTGCAAACTTCGGGGCCTTACTGTGAACGAACGGCTGGACGTACGATGCTCCGGATGGTCTTAAAAAACTCGCAAGTTCAAGAAATATTTAAAACCGTAAAAATATTTACGTAAAAAAATGGTATAGGCGTTTTGAAAATTTCAACCCCTATTTTGAACCCCTTAGAGATGACTGACAGTAACGTCGAGCTTCGAGGACCAACTAGACGCCGAACGGAACCTATAACCCGAATTTCATCAATTTTTTTTCATGGTAACTAAGAAAAGTGGCCCGTACGGCGTACGGCGTACGGCGTACGGCGGACAGACAGAAATATTTTTATTGCAGTTTTGGATTCTACATACCTTGAAACGTAAACCATCAAATTTTGAGGGGGGGTAAGAATTTTTTTTTTCATGCTCGATTCCAATGGTTCATTATTGAAAATAATAAACCAACAGGAGTAGTTTTACGCAAAGTAAAATTTGGGGTGGAAGGAGGGGGAGGGGGAAATCAAAAATGTTTTGAATACCAGAAGAGTAGGTATTGGGTAGGTACGTAAAAAATTTTTTGTTCCATTTTTTGCCGAGTAACACCTCGGTTTGTAGATTTTCCAACGCTGAACACGATGGTGAAGTCAGAATTGCGATATCCCATTCCGTTAGGTATCAGATTAGAGCAGACGAACCAGGAAGAACATCTCAAGAAATAACCACGTTCCTTCATCTTCAAAGTGCTCCAGTTTGAGAATGGAATGAGATATCGCAATTCTGATTTCACCATCGTGTTCAGCGTACAAAAACCTTTAAAATGAGGTGTCACTTGTCAGACTTTTTCATTTTGGGAATTTATGGGTAATTTCCCCCCCCTAAAACTCCCCAACTCCCCTTAGGGTGACCCGATTCTGCCCATCTTCGAACTTAGCCTGTCGATTGCCAAGACAGATTTTTCGTGCAAATTTGAACTTTTTATCTCAATTCTTTCGAGAGTTATCGTCTGGAATGACACATACATATATAAATATATATATAAACATATAAATATATAAATATATATATATATATATATATATATATATATACATATAATTTTTGGTGTCTTTCGGCAGGGAATTCAGGATGGTCTGAAACGGATTTTGGTATAAAAATCTTTCGGAAATTCGAGTTTTAAAAATTTTGGACCGAGAACAATAGCTTCCTTTTCTTCGAAAATTCGCTAAAAGCCGCGGACGGCGTACGGCGGACGAACGGAAAATTTTTTATTCGCTATTCATTCTACGTCCCTCGAAATGTAAACCATGAAATTTCGAGGGGAGGGTTAAACAAAACTTTGGTCGATTCCAAAGGTTCATTATTGAAAATAATAAACCAAAAAAAAATTGTTTTTGGTTCCAATTTACAAAATTTTCATGTATTTTTTCCGAATGATTTTGAATCTAAGGATGTGATATTGTCAGATCTAAACCTCGAAACTCGACAATTCCTTGGTCATTTTGAAGAATATCCAGTAGACGGGCCTCAGTCCACAACCACTACGACTCGTGGAAATGCTCGCAAAAAGAGAATAACTGTAGAAACAAGAATATTATAGCTAGGGTGGAAAAACAAGAAGGTAAAGAAATATCCCTAAGGTACGAAATCAGTGATAATACTAAAACTAAAAGGCGAAACCGAAAAATCTCATATTTATGATTACAGCTTCTCATCTGGATAGCTAATTTCAGCACTGCAGAAGCTCCCACAGAAATTTAACCACGCGCCGAATTTTTGAGGTTTTTTGTTCCTCAGGTATTATAGTAGGTGGGGGAAATAGCCAATAAATGCAATTATTGGATGCTTAGAAAGAAAATATTAAATCTTAAAGTGGCTGCGTGTGACACATGTACGACGACCGCAAAAGGTTAAGAAAGTTGTTAGTAGGTACGACTTCGCGATCTTTTAACCAAGTCACTAACGTGGTCGCCTAATATCAACTTCCTGTCGAGTTTTATTCCGAGGGACTTGACATTGTACTTGAAAGGTAAAATGATAATGATTCAGTGTGAGTGGTCCAGACCCGCATTGTTAAGGCCGCGAACTATCCCCCCAAGGTGCCACAAGATAACTGTGCTCGTACAGTGTTCACAACTCGCGCAGTGTAAATACCGCCTTACTGTCCGTCCACTGGACGCGAATTCGCGCGAACAGGTCGCCCTTCAAATACGATGTTTGTTAGCTGCCCTCCAAAGTGAAAAAGCCGTAGACTCGATTTTTTCCAATTTAGAGATTTTGTATGGCTGGATTCGTATCTTAAACACCTATTTTGCTATTTAGTTGTAAAAGTTGGGAACATTTCCCTAAAAAAGTTATTCAAGGAAAACATCTATGGTTTTTCGAGTTATTGATGGTTTTCAAACGATGAAACGCAGTAGTAATTCCTCCAACAAATAAAAACAGTAGATCCCAGACCTACGGTGTTAACTGACTGGAACAGTGAATTTAATTTAATGGTCATCAGGACAGTACTGTTTTTCTTTGTTGTACACCTCTCATAGTTGTCTGAATTCGTCAGGCGGTATCGTTTTTCAATTTTGTGATGAGACCAAAAGCTTTGAGCGATCGATCGACCGTAGGTGGCTTCCACATCGCGGTAAGTCGTATTTTACAAGGAAAAATAAAGGTGCTGTTTTCTCTTTGGGAAAGGGGTGAAAAAACTGCAGCAACTACAGTGGGAAACAACCGTAGCATGAGCGTCCAACGAAGAAAAGCAGTAGCAGACCCTGTACCGTTTTTTTTTAAAGCAAAATTTACCTCATCTTCTACAACGGAGAAAAACAGCTGCTTACATAAATGTATGGGTATTCTTCCAAAATTGGTGCGCCTTGCTGCTACAGACGTAGAAACTAAATTTGGATCAATTGCAAAAAAAAATCATTGGAAAATATTGAAGAATGCCCATTTTACAGCCTAAAAACTTTCTCACAACTAGATTTCCTTGTTCTACGGCTTTCTTGATTTGGACGGCAGTAAGTAGTAGGTACATCCACTGCGAGCGCCACCTTCGTGCGAAGTCAGACGCGAAGGCGAAGAAAATCAAACCAGTTTGTTTCCAGACGGGCGAACAGACGCGAAACCGCGATGAAATTGGACATTAAATCCAGACGGCCCTTTATTCTTGAATGGATGTATTGAAAAGTACTTGTTTCGACGCGAATATAGTTGGAACTATTACTGTTGGGCTAAAATATCTTTAATCCATTCTCCCCTGATGCCCCGACTGGCCTCACGCCTTCTTCTGTTCTTCTTAACATAAATGAACTGTCTAACGCATATAATTTACACAGTTGCCAAAATGGCATAGTTGGAGACGTCGTTGGTCCCGAAACAACTGGAAGTATGATGAGACGCTCCCGAAGACCGATAAGTTCGCGCGAAGAGGCGAAAACTTGCGAACTCGGACCCCACTGGACGCGAATTCGCGCGAAGAGGCAAATTCGCAAGATTTTGCCTCTTCGCGCGAATTCCTTTTTTTGACCAAACCGACCAATCGACCTCATCATTCCCCTGACAGGGGTCTTCAAGGTCTTCAACCTCAATAGTGAGGTGCTTCCTATAGTTTTCGGGAATCCCCGAGTCTTTGCGGTCTTCTCATGGGTTTTTTCCCTCCCTCATTCTATAATAACCTGACAAGAATGAAGCCTTCCTTCCATGACTGGTTCCCCAATTCGGGGCCCCGTGCAGCCATGTTGCTCACCTAGCGGTTCATCAACCCATGCGGACCTCTACCCTCTTACCTCTGCATCTACTATCGTTGCACAAAACATCAGCTGCGGCAGGCGTGTTGTGGGAGGGCGTGATTGAGAATGTTTCACCAGACAATCGCCCCTCCCTTCGTCAATGTACTCCGAGCCCCTTCTATTCCATTATGGCTGTTGTGCAAAGACCCAGGCGACTCACCGAGAAGATTTGTTGGCTGGGATGAATGAACCACGGAGAAGACACAGCAAGCAATAATCGAATATCTACAGCAGCGCCATATGAAACAATGAATAGGTTCAGTCTATGTCCACACATGGCGTCAAGTCTGGACAAATAAACATGGAAAAAAAGAAGAAGAAGAAGAATGAATAGGTTTTCTACATCAGACGACGTTTTGCCTATGAATCATGAGCTGTAATTATAACAAAGGACATGTAAGACTGCACAGAGAGAGAATAAAACAGTAAAAATAGGCATAAAAAGAAATTGTAGTGAAATTATAAATTGCATGAAGAAATTATAGTGAAATATTGGTAGGTAGTAGGTACATAAGTTGTGTATTGTCTACCTCTCATTTTGAAATACCTTCCTCAACTCTATTTCGACGATTAACAGCATTTCTGCTAAATTGTCAGTGTGCCACACCTACCTATTCAAACATACCAAAACAAGATAACGTCCTGTTTTCAAGGTACAGCACCGACCTACATTACCATGACCATTTTTACTGACTTTCTACAAGGTTCTTGCTACTACCAAAAAACCAAAATTTGGACATTTTCCTACCCAAACTTTTTTTAATTCAAAATGTGTTTGATTTGATAAATTTTGTTTTCATAAATTGGTCAAATTTTAGCGTTATCCAATTTTTCCTTTTTGGTTTATTATTTTCAATAATGAACCATTGGAATCGAGCATGAAAAAAAAAATTCTTACCCCCCCTCAAAATTTGATGGTTTACGTTTCAAGGTATGTAGAATCCAAAACTGCAATAAAAATATTTCTGTCTGTCCGCCGTACGCCGTACGCCGTACACCGTACGCCGTACGGGCCACTTTTCTTAGTTACCATGAAAAAAAATTGATGAAATTCGGGTTATAGGTTCCGTTCGGCGTCTAGTTGGTCCTCGAAGCTCGACGTTACTGTGAGTCATCTCTAAGGGGTTCAAAATAGGGGTTGAAATTTTCAAAACGCCTATACAATTTTTTTACGTAAATATTTTTACGGTTTTAAATAGTTCTGGAACTTGCGAGTTTTTTAAGACCATCCGGAGCATCGTACGTCCAGCCGTTCGTTCACAGTAAGGCCCCGAAGTTTGCACCGACAGGCATTTTCGACTCCAGTGTGAATGAAATTGTATACAATTCAAACCAAATCTCGTAACCAGAGACGCGCCCACAATAGGAATTTGTGAATACGGCCAATCATTGGTAGGGATCACCTGATTATATTGGCGGAGTATGAAGTCGAGTTGGTTGTTCTGTGATATTATTTAATTTGGAAAATGATGGCTCTTTTGGAGTTTGTTGGTAGGTAGTGAAACTTGAACAAACGTTGAAGTATTATTGATGGGTAAATTATTACTACGGTAAATCATTACTCAACGGTAAATTATTACACAACGGTTCATTATACCATCTACGTAGAAGGGGCTGGAGTTTGTTGGTAGGTACTTTTGCAACTTTTTTCACTCCTCATCAACAATTTCTTTTCAGAACTTCATTATGTGTGTTTCTTTTTGTTAGGTACTGTTTGTCATCGGCAGAACTATTTTAGCAACATTTAACTCGTGATTTAGGTAGGTACCTAGTAACGAGTACGGGGTTAGGTACTAACCTACGGAGGGTCTGCGATCTACATAATATGTATAGAATAGTACATATCATATTATATAGACGGGTTATCTATACATAGAGCTGTGATCTGTAACACAAGGGTATTCTATACAAAATAATAAACCGTTGTGCAGGGATTTGCAGCGTTTTTAAAATACCTATTCTCTTCTTATTGCACGCAGTTCCTTACCCAGCTATCTTTTGGTTTATCATTCTGCGAATAATCAACTATTATCTGCTCAGCAAAAAAATTTTCGAACATATGTACCCTCAAAATGTTTTTTCTTTCAACTTTTCAGGGGCGTAGATTCCAAAAATGCCATGCCAATCCGCCGTACGCCTTATCGTCCATATCCACTTCATTATCTATCGGTCTAAAAACTTCTTTCTTTTGCATACAGGCTCCATTTGGGCCCTAGTTGTGTCCCGAAACTTAGGAGCCCGACCGGAATATACCCAAAGGTGTTATGGGAGGACAATAGGTGTAAAAATACGGTTTTCTGTGTTTTAGTAGCATGAGCTTGTGAGGTATCGTTTTCCAAGTTTTTTAGGACGAAGAGACAGAATATGAAATCGATTTTGCTCAACGAGCGAAGAATTGAGGTTCTAACAAAGTTTCAGCCTTAAATTTCCCTTAAATTTTGGTTTAAATTGTCGCTGTTTCGCAAACAGGCTCCACTTGGGTCCTAGTTGTGCTCCGAAGGTCGGCAGCCCAGTCGGAAAACACCCAGTGGTGTTATGGGTGAAAAATGGGTGTAAAAAATTTTTATTCTTTTAGGGTTTGTATGCAGTTTTAGTGAAAATGAGCGTGTGAGGTATCGTTTTCCATGTTTTTTTAGGGCAAGAAGACGAATATGAAGTTGAATTTGACCAAAGAGTGAAGAACTGAGGTTGTAACAAAGATTCGAAGGTTCTACTCCCAAACTCATTTTCTTTTTATTTTTTTAGGCCAAAAACCTGAGAAATTGTCTGAAACCACCATAAATTTGTATACTAACACTAGAAGTGGTATGAACAGGCGAATCAAGACAATTAAATGACACTATCAACGATCTAAGATAATTTGAAAAAAAAAAGCCTAATTCGTGATTGTGGTGGGAGGGGGGGGGGGGGGGAATTGGTGAAAATCATCAAAAAATTGCACATGAAAGAAACAAAAAATGAACAGCCAACATTTCTGAAGGTATGTTCAATAGAATATAATAAACCCAAGTGACAAGGACTTTACGGAGTTGTTTGGTGATTTCTACCCATTCTTGCACAGTGGGAAGTTTAAAATAGCGTTGCGGGAGGTATGACGCAGTGGGTTATAATGGAAAACTATCAACATCAAGTAGCGATAATTCTTACAGTTATAATAAATTATTTTGAAAATTGAAATTGTGCAAGTAAATGAGAGTTGTGCATTTGACCACTCGAATCTTTATAGCAGTGGAGGATGAGACTGTGTATAGTTTGCTATATGTGGGTAACATGTTACGCAGCATAGTCGGTAAAAGAACCCAAATATCGGGTACAGAGAGCGAAGAATCTATAAAATACTTGTTTTGGGCTTTCTCTCCCATCACCAGTCAGAGATTCATTCACGAATTAGCAGTATTCCCGATTAGATCGACCCTCTCCGCCATAGGTAAACACTCAATATTATTGATCACAAATATCTTGAACAGCCTTATTATGACTTGTATGTAACAGATCACTGCTATAAGTGTTTTCTGCCACAGCACTCAACATACAAGAAAACAACAACAACATTACTTATGTGAAAAAAAAAGTTAGGAGGAGCGGATTTGTTTACATTCACGGTACCTATATTTACGAGAGGAGCGAGCCGTGAGCGGGAGGGTGCTAAGAGACGGGGATTTGAGCGAGATAAACAAACAAAGCGACTCACAGGTGATTCAACCACTTCTGAACAAATATTTACAGAGATGAGTAGCATTATCCTACGGGAACCGCCCGCAGGGTCGAGCCCTGTTTAATTTGGGATCAGCCTTATGGTGAGCGCCGTAGTAATCCCAACGGGATAGTGAAATCTTCTACCTACTATGAAGGCAGTCATAGAAACAGTGACCCACTTTGTGCTCCACTCGATAAATATAATTATGTGTAGTTTCAGGCTCCAGTGAAGAGGGTTGGTGGCAGATGCGTACATGACACTTGCGTACACAGCATGAAAAGTCGCTTTTGCGTACACCTTTGCGAAAACTCGAGGCACTTGCGTACACTTTTTTGCTTCCCCTTCTTCCCGAACTTCCCTTCACACTTTATCCAGGCTTAGGTCTGTTGAAGGAAGGAAGTTGACCATGCTTCTTCCGTCTAACTCTATACAGCTGAGATTTAACTTCGCTGAATTTCGACAGTTCGGTCACCAAATCGTAGCCTAAGTTCGCAAACGGAGATATTTCCTCGGAGAATATTTCCTGCAGGGACGACGATTCTTCCACTACCAATCTTTTCTTGACATTTGCCAACGCTTTTCGCACGTCACACTTTGCTGCGTCCGGTACACACTTATGCTCGATCCTACTCAACACTTCGCCGTTAATGCTTTTCAAACTTCCTCTGCACTTATCCTTCTTTTCATTAACACACAGCCAACTAATAACACCACTTTTACTAATTCGATGTAACCGATATATTGGTGCCCTTCGTAAATGAATGAATGAAATACTAAGTTTATTTTCCAAAACTGTACAGAAAGAAGATATACATAGTTTACTCGAAAACTAATCCCCTATATGGGCAATGCCCGTGTTAGGGAGATGAGTCAAACCAGCAAGTCCACTCTTAACTCATACTACGAAAATCACTCTAAATCCAACAAAAATCAAAAAAGAAACTAGATCTCATTCAAAAAAGAAGCTCATACAACAAAAATCAATCTAAATACAACAATAAGCAAAAAAGAAAGTAGATTGACACATTACCTGCAGCCTGACCAGTAGTGTTTTTTTAACAACTTATTGATGACACCGAAATCACGGCACATAAAAAGCTGCCTTCGAAGGCTTAAAGGCAATAAATAATTGAAGTATTTCACACCTCTATAAAAATACGCATTTTGCGCTGCCGTTGTCCTGACACTCGGCAACACTGCCATTTTGTCATAGACCAAGCGTGTAGGGAAATCATGCCTTGGTAGATCGAGAGCCTCCTCTCTTAGCAATTGTTTTAGAGAACAAAAACTAAATAGGGTCTCTACATTTATCAGTTTCATTTTCCCAAACAATGGGGCAGAATGAGAACAAAATGAGGCCCCACACATCACGCGAATGATGGCCTTTTGTGCTACAACAACAGGCAAAAAAGTCGTGTCGTATGCTCCACCCCACACCGGCAATCCATACATTAATACCGACTGCACCAACGCAAAATAAACTATTCTTAAGACCGCCTTAGACAAATAATTGCGTAATCGGGAGAATACGTACAACAGTTTTCTCATTCTACTTTTAATTGCCGTTATTTGGGGTATCCATTTCATGTGCGCATCAAAAACGATGCCCAGATACTTTGTATTACAGCATCTTTGTATAGCCGGGCAAGATGAGCAGGAATCCAAACCACACTCCAACCCATGTGACAACAAAACACAATCAGAGGACGGCGCTGAGGAACGCACAAGACAAATGGAATCCATTTTGTCTTGCTAACGTTAAGGGTAAGGGTGTTTACTCGCAGCCAATGTGCTACCCGACGTAACCCCTCAGCCGCCAGATCAAAGACTGTTCTCCAGTCCTCAGCTGCAAAATACAGGACTGTGTCGTCAGCGAACATTACCATCTCACCAGGTATATCAACAGCACCCATTTCGTTCACATAGAGAATAAATAGCACCGGACCGAGGACTGTGCCCTGTGGAACTCCAAACGGATAACATTCCATCGGCGGACCAACCACTCCCCTTAGCTTGACTCTCTGTATCCTTTTTGCCAAGTAGTCCTTAACCCATTTCAGGGCAATCCCCCTTATTCCAATCTTCTCCAACTTTTCAAACAGTTTGATATATGTGAAATAGTGTCAAAAATGACCGAACGTTTGCCTTTAGTCGTCACGGTTTCTTCCATCGCGAGACAAAACTTCTTCTTTTTAATGCCGGAAACAAACTGAAGAAATCTCTCGCTATCGAAGTTCAGCAGCGACCTTCAGTTCATATTACATAGTGCAATGTACAAATTGCGAATAGGCCAGGTGTGTACGCAAGTGTCACCTACCGTACGCAAGTGCCACCAGTTAATGAGGTGTACGCAAGTGTCACGTACGCATCTGTCACTACACCTGTGAAGAAATGGCTTACATATTTATGAGCAAATCGAGTTTTCCGTTCCGAGACAGAATGAATGTCCGGCGGGAAGAAGGGAATTTCACTGAAACTTTGCACAGCGAATCGGCTTTCATGTTCGATTCCAAAGGTTCATTATTGAATGTTTAGGTCCCCATTTGGGAAAAAATTTGGGTCCTAGTTGTGCTCCAAAGCTCGACAGCCCGATCGGAATACACCCAGGGGTGTTATGGGAGGAAATGGGGGTATCGAGGGTTTTTTTTTGAGGTTTTAATGAAAATGTAAGCATATGTGCAAGTAACACATGATGTCTTACATCACCAAACGTCAGACGAACCCGACCTACAACAGAAGCCGAATTGGAACGGGGATTGCGAAATAACAACAAGACCTTTAAATCAATGTTGATTATTTCGCAATCCACGCGCCGGCCACCGTATTGCCAAATACCATCGAAAGTGGTACAAAATTCACTTCCGAAATCATCCGCCTGAGCAGCACATCCTAGACCCAACTGCTGAAACAATGAAGGAAGGGGAGCAATCTTTCCTCGCTGACGCAAGCACTATAAAACCCCATGCAGGGCCAGTAACGATGTCTTCCGTCTTCTGTCTTCCGTACATCACTGAAGTTCAAGATTCGTGGAGTGGTCCAGAAGAGAACTGTCACCTCCTCCGGATCCGATTCACCACAAATTTGTGTAGTAACACTAGAAGTAGTAGGTATCAACAGGTGAATCAAGACAATTAAATGGCACTGTCAATTATCAAAGATAATTTGTAACAAAAAATAGGAGCCCAATTCGTGCGATCTAAATTACTCCCGAAGAAATCGCGGAAACCCATTTCAAAGAAACGAGTTTATTGATAAATAGTCTATTTTCACTAATACACGAAAAAACGCGAAAAATACAGTTATATCGGTTTCGGTGTTCAAACCATCGTCAGTAACGTTGTTGCTGACGATGGTTTGATCACCGAAACCGGTATAACAGTGTATTTTTCGCGTTTTTTGTGTGTATTAGTGGAAATAGACTATTTTTCAATATAGTGACGATGGTTTGATCACCGAAACCGGTATAACAGTGTATTTTTCGCGTGTTTTCGTATATTAGTGGCCATAGACTATTTTTCAATAGCTCCGTTTTTCGTTGAGCCTAATTCGTGTTTTTGGAGGCCAAAACTGGTGGAAACCATCAAAAATAGCAAATTCAATTGATGCTTCACATGAAAGAAACAATAAATTAACAGCCCACATTATTTCTGTTGGTATGTCCAATTGAATAATAAACTCATGTGACGTTTTGGTTTATTATTCACATAATAATAAACCATAGCTGAGCGAGATGTATCCGCTCAGCGAAAAATGTTTATAGCACCCCCTCAAAATTTTTTCTTTTACGTTTTGAGGAGCGTATAGATTCCAAAAATGCAATGTCTGTCCGCCGTCCGACGTATCATGCATGTCTACTTCTTTTTCGGTCTAAAGAATTCGTTCTTTCGCACGCAGGCTCCATTTCGGCCCTAGCTGTGTCCCGAAACTTTGGAGCCCGATCGGAATATACCAAGAGTGCAATATGGGTGAAAAATGGGTGTAAGAATAGGGTTTTTTGGTGTTTATGTAACATGAGCTTGTGAGGTATCGTTTTTCCATGTTTTCTGGGGCGAGAAGACCGAATTTAAAGTCGATTTTGACCAAACAGTGAAGAATTCAAGTTGCAACGAAGGTTCAGTCCCCAAAATTCATTATTTATGAGTCAAAAAACCGGGAAATTGTGTGAAATCACTATAATTTTTGATGGGCTTCCTTCACACGGTAGAAGACGTCAACGGCTCTTCAGTGTGACGGAAAGAGCCGGAGGACGTGTGACCGGGAACGCCAAGAAGTCCCCCTTCCCTTCCGCGCCACCGATCCGACCCGTCCGTCACGGAACGGCCCCGCGAGAGGGGAAGCGGCGAAGGGGAGGTGGCTGCGGCGGTGGGGAGGGGGGAAGGACCGAGAGGGAGAAGCCATTTTGTATAGCGGTGCAGGCGGAGGGTGTCTATTACCGTATGATTTAGACGGAGTGTGGCGGGGCGGGAGTCCCCCGCGGCTCGGTGGTGGGCGAAGGGTAATTACAAGTCCTATGAGCCGATGAGTGGCGGGGAAGGGCGTCGAAGGGCGAGGAGGGGGAGGTTGTCGGAGATCGCCGCAGCCTCCAACTTCTACTCGAGCTCTGCACGGATGGGCCTCCGGAGGACGAAGGGCCGCCCCAACCTTTTGCCTCTTCCACCTACTCCGCCTACTCCACCTACTCCGCCTACTCCACCTCTTCAACTCGCGTTTCCACACTTTCCTCCGAGTCGCTTACGGACCGCGTACATGTGATCCTCTAATAGCTGTTGTCTTACCTACTTATCCTGCATTCCACGCACACACAACCCCTCAACCTCCAGTAATAACTGGTAGTTAAGTTCTTCCACATTCCTATAGAAAATTACGGAAAGATCATTTTCGAGTTAATTAAACCACTCCCAGACGCTCATTAAGAATACGTACTGGAAAAACGCTGCAAAGTCCTAGTCACATGGGTTCAGTATTCTACTGGACATACCTGCAGAAATTGGCTGCCCATTTATTGTTTCTTTCATGTGCAATAACTGAAATAGTTATTTTTGATGGTTTCCACCAATTTTGGCCCCCAAAAACACGAAAAAGGGTCCGGTTTTTTTTTTTTTTTTTACAGATCATCTTAGATCATTGATAGTACCATTTAGTTGTATTTATTCACCTGTTGATACTACTTGTAGTGTTATTACACAAATTGATGGTGATTTCAGACAATTTTCCAGGTTTTTGACACATACAAAACGAATTTTGGGAGCTTAACCTTCGTTACAACCTCAATTCTTCACTCTTCGGTCATAATCAACTTGGCATTCGGTCTTCTAGCCCTAAAAAACATGAAAAACGATACCTCACAAGCTCACGTTCACTAAAACCTCAAAAATCCCTCGAAAACCCCTATTTGGGTGCATTTGTACACCCACTTTTCTCCCATAACATCCCTGGGTGTATGCCGATCGGGCTGCCGTGTTTCGGAGCACAACTAGTACCCAAATGTGTTCCCAAATGGGGATCCAAACTGTGTGCAGAAGAACGGCTATTTTCGACCAAAATTCAACATAAATATAAGGCTGAAACTTCGTTAGAACCTCAAGTCTTCACTCTTTGGTCAAAATCGACTTCATATTCGGCCTTCTCGTCTCAAAAAACATGGAAAACGATACCTCAAAAGCTCATGCTACTATAACACAAAAAATACCTATTTTTATACCCGTTTTGACTCATAACATCCCTGGGTATATATTCACAACTAGGGCCCAAATGGAGCATATGTGCGAAAGAACGAGTTTTTTTAGACCAAAAATGAAGCCGGTATGCATGATACGGCGGTATGCATTTTTGGAATCTACGCACCTTGAAACATAAAAGACAAAATTTTGAGGGGGTGTTATAAAAAATGTTTGCTGAGCGATTACATAGGTGTATTATTCACAGAATAATAAACCAAAATGTGGAATCCCGTGCACTTCGGCCATATCCCGACTCGCCACAGTCCTTTGTTGCCTAATCATAGGGACATACCTCGACTCGCCACAGAGAGAGATTGGTAGGTATAAACCTCAAATACATTAGCCCACTCCAAAAAACGATCAGGCGAATATTAAGCTACGTTCACATGGGGCGGCAATCCTGTAGGGCTACGTGGTTGCCGGAATTTTGCCGTAGAGACGTTCATTATGTCAGTAGGGAGTTGGTATCAGTGAACGGAATTCCTCCTCCTCCTTCGTTAACAATGTTATCTGGTGTCCCGAATCCCAGGTCTGGAGTGGAACACAATGATCAGTAATTCGTTTTTGCACTCCTCCATGACAAAAAAAAACATACCTAAGTACAAAAAAATCTAATGAACCAAAGAAGAAAAGAAAAAGAAACGATGACGAATTCGCGGGATCAAATCATTCACTCATTAATTATTTGTTGTTATTCATGAAGCATAACGTTTTTTCAAGTTACAAAAGTTAACCTACCAACAAAAACCAAAACAGCCATCATTTTTCAAATGAAATAATATCACAGAACCAACTCAACTTCATATATATAGCCATCCGTGATTATAATCAGGTGCTCCCTAGCGAGGATATCAGGGCCGGATTTATACCGTTTGATTTACGATCATGTTGACGAAGCTTTTCGGTGCAAACGAACGGCTGGTCGTACAATGCTCCGGGTGGTCTTTTTATCATCCACCCAAGTGCAGATATCTGGAGTGACACATAAATAAGTACACATACATTTTTGTTGAAATCTAGGGATGAATTCAGGATGCTCTGAAACGGATTTGCCTATTAAAAAAAAATTCAAAAATTCATGTGAAAATTTTGGACCTATTGCAATAGCTTAATTTTCCTCGAAAATTCGCTAAAATGGAGGTAGAAATGAAATCATAATGCCTGAGTATGACTACCCATTTCTAAGTTAGTCCATAACTGAAGTATGAAAAAGTACTGTTATTATAGGTAGGTACTATACAGCATCATAAAAGCTTAACCGAACCAACTGATTGGCATTTCTGTGGTAAATAAAACCTATCCTGCTCAAACTGTACCCCACACCCCTTGATGCCTACTCTTTTAAATAAATAACAGGAGTTTCAAAAAAATTGCAATTGGTATCCCGCCCTAACTATAGTTTGCTGAAACGCTCTTCTTATTCGAGTTAGAGTAGAGTGGAGGGATAGGGTATATCAGGCAGCTATTCATAGTCACAAGGGACTAAATCTGCCATTAAGGGCCTGCAGACCCTGTGTTGAAAACTATTTTCAAGTTTTCTCAGGCTGTGATTTACTTACAGTTTTGGGAAAAAATTGTAAATTCACTATATTAGTTGGAAATACGTCAAAGGATCACAAAAATTCATCAGATCTGAACAAAAGTAAGAAAGGTGGGAATGTCTGAGGTGGCCGAGAACTCTCTACCCCCACACACAGTCTGAAGCTCCAGATTTTGACCCTTGTCCCCAAAATCCTGGGAACGAGAATCCTACGGGTACAGTCAAGTTAGAAAAATTCTGAAAGAAAACGGATTTGTATTGTGATTTGTGCCTAACCACTTTTTGAAAATGTTCAAAATTTGAACAACTTTTTTTTTGGAAGTGAGCAAAAAAATTGCACACTTTTGAACCAGTTACCCGGAATTGTGCGTGAATATTGATGGGAAATCCGTTTTCCGAATTGGAATATCTCGCTCCATTCTCAAATGAGAAGCAGACGAAATTTGGCTCCGATGGTGCTGCCATCTCATCACAGATTCACACCAAAACGTCGTGACATTTAGCCTTAAAGAACAGAAAAATATATTTTGATATAATTTCTACCGAGTAGTTTATATATCTTTCTGGTTCGGTAGTGTTATTTAAAGGGTAAGAAAATGTTACTTATCAGATCAGGTCGTTGCCTCCAGCGCTCATTTTAGCAATTCATCACTCTCGTTAGGTATATCCCATCAGGTTGGAAGGTGATAAAAATGTAAAACGCTTGGAAATTCATACTCGTTAGTATCAATGGCCCTATCTATAATGGTGGGAGCCTTACATAAAAGCGGTCAGATACCCATCAGGAGATATCTCGATAAAAGAGGTTTTCATTTTAAATTAAGAGTTTAGTTGCACATGTTTTATTATTTTAATCGGTCCGCGGTTGAAAAGAGCGAAAGATAGAAGGGTTGTTTTAATCGGAATCGGCAGTTCATCACGTTGCCCGATTAATATTGATGAGGGAATTATAAGAGGCGGCTGGCGGTGGGCGACGAGTGTTGTAGCAGGGCGCTATTACACTGGCTTCCACCCTCCTTGGTTCGTTAACGTGGAAATGTATGCGCGTCGAGCCCAGTTAGGCGGACTCTCGTCCGATCTTATTTGAAGTAGATCGTCTTGGTTGGTGGTAATCCATCTTGCCGGCTACCGCTTCTGCGCGAGGGACAATTAGCGTTTAATTCCAACTGGTAATGACGGGATCCAGGAAATTGGAGTTGATTCACAATGAGTGGGCTGTAGGAAAAGAAATTTGCACTTCTTCTTGCAACTCCTTATTTGTCTCCTGATATCACGACTACCTATCCATTCCATGGGTCCCTGAATGAAACTTACGGCAACTTTCATGCAAAAAACGCTGCAAATCAGTACAAAACGGTTTATTATTTACCTGTATAGATGCCCCTTCTGCGCACAACACGGTTTTCTGTGGTCAATATCTATATAGATTTCTGAGGTGTCTATTCTTTTCTGATCTTTAAAAAAAATAAATAAATAAATAAAAAATCGACCGTTGAACGCCCCCAGGAAAGCCCTAAATCGAGTACTAGAGCCAGCCTGGGAATTACAGTTTCATAAAAATGCGTGGAACTCAATAATTCAATCATTAATTATTTATTTTTCTTATTCATGAAGCATAACGTTATTGTTCAAGTTACGAAAGTACCTATCCAACATAATCCAAAAGAACCATCATTCTTTAAATGAAATAATATCACCGAACAACCGACTCGACTTCATACAGGCATCCGTGATTTTAATCAGGTGCTCCCTAGCGATGATATCTGTGCCGGATTTATACCGTTTCATTCACGATTATGTTGAAGAAGCTTTTCAGTGCAAACAAACGGCAAATTCAACGCAAAATTCAACAAAATTCAATTTCCTTCGACGTTAACTTATTTTGCGGTGTTTTTCGAGTTGAATGGTGATCAAACTAATACATAATTCTGTCTCCCTCACTTGAACATTATCTCCAGAGATCATGCCTAACTATATCTCTGCCTTTGTTTTTCCACATTGCCGGGCACGCGTCAGGTAGGTACCTTCTGTTAACAATAACTAAGTATAGGGGTGAGCCGGTGGCCAAGCGCTCTGTCATTTGTTGTTGGGATTCTTACGGCAACTGCGGTAATGCGGTCCGTCGGTTCGAATCCCAACGCCGCTCGTCCATAGAACGGTGAGGAAATAGGTAGCCATGAGCGAAATAAATCGGATGGAATTCTGATCCTTCTGAAAGGACAGTCGATTGGACGTAAATCCCCAGCCTGAAATAGCTGTTTACTTTTTACAATACTCCACTTACAATGCCTACTTATTGGTGAAGTACCCATAGTACCCATCTGTGTTCCATCAGGGGCCTGTTTCATAAAGCAACAAGCAACAAGAAGTGTACAAGCAGAGGTACTTGTAATGCACAGTGCACAAGTACAGGTATTTCACCAAAAGAAAAGGACACAAGGACGTTCCATTCCGTTGATCGATCAACTGGAGCGACGTGCGATACTTATCGATATGCATAAAGTATCGAATATTTTCTTTCTATACAAAGTACTTTTGATATCAAATATTTTCATTCGATACCAGTACTGGTATCGAGTACCTACTTTTTGTAGAATCGGAAAAATCCTCAGAAAGATTTTTATCGAGTGGTTACTTTTAGTATTATTTAATTATTAATCCTTAGATATCTTCCATCATGAGAACTGACCAGATGCCTACTGAGCAGAGCGCATTCTAGCGAGAATTTATTTGGCAGTAGGTAGGAGCTATGGAATATTTTCTTTCCATGCCAAGAATTT
The DNA here is from genome assembly GCA_954871275.1 of Leptopterna dolabrata. Classification (NCBI taxonomy): domain Eukaryota; kingdom Metazoa; phylum Arthropoda; class Insecta; order Hemiptera; family Miridae; genus Leptopterna; species Leptopterna dolabrata. Next base: position 43,115,407 of record OX940982.1, on the reverse strand, counting down.
TTTGTATCTAGGTATCTTGTCCCTCGATATATATACACAGGTATCGAGCACTTTCTGCGGCACTAGAATAAGTTGGTTACATGCACTTAGACAGACGGAAGCTGAGCTAAAATCAAAACATTGAAGGTACTTGAGTTTCGAGTATTTTCGAACTTTTCTTTCGGTATCTATCATTATCGAGTGAGTTTAGGTATTCGATACTTTTTCAATTCAATTTCAATACCCAACTATTTGCATTTTTACAATAAATTATCATGGAGTTGAAATGTGTAGGTTCATAGGCATAGTATTGAAATAAACGTATAATTACAATAAAAAAATTAGAATAGCTAAATTCATTCAAGTTCAGCATGTGAAAAAAGTACTCATCCGAGTACTGACCAGTATCGAATATTTTATTACTATACTTGGGTAGTATTGGATATTTCTTTCGATACCAGCATCGAGTACTGTTATCGAATATTTTCTGGTATCGCACTTCACCACAACTGCAACAGCTGCCCCAGGAACATTCGAAACCCTTCGTTGAATTCATTTGGAAGTTCCAGTTAATCCACGATCGAAAAGACACCCCAGAAGACGTCATCTTCAGAAGACGTTTCCCACAATTTGTGCACATCAAGTACCAGCATAAAATTGACAGGGAAGAACGACTGTGTAAGAATTGAATCCAGACTCAACTATTTAACGAAATCTACAAGTTTACAGGCAGGTTAAAAATCGGCTGACTTTTACAGTAAGTTATTGTAGATTTGAGAAACACCTGAAACTTTCAAAATCAATTCTACATTGGCAGCTTCTTGAAACACAATTTATCACGTGTTTCATAACTTGTACAATAATAATCGACTTGTTACTTGTTGCTTTATGAAACAGTCGATCTGTATCGAACACAATTCCAAGGGTTTTTACACAATGGCAGACTATCTTACACTTTGCTGATAACACCCATTCACGTTTTAGCAGGACTGCCTTCTTGATCCAGGGGCTGATCTAAGTAGAAGTCATTGAAGGAGATGTTCACCAAACGTTGAATTATAATGTGACAGCATTCACCATAATGTTATGAATCTATCAGCTTTATTGTGAATGTGATCTGTACTTATTCCTGAAGATGTGTTGGGTGGAACTACTTGATCAGTAGGAACACCCCTCAAATTAAATCTGATTTGATCCGAATAAAGATAGGCTACTACTCGAAATCATTCTTTGGTGATGATCACTGAGAGTAGATGATACATTTTCTTCTAGTGCTGGTAGGACGATAGAAAGATACAGTCTATGATTTATGTTTCGCACATCACTCCTTTACAGTTCACTGGAAAAACTACTTTTAGGTGATATTTGTAGAAGCAAAGGATGTAATGAATGGATCTATTGACTCCTGGAAAAGTTAGTACAGCTCTCTATTGAATTGCTTAGTGCATATTTCTATCTCAAGTAGAGTTGTACCACAGTAATTTACTCTACAGTAGAGTTGTACTGCAGTTCGTTGTTCTTTTCTCGCCTTTGCGACTTGAGTTCTCAGAGCCGGTTCGTAACTCAAGAACAGGGTCAGTGATTCCGTGATTCCGCAAAAGCGAAGACCTGCAAATTGCATCAGACAGCTGTGCCAGCTGTCGAGTATCGCGCTGACTAATGTTGCAATTGAGGGAGTCAGGAGGCGGAATTCATCACCTTTTTAAGCTCAAAATGTGGTCGACCCTTCGCCTTTGCGTCAGAGTAAGTCACGTTTCTCATAGCGATCTCCGTGTCACCAGCGACCCTAACGCCTGTTTTATTTCTCCTTTCGATTCAAACTCGACTTGGCTCTTTCTTAACGAAGTTTCGGTCTGTTTGATTCGCAATTTAGACGTAGGCACTGCAACAAAAGGCTGGTCTTGGCTTCACTCCGTTCATTCCCGTATACCTTCTTATTCCGTCCATCCCCGAAGTAAAATATCGGGGAGACGCGAAATTTCAATTCTTGTCAGGTTTTCATCTACCGTTTCTGTACATTCCAACTAGGTGAATTTAGGCCACTCCAATAACAGGTTGAGCCAGAAGTAAGATGAATGAGCCTAAACATTTTCCACCCTTTTGTAACAGATAAGCTGACTGTCTTGACAGATGGGTCACGTGGTCAAAGGGATTGAAACGGTTTGTACAGCAGAATCGAACTTCAATTTTAGGTCTGTCATTGAAGGATGAAGGAGCAATCAATATGAGTGTTGTGTGAATCAGCTTGTGCTGACTGTCCATAGTGAATATAGGAAACAGATGGTGGATATTTGGAGATCAGATTGAAGGATTTAACTCATCTTCTGATGGAAAGAAAGTTTGTTTTCTATGAAGACTATAATTTTCTACACGGTTTATCGATTCTGAGTACAGCTGACTCTCACACTGTTTCATCCTTATGATCACTTCTGGGAGCAGAAAAATATTTGTCCGCTGAAATCAAAACTTCTACTAGCAGATTTCTGAATAATTTGGTTTTCTAATACGCATATCTTTCTGTCGAAATGTTTTTAGTTCCACCTACGTCGAAATAAGACCTGACCGTTTAAAATGAAGTTGTGGTAGCAGCGGAAATGAGCCCCGAAAATTGTGCGGCACTCGTATTGATCCCCGAGAAAACAATAAGTTTTGTACACCAATAGACGCAAAAGTGCAGAGGTTGACGAGATAAGGCAGTCAACTCAAGACAATCGAGCAGCATCGGAGAATTTTACTCCGTCCATCCCAAAATTATTTTATCTTCTTGTGAATACTCTAGTGGAATATCAAACTGAAACAAACGATAAACTGTCGAGTCCTACCAACCCCCCTCCCCCGCATACACAAAATAAAATTACATAAAGAACAAACCCTTCAGTAACTTATAAGTAAAACTAACTAAAAAGATTGATTGATGAACAGAACGGACTATGTAACTGCAGCCTGCGGTAAATTCCTGCCTGAATCCTGCACCTGACGTTTCACACCCTTAGGGGCTGACATTGATTAATATGTACAATAATACGTCATAATAATATGCACCTCGAAATTTGACCTACGAGAAAATGCTTCTGTGATTTTGTTGCTATTGAAATTTAGGTCCAGGTGAACACATTTCTCAGAAAATGCCAACAACTTCCCCAAACAAGTTAGAAACCAAAAAACAAAACATTCCGTTTTTTCTGCAAGCTATGGAACTCACGAAGCAGGACCCAAGATAATAATAAAAAACCACAGTCATGCAGCATGGCTATAAGAGCGAATTTTCGAAGTTTTCGGCATCTTCCTCCTCCGCCTAAAATTTTCTGAAAATTAATTTTCGGCCAATGTTTTCCCAACTTGATACCATACAAAATTAAAACAGGAGTAGTTTTACGCAAAGTAATATTTGGGGTGGAAGGAGGGGGAGGGGGAAATCAAAAATGTTTTGAATACCAGAAGAGTAGGTATTGGGTACGTAACACATTTTTTGTTCCATTTTTTGCCGAGTAACACCTCGGTTTGTAGATTTTCCAACGCTGAACATGATGGTGAAGTCAGAATTGCGATATCCCATTCCGTTATCAGATTAGAGCAGACGAACCAGGAAGAACATCTCAAGAAATAACCACGTTCCTTCATCTTCAAAGTGCTCCAGTTTGAGAATGGAATGAGATATCGCAATTCTGATTTCACCATCGTGTTCAGCGTACAAAAAACTTTAAAATGAGGTGTCACTTGTCAGACTTTTTCATTTTGGGAATTTATGGGTAATTTCCCCCCCCTAAAACTCCCCAAAACTCCCCCTTAGGGTGACCCGATTCTGCCCATCTTCGAACTTAGCCTGTCGATTGCCAAGACAGATTTTTCGTGCAAATTTGAACTTTTTATCTCAATTCTTTCGAGAGTTATCGTCTGGAATGACACATACATATATAAATACATATATAAATATATAAATATATAAATATATATATATATATATACATATAATTTTTGGTGTCTTTCGGCAGGGAATTCAGGATGGTCTGAAACGGATTTTGGTATAAAAATCTTTCGGAAATTCGAGTTTTAAAAATTTTGGACCGAGAACAATAGCTTCCTTTTCTTCGAAAATTCGCTAAAATGATGGAAAAAGCAGAGAAAATTTAAATTTGGGACGAGCGAGTTTTGGAAAAAAAAAACTTGGAACGGAAGTTTTTTTCACACTGACTTGGAACAAACAAGTTTTGGAACAGCCTGAGTAGAATCCGACAACCGAAGAAAAAACACTATAGGCACCTTGAAACATGTATTATTATAAAATAAACGAAAAATATATGTATAATATATGAGGGGTCTAGAGCACAAAGGGTATAAGTGACATTTTTGTGAAAATCGAGTTAAAGGCAGATATCAACACCTAATAGCAGTGGAATGTATTACCAAGGTAATAATTTGCATTAGTGCTATACCGTAGCTGAACCATGTGTTTTATAAAAAAACCCTCAACGAAACAGGCAAATCGTTTGGAGCACAAAGGATATAATGTTACTCATCACCTATGTGCTCCAAACCAATGAGAGGAAATGTTTAGTGCACAATGGGTATATTGGCGTTTAAAACCTACGCGCTCCAAACTCATGACAGAAAATGTTTAGGGCACAATGGATAAATTGGCGCTTATAACCTATGCGCTCCAAACTCATGACAAAGGGACGCGAGAAATGGCTTCAAAAAATTGTCTAGTCAATGTTTGCGTTGAGAACCAGCCAAGTACAAGAACCTGCAGGACCTCCTGAGATTCGTTCCACCCGTACATCATGAATTTTACACTTCATTGGCACACGAAGGGCCCCAACAGCGGCGAGGCCGGGAGGTTCCCAACGAGGCGTCTGAACTCGAAGACGACATTATTGAGACATAATCAGAATAGTATTATTAGTGTTACTGATTTTATTGATCACCCCGTTCCTTGCGTTTTAACCTACAGTAAAGTTACCATACTTTAAAAAACAGTAATAATAATATTTCCTTCTTTTTTTTGTCGCCTTATTATTTTTTTTCCAATCTCTTCCCATCAATGAGGAAATAGGTACCTACCGAAAAAAAAGTAGGTGCATGAAGTACCTACAGAAACCTTCAGGACCTTCTGCGTAAAAAAAAAAAAAAAAAAATCAATGTAGGGTACCTACCTATAGATAGATACCTACCTACTTACAAAGTTTCTATTTTTGAACTTTCTACTTGATACGAGAACTCATCTCGAGAGCACTTTTATGATGAAAGATTACTTTCTGGAGCACAAAGGGTATAAGTGAGTCCATGGACGTCAAAATCGTCAATTGGGGTCTCTAAATCCGTCCATTTCGTCAGTTTTTTGCATGAACTGAAAGTTTATAACCTTTAGAGATCAGCTGATGAATTAGTGGAGTTGTAAAGTTAACAATCGAATTGGCATAGTTGTTGAACTTTGACGTTGATTTTCTCGATTATGTAAAAATGTAACTTATACCCTTTGTGCTCTAGACCCCTCATATATATATTTTTTTTATCGAACACTCAATCTTTCAATATAGCGCCTCAGAGGTGTTTATGGAAAAAATTAGGAGAAAAACTACGAAATCACACGTTTTTCAACGAGAATCAGTGCTGAGATTTACCTTAATAAACACCTAGGAAATCTGGATGTATAGGTAGTCATGAAAATAACCTTTTCCGTTTCTCAACATTCTTCTGCCACTGTTCCAAGTTAGTTTTTTGTTTTCTGGTAACACTCACTGCGCATTATTTATGAACCAACAACAAATAAGTAAAATAATAATAAAAACAATTATGAAAAAGCAGGAAACCAAGAGTTCAAACGTCAAAACCACGCTGTTACATAATCGAGGAAGGGTAGGTACAGTAAAGAAGGCTACTGCTGGAACGAGCGAGTTTTGATTCACGTCCAGCAAGGAAAGAGTTTAACAACACACATCTGGTTGGAACGAAAGAGTTTTGGAGGGCGTAAATCAATAGGACGGAGCCAGTTTTGTTCCATTCTGACTCCAGATTCTGATAGGACGCGAAAAATCTTTCAGAAATCACTGTCATCTCGACTTTTGTACAAAATGGAACGAAAGAGTTTTGGAACCCACCGCCTTTATGTACTTGTATTCGTAAGTATCTCGTGTTTTTGTGTGCCGTTACAATTTCGTTAAAACATTCAAATTTTGTGCCAACATTTTCATTAACCTTGGTGTGATTGCCGTTAAGGCTCAATTCGGTTCACGAGAATACACTCACCTTAATTTGGGGCTCGTTTCGGTTCGTTCACTTCAAATCTGTTTGTCCGTCCGGAGCTTCAGAAAGGGTGCTCAAACGGGGCTCGGATCTCGGCAGGTTTTGAGTCAATCTTTTGGTTTATTATTCTGTGAATAATACACCTATGTAATCGCTCAGCAAAAAATTTTTATAACACCCCCTCACAATTTTTTATTTTCCGTTTCAAGGTACGTAGATTCCAAAAATGCAATGTCCGTCCGCCGTCCGCCGTACGCCGTACGCCGTCCGCCGTATCACGTGTACAGGCTTCATTTTCGGTCTAAAAAAATCGTTCTTTCGCACACATGCTCCATTTGGGCCCTAGTTGTGTCCCGAAACGTTTCAGCCCGATCGGAATATACCCAGGGGTGTTATGAGTGAAAATGTGTATAAAAATAGGTACTTTTTGCGTTTTAGCAACATGTTGGTAACATGAGGTTTTGAGGTATCCTTTTCCATGTTTTTGGGGACGAGAAGACCGAATATGAAGTCGATTTTGACCAAAGACGCGGAAATTGAGGTTTTACCAAAGGTTCAGCTCCCAAAATGGTTTTTTTATCAGTCAAAAACCTGGAAAACTGTCTGAAATCACCATCAATGTGTATAATAACATTAGAAAATGTGTAAACATGTGAATCAAGACCATTAAATGGCACTACCAATGATCAAAGATGATCTGGAAAAAAAAGCGTACCTATTTCATGTTTTGGGGGCCAAAATTGGTGGAAATCATCATAAATAGCTATTTCAATCATTCCACATGAAAGAAACAATAAATTTAACAGCCAACAAGAATCTCTAGAACTCCAATAAAATAATAAACCCATGTGACAAGGACTTTGCAGCGTTTTTGGGATTGGTACCTATTGACCAAAATATCCTGTCCTTTTTCGAGGACGCAGTGTTGAACCAGAGTCGGATACTTCTAGATCGAGAACCGCTCGCTGAAAGATAAAGCACTCGGACTTATGGTTTACTATTCTGTGAATAATACACCTATGTATTCGCTCAGCAAAAAATTTGTATAACACCCCCTCAAAATTTTTTCTTTTCCGTTTCAAGGTACGTAGATTCCAAAAATGCAATGTCCGTCCGCCGTATCACGTGCACAGGCTTCATTTTCGGTCTAAAAAAAATCGTTCTTTCGCACACATGCTCCATTTGGGCTCTAGTTGTGTCCCGAAACTTTTCAGCCCGATCGGAATATACCCAGGGGTGTTATGAGCGAAAATGTGTAAAAAGTTGGTACCTACTTTTTGTGTTTTAGTAACATGTTAGTAACATGAGCTTTTGAGGTATCGCTTTCCATGGTTTTTGGGACGAGAAGACCGAATAAGATGTCAATTTTGACCAAAGACGCGGAAATTGAGGTCATACCAAAGGTTCAGCTCCCAAAATTGGTTTTTTATGAGTCAAAAACCTGGAAAATTGTCTGAAATCACCATCAATGTGTATAATAACACTAGAAAAAGTATAAACAGGTGAATCAAGACCATTAAATGGCACTACCAATGATCAAAGATGATTTGAAAAAAAAGAAAAAAAGCGTACCTTTTTCATATTTTGAGGGCCAAAATTGGTGGAAATCATCAGAAATAGCTATATCAATCATTCCACATGAAATAAAAAATGAATTTAACAGCCAACGATTTTGTAGAACTCCAATAGAATAATAAACCCATGTGACAAGGACTTTGCAGCGTTTTCAAAAGCCTGGAAGAACTACCGGGAGTGACGCAGAATCAGTAGGTGTGGGCGAGTCGGGCTCGTCTTTGCTCCAATAGAAGTCCAATTGGGAGGACAATGGGGAAGCCGGCGGCAGGCTGAATAACAATAAGGACCTTTTTTCCCCCAAGCTCCGTCAAAGTTTCCTTGGACGTTAATGAGGCCTCCGCGCCGGCACTTGTCCCGCGGGATGTTTTGTGTTCCGAGGGGTTGACAGGGCTCTGGTCTTAGGATCCAACAGTTGGAAGCTGAGGCAAAGGTTTCCGAATGGACAAAAGATATAGAGTGAGAAAAAAAAAATTTCTTCTTGACTCCTTCCTCGTATGTTGAATGTATGTTCCACCTACGTTATGTATTGCGTTGAGATGGGTCGGTACGTTAGACACCATTGTGACGTTGGTCTTTGATTACTACACTGCTGAGCAATAATTTTGACCAGAAGCACACGAAACCCTCGTTAGAAATTTGCCTTTGCTTATAAATGTTGATAGGCTGTCAGCCAGTCGTTTCCGGCCTTGAAATATGGCAACAGCTGTTTCAGGGGCATACTGGGGGTTCACGGGCATACTGAGGGTTCAGGGGCATACTGAGGGTTCAGGGGCATACTAAGGGTTCACGGGCATACTGAGGGTTCAGGGGCATACTGAGGGTTATGTGTGCGAAGCCTCCACGTTGTCCCTCGCATCTTGCTACACGTAGAATCCAGGTTTTTCACTATAACTCAACTCTTCATAAAAAATCGTCTTCTCTTTTTTCATAGAAAACCCGATATTAATTCCCTTTTAACCTCCCATCAATACCCAACTAGGTTTACTCTTGAACAGAGTCGTAAATCCATGCCCCGCTTTAACTCTCACCACCAGAAGTTCTCATTATTTGATTTACCTTATCTATAATTCTCTTCCTATTCATATTTATGAAATCACCTAGTTTATATTCTCGATCTGTGTATACAAAACTAATATATTCTTGGCTTATCTATCTAGGCTTGGAAAACTGTTGCAGTTTACTGCGTAGTGTTTATGTAACGTGAAATGTCACCGTTCTGCCGTCTTATACAACTTAAAATTTTATTTATTTTATATTAGTTTCAGTAGCAACATTAACCGAAGTAGGGGTTTTCTAATTTAATCGAGAGTGCATTATTATTTTATTTTTTGTATTTGATTTTACTGCAAGCACGGGCTCTGCCTAATGCCAGACAATAATATTCCTGTAAATATTTCGAAGCTTAGAATTTTGTTTTTTCTTTTGTTTGTTTCGTGAATATATTTTCTTCTCTCTCTCTCTCTCTCTCTCTCTCTCATCATAAGAAGATAATGTGGTCTCTACTTTGGAATGAAACTAGTGGTTCAAGGACCTGGAGTCTCACGTATGCCCAGAGAAGCTGTGGGTACCAAATACGAGTAAGTCGTTTTACTGGCAACACCGGCACCGCTGAGTGTCGCAAACACCTTGAAACATTATTTTTCATGACGGAGGGTTTTTGTTTTCAAAGAAAACCACCTCGTAGCAGCCAATGTTTATTATTGTTTGGCGACCTTTCCATCCCCAAGCGGTGGGATCCTAACCATGCCTATAATTACATACACTCATATTAACAGGTTGATATTCATGGGTCTTGAAATGGGGTCTTACTATATCAGTAGAATGGAGTATTCACCAGTTGCACTTACACCACTAGTTCTTTGTATATAAATGTATAAGATATTTACAATATTTATGGTATTTACAGTTATGGTTGACGAATATTATGAAAGAAATGGAGTTGTTGGCGCATAGAAATTAGACACAACCAACTCAATTTTTTTCATAATATTCATCAGCCATAACTGCAAATAGAACTTTAAATACCATATTGTTAATATTGTAGATATCTTATTTATATAATATAAAGAATTAGTGATGTAAGTGCAGTTGGTGAATACTCCACTTTACTAATGAGGTAAGACCCCTTTTCAAGACCTTTGCTAACATTGTAGTGAATAATGTCTTTATTATTTTCTCCCCCATGTATATCAGCCTATTAATATAGGTGTATGTAATTACAGGCATGATTAGGATCACCCACGCACCCACCGGCACTTGGGGATCGAAACGTCGCCAAACAATAATAAACATCGGCTGCTACGAGGTGGTTTTCTTTATATATATATTTTTTAAACCCTCCATCATGAATACTACAAATCAACCAGGAATAAGCCCCTCAACGTTTGACTATTATTTTTCATCCGATTCAACAAAAACTCGGCCATTCGCCCCTCGACCCCGGATGATGCCTACTTACTTACATTCGAAAGAATCTATGGACCTATGAAGAATCTATGAAATGAAGGATCTACCACGGAGGTGGTGGAACCGAAGCGAAGGGGGGAACCCCCACCCGGCAGGCGGAAGCTCTATATTATGTAAGTGGGGGAAGACAAGGTGAGGGTAGGAGTCACTTCCGTAACGCTTTTTTGTGTTTTTTGTGACGATTTTCGGTCGGTAGGTCATAGCAAGAGCATGTACCTACCACAATGAAATATTGTGTATTCAAAGAACCAGGAAAGACCATAGCCAAAAGTGAAACAGCGTCGAACAAAAATTCTCCCTACTGGTTCTATTACAGCCAGAGGTTTCTATTACTATACAGAACTCCACTCCAAATTTCTAATCCAAAACTATAGCTCGCAGTTTTCGGCGCCATTGCCGGCAATTCGATTACGTTCTTTGTCAGCACTAACATTTAAGCAACCCCCCCTCCCAAGGCTACCAGTTTATATTAACACCCCTAATTGCGCTTCTTTGCTTGAATGAGACACTCAGCAAATTATAATACGAGTATAGGTAGCGATGGAAAGTTTTGGATAGAAATAGAAAACCATAATTAATTTTGCGTAGCCAGATTCCAATACCGGACATTTTTCTGTAATTGACAGAAATTGCATGCCTACTGCTAAATAAACCAAAATTAACTAAAAACAAAAAATCAACCCGTTACAATGGTTTCACAGCTTCTTTGCTTTTGAGTCAAGTGTGTGGCTGTTCTCGAGTAGTTTTTTGGTCTGGTGGAGACGGGGTCGCTGGGCGGAAGCCTAATCGATATCCCTTCTTAACCGGTGATAATCTAGCTGGTCTAGGAGGGGGACTCTCGAGGGTCCACCGCCACTGTCACAGGTCACAGGTGAATCAGTTTCCTGTAAGGCTGGCTGATGTTTGAGAAATGTTTATTGCCCCTAATAGGTACAATCGTGCAGCTATATGGTAAGTTTTGCTATAGTCATCATCGGGCCAAACAAATATATAATTATATGGCAGATTTAAATTACTCTATTCGACTTAGAACGATGCTGAGATTTGAGATCGAGCCATAGGCGAACTTGTGGGTGGAGATTGCAAGTTGGATAGCCAACCATACCAGTTTGAAGTGAGACCTGGAGTTGAGTCTAGTTCTACACATTCGCTAACCTCTGAACTATAACGAGAAACTGTTACCCGTACCTACCGATAGGTGCCGAATATCCTGGCGTCTTCCTGGTTTCAGGAAACGACCTTTTGCTCATTCATCAACGACGGGAAAGAGTCTGATGGAATTTTCGCACTTCCATAAAACTCCGAATTGCTTCTCTTCCCAAGACGGAAAACTCCAAAAATCGACAACGGAGACGCGTTAAGTGCCGAATTTCCGGCCGTCTTGGCGACTTCCGGAGGAGAACGTGCCACATTTTGAGCTTTACGTGCTATTTCTCTTAATGGGTGGGGTAACGTGGAAATATTTTTCCTTCGAGTGACGTGCGTCCACAAACGGGCCCATTATGACCATTATCGGCTCGCATTTTCACCTTTTCACCCCCCCCCCCCCCCCCTCCATCACGACCTTTTAACACTCGAAGCCGGATGTGTCAATATTGAGATATCCCGTCTGGCTAGGTAACGTCGTAAAACTTGTGAGTTAGCTCTATGGCTTCTCACCCTCGAATTCCCATCACATCAAGGGAAATACTGAAAAATATTTGTTCGTCTGACTTTAATACGAGTACGTATCAACATTAAGGGAATGCACAACTTTTTCCACCACGAAAATAAATTTTTTTATTCGATTTTTTTCCCCCGGATACTTTGTTCTGTGGGATGTCAGGTACATGAGGAACGGTCGATATTTTCATACTGAAGGTCTCAAGTACACAAACCTTTCATTTTTGTGAAACGCGGGCATATTTATGGGGTATAAAATTATGTATAAGTATATATATATAGGTATGTGGCATAAATAATTTACCTTTTACATACCATGTATTCCTACATAATATACATACTACATACTACATGCATACCTACATACTAGTCGAGGATAAAGTCTGCGATACATAAGACTGAATACAAAAATGAAAAACTTGGAAAACCGTCGATAGACCTACCAAACTCACAAATACGTGAAGATGACCGTCACTTTCGAACGCCTTGTTCCTTGAATAAGTTATTTCAAGTGTTTCTATCTTCAACTCGATATAGTTCAGGAACTTATGGAGCTACAGGGCTGACATTTTTACTCAGCGTTCATGAGGATATAAACTAAAATGTTACGGAGGGGTTTGAACCTAACTTGCCCAGAAACCAAAATACACCCTAATGAAAAATTTGAATAAATGGTTTTTTGATATTCAAGTCCAATTGTCAAAAAAAAAAAATCTCAAGATATCGGAAAAACTTTTCCTAAATTTTTAAGAGGGAGTTCCTCCCAACAAAATGGCGTTTGAATCATGCGTATAGAATGAGTAGAACTGGAAGAATATCGATTATCCCATGCATTAAAAAACATGTTACTTATAATATAAAAATATGCGTATAATTTTGCCTTTGGTTTTTTCTCACCTTTTTTAACGGTTATACTCGGTTATTTTAATGAGAAAGCAGGGAAAATGTAGAAGGACAGGTGGAAATTTAAAAAAAATCGTCTAAAATGTTGAGCACACCCACAGGGAAGAATTTAATTTGAGGTACCTACATATGTATAATATTATACCTAGAAAGATTATCATCCGAACTTCAAGGGAAGTTCTCAAATTCGAAAAAAAATACTTCCTCAGTAGAAGGTTTTTCTGGTGAGGTTTTACCTTGTGACGACACCCGCGATTGAACGGGCTTCACCTAATGGCTTAGGTAGTCCTGACCGAACCAGTAATGTTAAATTTATACCTAAGTTAACCCGAGGATACCCCGGTCGATCCGGGGTGAGGACAGTCTCATTTTACAACGGGTAGACGTCCTACTGTCAAAACAACTAACCGGGGCCCCCGGAGATGGGAACTTCTCGTTTTTCCGAATAGCTGTTGAGAACTTGAAACTGTCGAGATGAGAGTCGAGATACGCTCATCATCACCTCCACCGAGGCCTTCAACCGTCCTCCACTTTATTCTCCCTATTAGTGAGTGGTCTAGACGTGCATATCTCGGAACATCAATTAGACGACGATTTGTCAATCAACACATTATCAATGAATGTTTTTTTCTGCATAGTTTGGCACTAAGCAAATTACCTTTGCAAAGAGCACTGTGTCGCTTGCTGTTTAGAGATATATTGTAGGGTATAGTGTAGGAAAAATAGGTTGCGTTTCAGAAAAATTGGCATATTAACGAAACTTGGTGGGAAAATCTCTTTTGACATGAGGTTTACGAAAGGGAAGAGTCTGTAACATTTTGGGTGGGGTGGAAAGGGGGAAAATACCCTTAATTTCAATTTTACATGTTTCGATCGAGTGGGTTATCATTTTCGAATAAGTTTCAATGCTGAACCGAACGAAAACACTCTCATGCCGGTAGGATTAACCGTTTCGAGAAAAACGCGATGCAATTCCAAAAACCGTGCGTGAAAACCCAAAAATAGGGAGGAAACACCCAGAATCTTATTTCGGCTAGTTATTATCGAGTTTGGCATCATTTTCGAAAGATTTTTGCGTGCTGAATTAAAATAAGTCATCGCCAAGTCGGTGGGATTTATCCTGGTAAGGTTAACTGTTGTTGAAATTTTGAAAAACGTGTTCGGAAACTTGAAATTCCAATTGCTGGCGCCATCATATTGAGACGATCATGTACATTTCTGTAATCAGGTATCCAGTTTTTAACGAGTGCATGTGGTTTCATTTTAATTTTGGCTATTGTGCTGTTGAGTCGAACAGAAGATAGGACACGATTATTCTTCTCATGATATTCTCATGGCTGAGAACACGGTGCTCTGAACTAAAACACTGGAGCCTCTTTTTTCCTGCTTCTTTTATGTAAATTGAACATGCAAGCTCTACCGCAGACCATTTTGGAATCGATGCTGAGGAATCCTCCGGAGCAAACCGAGCGAGAGAGAGTTGGACTGGAAGCAAGAAAAGGTGTCCCACGGTTGGCCAGGAAACCGCAGGTAAGGTGATCCTACAAAGGCTAAGCAGAAAGAAAACCAAAACCAGAAGATGAAGGAAAAAAACCTCGTGTAAAAAAAAACTCAAAACATAAAAAAATACCGGGTTAAGGCATTGAGATGCCTTTGTCATAATTAAAACAGGTTGCCAAGTGTCCGACCAAGATAATTACAAGTGTAGGATTTCTGCGCTTAATCGATCAAGTTTTTTTACCGTCTTTTCTCGAGTCCCTTTTTGAAAACCCCGCCCGCTTCGCTATTGGGTGTCTGCTCAGTGTCGTTTTTTGCGTTTGACAGCCATTTACGATATGTCGTCTCAAAGCCGAGAGAGAAACGGAGTCGCATGAGGACTGCTAATTCAAACGGAGAAACCATTGGCGAAGTTTTTCCTATGGTTAGTCGACATGACTTTCTGTTCCCTTACTATACGATGATTTTTTTCCCACTCGTGTTTTCGTTTTTATTTTTCTACCTTTTGAGCTGCATTGCTGCACTGTTGGTTTTGTTGTTCCAAGCCGTGTTCCTCCCTCTTTTTTAGAGAAATCAACCCCCACCCCGTCGCCATTGCAGTACTCGTCCACTGGTACTGTACATTTGATCAGGGCAAGAGCGGGTTCTTTGAAAAGACCTTCGGCACTATTGGGTAACACTTGAATACTTATACACAAATACAAATAGCTACGCACTCAAAAGACCGCCAATAACAGTTACAGTTGAAATCTCTGTGCTCAATCATGGTGTCAGTCAATGTACTCGTACCTACCGCTATATGCACTACTTGCGCCTGCTGTTCATTCTTCAGTAAGCAAATAACGCAACTGCTCTTTCACATTTCCTTCATTGTACAATTAATTAACCTGTAATACCTGTTACCTGTTATTGTGTCTTTACGCACCTGCTGCCTCGTACCTAGGAACCTACCTTCGTAAACCTGCTACTAGAAAATATAGTGACTATCTCAAATTTCTATTATACGTAATATTATTATTCTAAATTATTATTCTATTATTATTATTATTCTACTAGGTATAATGTTATTACTATAATATTATTTCTATTATTATACATTTCTACACCAATATTACACTCACATTTCTACTACACTATACTACTGGACATGGAGAAACATTATCGTGACGTTCTATCTGATCAGGCTAATGATTTTAATTGTGGAAATAACCGAGCTTGGAACTGCAGGTCAATACCTGGTACAATCCTTTCAGAGGTTTGTACCAGGCAATATTATTTTTTGTAAGGTTCGTTTCCAATTTACTATCGCATGATTGTGCTATCTTTCCATGAATTCAAGCCAAATGTACCAAAGCCGTTTTTTATAGTACCGCGGGGTGATAATTTAGCAAAACATGAGTTTTAACGATCTTTGGTACGTTCAACGAATTTTCAAAAAAAATAAAAAAATTTCATAACATGAATTTTTGCAATTTTTTTACAGGCAAATCCGTTTCAGAGCATCCTGAATTCATCCCTAGATTTTAACGAAAATTTATATGCATATAAATTTAATAGTCACTCCAGACGATATCTGTCCTTGGGTATATGATAAAAATGCATAATCTCGCCAAAACTTTGTACTGCCAGACAAAAGGATGAGTTCGAAGATGAGTAATTTTCAAAAATTCTAAAAGGGTCAGATTTGCGTTTTTAGGGATTTTGTGTCAAACATTTGTGTTAAGGGCTAAAATCAGAATTAATTCACCTGACATTGTGTGAGATGGTGATTCACGACGGAGGGATTATTTCGACGATGAAAATATTTTTCTCAAAGAAGAGTGGGTCAATATTAGACTTTATAAGGGTCATAAATCGGTAAAAATGGCTAACGTCACGAAAAAATTATAGTTTTACGAGAAGTGGTATGGTTTCTCGCTATATCTCCTTTTTATACAATACCAAGAATATTTCTTTGAAAATTCGGTCTTATAGCCATGCCCCATGACTGGAACATGTGATTTGTTATGTTTGATTTGTTATTTGTTTGCAATTTTGATTTGTTATCCACCTATCATTGCAGATGGAAGTAAGGCTCTGGGTTAGAAATTGAGGATTTTAATAAGGACGGGAGTAATGAGTTCTACATTACAACATTTATGTTCATTGGACCACTCCTCCCAGGGGTTATATTACTGGTGTGCTGGACCGTTCATGTGTGCTGGACTCGCGGAAATTGATTGAGTAGTGAGTGAGGTTCTACAAACGTCCCTGTATCTCAAAATCGAGGCTTTTCAAACCCATTTCCGGACTCCGAAAGAAACTTCCGAATAGGTAACAAAAAGTGAATAACCAGATGTACCTAAGGCAGAGACCTAAATAGGCAGATACTTAAATGCGATTTTGATCGACCCGAGGGTGGGCGCCAAGGGAACAAGAAACCGACCTTAATCATTCTTCACCAGTGTTGACTCTCAAAGGGAAGGTATTGTGAAGAAGAAATAAAAGCAAAGAGAAATAAGGAAGAACGGGAACAAGAAAGGGGAGCTCGGATGATTTCTCAGGTTACACGTAGGTGTATCTGGAAGGATCCTAATGCCCCGTTATCACTCACTCTGACACCTGACATACTCCGGCCTGGCACCCCGTCTGTTACCCTTCACATTCTGCTGCGCGTCCTTCGTTTGAACGGCGACCGAATCTGTTGAATGGAACTGAATCCCCTGCTCATTAAACATCAATAATAACTAATTACTATACAGCAAACGAATTATTGTGTAACTGCCTGCCGATATATTTCAATACAGACCAGTGCGTGTAAGGGCCATTGTTTGAATAGGCCTACAACAGCTAATGTGTCATGCTGTTCAAAAACCTACATCTCCAAAATTGGTAATTTTCAAATATTTATAAAAACGTACAGGCTATATATTACGTAATCGTACGTAATTCACCTCATGAAACAGACTGTTTCTTGTACTTCACGATGAATCGGTTGAGTTTTGAGGAACAATCGTGGCACTATTTATTGCATCTTGTAATTTAATATTCGAAAATCCATCAAAAAATTAATATTTTTTCAATTATGAAGTGTATTGCATTTTGCAAAAGCGCGCCCATACCTCTATTCTCGTAGGTAACGAAAACGTACGTCTCTTTCCTTTTTCACTCCTTTATTATTAGTGATCTATAAGTACTATAAATTGATGATTCTGTTCGAATAATGGAAAAACGGCTTGACGGATTTTTATGAGATTTTTCGCATAATGCTCGGAGTAGGCCGAGGAAGGTTTATAGCCGGTCGCATCCTTTCCGGGTTTCCTATTTCTTTGTAATGCGGCCATCCCGAGCAACGGCGTCTTGGCAAAATTATTCGGCAGACAGGTGTTTTTGTAAACTGAATGTTTTTTCCTCCAGTTGATTTAAATTTGCTTCCTTTCTCCGCCCGGAGGGCGGGTAAGTTTGCTAGTATTATGTATACATTGATCGAGTTATTTGAGTGTGCAGAATAGTTGCCATGTAGAAGCAATGTTTTCTTTAGTGAACTCTAATCCAGTGGTGGGTGACCGGAGGTGAAGTCGATAAATGTTAGTACATTTAGTGCCAAAAATGAAAACAGAAGCTGGCCAAAACTGTTGGAAATATGCTTTGTCCCCCTAAGCACAAAACCTGGTTTTGGTCCGTATGCCTAAACTTTAGGAATGGAAGGATTATTAACGAACGATTGAAAATTGAAATTAGATCCCATAGTTTTGTAGCCGGTTTAAAGGGATGAAAGTGTTTTGTGTCTAATGAAAAGGTTTAAGTTTTACATTATTCTTTATGTAATTGAGGGAAGGATTCTTCATTTTCCAACAGATGCCACAAGTGGCATTTGGTTTATTAGTCTCTGAACAATACAACTATCTATTCGGTTTGGAAAATTTGTTTGGAACACCCTCTCAAAATGTTTTCTTTTACGTTTCAAGGTTTGTAGATTCCAAAAATGCGATCAATGTCCTTCCGCCGTGTCATCAATATCAACCTTAATTTTTGTTCTAAAAAAATCGTTCTTTCGCACTCAAGCTCTAACCTCTAACCCTAGTTGTGTCCCGTATCTCGGCAGCCCGATCGGAAAACACCCAGGGGTGTTATGGCTGAAAAATTGGTGCAAAATTAGGTATTGTTGGGGTTTTAGTGAACTGCGCTTGTGAGTTACCGTTTTCAAAGTTTTTACGGTGAGGAGACCAAATATGAAGTTGATTTTAACCGCTAAGAGAAGGATTGAGGTTATAACGAAGTTCCAACTCTCGAATTTCAATATTTATGGATCATAAACCTGTGACAATGGCTGTAATTCACCAGACATTGGTATAATAACAAAGGAGGTAGTATGAACAGGTGAATCAAGGCAATTCAATGACGGTTTCACTGATCGAAAATAATTTGTCAGAAATCCTAATATTCGAGTTTACAACCGTCAAGTATAGCTTTGTGGGTCTCTTCACTGAGGTCCCAAGCGTGCCGTATTCAGTCGAGCATTAAAAAACGCATGTGGAGGTGGTTTTCCCACCCGGAGTATCGACCATAGCTCATTCAAGGGACACAACTATGGCCCTGTGTGCGAAAGAACGATTTTTTTTCAGACCGAAAATTAAGGTAGATATAGATGATACGGCGTACGGCGGACGGACATTGCATTATGGGTTGTTATTCTGTGAATAATAGGTACACCTACGTATTTGCTCAACACCCCCTCAAAATTTTTCATAGTGCAAAGATTCCAAAAATGCAATGTCCGCATGCCGTATCATATCTACCTTAATTTCGGTCTAAAAAATTCGTTTATTGTGGGGGTGTATTACTTTGGACATTGTATAGCATAAGATCATAATTTATATACAAGCTTAATTATTATCATGTGGCGCAATATGTTGTTTTGTACATTTATATAAAATGTATTTAAAAAATGAATAAATACCTAAATAAATAAATGCAAAAAAATCTGGTTTCTCACCATTTATTATTATGAAGCTTACGTTGACCGACTTAGAGTGTTATGTGGGCTTTCTATGCTTCAAACTTGAATATGTGTGCATACACACACTAATATCAATATTACAACATAATATTATATCAACATCAGTTTGTCTGTGGTTTCTAGCTGATATACAGCATTTGCATATTTATTTAAGCCCTTTACAAAATAATTTAAACCCTTTACAAAATAATTTAAACCCTTTACAAAATAATTTAGACCCTTTACAAAATAATTTCAACCTTTTATAAATTTACTTAAACACTACACAATTATTTAAACCTTTTACTAATTTATTACAACCATTTATTTAAACCATTTACAAATGTATTTAAACCTCTATACTTAATCTTATTCATTAGAACGAAAACGTCTATAGGTTGCTCGCATAAGACAAACGGTAGTAATGGCCACGAGAAGGGGATTGATTTCTACCCACGAGTAGGTTCGTGGTATTCCTTCTGAATGTTGATAGCTATCTCCAATAACCTCTCCCACGTACCTTATGTCAGTGAGCTTCTAATCTTCCTGATTAGAGCCTCCATATTCTCCTATGCTGAACCCTGTGGAACAGGCTTTCTCAAAAATAAACACGAAAGCAAGAGAGTTGTTAAGCTACCAAGGTGAGCACGAGCTTCCAGAAGCTATTCAGCAAAGTTTGCTTTCAATGACACCTCAAGATAGTGCGAATTATGTAATGGGCATGATTATATTATTGCCCGACGCAGCAGCCCATCCACTTCATTGGTCCGTTAGAACTACTTTCATTTTAAAGCACATCCTTCATATGTTCAGACTTCAATAGTAAAATTTTATTACAAATTTATTTAAACCGTTTACAAACAAATTTAAACCATTTACAAAAATAATTCAACCGTTTGCAAACTCATTTTAACTATTTACAAAAATAATTCACCCATTTGCAAATCCATTTAAACCATTTACAGAAATAATTCAACCGTTTGCAAATCCTTTTAAACCATTTACAAATGTATTTAAACCTTTCAGAATGAAAAAGGGCCAGTAGAAAAGAAATATAAGAACTGAAGTTTCCCATACGCGTAGGCGCCAATATCACTTTTGGGTGGCGAGAGATTTATTGTTATTCTCGACAGTTTGACTAAATTTGAACGGTGTTGATTGATATTATTTAATATGAGTGATAGTGATTCAAGTGCGAACTCTTTTGGTGTCCTTCCCCGTGTTGTTCGAAGAATAGTTTAGTGATACGGATTCCTCGGACTCTCTTGTCAACCCTCCTAATGTCGTTAGACGAAGGCGAGGAAAATATGAGGTAGGTACTTTCTACCGACAAAAAACTAGTTTTTGTCTACTTATATGAAGAAGGTTATTCTGTGAAAGAAGCTGCTTCAAAATCAGGTATAAAATGTAACTCAGGAAAGACTACACGTGAGAAGTCAAATAATAAAGTCTTTGATTGAAAACGAGCCCGGAATCACTCTTGAAAAACGCTGCAAATCCCTGCACAACGGTTTATTATTTTGTATAGAATACCCTTCTGTTACAGATCACAGCTCTATGTATAGATAACCCGTCTATATAATATGATATGTACTATTCTATACATATTATGTAGATCGCAGACCTTCCGTAGGTTGGTACCTAACCCCGTACTCGTACTAGGTACCTACCTAAATCACGAGTTAAATGTTGCTAAAATAATTCTGCCGATGACAAACAGTACCTAACAAAAAGAAACACACATAATGAAGTTCTGAAAAGAAATTGTTGATGAGGAGTGAAAAAAGTTGCAAAAGTACCTACCAACAAACTCCAGCCCCTTCTACGTAGATGGTATAATGAACCGTTGTGTAATAATTTACCGTTGAGTAATGATTTACCGTAGTAATACCTAATTTACCCATCAATAATACTTCAACGTTTGTTCAAGTTTCACTACCTACCAACAAACTCCAAAAGAGCCATCATTTTTCAAATTAAATAATATCACAGAACAACCAACTCGACTTCATACTCCGCCAATATAATCAGGTAATCCCTACCAATGATTGGCCGTATTCACAAATTCCTATTGTGGGCGCGTCTCTGGTTACGAGATTTGGTTTGAATTGTATACAATTTCATTCACACTGGAGTCGAAAATGCCTGTCGGTGCAAACTTCGGGGCCTTACTGTGAACGAACGGCTGGACGTACGATGCTCCGGATGGTCTTAAAAAACTCGCAAGTTCAAGAACTATTTAAAACCGTAAAAATATTTACGTAAAAAAATGGTATAGGCGTTTTGAAATTTTCAACCCCTATTTTGAACCCCTTAGAGATGACTCACAGTAACGTCGAGCTTCGAGGACCAACTAGACGCCGAACGGAACCTATAACCCGAATTTCATCAATTTTTTTTCATGGTAACTAAGAAAAGTGGCCCGTACGGCGTACGGCGTACGGCGGACAGACAGAAATATTTTTATTGCAGTTTTGGATTCTACATACCTTGAAACGTAAACCATCAAATTTTGAGGGGGGGTAAGAATTTTTTTTTCATGCTCGATTCCAATGGTTCATTATTGAAAATAATAAACCAAAAATCCGAGAGAAGCTTATTGAAAGGGGTATTCTACTGAGCAGAAGTTCTGTACAAAATGCTTTGAGAAAGTTGAAGATTACGTTAAAAAACGCTGCAAACCCCTGCACAAAAGTTTGTTATTTTTTACAGAATACCCTTCTGTTACAGATCACAGCTCTCTGTGTAGATAACCCATCTATATAATATAATATGTAGGTACTATTCTATACATATTATGTAGATCGCAGATCCTCCGTAGGTTAGTACCTAACCCCGTACTCGTTACTAGGTACCTGCCTAAATCACGAGTTAAATGATGCTAAAATAATTCCGTCGATGACAAACAGTAACTAAAATGGCAAAAAGAAACGTCTGAGGGGTGGTTGATGTGGAGTGAAAAAAGTTGCAAAATTACCTACCAACAAACTCCAGCCCCTTCTACGTAGATGGTATAATGAACCGCTGTGTAATAATTTACCGTTGTGTAATAATTTGCCATTGTGTAATAATTTACCCATCAATAATACCTACTTCAACGTTTGTTCAAGTTTCACTACCTATCAACAAACTCCAAAAGAGCCATCATTTTTCAAAATGAATAATATCACAGAACTACCAACTCGACTTCATACTCCGTGAATATAATCAGCTGCTCCCTAGCAATGATTTTATCTCGAACCAATTCCCGATTGTTAGTGTGTCCCTAGTGATGATATTTGGGCTATATGTATACAGTTTCATTCACCCTGCTGTTGAAAATGCCTGTCGGTGCCAACTTCTGGGCCTTACTGTGAACGAACGGCTGGACGTACAATGCTCCGGGTGGTCTTAAAAAACTCCCAAGTTCGAGAACTATTTAAAACCGTAAACAAAATCGAGAAAACGGCGTCCTAGAGACTTCAACCCCTATTTTTCACCCCTCAGGGATGAGTGACATTAACGCCGAGCTTCGAGGACCAACCATAGACCCCAAATGGGACCTATAAACCGTATTTCGTCAATTTTGGTTCATGGTAACTAAGAAAAGTGCTCAGTACGGCGTACAGTGGACAGACAGAAATTTTTTTATGGCATTTTCGGATTCTACAATCCTTGAAACGGAAACCATCAAATTTTAAGGGGGGTTAAAAAAAATTTCATGCTCGATTCCAAAGGTTCGTTATTGAAAATAATAAACCAAAACAATAAAGCCTCAATGGAACTAGATCGCATGAACAATGACAGAACAATACGGCTTCGCATGACGTATGCGGCCAGTTTCAATCAGTCGGTACCCGCAAGCCGGGAAAAAATTATATTTATTGACGAAAGTGGATTCAATCTCCACATGCGGCGATCCCAAACACGTTCAAAGGCAGGCACAAGGGCTGTTGCGACTATTCCCACTGTCCGAGGACAAAACGCTTCTCTCATTGTCGCAGTCAAAAATCAAGGGATTGTTCACTTTAAAATAATGTCTTCT
Source organism: Leptopterna dolabrata (assembly GCA_954871275.1). Classification (NCBI taxonomy): domain Eukaryota; kingdom Metazoa; phylum Arthropoda; class Insecta; order Hemiptera; family Miridae; genus Leptopterna; species Leptopterna dolabrata. The sequence continues at coordinate 43,092,080 of OX940982.1, read as the reverse complement.
GGCACTACGAATGCCGAAGTATTTTGCGAGTTTCCAAGAGAACTAGAATTGAAACTTCAAGAGGACGCCAACGGTGTGCTGCTGATCTTGGACAATACACAAATTCTCCGATCAGCCACGGTTTAAAATTTTAAAATGTTTAAATAATTATGTAGGTAAAGGGTTGTAATAATTTTGTAAAAGGATTAAATAAATTTGTAAAGGGTTGAAATTATTTTGTAAAGGGTTTAAATAAATGTATAAATGCTTTAAAACGTAGCCTTCACCCTACATCTGTCTTTCAGATGTTCCTAAATCGACAGAAGTCATCCGGTTGTGATGGAGCGGGTCTCGGTTACTTAGTTACTTGCCTCCGGCCGAAAGTGGGTAGCGGGATCTGCGAAGTCATCGGATGGAAGAAAAACAGACGGGACAGTTGTATCCGTTCCAGTGAATGAAACCCAAACGGACGACAGCGTTTGGGAACTTTGTGGATTCACGTCCCCGAAGAGGAAACCGACCTTTCGTAAGAAAACCCGAATATCACCCTGCAGCGAGGTGACGAGGAAAGCCGTCCGTTTGAGGTTTGAGGGAGCCGTGACAGATCGCGATTTTAGCAGTTGGGAAACGTCTCGGATAACACGAAAGGCGTATAACAGTGGGAGGTTCCCCGTTTGAGTGGCCTACAAGACCTAGGAGGTTGTCATCTCTCAGGACGTGGCTGGGTGAGGGTGAAACCGGTGTTTTCCAAACGAGGTGTGACTGACATGTTCCCCCACAATATTTTGGCAGTGACACAAGGCCTCCCTGCTACAAACCTTCAATTTAACCCGGGACCAACAGGTAGTTCGGATTCCGTTCTGTTCAGACTCTTTCAAAGTTTTTATAGACAAATAAAACTGACTCCACTGCCAGTCGGCGGTTTCTGGATGCGATAGCAGTTCTCCCGTTCAGTTGGTGTTCAAAAACCAGAATTACATTTTCATTTATGTAAAACTATTTTTGCAGTCGTACGGTTTCGCATTGCATCTCTTCCTAGTCGATTTCGAACAACTATTTTGTACCTGGCTATTCCATCACATTATCTGTACAACACATTGATAACTATAACAGCTGCAGCCCAGGTATCATAGCGATATGACACACAAAAGTTGGACCTTTTCCCGATTTTTGGTTTATTATTCTGTGAATAATACACCTAGGTATGTACTCGCTCAGCAATACACATTTTATAACAGCCCCTCAAAATTTTTAGTTTTACGTTTCAAGGTGCGTAGATTCAGAAAATGCAATGCCCATCCGCCTTATCATGCATACCGGCACCTTCTACGCACCTTGAAACGGAAAAGAAAAAATTTTGAGGGGGTGTTATAAAATTTTTTTGCTGAGTGAATCCTAGGTGTATTATTCACAGAATAATAAACCAAAAGTTTGAAGGGGTGTTATAAAAATTTTTTGCTGAGCGAATACATAGGTGATTCACAGAATAATAAACCAAAATACAATGTCCGTCCGCCGTATCACGTGTAAAGGCTTCATTTTTGGTCTAAAAAATTCGTTCTTTTGCATACATGTTCCATTTGAGCCCTAGTTGGTCACGAAACTTTGAAGCCCGATCGGATTATACCCAGGGGTGTTATGGGTGAAAAATGGATGTAAAAATAGGTATTATTTGTGTTTGAGTAACGTGAGCTTTTGAGGTATCCTTTCCATGTTTTTTTAGGACGAGAAGACCGAATATGAAGTCGATTTTGGCCAAAGAGCGGAAAACTGAGGTTCTAACGAAGTTTCAGTCTTAAATTTACGCTAAAATTTGGTCTCAAATCTTCGTTCCTCCGTACAAAGCTTAGGTCTCAATTTTGGAACATATTTGGCTCCTAGATGTGCTCAAGGCTCGGCAGCCCGATCTGAATACACCCAGGGGTATTACGGTTGAAAAATATGTGTACAAATACGGGTTTTCGAGGGTTTTTTGAGGTTTTAGTGAACATGAGCTTGTGAGGTACCGTTTTCCATGTTTAGAGCGAGAAGACCGAATATGAAGTTGATTCTGACCAAAGAGTGAAAATTGGGGTTGTAACGAAGGTTAAGCTCCCAAAATTCTTCTTTTATGAGTCAAAAACCGGGGAAATTGTCTGAAATCACCATAAATTTTTATAATAACATAGAAGTAGAATTAGCAGATGAATCAAGGTAGTTAAATGGCACTATCAATGACGGAAGATAATTTGTAAAAAAGAAAAGAAAAAGGAGCTTAATCCGTGTTTTTTGGAGCCAAAATGAGTGGAAACATAAAAAATAACTACTTGAATTTTATTGCACGTGAAAGAAACAATAAATGAACAGCCAACATTTCTGTAGATGTGTCCAGAGAATAATAAACCCATGTGGCAAGGACTTTGCAGCGTTTTGTGTTTTAGTAACCTGAGCTTTTGAGGTATCGTTTTCCATATCTTTTAGGACGAGAAAACCGAATAAAATCGTCGTTCCTCCGTACAGTGGCTGGGCCCCGTACACATTTGGGTCGTAGCTGTTCTCCAAAGCTCGGGAGCCCGGTCGGAATACACCCAGGGGCGTTATGGGAGAGAAATTGGTATGCAAATAGGGGTTTTCGAGGTTTTAGTGAACATGAGCTTGTGATGTATCGTTTTCCACTTTTCTTAAGGCGAGAAGACCGAATGTGAAGTTGTTTTTGACCAAAGAGTGAAGAATTGAGTTTGTAACGAAGGTTCAGCTTTCAAAATTCATTTTGTATGAGCCAAAAACCTGGAAAATTGTCGGAAATCATCATAAAATTGTATAATAACACTGGAAGTAGTTTCAACAGGTGAATCAAGACCATTAAATGACACTATCAATGATCAACAATAATTTGTCAAAAAAAGGCGCTTATATCGTGTTTTTGACGTCAAAAATTGGTGGAAACCACCAACAATTGCTACATCAATAATTGAACATGAAAGAAACAATAAATGTATTTCCAGCATTTCTGTTGGTATGTCCAATAGAATAATAAACCCGTGTGACAAGGACTTTGCAGCATTTTTATAGCTGAAGTTATTAGCTGTACATTTTAACTATCAGGTAATTTAGCTGTAAAATTTAGATGTCCCTCAACAGCTAATAGCTAAAAATTTAGCAGTTGGTTAAGCTAAATTTCAACTAATTTAGCCTTAGCTACAGTCGTTCTACGGGGGGAGGGGGCGCTGATGTTCCGTGGTTCAGTCGCAACTCGGTAAGTCGCACCCAAACAGATATCTGTGACTCGTGGGTAGAGACTCCCTCTACGAGCCATCGTGGACAGACACCAGTGATGAGCGAAAATTTGCTGTAGCCAAGGCTAAATTAGTTGAAATTTAGCTTAACCAACTGCTAAATTTTTAGCTATTAGCTGTTGTGGGACATCGAAATTTCACAGCTAAATTACCTGACAGTTCCTCGTCATGACGAGGACCGTTGACTGAACGCAAGGACGGGACGATTCCCAGACTCGTCCCGCCTCGGGGCCCCCGGGGCCTCTCATGCAGGGGCCCCCAGTGAAAGTTTCCGAGGCGTGGGAAAGCAGTGGCGGTATGCGATTGAGAGGGCGAGGAAGCGGAGGGCGAGCTGAATGGTACCGGCGAACGGCGAGGGAGGCTCGAGGGGTGAAGCTCCTACATAAATCGTGAGCACCACCAAGATGGCCGCTCCCAAGTGGCTCTTAGATAACTAGCAGCCTTCGAAACAATGGGATGATGTTTTCCTCTGTTTATTTTTCAACCTTCATTTCCCCCATTCGCCCTTTATTGCCCTTCCGTAATTGCAACGTTTTATCTGGCTCACCCACTTCATTGCTTCGATAACCAGTCAAAACGCTGCAAATTATTACACAACGGTTTATCACTTGTGTTCCTTATTTACCTGTATAGGTGCCCCTTCTGCGTAGATCACTGTTTTCTGTGGTCAATACACTCCCCCCAGGAAAGCCCTAAATCGAGCACTGGAGCCGGCCTGGGAATTACAGTGTCATAAAAATGCGAGGTATTCAATAATTCACACATTAATTACTTGTTGTTATTCATGAAGCATAACGTTTCTTCAAGTTGCAAAAGTACCTATCAACAAAATCCAGAAGAGTTCCATCACTGTTCAAATTAAATAATATCAAGAAAACCAAGTCGACTTCATACAGCGATCCGTGATAATAATCGCGTGTGTGACAGTGTGGCTGTTCTCGAGCTATTTTTTTCCGGTGGAGACGGGGTCGCTTGGGGAAGCCTAATCGATATCCCTTCTTAACCGGTGATAACCTCGTTGGCCTAGGAGGGGGGCTCGAGGGTCCACCGCCACTGTCACACAGTCACACTCTGTCACAGGTGTACCGTAGCAATATCTGGGCAGGATTTTTACCGTTTCACTCACGATAATGTTGGCAAAGCTTTCGGTGCTAACAAACGGCTGGACGTGCAATGCTCCGGGTGGTTCCAAAAAATGCTTTAGTTCAAGATCAATTTAAAAACGTTAACCCCCCCATCCAAAACCCTTCTATTCAAGTTTTCGTGCTACGGCGTTCTGAAAGTTTAAACCCCTATTTTCCCCCCCTTACAGATGATTGACAGTAACATCGAGCTTCGCGGACCAGCTAGACCCCAAAGGAGACCTACAAACCAAATTCCATTAATTTTGGTTCTAAGAAAATTTAATTAAAATTAAAAATTAATTTTGGTAACCAAGAAAAGTGCGAAGTACGACTGACGGCCATAAATTTTCTGATTCCATTTTCGCATTCTACGCACCTTGAGGCAAAGACCATCAAATTTTGTGGGAGTTAAACATTTTTGGTTTATTATTTTCAATAATGAACCATTGGAATCGAGCATGAAAAAAAAAATTCTTACCCCCCCTCAAAATTTGATGGTTTACGTTTCAAGGTATGTAGAATCCAAAACTGCAATAAAAATATTTCTGTCTGTCCGCCGTACGCCGTACGCCGTACGCCGTACGGGCCACTTTTCTTAGTTACCATGAAAAAAAATTGATGAAATTCGGGTTATAGGTTCCGTTCGGCGTCTAGTTGGTCCTCGAAGCTCGACGTTACTGTGAGTCATCTCTAAGGGGTTCAAAATAGGGGTTGAAATTTTCAAAACGCCTATACAATTTTTTTACGTAAATATTTTTACGGTTTTAAATAGTTCTTGAACTTGCGAGTTTTTTAAGACCATCCGGAGCGTCGTACGTCCAGCCGTTCGTTCACAGTAAGGCCCCGAAGTTTGCACCGACAGGCATTTTCGACTCCAGTGTGAATGAAATTGTATACAATTCAAACCAAATCTCGTAACCAGAGACGCGCCCACAATAGGAATTTGTGAATACGGCCAATCATTGGTAGGGATCACCTGATTATATTGGCGGAGTATGAAGTCGAGTTGGTTGTTCTGTGATATTATTTAATTTGAAAAATGATGGCTCTTTTGGAGTTTGTTGGTAGGTAGTGAAACTTGAACAAACGTTGAAGTATTATTGATGGGTAAATTAGGTATTACTACGGTAAATCATTACTCAACGGTAAATTATTACACAACGGTTCATTATACCATCTACGTAGAAGGGGCTGGAGTTTGTTGGTAGGTACTTTTGCAACTTTTTTCACTCCTCATCAACAATTTCTTTTCAGAACTTCATTATGTGTGTTTCTTTTTGTTAGGTACTGTTTGTCATCGGCAGAATTATTTTAGCAACATTTAACTCGTGATTTAGGTAGGTACCTAGTAACGAGTACGGGGTTAGGTACTAACCTACGGAGGGTCTGCGATCTACATAAATATGCATAGAATAGTACATATTATATAATATAGACGGGTTATCTATACATAGAGCGGTGATCTGTAACAGGAGGGTATTCTATACAACATAATAAACCGTTGTGCAGGGATTTGCAGCGTTTTTCTTTTCACGCTCGATCCCAAGTGTACGTTTATGAAAAATGAACCAAAATTAATGATATTTTAAAAGAAAACGGTGTCAAAGTACAGTGCGCACTAGACATCATTTTTCAAATTGGAACCCTCTATTTCCAGTTATAGGAAAAATGTGAATTCTACGTGAAGTTAAAAAACGATCCACCCACAAAGTTAATAATTTTGCTGATGAGCAAAACCACGTACACGACTTTTAGTTATTATTTATCGCTGAATCGAATGGTATGTCAACCAACCCGTGACTACGAAAAGTAACCATACAATATTTTTAGCTTCGAAGTATTTAATATATTTCATAATAAATAAAAAATAATGAACTCGATCCGAAGACAATATTGAACTCTCTTCTATAAACAACCAGAAGATGAGGATCCATGATGTGTGCGTTTGCATCATGCATTTTACATTAGATCTGATGACAATGAAATATTTTCTTTTATAAACAGGGTAAAGACGGGTGTGTTGGGTTCCATTTGTGGGAGACGGTGATCAACAATTAGCTTCTAATCTTTTGGTTCAAGCATCAAGTTTCCAACTGAGAGAACATCGGCAGAAAGATCGCCGCTGGGAAACTGGAGAGACACTCGAAAAAGCCAGTTATTGTCTTAACTGCCCCGAACCACCGAACAAAAGCGGGCCCCACAGCTTTGCCTTGGCTTGGCAAACAAAGAGGTTATTCCGTGTTGACTTGTCAAAGACATAATAACCATAAAAGGTCGGGACCTGGAGGCCCTTTGTGGGCAAACATGACTCCGTCAAAGCCTCAACCTCCGTCTTCGAGAAGAACGAACGCCCTTTGGGAGGACCAGCGCACCGGATGCGCGATTTCTTGAGGTGACACTCCCAACTCAAGAACCTTTTCCCAGGGCACTATAGAAGGTGCTTCGAAGGTCGTTTGATGTACGTCTGCATGACAAACCATGAAGCATAACGAATGAACCGCACATGGGTGGGTACTATTTAGAATTAGGCACTTTCTTCTGAATCCATGAAGCCTGTACAAAGCAAAACTCTGAAGCAGTTTGCCTGTAGAGCTCAAAATGAGCAATGTTAAAATCGAACTGAACTTCACAGAGTTCAGTTTTGGGTTGTCAGATCTAACTGGTTCAACAGATGCCCTCACCTTTCCTCTACTACAACTACTCTTCAACATGAGTGCAACATTCGGTATATCGCTAGTAGGGCAATGCTGTGAGACTGTGTCCTTTCAACTGCTGAGTAATTTGAGGGAGCGAACTCATATTTTTTCAACCGTTCAACTGACCATTTTATCCCAACCCAGCCTCACATTTTGGAAATCATTTTTTTAAATAAGCAATAAATTTACCATAGAGCGAATTTTAATTATTTCTTTTATGCCTACCGTTTTGTGTGGAATTCTTTCTAAATGTTTAAAATTAAAACAACAATACTTTTCCTCCCATACTTACGTCTATATTATTGCATTCCATACTGACGAACTTCCAGTGGATACGTGTAGAGTAATAAATAGACTTGCAGATCTTGATCACTTTGAGCCCTTCATAATATATAATTATGGTATATATAATATATGGTATACATAATGTATAATTATATATTATACATAACTGGTGTGATCACCAGGGACTAATTTACTTGACCGATTGTGCATTTTTGTGTTTGTGCGAGGTGTACAACTGTTTGGTTCTTTTCTTTGGATTAAAATTATATTGCAGAAGTCGCTTTATTTTTCGTTAAAAAAGGATAAAACTGTTTCCTAATTATATTGAAACGCTAACGGACACCGACCTGCTGCGCTAAGAAGCGAAAATTCGTATTTGTGAAGGGGTCGACGACCAGACCGATGTAATGAATATCTTAAATGTGATGAGAGAAGATATTTACGTAGTGAATTATCTAGTGTTGGGGTGTGATTTCGGAAGCGACTAAAAAGCCCTTTAGGCGCGAAACTTTCTGACATCCAGGCTGATAAGGAAGGTCACCACGAAGAGAATATCGCCACATCAATTTTTGGCCTTTGGAAAAAGGTTAGTAAACTCCAACAGGTAAGGTTGGAAAAATCCTTAGGTCGCTTTTTTTCCTAGTTAGAACTCCTAGGTTATCAGTACAATCTAGAATGCCCAGGAAATTGCTGAATCTACAGAATCCTCAGTTGGAAAATAGTTCAGATAGGGAGGAATCTCTGCCAACCGATCTCTCATCAATCAGCCCACTTCCTTTTTCGCGTAGGCTTTTATTGCTTCCGAGTCTGCGAAGCAGCGGAAGCCTTGTGTTCACTTTCGTGAGCCAAAAAATTTTTGTCTTCAGAAATCAAAATTTCCACTTGCATTTTGCGTTTCAAAGCCTACTGAACAAATTTGGTTCCGTGTCTGTCGGTCTGTGAGTCTGTGAGTCTGTCCGCATTTCTTTGTTACAGCCATAACTTCCACGATTTTGAATTGATTCAGCTCAAATTTTGAGGGATGGTGCGGATAAGGCCCCTTGAGGCCCCATACAAATTTCAACATGATTGATCCAGCGGTACGCCCTGCGCATGCGCTAACGTTAAATTCAACAAACACGCATAACTTTCACAATTTTGATTCAATTTCGCTCAAATTTTCAAGGGTTGTTTGGACAAGGCCTAGTGAGTTCCAGTATGAATTTCAGCATGATCAGACCTTCGGTGCGCTCTGCGCATGCGCTGGCGTGAAATAGATTCAATTTCCTTGTTACAGCCGTAGTAACCAAAGATTTCACCCAATTTCAATGTAATTCTCAGGGATTAAGCGGGTAGGGCCCATTGAGGTCCCATATAAATTTCAACATGATAGAGCCAGCGGTTCGCCCTGCGCATGCGCTCTGTCTGTCTGTCTGTCCTTCTATGCACGGCCAAACGGCTCGACGGATATCGACCAAATTTGGCACGAATATCCAGTAGGCTCCCAAGTTGTGCAACGTCGCATTTTCAATTCCCTGACCATAGCGGAACTATGGTCGACCATGGTCAACTCCTGAATGGCTTGACGGATATCGACCAAATTTGGCACGAATATCCAGTAGGCTCCCAAGTTGTGTAACGTCGCATTTTTAATTCCCTGACCATAGCGGAACTATGGTCGACCATGGTCAACTCCTGAATGGCTGGACGGATATCGACCAAATTTGGCACGAATATCCAGTAGGCTCCCAAGTTGTGCAACGTCGCATTTTTAATTCCCTGAACATAGCGGAACTATGGTCGACCATGGTCAACTTCGTTAATTGAAATGGTAACCCCTATTTTTTATCGCGTATTCGTAATCTACGTGAAATTCTATCTACGATCGACCCTTCGGACTACTCCCGCGGTCGACCATAGCGCATCCATGGGCCCCTCCATGGTCGAATCCCGAATTACTCAACGGATATCGACCAAATTTGGCACCAATATCCGGTAGCCTCCCAAGTTGAACGTAGGCGCATTTTTAATTCCCTGACCATGGCGGAAATATGGTCGACCATGGTCAACTCCTGAATGGCTTGACGGATTTTGATAAAATTGGGCACAAATACCCGGTAGGCTATGGGATTTTTCCGTCGTTTGTTGGTTCCACGATACTGCGTACAGCGAATCTCGGATAGCGAGCGAAGCGAGCGGTCAGGCTAGTTATGTATAATGGACGTAATGTATTATGGAAGTCATGTTATGTATAATGTAATGTATATTTCATGTAATGTTATGTAATGTTATGTTATGTAATGTAATGTTATGTAATATGTATATTTAACGTTATGTAATGTTATGTAATGTAATGTAATGTTATGTTATTTTGCTTCCGAGTCTGTTCTATTTTATAATGGGTCACTCTGATTGTGACGAGGAAGCTCCTGTGCCATCACCTTGGCAGTGTATTTTTTGACTATGGGTATATCTACTCTGCCGACTTAGATGTTTATCGTTTTCAAGGATCGGAGGATCTAAGGGGATGAGAGTCCTCTGTTTTGCTCGATTTTTTTCCTTGACGTTTTCGTTTGATAGCTCAAATGATTTGCGATCGTCGGCAGGCCGAACAGTATCACACTCCCTTCCTGTTGCCATTCGCTCGAACAATTATTGTACATTGCGCATATGGGCACCTGGTCTGCTCTCCACAAAACATTCGTTCGTTTCCAATTAGAAGCTCATTCAACCTAAGCTGAACTACAAAGCTGACCCGAAACATAATGGCGAATGCCCCAGTTTCATCTGTTACCTAACTCTTGCTGGCCGATCATGACGTCACGTTCGATATCACCTATACGTACACGGAGCAAATTTTTAAACAGTTAAGGCGAAAAGATGAAACCAGTGGCGCTTGAACTACGACCTTCCGAATAACGGCAGGATGCTCTAATCAATTCAGTTGTGATGCAAACTGGTTTGATTCGCCTTCAAGTGTTTTCTAGGGACTTGTTTTATCGTTTGTTTCCATTAAGGCTGAGTACCGTTAATTTCTTTAATTTAGAAGTCCGTTGAAAATTATGATGCGTGAATGAATCTGTTCAAACGAACGAAACCATACGAGCAATTGGACGGAAGGCTACGATTCCAAGACCGATGGTTGCTGCACTGTATCCGTTGAGCCAGGGAGAGATGCAAGGAGGTGATGAGGAGCGTTAGAGCCAGCAGAGTTGGCGGGGAGCGAGACTGGGAAAGGAGATTGTTCGGATGGGGTATTAGGAGTTGTGAGTTTCGACTTCCCTTCAAGGACTCCCCACCATTGTTCTCGCCTCACGATTTGGTCCACACGCACCTTTTTTTTCCTCCCCTGAAGATCTTTAACCCCCCCTCCTTACCTTGGTCGAAGGATCTTTGCGGTCTCCTTATGAACCATTCATACCCCCCCCCCCCCCCCACCACATACACGCACACAAGAATCTCCTTCTACTTAAAGCTATTGACATCAGGTCTTTACTTGCATGGATACGTACCTCAATTAACTCTTCTCTGAATCAAATATAGGTATTTATTTGGTACTGGAACGTGACTCTATTTTAGATGTGCATTGTTACTGGCCTCATTATCAAAATTTAATTACTACGCGGAAACATGATGAAAAGATAAGTTTCAGGAGCGTTTTGTTATCTAGAAAACACGTAATTTCCACTCATTTTAGCCCTGAGAATGCAGCAATTACCTGAATAACGATAAACTCTTTTGAGATGCGAGCGAAGCGAGCACCCAGATCATCTAATCTACCACATTTGTGCTATACGATTTTTAATGGATGGTGGGGGGAGGGGGGGGTGGTATCAACTAATTAATCGTTCAACTAATCGACGCTGCGTGATTTTGGATGGATAAGAGATGATAGGTACCTACCTAGTATTTGAGATGCGAGTGAAGAAAAAATCCAGATGTCTACTAAGCTAAAGGTGAATCTAAACATTTAAACCAATCTACAGCAAAGGCTTTGCCAGGTCAGACTTTCTTGTAATCCCCCCGCTCGATTTTAGGGTACAAACATGATGAAACACATTGTAGGAAATAACGAATTAATTCATTTTATTTATTTTTTATTAAATTCAATTTAAATTAATACAATTTTATATTATAATAATATAGTTTTATTAATTAAAAATGAATTTTATTAAAAAGTAAATTATAAATAAATAAATTAAATAAATATAAATTAAAAAACGAAATATTCCTACCTATAAGTGAAATTTATTGCCGAAATACTTCCTTTAGCTTTAAATTGTAGAATTAACCCCTTCCTGGTTGCCCAGGTTGGCGGAATTCACCGACATGACGCTCTGTTTCACTCTCATGATACGGCTAAAACGAGTTATCCTACATCTTGGCAATATTCTAGATCGATTCAGCGCGTCAAAAACTAATGTGCATGACCTTTATTCTGAAAATTTTCGAAGATACGAAGCGTGCCAGGGGTTTTTCCGTTTGTAGGGCATTTCCGACCACTGTGCGGCGGACATACAGAAATGTTTTAATTCAATATTCGAATTCTACGTACCTCGAAACGGCAACCATCAAATTTTGAGAAGGAAGGGGGGGGGGGGGGTCAAAAAATGTTCATGCTCCATTCCTAAATTCCTGTCGGTCCGCCGTACGCCGTACTTCGCACTTCTTCTAGTTGCCATGAACCAAAATAATGAAATTTGTTTGCATGCCCCATTTGGGGTCTAGCTGGTCCACGAAGCTCGGCGTTACTCTTAGTCATCTCTAAGGGGTGAAAAATAGGGGTTGAACTTTTCAGAACGCCGTAGAAAACGGCCGCTCGAAAACTTTCAAATGCGGAGAATTGTACGCCCAGCCGTTCGTTTGCATCGAAAAGCTTCGTCAACATGATCATGAATGAAACGGTAAAAATCCGGCTAAGGTATCACTGCCAGGGAACAGTTGATCATAATCACGATGGCTGGTATGAAATCGAGTTGGTTGTTTGTTGGTTGATTATTTCATTTGAAGAATGATATTATTTTGAATCCAGTTGATAGGAAATTTTTCAATTTGAACAAACGTTACGCTTCATGAATAACAACAAATAATTAATTATATAATTCTTGATTCCTGCGCATTTTTATGAAACTGTAATTCCCGGGCCGGCTCCAGCAATCGATTTAGGGCTGTCCTAATGGGAGCTCGATGGTAGGCTGTACTGCCCACAGAGAACAGTGATCAACGCAGAAGGGACATCTATACAGGTGAACCATAAACCATTGTGTAATAATTTACAGTGTTTTATGTTTATACCGTTTTACTTCCCTGCTGTAATTTTCAAGCTCCATAACCGATTGCAATGTTAAAATCTATAGCTATATAAACAAAACAGGTATTCATTCACAACACCTAGTACTTAGTGGTGTATTTCTATTTTTCAACGTCAAGTGCATGCCGCTTCATGAGTATTCCTAATTTGAAATGTTCGGAAAGAGAAATTAACGTCGGTAGGTACATCATCTGAACTTAAGTAAAATAACTAGTATTTTTAAACTTCTAATTTATTTATTTATAATATTTACGGGCAAGCCCAATTACAAAGAGAAGATTATAATTGACAGTTTTCATGGCATATTAGGTAGGTAAGCTTCAATTTAACAACGAGGAAAGATGACATTAAAGATAAACGAACATTGTTTACAAAAGATAACATTACTAGAACGATAGGTATAGTTACAAATGACGAGGGGGATGGAAGGGGTGGATGAAAGAAATTTAGCAGTGCGACAACTTTAACAGTATAGGACTATTAAAGAGATCGAGGTCGGGATTGTTTTGAAGGAAAAGGTTTGCTGCCCGTGGGAGTCTAAACATGGGACTGTGATAAAGATAATTTGTGGGAGAAAAAAGAACTTCGAATAATTGAAGAGAGCTAATAAAACTACTAATATTTTTATGCAGTCCAACAAACAATAAACGGATGAACGTTTGTAATAAAATAAATAAGTGTGAAAATGAGTGTGAAAATAAGTGTGGAATAAACATTCATGAGATCGAGAGTTTCCTACCAGGCGGATGCAAAGGCGTAAGTAGGTAGGAGTTGCTGGTGAGTATCGCAAACCAGGGACGGAATGTAGTAGGTAATAAAAAACTGCAGCAGGCCCTACTACACGAGGGGCCATTGAAGCCACTTAGTACAATTGGCGACCAGGGCGTCAGGATCGCTAAGCGATTGTAAACTCCTTCGCCGAGGATTATCGCCCAATAATCGTTTCAACGCTGATGGCACTCCCTTTTTCATCCACTCACTTGTCACTTTAAGGTTTCCATGTCAGTTGACACGTCCCAGGACGTTTTTCTGGCGGAGGAGCCCAACCTAAACGTCAATTATTGACTTACCCTCATACCACTCACAAAAAGGAGGGGTTTGACATGATTTACTGGTTCAACGTATGACCACCGCATTATACGCTTACTTATTTACTTGAATTTTTTTGCGCAGTTTCCAAGCAGGTTGGAATTATGTTGCTGCAGAACGAAGACTTTAAAAAAAACCTAATAATTAAAAAATAAACTTCTATACAAATAAAAATAAAACCCTTAAGAACATCAAAGTATGTAAAATCAACTATGTATTCGGAGGACAGCTGATCACGTCCGCGACGCTGGCAGGGTAGTCGGACGAAAAGCCCAAGCCTGGAATGGCTGTTTAATTTACTTACCTTTGTATTCGGTTCGAAAAATCTTTTTTGGAACATCCCTTCAAAAATTTCTATTTTACGTGTCTAAGTGTGTAGATTCCAGAAATGTAATGTCCGCCTGTCTACCGCTGTGCCATCGATATCTGCCTTAATTTTATGTTTAAAAAATCGTTCTTTCGCACACGTGCTCCATTTGGGCCCTAGTTGTCTCCGGTATCTCGGCAGCCCGATCGGAAAACACCCAGGGGTGTTATAGGTAAAAAGTGGATGCGAAATTAGGTTTTTTGAGGTTTTAGTGATCTTGGGCTTGTAAGGTATCGTTTTCCATGTTTTTTGGGGTGAGGAGACCTAATATGAAGTTGATTTTGACCACTGAGCGAAGGGTTGAGGTTCTAAAGAAGTTTTAACTCTCAAAATCCAATAGTTACGGGTCTAAAACATGTGAAAATGGCTGTAATCACCGGACATTTGTATAATAACAAAGGAGGTAGTATGAACAGGTGTATCAAGACAATTCAGTGACAGTTCCACTGACAGAAAATAATTTGTCAGAAATAGCAACCTAATATTCGAGTTTAAAACCGTCAAATAATAATATAGCTTTGTGGGTCTCTGCACTGAGGTCCCACTCGTGTCGCATTCAGTCGAGAATAATAAATCCGTGTCGCAAGGACTTTGCAGCGTTTTATATGTAGTTAGCGCTGTTAACTAATATAAATTTCTTTTCTACGCAAAAAAAAAGCTGAGAAATAGCTATCGTTCATGTCGTAGGAAAAATTTATTGAAGAGCGAAAGGCAATTGACGGTTTGAACAATAGGGAAGTTGAGGTTATGTACGGATGGCGCAACGGCAAAATATTACTTATAAGCTTGATATAAGATACTTATAAATACATATATATATACATATAATTATATATATAAATACTTATATGATTTTTCAATTTACATTTCAAATATTATACCGTCGTGTCGTCGGCTTTTCTGAGTATTATAATGGACAATTTCCGTGTGCAGGAATTTCATTTTTTATCTCAGAATCGGGTTTGACACTCTTAAAACCCCCCCACTGCCAATTTCCATTTCAAACTCAAACGGCTAGAAAGAAAACGAAATGACGTCATAAGTGAATGGCGCTGAGTGTCGCCCCCCCCCCCCCCCAGGCGGACGCTGAGGTGAGAGAGCCTTTACCAATGACGTCATTTCCCTTTCTTTCCACTGACTTTTTACCCACTTTCGAACATCGGATACCCCTCATACAGCTTTTCGAAAAGTACTCGACGAGATCTTTTACTCAAGAAAACAGGTGAAATTGCCCATCGTCTCCATCTTTCTTTCTTTGCATGACGAAACATCATTTTGGTCTTCAACGATGGTAATTTGTTTTTAATATGGCTGATTGCAACGCAGGCTTTGAAGGCCCAGTGGACGATGTGGTATTTAACTGCTACCCACCGCACTACTTACTAGCCTACCTGCCGTTTTGAGATCCATAAGCGACGGTGTTAATTATTCACCTACGAGGACAAAATCTGAAAAAGCGTTCTTCTTTCCGAAATCAGGACGTATTTCAAAATCTCTTGGAAAGGTTTCCACACTATTTTTGAAAGGAGGAACGATTTTTGATAACAGAATCGACCCCATTACCCGGCGCATCTTAACAGTGCGTGTGGGTAGATGTTGGAGGACTGCGAACAATTAACTGGTGAGAGACGAGCCAGGATGGGGATGTTGAGATTATGCAAATACAAGAGTCCTATTTCAAAATCCGCGCCGTCTATATCAATTGAAGGAATCAGCATTCGGACCAGTGACTCACAGTGCTGCCCACTCATGAAAATACAAAAATAAATTCTTCGGTTGTTTAAAAATAAGAATGAAAGCCGCCAAAATTGTTTGGCCTTTCGATCCCCATATATATTTTATTTTATTTTAAATATCAGTGAAGTTCTAGTTTCTAGATTCAACTATAAACTATTGTTTAACGCATTTTCTCGGCTTTGATGTTTTCTTTTTATTTCCTTTTTAATTTTTTATTTCCACAAATTTACAAGTAAAAGTACATCATATCGCAAAATAAAATTAAATCCCTCAAGCATAAACAAACATCGTGGAAATTCTGACTTCACATGGGCACATACCCGCGTGTGAGGTCAGAGTTCAGTTGCTAATAGCACTTTCACAAGCGAAACACGTATAACAAAAGAACTGAAATAAGCTACTCCGTCTGTGAAAAAAACAAAACAAAAGTCCCTCAAAGGAAATCAGATCAAGAATGAGCTAGATGGGTTCATTTTATGCGTAAATCTTGAACACATTGACAAATTTTTACTTCGAAGTAGATTTCAAAATGCGTTCACAGCGCTCTAGAATCGAGCCTCTTTTGTCTAACACCTTTTTCAGAATTGTCCCACATTTTATTGGTAGCTGCATAGGGTAAATCATTTCAAAATTACTGCCTTATCATCACGCAATACTATTAAACTCATACTATTTGGCGCATTGAATAATACCATTAAATTTGTGCTGGTTAGGAAGCACCTAAAAAAAATCATATTTCTATGCATCCAGCATCTGGTAGTTAAGACTTGGTAGGACTTTCCCTTCAATAACACTGCTGATGTGGATCCATTAAAATGAAGTGTATCATGAAATCTGCCTCATATAAAATCAGGCGCGTATCATGAAATGAGTGCCTCTATAAAATCTTAACCTATATGGATAGTTTCTAGGCCAACTAACATAGGTTGAAAGGAGTTAATTTCATTGAGTGTTCGTTAAGGTGTTGTCGGGGTTCCGCCAAAGGTTCAGAGAAAAGAAATCAGCCCTCCATAATTTACTGCCGACGTTTCGAGCCAAAACTTGGTGCATCATCAAGTGGGACCTGCGAGTAGCCCATATTTTGTTTTTTGTCTGCCTGTTTTGTTTTCAGATTTCCCACCATCTCTCTTGTAATAGACGTTCATCTCTTTTCTTAATTGGCTATTCAACTTTAGTTGTACCTGTGTAATAAATTCTATCTATTTACTCTCTCAGTGTTTCTTTGACAATCGTTCGTCTTGAACTGCCTCCCGTGCCTCTTTGTTGGTACTACTACCAGGTACTTATCCTAAGCCCTTTACTTACAGTGATATAATTCTGTATATCGACATCTTCTTCTTGGTTTGGTTTATTGATGGCTCGCGGTTCGTCTCACTTTTCCTTGACTGCCTCCTATTTTCTATAAGTTACAATGGGGTATTCCAGTGAGTCTAAAAATAAGGTGATTTTTGGAATATTTCGGTTCAAGTAACTGTAAAATGGACGTAGAGTATGGAAGAAGGTGATAATTGTGTAACATGAGCTTTAGAGGTATCGTTTTCCATGTTTTTTTTGGGACCAGAAGACCGAACATGAAGTAGATTTTGACCGAAGACTGGAAAATTGAGGTTCTAACGATGTTTCAGCCTTAAATTTACGTTGAATTTGGTATAAAATAGCCGTTCTTCCGCACACAGTTTGGATCCCCATTTGGGAACACATTTGGGTCCTAGTTGTGCTCCGAAGCTCGGCAGCCCGATCGGCATATACCCAGGGGGGTTATGGGAGTAAAATGGGTGTAAAAATAGGGGTTTTCGAGGGGTTTTTGAGGTTTTAGTGAACATGAGCTTGTGAGGTATTGTTTTCCATGATTTTTAGGGCGAAAAGACCGAATATTAAGTTAATTTTGACCAAAGAGTGAAGAATTGAGTGTAACGAGGGTTAAGCTCCCGAAATTCATTTTTTATGAGTCAAAAACCTGGAAAATTGTCTGGAATCACCATAAATTTGTATAATAACACTAGAAGTAGTATCAACAGGTGAATCAATACAATTAAATAATGGTACTATCAATGATCAAAGATAATCTGTTTAAAAAAAGCCGAGCCTAATTCGTGTTTTTGGGGGCCAAAATTGGTAGAAACCATCAAAAATAGCCTTTTCAATTGTTGCACATGACAGAAACAGTAATGAATAACCATCATTTCTGTATGTACGTCCAATAGAATAATAAACCCACGTGACAAGGATTTTGCAGCGGTGTTAGCTATGGGCTGCTCGCAGGTTCCACACGAAGATGCGCCAAGTTTTGGCCGGAAACGTCGGAAATATGACCGAAAGTTGATTTCGTTTCCCTGAACCTTCGGCTGGACCCCGACCACTCCTTACCAACACTCAGTATGCAGCCGAATAATTCTTCTCGTCTTATTTCATTGAGCGCATGGTAGGAGAAAGAGTTAGTTTCCCTTGGAGCGTATGCACAAGCATGTTGAACTATTAGTCACAGTAGATTGGCGCCTCGCTGTATTATGAAGGGTCTATTCTTAGAATCAGTGAGGCAAAGGATGTGTGGAGGCAATGAATTTCCAAGTCTGCCGCGAGGTGATGGAGCCCGGAGAATGAAATCCTGGCCATTTCCTCCAGCGCCCCCGGTCGACCGGGTCCCCTCTCACCTCATAGACGGTGTCGGGTAGGCACCGGAGGGGACTGGAGGGGCAGACGATTAATTGACGAGAGGCACACGAAAGGACGTCGAACAGAAAGAGAGGATCTGGCGGGACGGGGCGGGTGTTCCTAACCTCTAGCCCGGCCAAGCTACAACAGTCCTTTACCTCAAGAGAAGCCATTTTGTTACTTTTTGTAGTTCGGTTTTTTGTGTGTGCGTGCGTCCGTGTGGAGGCCGTGGAAGGGAGGCTCCGTCCGGGGCCTCACCTGTAGCCTATAAAGTGGCCCCTTTGGGAGTTCAGGAGAGAAGCGCCCATTATACTCGGACATGTTAGAAGACCCCCGCAACCTGAAGCTACATTCCTACTGGATCTTCCTCAGTTCCCGTGAGGTGGTCTCATCGCTGTCAACGAAGTGCTAATATCAGATACCTCGATAAATAATCTCAAAACCTTCGAGCCGCCCACATCGAGAATACATTAGGGTTTTATGCATTCAAAAATGTTGTACAGTGGCGAATCCGAATGATAAAAGCAATACGGCAAGCAAACGATCGAGGTAGAAGTTCTCCCCACCTCACTTGAAACTGTTCATATCTCTTCTTTATTTTGGTTTATTATTTTCAATAATGAACCTTTTGGAATCAAGCACGGAAAAAAAATGTTCAACCCCCCGCAAAATTTGATGGTTTCCGTTTCAAGGTACGTAGAATCCCAAAATGGAACAAAAAATTTCTGTCCGTTCGCCGTACGATGTACCTCGCACTTTTCATAAATACCATGAACCAAAATTAATGAAATTGGGTTTGTATGTCCCATTTGGGGTCTAGCTGGTCCGTGAAGCTCGCCGTTACTGTCAGTCATCTCCACGGGCTGAAAAATAGGTAGGTACTGACTTTTCAGAACGCCGTAGCTCGAAAACTTTCAATAGACTGGTACGGTTTTTTAAACATTTTTAAATTGATCTCAAACCAAAGAATTTTTTGAGATCACTCGGTGCATTGTACGACCAGCCGTTCGTTTGCACCGAAAAGCTTCGTCAACATGATCGTGAATGAAACTGTATAAATCCGGCCCAGATATCATTGCTAGGGAACACTTGATTGTAATCACGGATCGATGTATGAAGTCGAGTTGGTTGTTCTGTGATATTATTTAATTTGAAGAATGACCGCTCTTCTAGATTTTGTTGACAGGTACTTTTACAACTTGAACAAATGTTATGATTCATGAATAACAACAAATAATTAATGAGTGAGTTATTGAATCCTGCGCATTTTTATGAAACTCTAATTCCCGGGCTGGCTCCAGTACTCGATGTAGGGCTGTCTGGGAGGAGCGCCAGGGTAGGTACTGACCACAGAAAACAGTGATCTACACAGAAGGTGCACCCTATACAGGTAAATTATAAACAGTAGTTGTGTAATAATTTGCAGCGTTTTTAAAAAAATTTGATAATTTTATAGGCTTTTAGGTCTCAGAAGAAAACTTTAGGTATCGTTTTGTTTTTCAACTATAAATCTATGTACTTACTTATGGTTTTAATACAGGGGAATACATTCAAAGTTCCGAACCACGGACTATAAGACCTCACTTTGCTTAGTAGTGTGGTAGGTATTTTCAAATTTTTAGGCTCGGCTCCTCAGATGTTTTCGTATTAAAACCAAATGGTTATTTCCTCTAGTGTAAGAAGTAATATTACCATACCTTGCGGAGCAATCCGTCGTCACTGGCTGATTGAGAACTGGAGGCCGAGCGCTTTCGATGTAAGGACATCTTCATCAGGCCGTAAGGATGTAAGGACGTACTCAACCAGGTGACGACGGATCCCTCCGGGAGGTATGGTAATACTAAATGTTTCCTTTTTAAAATTTTTAGACAGTTTTATTACTTTGAAAGCGAGAAAGCGCATATCCCCATTTTTGACCATGCTGAACTCGAATCCATCGAAAAAATAATAATAAATAAAATGTGAAAGGTCAGCTCCTTTAGTTAGTTGAAACCGCCATAACTCACCATCCAATGGTTCAAATTGGCTCAGTTTTGACGGTAGTTTGGGGTGTTTATGAATTCCGTCGCATTCGGATCAGTAGTAGGTACTGCGCATGCGCAAATGTGAATACTTGGATGGTAGTTAGGGGTTAGGTCTTCATTGGTCCCATATGAATTTCCTCGCATTCGGATCAGTAGTAGATACTGCGCATGTGCAAACGCGAATACTTGGATGGTAGTTAGGGGTCAGGTCTTCGTTGGTCCCAAATGAATTTCGTCGCATTCGGATCAGTAGTAGATACTGCGCATGCGTAAATGTGAAAAACTTCGAACCCACATAACTCACAACCCAATGGTTCTAATTGGCTCAAATTTCGATGGTAGTTCAGGGTTAGATCTTGGTTGGTCACAAATAAATTTCATCACATTCGTACCAGTACTAGCGATTGCGCATGCGCAAACATATTTGAACCGCCATAACCCAAAATCCAGTGGTCCAAATTCGCTCAATATTTGAGAGTAGCTACCCAAGAAAATATCCTACAAAATACTACCTACTCATTATGAACACGGATAATAGCATGGCCGAGCCATGTACTCCGTGGATTACTCTAGACGTCCAGACCATATACGTATGTTTATTTTCGGAGATTATGAGTGTGTAACTGGGTATGAACATATTATTTTATTAGTGACATTCTCATTAAAATCGACGTTCTATGAACTTGAATAACTCCAATAATACGACGCGAGTAGTTTCATCGTTAACGATATCGAATCTTCGGGAATACTGCATAGCTATTTCTCACATTGAGAAGTCATATTTCGATCACAACACTTCGGCACCAAACACACACGACGATTTCCAACACAACGAAGTTGCGACTACAGCTATAGTTGTTGCTCTGTAACTGAAATGAAAGCCGTTAGGAACAAAGTCCTATATCGCCAGGTAGAGTAGCTTGGGTCTATGCATTTATTTTTATACTCGCCCATTGCTGCTTTGATGTTATCCGACACTAGTACTGATAAATTTGATTTTACTGCGCGTTGATCAGTGAGTTCCGGACTGAGTTCAGGCTCGATCTTTAAAACCTGTTCCGTCGTAAAAACAGCATTCCTAGTTCTCCGAACGATAACCTGGTTGGGTCCACGGTGTGAACTATTTCCACCCGAATTCGGTCCCACCTGAGGCCCACTATGACGCGAATGGGGTCTGTAAAAACATGAATTCCCATGATCCTGGTTACTTGATTTGTGGATGTCTACATCGTGCGGGGTTTTTAGCGAATTTTAAAGGAAAACGGAGCTATTGCAATGGGTCCAAAATTTTCGGAACATGAATTTTTTTATTTTTTTATTTTTTTAAATGGGCAAAACCGTTTCGGAGCATCCTGAATTCAACCCTATATTTTAACAGAAATTTGTATATATGTATATTATATATATGTCTTGAGCGCGAGGTAGGGTTTTTTTGCTAGGTCGCAGGAGAGAGGTGGATGTGGCCCGTAGGAGTCTATTAAGGATTGCTACCACCCCGTGGTTTTCACCACAGTGAGTGTTAGAGGATTGCTACCACCCAGTGGCGCACCCAGAAAATAATTATGGGGGGGGGGGCTGACCCTGGGCCAACCAACGGAAAACTTCTTAAAAATTCCTTAGAAAAACCGATATTTTAAGGCATTACTTTAAGTTTATTTTAGCTCTTTGAATGCAAGTTTTGAGTAGGGACTATAGGAATGAATGATAAAACCCAGCAAATTAAATAAGATTTTAGGTTTTATTTTGACAAAATCTTTTTACGTCAGCTGTCTCACAAAACAAAATTGAGTCTTCTTTGGCTATTCTTCAGTATGGATAATACACTGTCTACGTTAACCGGAATTTCCCTGTTGCCAGTGCGCGGGGGCAGGTAGAAATCAACGTAACCCATTCCTCCGGGCGATGGTTTAGTGATTAAAAATCACCCGTCAAATAGGTCTGGACGCAACTCTTTAGTCGCCGTGATTAAAAAGTCGCCCGTGCGCGGGGCTGCATGCAAGGCAGCCTCGTCAAGGCTTGCTGCTGGCCACCCGCCACCACAAACAAACTAAGCAAGCGCGCGCGAGAAATGTTCCTTTGCGGAGTTTGGAATAATATTTCCCTATATTATATGAAATACGTTTTATTTATTTTTTAGTGCATTTCGTAGGATGTACCTAACTCCCGCAAACCGGGTATTCAATACGCGATGTGTCCACTATTGGCGGATTTAAAAACAGAATGTAATTTTTTCTTGAGGGGTGGGGGGGGGGGGCTACAGCCCCTTTAGCCCCCCCCCCCCCCCCGTGGGTGCGCGCCTGCTACCACCCCGCGGTTTTCACCAAAGAGAGCGATAGTGGACGTGCCAGCCTCCCCCCACCAGTTTTCACCACAATGAGCGCTGGATCTTTTCGGGAAGCATATCCCAGGTTTTCACCACAATGAATATGCGAGGAGGGAGAGGTTTGAGAGAGGAGGGGGAAGGTAAGAGACAGAGAAGTCGCTGGTAGGAGTTGGATCGGTAGAATGAAGAGCTGGGGAGCTGGGCGCCTTATAAAGGTGCCTCCACCTCTTCCCCTACCAAGGACAGTTGACGGCCTTTGGGAGTTGATAGAGGGGGACCCTTCCAGGGCTTCCACCTAGGCCCCGCACAGCTCGTCTTTCTCCTTGCTATTTATTTGCTAAATCTTGACATATTTACGTTGGAGTGGACTAGAGGGGTACCACGACAATAATATGTATATTTATTTATTTATGTATGTACGTATTTATGTGTCACTCCAGACGATAGCAATTTTCAAACTTTCTAAGAGGTCAAATTTGAGTTTTTAGATGTTAAAAGTCGCTAAAAATGATATAATGTTACGAAAAGTGGTATAGTTTCGCGCTATGCACCTTTATACAAATAGCACGAATATTTCTTTGATAATTCGTCATTATAGCCCTGCTGCATGACTGACACTTATTTAGCCTGCATCGTTCGTACTCATGATTTCCGTTCTGTTACAGAGATGTGTGGAGAAACTGAAAGCCCTTGCCATCTCCGTGATGAACCAATGGCCGAGTCTGAAGCTGAGAGTGGTCGACGGTTGGATAGAGAACGTTCGACCAGGATATCCCAACGACTCCCTCCACTACGAGGGACGGGCTGTGGACATCACCACGTCCGACCGGGACCGGAGCAAGATCGGGATGCTGGCCCGCCTCGCCGTCGAAGCGGGATTCGACTGGGTCTACTACGAGACCAAGGCTCACATCCACTGTTCCGTCAAATCAGGTAATTGATAATTAATTAGGTACTCAATTATCGAGTCTACAAATGGATTGGCCCAATCCAATCCAAATGAAACTTTTTTATTTGCAACAACTTAGTAGAGATATCGTTTGATTCCGAATGACGTCAGCTCCGGGGTGGTTTCGTAATTCAGAAGTCCCAGCTTATGAAAAAACGCTGCAAATCGCTACACAACGGTTTATTATTTTGTACAGAACACCCTTCTGTTACAAATCACAGCTCTCTGTATAGCCCTCTATATAATTACCTTCTATACTATTCATATATATTATGCAGATCGCAGACCCTCCGTACCCAGTACCTAACCCCGTACTCGTTACTGGGTACCTACCTAAATCACGTGTTAAATGTTGGTAATATAATTCTTTCGATGTCAAACAGTAGCTAAAATGGCAAAAAGAAACACAAATAATGAAGTTCTGAAGGGAAATTGTTGATGTGGAGTGAAAAAATATTTAGTCCCAGTGGGGTTTTGATCTCGGGAACTTCAGCGTAAGAGTCCGTCAGTTAAACCACTGCCCTACATCGTCCAGCTAGCAGCAAAATAAAACTGCTGACCTCAAAATTGTCATTCAGTCCCACAGAGATGGCTCCTGGATTTTTACGGCTTTCAAGTTTTCATGTTCACATCATTGAGATTGTGTGAGATGATCCTTCGACCATTTACCTACCTTTTCCTCCAGAACCCAGAATAGAGTTTCTCTCAATTGACTGCGTACAGATGTGCTTCCCACCGCTGGTTCTCTTCTCGATCAACAAATCAATTCTGTTTACATTGCTGTTCAACATCAGAGTACGTGGTAGGTATTATGTAAAATACATATTATGTTCACTGCTACTTCCAAAGCATAATCCAAACTACAATGCATCATCAAAACTTTAATCGAATCAACTCCCAAAAACGCTGCAAATTATTACTTAACGGTTTATTATTTTCCTGTATAGATGCCCGTTCTGCGTAGATCACTGTTTTCTGTGATCAGTACCTGCACCCGAGCTCCCGCCAGGAAAGCCCTAAATCGCGTAATGGGGCCGGACCGGGAATTATGGTTTCATAAAAATGCGCAGGATTCATAATTTAATCATTAATTATTTGTTGTTATTCATGAAGCACTAATAAACGTTTGTAACGGTTTGCTCAAGTTAAAACAAAGAGCTGATGATAAGAATTCAATGAGACTACGTAAGCTGTGTGGTCTACTCCACTGCACAAACCAGGAAACGTATTTTGCAGAGAGGAAAAGCCGACGTAATGGGAAAAAATAAAAACGCTTGCATACGAGTCTGCAACGCATTGGGACATTTTCATGTCTTTACCTATTGCTTTTGACATTATTAATATTAAGAGGTAGGTACCTAATTTCAATAAAATAGACGATTCCGGATTAATTATCTTCTACACTCACGATCATTAGTTTGTAAACAAAATATGAGAACAGTTATGCCCATAGCTCCGCTATTCGTATAGTCAATATGTTATGGAGAACATGAAAATGTTCGTTAAATCGAGAGCTTTCCAACGAGTGGTGAACGATTTTTGTGGGTTAAAAAGTGTAGAAAATGAACAAACCTAACAACGGGGTCGTTGTAAGCGGAAATCATTATAAAGGCACTGTAACACAATTTCGTTACGCAATTTCGTGACAGTTTTTTGTGCTATGTGCCAGGGCAAAGACATGAAAATGTCAAAAGTAGCTATATACAAAATTCAAAAGAGGCATCACTCTTCAGATGAAATAGTATCACAGAACAACCAACTCGACTTCATACGGCGATTCGTGATTATAACTAGGTATTCCCTAGCAATGATATCTGGGCCGGATTTATACAGTTTCATTCACGATCATGTTGACGAAGCTTTTCGGTGCAAACGTACAATGCTCGTCTGGGCCCCGTTCAATAAAACTACAACTACAATTTAACAATTTCACAAGTACAGGGACCTGTAATGCCAAGTGTAGAAGTACAAGCGTTTTTCATCAAACTACAACTACAAGTAAACAATTAAACAAGTCCTGTAGTTTTACGGGCCTGTAATAACAAGTTGACAAGTACAGGCGTTTTATAAAACATTGTTATACAATTCAACAAGTGTACAATTGTACAGGCGAAAGTTACAATGTAACCTTCCCTTGGGGGTTACAGGTTATGTTCGGCTTCGGCGACCGTCGTCCATCGAACGTTCGAACGTCTAGTCTAGTCGAAGTTTTGTTTTATTTATTTATCTATTTATTTATTTTTCAATGTACAAGAGGCATAATGCCTTATTTAAAGGTACATGATAAATCAAATTACAATATTTTATAAACATAGGTGGGCTGATAACAAATTACTTATAAAAGACAAAAAAAAAAAAATACAAACACAAAAAAGACAAACGATGACGGGCTCCTGAAGGGAGAGTGCTGGAGAGTGCTGGATTTTGTTACCTATTCAATTTTTACTTATACATCGTTTTGAAATGAATAAGAGAGAAGGTAAGGTCGAGTTGCTGAAAGATCGCGATTGCAGGCTCACTTGTTAGCTTTTAACAGGAGAATGGAGCTATGTTAAATTGTAGTTCGTTTTTACAATTGTACATTTGTAAACTTGTCAGAAATTTGATGAACGCCTGTAGAACAGGCGAAATCTACCTGTAGAATTGTTAAAATTCACCTGCACTTACAAGTCCACAATTGTAGTTTCGATGAACGCTTGTACCTCTCATTTTTAACATTTGTTAAAAAATATCCCTGTAAATTGTTAATTGTAGTTTTATTGAACGGGGCCCTGGTCGTTCGGCTGGTTGTACAATGCTCCAGCTGGTCTCAAAAAATTCTTTAATTTGAGACCAATTTAAAAACGTTAAAAACACCCTTCTCGTACCCTTCATACCCTTCTATTGAAATTATTTGAGCTACGGCGTTCTGAAATTTCGACCCCTATTTGTCACCTCTTTAGAGATTACTGACAGTAACGGCGAGCTTCGCAGACCAACTAGACCTCAAATGGAACCTACAAAACAAATTTAATTAATTTCATGGTACCTACCTAACTAAGAAAAGTGCGAAGTACGGCGTAAGGCGGACGGACAGAAACTTTTGGTTTATTACTTTATTTCATTTTCGGATTCTACGTACCTCGAAACGGAAACCATCAAATTTTGAGGGAGTGGGGGGTTTAATTTTTTTTTTTTTCATGCTCGATGATGTTCCGAAGGTTCATTATTGAAAATATTAAGAAGTATCTCCATTAATAGGATATCTTTCGTCTCAATAGTGACTCCTTGAGTTATAATAGTCCTAAGGCCTTCCCAAACGTTTTCCTTGTGTGTAAACATCGTCAGTGATACTAGGAGACTTCAGCAAAGTTGGATACGACTATTCATTGGGATTTGTTTACCTCCATTATCACCACAGCCTAATAAATTATCGACCAACTCGTGCTTGGGTTTATAACGACGAGGAGATAAGGGAAAGAGAGTCCTGAGTACGCATTGTGCACATTAATCATTAGCCCAGGTAGGCGCTAAGACTTGGGCTATGCACACAACCGGAGGAACAACAAACAGCAGCGGCGACTTTAACGTCCAAAAAGCCTTCTCAGTCAAAACGGCCGCCTGTCAAACATCGGCCTCCGGTGCGTCGGCGCTAAACACGGCTTCTAACAAAAATCAACATTTGTGGACCGCCCTGCCGGTCGTCAGGTAGAAAACTAAGGAATCATTTGAGAGGTCGAGTGATACATAGGCACTTTGGGGGAAAGATAAGGAAATGAGACGGGATCCCTCTCCAGGATGCACAGGAAGTGTCCCTTCCCACTGCAGCAGTATTTCATCAGTTATTAGGAAAGTTTCCCAGAGCTTCATGGGCATAAGTATGCCACTTTTAGGATGTCCCTCAGCAGTAAGAGACGGCTTTATGTATTTGATCTGGTCAGAAGAGGACAATACCCAGCCGAGAACGTAAAGAACACATTCAGATCCGTTTATGACCGTCCTGAATACAAATCCGTGGAAAAAAAACCCATAGGTGTGTGTATGACAAAATCTTGTGTGCGCTGCCAGCGCTTAATTCTCACCCCATTTACGTGTACGCCGGAATTTCGAAATTTATTTGTAAAGGGCGGGGGGGGGGGATTTTCTGCAAATCTTGTGTCCGCTTCCCATATTCTCAACTTCTTGAAGCTCCCATATGACATAGGTATATAAGCTGTAACAGGTAGGTAGCAACCTAGTCTTAGATCAATCAGTCAGTTTAGTCACAATATTCTTGGAGAATTGCTATGACGATAATCACCTACTCTAAAATAGGTAGTCAATCATTACGTAAGCTGTTCACATCGCGTCACTAGTCACGAAATTAGATAATTAAATTGCACAATGAATTCATCATCATCATAGATCAGTTACTCATTTATACTTCCAGACGATCTGCAATGGGTGACGGAGATCTATACAGCACCATAAGGGACGCCCACTGTAATGCATGCATTACTCTATGGGATGTTTTGTAGATACCTACTGTGCTAACCAACCAGGGATGCAAGAAGCTGGAACAATTTGTCTGCGTTCTTTTACAGAGAAAATTTGAAAATACAGAATTGTTTTCCTTTCAAACAAAATTTTTTCATGAGCCTGCGCCTCGAATCTGCAGTCAATTCGTCTTCATCACTTTGCAATGTGCATAGTGATTTACGGGAAACTGGCATTATGGTTTATTATTTTCAATAATGAACCATTGGAATCGAGCATGAAAAAAAAATTATTACCCCCCTCAAAATTTGATGGTTTACGTTTCAAGGTATGCAGAATCCAAAACTGCAATAAAAATATTTCTGTCCGTCCGCCGTACGTCGTACGCCGCACGCTGTACGGACCACTTTTCTTAGTTACCATGAAACGAAATTGATGAAATTCGGGTTATAGGTTCCGTTCGGGGTCTAGTTGGTCCTCGAAGATCGACGTTACTGTCAGCCATCTCTAAGGGGTTCAAAATAGGAGTTGACATTTTCAGAACGCCGTAGCTCGAAAACTTCCGATAGAAGGGTATGTTTATTTTTGCGTTATTAAATTTGTCTTGAGCTAAACAATTTTTTGAGACCACCCGGAGCACTGTACGTCCAGCCGTTCGGGAGCACCAAAAAGCTTCGTCAACACGATCGTGAATCAAACGGTATAAACCCGGCCCGGATTTCATAACTACGGAGCATCTGATTATAATCAAGGATGGCTGTATGAAGTCGAGTTGTTTGTTCTGCGATATTATTTCATTTGAAAAGTGATGGACTATTGGATTTTTTGGTAGGTACCTACTACTGAAACTTGAACAAACGTTGAAGAATTATTGATGGATAAATTATTACACAATGGCAAATTATTACACAACGGCAAATTATTACACAACGGTAAATTATAACACAACGGTAAATTATTACACAACGGCTCATCTACCCAGAAGGGGCTGGATTTTGTTGATAGGTACTTTTGCAATTTGAACAACCGTTGAAGTATTATTGATGGGTAAATTATTACACCACGGTAAATTATTACACAACGGCTCATCTACCAAGAAGGGGCTGGATTTTGTTGATAGGTAGATACTTTTCCAACTTGAACAACCGTTGAAGTATTATTGATGGGCAAATTATTACACAACGGTTCATTATTCTATCTCCGTAGAAGGGGAACCTATACAGGTAAATTATTACATAACGGTTTAGGTAGTACCTAGTAACGAGTACGGGGTTAGGTACTAACCTACGGAGGGTCCGAGATCTACATAATAGGTATGTGTAGAATAGTACATATGTTATATAGAAGAGTTATCTATACGGAGATCCTGTAACAGGAGTGTATTCTGTACAAAATAATAAACCGTTGTGCAGGGATTTGCAGCGTTTTTCAAATGAGCTGAGCAATCAACTCAATTTCATACAGCCATGCGTGACTATAATAGCGTGATTATAGAACAGCTGATTATAATCTGTAAGCTGTAATTGCCATGATACCTGGGCCGGTTGTATAGGTATAATACTGTTCACTCTCATGTTGACGAAGCTTTTCGGTTCCAACTTCAGGGCCTTTTACTACTATGGTATACTGTGAACGAACGGCTGGAGGTACAATTTTCCGGTTGATCTCAAAATATCCTCAAGTTCGGAATCAATTTACAAACGTCATAAAAATTATTCATTCCCTTCTATTAGAATGTTTCTAGATAAAGGCGTTCTGAAATGTCCACCCCCTATTTTTCATCCCATAGAGATGACTAACAGAAATGGGGCCTAGAGTCCTAATTTCAATAATTTTGGTTCATAAATATGGTAACTAAGAAAAGTACGACGTACGGCGGACGGATGGAAATTGTTTTATTCCATTTTCGGATTCTACGTAGATACCTACCTTGAAACGGAAACCACAAAATTTTGGTGGGGGATTAAAAATTTTTCAGGTTCGATACCAAAGGTTCATTATTGAAAACTATAAAACAAAATGCCTACAAAATGGCTATATAAAAATTGCATTGGTATAGACCGAAAGAATACACAGAAAAAGCCAGGCATTTTGAAATGCATTCCCGTTCGATTCCATTTATATTGAAGAAAATTAAGCTGTTTATTCGCATGTTTCGAAACCTTCAATGCTACTTGACTCAAAATGAGATGGGCATCAAAAATCCAACCCTGCAATTCCAAACTCGTATCTAGGTTATTAATTTATAAGTATGAGATAGGATCATCTGCAAGTATGGTCCATAAATGACCTGAACATAAATCCAAGAACAATGTACCTACATTCGCAATTCAGTATGAAAGTTTAGCGGACATACCTAGTTTGCGACTTGGGGAAACCTCTATATCTTCGAACTGAAATACCGTACCTATACGATGGTCAATTTGCTGGAGTAAAACGTAGTGTGTAAGTTAGTGCCTCAACATAATGTCTGTTAAGCCAGATACTAAGAAGCAAATAGGCCTAAATTGGATCATTCAGTGCAGCCGTATACAGTACGGCCAACACCCTTTAGACGATAAGGACGCAGATGATGTATTTAAATAATGTTAAACTCACTCAAATATTGTTGCATGTTTGGTTACAGAGTCATCCCAAGGGGCGAGAACGGGTGGCTGCTTCACCAGCGAAGGGACGGTTGTGGTGGAAGGCGGAACTAGAAAGAAACTGTCGGAAGTCCGACTCGGAGACCGGGTGCTGAGCTACGATACCGGCTCCGGCAAGCTAGTCTACTCGGAGGTGATCATGTTCCTAGACAGAGATACGACGGCCCGGAAGCAGTTCCTGAGGTTGGGGCTGAGCGGCGGGCAAGTGCTGACGGTGACCCCTCAACACCTAGTCATGAGGAACAGGCCCAACTCCACCGACCAGGATGTTGAGGCTGTTTTCGCCGCCAACCTCAAACCCTCCGACCAGCTTCTGGTAGCAGAAAATAATGGTAAAAACCAATCGTTATTGGATTAGACGGGTTATCTCTTTAAATGTTATCAAACTCAATTTTGTTCAGCTGGGCGACCCCCTTATTCACATCATCAACACTCGTTTCCTGAAACTCTTAAAATTGCTAAAGCGATACAATTTATAAGGGTGATAATGCAGCAGAATCTGGGAATTATCGTCCTATTTCTCTGCTTAGTGTTCCGTCCAAACTCATGGAAAGGTGTGTCAAGCAGCAATTAAATGACTAGGTACCTCGAGTCAAATAAAATCCTGTCTTGGCAGCAGTTCGGATTTTGTAACGGCATGGGTTGATAAAGCTCTTTTCTCTGTCACCAATGACTTAAACTTGGTGATGGGGGAGTGCCAAGAAGGAATCCTTGTCCTCTGGACATTGCCAAAGCCTTCGATTCCATTAATAAACGACAGCTCACGGAAACACTAAATAACACTGGAATTACCGGATCGGAATATGAATGTTTTCAAAGTTTTCTTGAGCATAGGATGCAGGTCGTGACTGTTGACGGAGTGGACACTTCTGCTGAGGAGGTTAATTGTGGTGTCACTCAGGGCAGTACTCCTGGCCCTCTCCTGTTTTTAATCAACAGAAAGGGAGATCTCCCACTAAACGGACGTGTTTATCTTTACTGATGACAGCGCTTCGGTGCAGTGGTGACACGTGGGATAATGTGCTCTCCGGGGCCAGTCAAGAGCTAAGACCCCTATACAGGTAGATGGTGTGCCAACACCCTCAGCTTGAACACTAGCAAAACAAAATATCTAGTTTTTTCTAAGGCAGCAAGCGTGGCTCAGCATGACCTGCGACTTCATAGATGCCAGCCAACCTCGCAAAATGGGTATACTTGCCCTTTGTTGGAAAGGGTGTCTTTTGGGCAACAGACGAGAACCTGCGGTGGGAGCCACACGTCTCACTTTTAATCAACAGATAACTCAAGTTCTACAATTTTTCTACAATTTAAGCAAGAGAGTAAGTTTTAAATGTCCGTTAATTTTATACAAGACTTTAGTGCAAAGCATAATTTATTTCGGAATTTTGGCGCTGGGAGGCGCCGTGCCATCCATACTTAACCCTTAGGAAATATTTCAGAAGGCAATACTTGAAATTATTGCTTTCAAGCCTAGGCGGTTCTCCTCAGCCGAATTGTTCAGAATAATTCCGGATTTTTCCATCAATCAACTGTACATCAAAGCAGCTCTTCTTTTTTTACCACAAATACTCAATTTACGTTTACTCAATTCTCCTATGACTGCCCTGCCCTGGCGACCACTTTGCTTTCCGTCCTGCTACCCGAAATGTCGTCCATATCCCATACAGCTGATTGAAGAGTACTCGCCGCCATGTATATTTTAGCCTGCCCTACCTGCTACAAGTCTCGCCTCTGGCTTTGTCTGACTGCATTCAGACATCACGTAGCATTTACAAAAAACATTTCATGGCTCATCACTAAAGGCCATATAGAATGTGAGACCTTATTTTACAATCTGTATGTACCATAAAACGCCCACTACTAACCTTTCTCTTGGTGAAACTTGATACTACTTATTTGTTTGATATTATAAGGAACAATTTATCTGGGTTTTTTTCTAGTCCGAACTGAATTCCCCCACTCAGCATGGAACATCGTTCCAATCAATTTGCCCAGAGTTTAAGTGTATTTGTCAAAAGTTCAAACTGATTTGTCAAAAGTTTAAATTGATTTGTCAAAAGTTTAAATTGATTTGTCATAAGTTTATATAGATTTGCTATAAGTTTGAATTGATTTACCAAAAGTTTAACTTCATGATCCAATGCTTTATAAACAAATAAGTTTCCTTTTGCAAATCAGTGCACAAAGGAATGGATTTTCTTGCTATATCAATCTGACGGTTCACGGACCCTCTGTTTCCAGGTACGAAGTTATTGAGGAGAACTCTCCTGAGTTCAGAACTAGTCCTAGACGAGGGGATCATCGCCCCCCTGACGTCCGTCGGCACGATCGTCGTCGACGACGTGATCGCCTCCTGCTACGCCGTCATCGAGAGTCAGTCGATAGCTCACTTCGCTTTCGCCCCGCTCCGAGCCCTCAGATACGTAGAAGCCGGGCTCGGAGCCGTCGGCCGCCTCCTGTCGAGCCCGTTCGCGTCGTCGATGACGACGTCCTCTCCGATGAACGCGTCGCTCACGTCGAACGCCATCACCGACGGCGCAGAAGAAGGCGTCCATTGGTACCCCAAGACCCTGTACTACTTGTCTAATCATTTCATACCTAGCTACCTTCTTTACAACTAGAAATGCACACCGCATTTTAGAGACTATTTATACAATTTCTGTATATACCATGTACATTGCAAACTATTTATTGAACATTGTAAATATTAAAATTAAAATCGACTGCAATTTTCCAAATTCGAATTTGGAATAGGTACTGTAAATAATTCGAAAAAGATGTAAAACTTTTTTGTTATATCAAGCCTATATTATATTTTTTAGATGTAAGTGAAAACTTATTGTGATCAAAATATCTTGAGCTTTACGTAACAAACTTTATAAGAGTAAAGACCGTAGACAAAGTTAATAGGTACCTTTATAATGATAAAAATTACTGTCGCGAAAACCTTAGATTAGTGTAATCAAAATTAGCCCATTATTCTTTGTAAAAATTTGTTAATATCGTTGCTGTATTATTTATTGGATCTAGAATGTTGTATGAAATGTTTATGACAAATATTATTGTTTAGTGAAAACATTCGAAAAACCTAATATTATTTTCAATTATTTATGATACTCTACGTTTTTGATAGTATTGCCCGGGCCCCAGTAACCTTTTATAGTTGCGAACATTTTGTTATAAAGAACAACAACCTGTTATGCGTTTTATATTGAACAAATATTCGAACCTGATGAGGAGTAACGTTAGCGTCGAATGCGGCGAAAAACATTATTAAGTATTTTTGTTCAATTCCTAGTCATTAATTTTT
Organism: Leptopterna dolabrata; assembly: GCA_954871275.1. NCBI lineage: Eukaryota > Metazoa > Arthropoda > Insecta > Hemiptera > Miridae > Leptopterna > Leptopterna dolabrata. The sequence continues at coordinate 43,057,880 of OX940982.1, read as the reverse complement.
GTGTGGAGTTAAGGCACCATGATTAACAGAGAAGGAATTTCTTTACTAAATGATAATAAATTGGATGTTGAAAAACTTGGTTCCTTTTTGCCCTCAATCCCAAGTCTAACGAGCTTGTACCGAATGGCAAAGATACCTACTTATGCATTGAACCCCATACACAAGCAAACCTATTTTATCGTCCAACCATATTTTTATCTCGCATTTTCTCATTCGTTAATTGAGATTTGTGGTCTGGATGCTCGCTAGCGTTCGTCTCTCAGAAATAAAGAAAACATTCCCCAGTCAATCCTGTTAACAAAATAAAGCAACAGAACGACGAATAGACCGAGATACTGAGAAAAAAGTATTTCAATTGGAAGCTGGGTTTGAACCCTAAACCTCCGGACGCACACTTTTCCGACTTAATTTCAATTTCCAGTTCCAAATTTCCATTTGTGGTTGATGTGATTGAATAATACACGACCGATTTGTTGTTTGGCGGGAGTAGAGCACTTTGGCAATGACAAGTAAATAAATATTGTGGATGAATGGACAAGAAATGCGGGTTTCTCTCATTTTTGTATGGTAGGGTTCATTTGTGGTATACGTAGAAGGAATCAATTTTCGAACCAGTGACCACAGGAAAAATTAATGCGAACGGGCAAGCGATGGGCTACCAACCCCTTCAATGAGGAAAGGTGGGTCAGTAAATTAGGTATAGATAAATTGTTATGAAAAGTACATCTGAGATAGGTACTGTATTCATCTCCAATACGATACAAATTTCAAAAGGTTTCATTGGAAATTTCAGGCCGATTAAAAACATTTATTTGGGTTATTCTCGTAGAAAGTGTACTTTTTCATGATCTGAAAACCCCGTCAAATGTTGAAAATGTTTATCAAATCATGATTGTTCTGCCAAGTCCATGAATGAAGTCAGCAGCGCTACAATAATATGTGCACTTTTTTGCTACGTACATAATTTTATAAAAATGCAAGAATAATTGGGACCAGATGAATAAGATATTACTTGTATTCAAAATTTCATGAATAATGAAGCTTGAAAATAATGAAACCCCAAAAACAACCCTGTTGTAAAAATTTACCCGCCAAGAAAACATCCTCAGCCGCAAAAAGTATTGATATCGATTTTGCCCGCCGAAGTAGCATGCTGTGGGATTCGCACCCCGCGCAGCGCGTGGGTGTGTATATAGAAAACTGTTCCTTCCTCCTCTATTGTATTTGTATAGAAACCTGTTCCTTCTCCCAAACTTTGAAATTTCTTTCAACGCTGTGTTTTCACCTTGGGGGCAAAAAGCTGCCCGCCGAATAGCATTGAAAGAAATTTCGAGGTTTGGAGGTAGGAACAGATTTCTACACACATATCCAACAGATGGAGAACGAAAAATCAACACAGGAGACACCCAGAAGGCCGAGTAAGGCGGTGGGGGGGGGGGGGGGGGGGCTACATGTTTTGTCGTGTAAACAATTTGCGATAATTTATCTAGTGAAGCCAGTGGCCAAATGCATATATGAGCAGCATTCAAAATACTCTCAGGATTCATGAACATTGGGTACTTCTCCTCAGACAATGTCACAAACCCAAATGAACAGATCAAAAAAACTTTCCCTTCCATAATACACAAATATTTTGATGGTTGCAGCCAACGAAGTGAACCGTTCCAACTAATGACACCGATATACTGAAGGATGATTGGACTGGTAAGTCATGTCCAAAGTTGATGTAATTCGAGCAGCCTACTTTTTCAACGTATCTTCAAGTTTGTCTGAGGATACAGCCAGATTAATGAGAAATCGGCTCTTTTCCATTTAAAAAACGGCGTACGGCGGACAGACAGAAATATTTTTATTGCATTTTCGGATTCTGCATACCTTGAAACGTAAACCATCAAATTTTGAGGGGGGGGGGGGGTTAGAATTTTTTTTCTTGCTCGATTCCAATGGTTCATTATTGACAATAATAAACCAAAAACCTAATGCTATTCTGTCCTGATGCATCTCCAGGATACACAAGAAGTAAACCCATTAGAAGTAGACCCATTTATTAGTAGCTACGGCATCTGCCAAACCACAGTATAAAAGCAAGTCAATAAAATATATTTCTGAAGTTGTTGCATAAATGATAGGTACTGCAATAATTAACGTTTGAGGTGGGCAATTAAAATCAGTTTGAAAAAAGTCTGCCTGGTCGGCAGACCTCCTATCCATTATGCCGCGGCCACACATGCGGAGTTCCCCGAGCACCGAGCAAAAGTTCGCCGATTTCCTACATGTGTAGCCGGAGGGCGAATGTTCGTTATTCGGCGAACACCGAATATTCGGGTGCTCGCCTCGGAGGCGGTTTTTTCCCCGCTTCAAAGGAGACGAATGTTCGCCAAGTGGCGAACATTTGTCGCGGCCACACATGCGGACGAAGATTCGCCATCCGACTGTGAAGTTATGCGGGCTTAGTCTACGCATCCAACTGACTGAAGGGTGAAGTATCCTGTGATTCACATCACTTTCCCTGTAGGGATGTCCGATTCTCCAAAATGAATCGATTTTTTAGAAAAGTATCGAAAAGAATCGCGATTATTTTTTCAAAAAGAATCGATACATCTGAGAATCGGCATAGTACATGGTAAGTCCATCGGCCAGAAATGTTGGCGAGCAAAAAAATGTTCAAATTTGAGTTTTTAAGTGACAAAAATTGCTAAAATTGTGTAAAATTGCTCAAAACTACCGAAAATGGAGGGAAGTGGTTAGATTACATGAGATGTAATACATTTTAAGCCCAAAAATATTTGCGCGCAAAAAGGTGTTCAAATTTGAGTTTTTATGTTTCAAAAATTGCTAAAAATCGTTGTAAATTGTGTTGTCTTCAAAAATTCGGTCATATGATCATGCTGCATGAATGGAACTTTTTTATAATAAGCCCTTTGTTTCATCGAAAATTTGTTGAATTTAGGGTGTGAAAATATTGTTACGCAGGTACACAGGCTTTCAATTTTATTTACGTCGTAGGGTATCCCTACCTATCTGTACAATTAATGCTGAATATTCGTCAATGCTCGGGGTAGAGCTCGGTGCTCGGCGAACTCCGATTGTGTGGCCAGGGTGCTTTTTCTTGGCGAACATTTGGCATTCGGCGAATGCCGAATGTTCGGTATTTGGCGAATATTCGTTGCTTGGCGAACTCCGCATGTGTGGCCGCGGCCTTACACTTGATCGCAGTGACGATAATTAACTTTCCACAAACCAAAATCAGTGTTTGTACGGGTGATGTTACTTTCAGAATGGCGCATGCGCAGATGACGATTCCAACCCAGTTTTTATTTATTTTTTCAATAAACACGTGAATGACGTCAGCGAATTTCATCGCAATCGGTTGATCAGAACCGGAGTTATGCGTGTGGCAAGGGTTTGGCGTTTGCGTGTACGAAATTGCAACTTGCTGTCCATTATTGATGAAACGAATAAGGGGGCATCCCCAAGCAAACCTAAGGAGCATCCCTCACTGACCCACCAAATTTCAGCTCATAACGTGGACCATAGCTGTGAGGGTGTGAATTTGAGTTCTCGCCAGTGGCATACTCCGAACTATAAAACTGTTCTACCCAAGAAGAAGATAAAATCTCAAACCTAAAATATCCTAATCATAGAATTCTATCCAAAGTAAGCACATGAAATCGTGCTTTATCGCAAGAATTTTACGGTGCATTTACAATTTTATGGACGCAACCTTACGCAAGTTTACATGTGGTGGTTTTCATCGCAAAATTGTTTATTCGATTGGGATGAAAAAATAAAATAAAATCCACAACAGGCGGCGGAAAAAAAAGATGATGAGACGCTTCATTGGCGCCAAACTCCTGCAGGTTACAAAGTGTTCACCAACTCATAAGTTGTGAGTTATTGGTGGCTGTTTCACAACATTTTTACGAGCTTTGTATGAAAAATAGGACAGTGGTGGAGGGAGGGGGAGCAATGATCTAAACAATAATTATCACAAACAGTAGTTGTGATGCATAAGAAGTCTTTTCCCACAAGCTTCTACTGAAAACTACACTCCAGGGCAGTAGACACGAGACACAGCCCCCCCTTTTAAAGCTAGCCCTTTCGCCGTATTTTATCCGTTATTACTTCTCAACGACCGGCCTGGTACCGCGAGTGTTTACTAACAAACCTGAGAAATTATCGCCGCTGTGCCGGAGGCATTAGACCCGCGAGAAAACAGAAAGATTTCCTTTCGTGTTAAGACGGAAGTGAATGCAACACCTTTTAAAAAAGCAACTTTTTTTTTTGACAAAGTCAAGCGAAGACCCACCTACTGGTTTTTACTAACAACGGTCTTCAAAATCAATAAACGTCGCCTCCCATGGAACAGAACAAACATACATCATGGAATTATACCGCTCACGGATTTAGCAGTTGAAGTGTTTTTGTTCCCCCTACCACTCATGGAATCATCGTAGTCGTGTTTTTCAGGTACTTTTATTACCCCCCCCCCCTCCTTCACACATATACACACGTCGAAATTACTAAAACCATCAATAACAGATTGTCCATAATATACCTAATACTGGCTCTCAACGTGGGATTAGTAGGGATGGACGAAAATCAAGAAACTGTTTCCTGAAGAAGAAAAAAAAAGAGAAGTTCCAGTCATGCAGCATGGCAATAAGAGCGAATTTTCAAAGAAATGTTCGTGCTGTGGTATAAAAAGATGATATAGCGAAAAACCATACCACTTTTCGTAATATTATATAATTTTTTCGTGATTTTAGCCATTTTTACCGCTTTTTGACCCGTATCAAATCAAATTTGACCCACTCTTTTTTGAGCAAAATAGGTATTTTTACCATCGAGACAGTCCCTCTTCTGTCGTGAATCGCACACAACGTCCCTTTAATTTCCCTGAGGCCATGGCCTTGGTTTGGTAAAAGGGCCTTGAATATAACCTCAGAAACAGGCTAACCTCCGAAACCAATAGACTTAATATAACCTGAGGTTTGAATATAACATCAGGAACCAACAGGCTAGTGGTTCTTAACCTTTAAAGCTGCCGCCCCCCTTAGGAGCTGAACATTTTTCAACGCCCGCCCTAATGTGAAAATCCCATGCGTTAGCGTACGCAAAAGGTGGAGGGATGGGGGTGTTGAAAAGAAAAAGGTATTTGAAAATATCTGTAAAACAGTTTCCAAAACATCGATGATTTATAAATTATATACCATCGCTTTAGCAATTAAATTTTATATCAATTATAGGAGGCTATCAAACCATCGTCGGATTGTTTTGATGAGGATGGTAGCGACGGAGCCTTCAACAGCTAGTCCGTGAGACTCGTAGATTTATACGACAAAAATCTTTACTTTGTTTGCCAAGGTGAACTTTTCGCAGATGTTCCTGCAAACGAGTCGGTTTCATTGCCTCATTAGATAATAACACTGCTAAACAGTGGACACATATGGGTAGGCATTTGGTGTTCGACGGTGATGAAATAAATCCGAACTTCAAATACGTTGAATTATAATACATTATTATTGGCAATTTTTTGGTTTATTATTTTCAATAATAATGAACCTTCAGAATCGATACTGAGAAAAATTAACCCCCCCCCCCTCCCACCACCTCAAAATTTGATGGTTTGCGTTTCAAGGTATGTAGGTACGTAGAATCTGCAAATAGATTTAAAAAACGCCTGCCAATTCGAGTAGGCAGTAGGTATAGCTCCTATCTTGAATCAAATGAACGTACAGAATAGTTTGGTAGGTTAATTTTGATACGGCACTATCTGCGATCCAACCCGCGTGTACCCTCAACATTTCAGCTCTCTACGACTATTTTTCACGTAGTTAGCTAAGCGTTACAAGGAAATGATCAACATTTCATGTTCACGCATGCGCAGACGAAAGTTACACTGCGATTCCAATGAAATTCATATGGAGCTATTAATTAGTATTATTCCTGATCGACCCTCAAAGTTTGAACTCATTTAAACGATATTTAAGGTACGTTTGCGCATGCGCAGACGAAAATATTTCCACGATTTTGAAACGGCACCATCTGCGATCCAACCCGCGTGTACCCTCAAAATTTCAGCTCTCTACGACTATTTTTCACGTAGTTAGCTAAGCGTTACAAGGAAATGGTCAACATTTCATGTTCGCGCATGCGCAGACGAAAGTTACAGTACGATTCCAATGAAATTCATATGGAACAAACAAAGTATTATTCCTGATCAACCCTCAAAGTTTGAACTCATTTCAAAGATATTTAACATAGTTATGGGCGTTTCAAGTATTTACGTTTTCGCATGCGCAGACGAAAATATTTCCATGATTTTGAAATGGGAACATCTGCGATCAAACCCGCGCTTATCCTCAATATTTCAGCTTTCTACGACTATTTGTCGGGTAGTTAGAAGCGTTACAATAAAATGGTCAACATTTCATGTTCGCGCATGCGCAGACGAAAGTTACAGTACGATTCCAATGAAATTCATACGGAACTATTAAAGTATTATTCCTGATCGACCCTCAAAGTTTAAACTCATTTCGACGATAGGTATTTAAGTTGACGTAATTATGGTCGTTTCAAGTATTTCATGTTTGCGCACGCCCAGACGAATGTTACAGTAATTTTTTCAATTATTTTGGTAGGAGAACATATATTATTATGTGACCCAACCCGCACTACCCTTCAAATTTCAGTCCATTTCGACCATTATTTCGGGTACCTAGTTATGGGCGTTACAAGGAATAAATCACAGACAGACCCGGAACCAAAAATGTTCCTTCATGTCTGAAACGTAAAATGCGAGTGGAACCGCGCACGTGGTGTGTGTTATACCGGTTTCGGTGATCAAACCATCGCCAGTAACAAACAATAACGTAAGTTATTAATCAGTTAGTTATTAGTTAATTTAGTTAAATTAATTAGTTACTAATTAGTTAAACTTAATAAGTTATTGTTTGTTACTGACGATGGTTTGATCACCAAACCGGTATAAGTGTTTTTCCCGTTTTTTGCGTGTATTAGACTATTTTTTCAATAACTCCGTTTTTCTTTGCGAGTGGAAATTTTCATTTTGGAGGGCATCAATTTTTTTCGACTCTTGCACGAATACAAAGCTTCCCTACCTTTGGTAGCGAGGAAGCAAAAATCTGCCGTACTTTTCTCAGTCAGTGGCCATGATCCAAAATCAATGAAGTTTGGAATAAGTACGTAGGTCTCATTGTCAGTCCTGGTGAGAAATAAGGGGCTGCAATTTCCAGAACGCCCGTAGCTTGAAAACATTCAGTAAAAGGTTATGCTTTTTGTTTTTACATTTTTAATTTGATCTCGAACGTGCGGATTTTTTTAGACCACCCGGAGCATTGTAAGTCCAGCCTTTCTTTCACAGTGAGGCCCTGAAGTTCGGACCGAAAACAGGAACAGTACCTAACGACGCGAACGAAATCCCCCTCAGGATACAGGGGTCAAAAAATAAAACATGTTGGGTTCCTCACTCTTATTGTAACATGGTCGTATAGAATCAGTTGGTAAAACTATTGGTAAAATATCGATTTTTGATTATATCTCTACTGTAGAGCTACCACTGGTCCGACCGCGTTGAAATTCATAGGGGGCCGTCTAAGAGCCTACGCGAACAATCCCTGGAAATTTCACTAAAATTGGTCAAGCAGTTAGTTCCGGAGTTTTGCCTGTGATAACAACATCCAACACATAATCCCCACCTGCCCTCCAAAACTTAGCGCATTAGGACTATTTCTAGAGTAGTTATGGGCTCTACTAGGACTTCAAGTTTGCGCATGCGAAGACGAAAGTTACTGTACTTCATCAATGACTTCCCTGACGGGACTATCTGTGGCCCAACTCCCACCTACCCCCCAAACCTCATCACTTCACGACGATTTCTAGGGTAGTTGTGGGTTCCAGAAGGATGCCACGTTGACGCACGCGCAGACGAATGTTACAGTACTTTTTCAATGAATTTGATAACAGACTATCTGCGCTCCAACCCGCGCTTGTCCTCCAAATTTCAACACACTACGTCTATGGTTTCGGGTAGTTATGGGCGTTACAAGGAATTGCCAAACATTATGTGTTTGCGCATGCGCATCCGAATGTTACAGTCCGAATTTGATGGAAACGATAGGGAACCATCAGGGTACCATTCTGCATCTACCGGAACTTTCAGCTCTTTTCGACCATTTCTAGCGTACTTAATAGCTTTACAATAATTTCACGTTTGCGCATGCGCAGACGAAAACAGTACGCTTTTAATGAATTTTATGTGGGACCATCTGTGGCCAAACCAGAACTCACCCTCCGAATTTCAACTCACTACGACAATTATTTTGTATAGTTTTGCCCGGGACAAGGAATTGACCACAGACAGACGCGGAACCAAATATGTTCCTTTTTCTGAAACGTAAAATGCGAGTGGAAATTTTCATCTTGGAGGACATCATTCTGTTCGGCTCTTGCACGAATACAGAGCTTCCCTGCCTTCGTTAGTGAGGAAGCAAGAAGGAATACTGAATGGTTGGAGAAAAGAACTACCTACGATCCCCCTTCGGCCGCTCTTCACGGAAACGTAAACAAAAGACGTTCGATGAACTTGGGCCCTGGATTTATTCATTTTCATGGAATAGCTGCACTGTGATGGCCCTGGCGAGGGGATAGTACCCACCTAATGAGTTCTAGAAATAAGTCTTCCACAAAGTTATACGCTTGAGCACAAAAACACGCTCATCGCCCCCTAACGCCCAAAACAAATTCGCCGGCCATCAAGCTGGCTCGCCTCTCCACCGCACAGTGTTGAGACCTACAAATACTGTCCCTGACTCGCCAAAATGGATCAAAATGTAGCAGATGCACCAAATTCCTGTCCGGAATTATTTCCAAGGTCTACAAATTGCACGAATCTGATCTCAGCAATAAGCCAGATATAGGTACAAAATTCAACTGAGATTGAATCTAAAACAAAGAACTGAGAATTTTCCTTGCACAGATATACGATTTAGTGCAAAATCGTGTCGAAATATGTCAAATTTCAGTTTCGAATCGAGGAAACCTGGATTTTTCAAAAGGAAAGGGTTGTCACCGAACAAAATAATTTTCTACACCGAGACAAACTCCTCACACCATAAACACTGAATTGGAAGAAATTTTAAATGCCGTGGCGGCAAATTTTTAACGGAAAAACTCGTCAAAAGTAGGCAAATCTGCCTTATATCAGAAGAGAAAGACGCTGCTTAGTAAAAGTCGGTTTAAAGCTCAATTTACTGATGCCAAACACCTGAAAGTAGGTACGACAAGACCTCGTCAAATTCGATCAAAATGTAGGTACCACATTCTTGTTCGTTTCCAAAATAAAAACGAAAATGTTATTCCAAGTTGCTGACAAATTTCATGATTTTGACCTCAGCAATATGCCAGATAAAGGTATAAAATTCAACTGACTAATTAAAACAAGGCAAATCTGCTTTATATCAGAAGAGAAAGACGCTGCTTAGTGTAAGTCGGTTTAAAGCTCAATTTACTGATGCGCAAACACCTGAAACGAGGTACGACAAGACCTCGTCAAATTCGATCAAAATGTAGGTACCAAATTCCTGTTCGATTCCACACAACAAAAATCGAAAATGTTATTCCAAGTTTTTGACAAATTCCATGATTCTGACCTCAGTAATATGCCAGATAAAGGTATACAATTCAACTGACTAATCTGCTTTATATCAGAAGAGAAAGACGCTGCTTAGTGTAAGTCGGTTTAAAGTTCAATTTACTGATGCGCAAACACCTGAAAGTAGGTACGACAAGACCTCGTCAAATTCGACCAAAATGTAGGTACCAAATTCTTGTTCGATTCCAAAATAAAATCGAAAATGTTATTCCAAGTTGTTGACAAATTTCATGATTTTGACCTCAGCAATATGCCAGATAAAGGTATACAATTCAACTGACTAATCTGCTTTATATCAGAAGAGAAAGACGCTGCTTAGTGTAAGTCGGTTTAAAGTTCAATTTACTGATGCGCAAACACCTGAAAGTAGGTACGACAAGACCTCGTCAAATTCGATCAAAATGTAGGTACCAAATTCTTGTTCGTTTCCAAAATAAAAACGAAAATGTTATTCCAAGTTGCTGACAAATTTCATGATTTTGACCTCAGCAATATGCCAGATAAAGGTATAAAATTCAACTGACTAATTAAAACAAGGCAAATCTGCTTTATATCAGAAGAGAAAGACGCTGCTTAGTGTAAGTCGGTTTAAAGCTCAATTTACTGATGCGCAAACACCTGAAACGAGGTACGACAAGACCTCGTCAAATTCGATCAAAATGTAGGTACCAAATTCCTGTTCGATTCCACACAACAAAAATCGAAAATGTTATTCCAAGTTTTTGACAAATTCCATGATTCTGACCTCAGTAATATGCCAGATAAAGGTATACAATTCAACTGACTAATCTGCTTTATATCAGAAGAGAAAGACGCTGCTTAGTGTAAGTCGGTTTAAAGTTCAATTTACTGATGCGCAAACACCTGAAAGTAGGTACGACAAGACCTCGTCAAATTCGACCAAAATGTAGGTACCAAATTCTTGTTCGATTCCAAAATAAAATCGAAAATGTTATTCCAAGTTGTTGACAAATTTCATGATTTTGACCTCAGCAATATGCCAGATAAAGGTATACAATTTTTTTTTTTTTTTTTATTTTTTTTTTTTTTTAAATAAGCATTTATTCTTTCATAATTTCGTCATAACACAATATACATTTCATAAGCCAAATGCAACAGTTCCCTTTAAGAAAAATCTTGTGCTGGGAACTGGAGCGTCTTTACCCTAGTTACAATTTCCTTAACCTGGTAATTAGCAATATTATTATAATACAGTTTCCAGATAGTGCATAAAAATGTTCATAACTTCAGTTTAGAATAGATACAGTAATCATAATAACATAATTTATTTTTATTTTTTATTTTTTAAACACTGTAGGCTAACAAAAAAAAAACATATAACAAAAAAACGTATAGTATACTAAAATAGTACACCTTGATTAATTTTTTAAATAAATGCAAAGGTAGTTTTTCTTGTTTCACAAGGTCATGTGGAAGTAAGTTATATAATATAATCCCTTTGTGAAAATATAGTCTTTGAGCTGATGTAGTTTTCAGTTTAAAAGCTTTCAGCGTTACTTTGCCCGCGCTCCGTGTGCCAACCTCAACCCTCTCTAATTTATCTTCTATATATTTTTTGTGAGTATAAATCAAAGTGGTTTTCTCTATTAGATTAAAAATGTCAATAACTTTAAATTCTCGAAATAATAAATTAGTAGACTAATCAACTGACTAATCTGCTTTATATCAGAAGAGAAAGACGCTGCTTAGTGTAAGTCGGTTTAAAGCTCAATTTACTGATGCGCAAACACCTGAAAGTAGGTACGACAAGACCTCGTCAAATTCGATCAAAATGTAGGTACCAAATTCCTGTTCGATTCCGAAAGGTCGATAATAACAATTAGGTCCAAGGTTTTCGCAAATTTCATGATTCTGACCACAGCAATAGGCCCAGATAAATGTACAAAATTCATCAGACTAATGTAAATCGCTGTTCTGGAAGGAAGTTTTCTTGCTGTTTTGGCGGAAAAAGCGGGTAAAAATACATGGGATTTCAGTTTCAAATCGAGGAAAGCTTGATTTATAAAAGGAGAAGTGTTGACACTGGAAAAAATCTTCTACACAAATGCAAGGACTCCTCACACCACAGGTAAACACTGAATGGGAAGATGATTAGTTGAAATGCCGTGGCGACAAATTTTCTACCTGAAATTGGTCAAAAGTTCTCTAATCCGCCAATATCACAAGAGAAAAAGGCTGCTTAGACTGGAAAGTCGGTTAGCCCAAGTGGTGCAACACCAGAAAGTAGGTACGACAAGAACTCGTCAAATTGGATCAAAATATGGGCAAAAAATTCCTGGCCGATTCCAAAACGCCGTTTAGTTTGATGATGTTACTGATTTCATGATTTTGAGCCAGATAATTATAATATGTCGCACATTCAGCGGATCTAAACCCCTGTTTTGGGAGGAATTTTCCTTGCTCAGATCAATGTTTTTGCGCGAAATCGGGTCGAAATATATAAAATTTCAGATTCAAATCGCGGAAAGCTTGAATTATCAAAGGAAAAGCGTTGAAACCGGAAAAAATCATCTCCCACACGAAGACAAAGACTCCTTAACACGATAAAACACTGAATTGAAAGAAATCTGCAAGGCCGAGGCGGCAAATTTTCATGCCAAAACTCGTCGAAAGTAGTCAAATCGGCCTTGAATCACATTAGACAGACGCTACTCAGTACGAAAAGTCGGTTTAAAGCTCAATTTACTGAAGCATAAACACCTGCAAGTACGACAAGAAGTCGTCAATGTGGATCAAAATGTAGGTACGAAAAATTCCTTTTCGATTTCATAACGTCGAAAATAACGTTTAGTTCCAAGTTTTCACAAATTTCATGATTCTGAGCTCAGCAATTCACCTACGTAATATAAGACGTGTTTTGCGAGGAATTTTCCTTGCTCAGATCAACATTTTTGGACACAATCGGGTCGAAATAAATCAAATTTCATGTTCAAATCGAGGAAGATTAATCAAAATAAAGTGTGCCGATGCCGGATAAAAGCATCAACTAAGTACATCCCCCAGGAAAAAGACTCCTCACACCATAAACACCAAACTGGAAGAAATTTGAAATGCGGATGCCTCAAATTTACAACCCGAAAAGTCCCGTCAAAAGTTCTCGACCTGAAAGTACAAGACCTCGTCAAATTAGAACAAAACGCCGGTACCAAATTTCTGTTCAATTCCAAAACGTCGGAAATGGCGATTACTTCCAAGCTGACTAAGTGCACGGTTCTGAGCTCAGCGATAAGCCAGATAGAGATACAAAATTTAGCTAAACTAAAACGCGGTTTTGGGAGGAATTTTCCTTGCTATATCAACGTGTGAAGTATAACTAGGAGATATAGCAAATGTGTATGTGCAAGATGATATTGATCAAAATGAGCATTTTCTCCTTGAAAAATCAAGCTTCCCTCTATTTAAAAACCCCAAATTTGCATATATCGGTATAGACTATATACTGGTAGGTACATAGGTATAGATTAATGGAATTTAGTGCCTTTATCTGGCCTACTGCTGAGTTCAGTATCATGAAATTTGTCAAACCCTTGGAAGTAATTGTTATTTTCGACGTTTTGGAATCGAAAGGAATTTGATAAAGCTATTTACAAGTGTTCTTGGTTCGTGATCATTCGAGCTTCAATTTGACATTCCACCACATTTGAGAACATTTGATCAGTTTTGGGTTTCAACAAAATACTTCCAAATCACTGTTCCTGAGGTGTTTAGTCTTCGTCATCGTTTAGAATATGATTTTGTAGGAAGTCAACATTTTTCCTATAAAAATCAAGCTTTGCTCGATTTGAAACTAAGGTAATATTTTGGTTTATTATTTTTAATAATAAACCACCACCACCATGAAAGCCATGAAAGTGAATTTAAATGCAAAAGAAATTTTTATGATATACCGAAGTAGTGGAATAAAATCATTAATATAATTTGTATACAATTACAAATAATTACAATAAAAACAAACGGAATAACCGAAATAACATGGATTGGATTGTTTTTTAAAACTAACTACAATTTTATGTATATGGAAATCAATTTTTTTTGTAATGCTCATTTTACTATCCGACTAGTTGGTGGAGATTGCAGGTTAAAAAGGAACTAGGTACAGGAGCTTGGGCCTTTGATACGTTACAACCAACAAACCTTTTGGGGCAGGATAAATATATAGGTATATATATATATATTTGGTTTTCTAGTGGATTAGTGTAAGGATTGTGTTTTTTGGGGTACCCATGGTCTATTTAGAAAGAATTTCATTATTTTTAATTTTACCTACAGTTTTGTCGTACCTGCAGTTTGATGCTACAAATTGAACCCTACCTATTTAAATTGGCATTTAATTACAAAGGAAATAGCCTGGTAATACCTACTTTATAATAAGTAAACACAAGTAACGAATTAGTAAGTAGGTACCTTTAGTTGTGGAAGATCTAGGGATGAAGGTGGTAGAACCCAAATTGTAGCACTAAACAATGGAGGATGGACTGGGGTCCTTGAGGCACCCAGGCATGTTTCAACTGGCCCTATCACGTCGCGGTTAAATCAGTGGGTCATACTGAGGCGATTCGAGGAGAAAACACTCAAAAACGTGTAAGCAATTTAGCCCAGGAATACAATAATTGTTGAAAATGAATTTTGAAGAAGAACTGCCACAGACCTACCACCCTTCGCGGACCTGAGCAGACTGAGTGACTGAGACTGACTGCAGCGTTGCTGTTGCCAGGTCCCCCCCCCCCCCCAGGACCAAGCTATTGCACCAGACTCTCAAAATTATCGCACTTCAAGAAAAATTATCGTACAACACATAATCCAGCAAGGATAGTATACAAAATTAATTTCAATGCATGCAAAATTTACGAAAGGAAGTAGAAGTAGGATTGGAATCCTACCCCTGCATTATACTACAAAACGATAATTTATTATCTTTTGGACTGATCAGAAAGGGGAAGGCCTGTGGGGAACTGGGGAACAACCCTGGTAGACAGGTAGGGATGGGCTCCTTTTCTTTCTACCTGAGCACTGTTGTTGGGTTCTTACTTGTTTCTGAAGCTCACCTACTTTGTTAAAATGATCTGCTGGAAATTGTGTTTGTCACAGGAGCCTCGATTCCTCAACTTAGATTCGTACTTGGAACGATGAAAACAAGTGGTGTCCCCATTCACTTCCGCCTCCTACCATTATTTGCTCTTCTAAGAAGCTGAAACCTACCTGGGAGGGCCTACAAGGGTTCATACTCATCATCAAGGGTCTGAAAAGCGCCAGTTTGGAACATAATATCTAGTTTAGAAAATCATGTGCCTACCGATGTACACCCCCTTCAAGTAAATAGTTTCAATACCTAATAATTTGGTTCAAAAATGATTTATGATTATAATCCGTCACTTCAGAATTACTGAAGAAATATCTGGGGATTTACGCGAACAGACCTATCATACGCTATCCAGGTTAAATCTGTCCTGGGAAAAAACTAAGCCTAATATAATTAATTATATACATCTATCCCTAAGACGAAATATAGTATAATATAGTAGCATGGGGTTCTATAGCAGCAGACTGTCACGTAAAAACATCCCTTAGAATAGGGCATGTTTAATTACTGTGGACTTCCCTTATGGTGGTGGTCATTCTCATCCATTGCAGATCGTACGTATATATCGAATTATTATATGAGTAAGCTGATCTATGATGATGATGAATTCATTGTGCAATTTAATTACTAATTTCATGACCAGTGACGCGATATGAATCGCTTAACATGTTTGACTACCTATATTAGAGTAGTTGATGTTACCGTCATAACAATGCCCCAAGAATTGTGAATAAGTTGATTGATTGATCTAAGATTAGGTTGCTAGGTACCCACCTATAGTTTCTTATATAGGTACGTATGTCTTATGGCAGCTTCAAAAGACATAAACCATAAGTATGTACCTATTTTTACTACAGACAATTTTCTCACTAGACTACCGTATACCAACTTCTGAATTATAGAAGACAACTAAGGTACCCAGTTCACCCCTCCATCCTACACAGTATTAGAAAATTTTATTTACATCAAACTTTATTTATATTTATTCCACAAAACAATGTGCATATATAGCATTTCCAAGTCAAATTCAACCTTTTCCAAGTCAAATCCAACCTTTTCCAACTCAAATCCAACCTTTTCCAACTCAAATCCAACCTTTTCCAAGTCAAATTCAACCTTTTCCAAGTCAAATTCAACCTTTTCCAAAACAAATTCAACCTTTTCCAAGTCAAATTCAACCTTTTCACCGAAATTACGAAAAATACGCACAAGCCCTAAACGTAGTACCAAATGCTTGTCTGTGATTGGGGACTGGGCTGAAAACAATACTCCAAACGCAGTAGGTTGGTACCTATACATAAAACAAAATCATGTTTTATTAAAAAAGAAATCAACAAAAAATATAGGTAATTAAAAGAAAATCAACATTTCTTTGAAAGAAAAACTCTTCTCTCTTCTTTACATAATTAATATTTTAAAAGTCTTAAAATTAAAAATCTTACTTGTAGAAAGTCTATCTTCGATTTTTTTCACTTAAAAAAAAAAGTACAGGTAGGTACTTTTGTGAAATACGAGTAGGTACTTGTAATAAATTGACAAAAAATATGACATCAGTGGAGAGGCTGTCCAACTGACGCTTTAGGGAGCAGGAGCATCATGTCCATAAAATAGTTAGTACAATCTGTAGCTGTAATTGACGATGCATTGAATGATGACTGAATTGATGATCTGTGCGATGAATCACAGTCATCATTCAATGCATCGTCAATTACAGCTACAGATTGTACTAACTATTTTATGGACATGATGCTCCTGCTCCCTAAAGCGTCAGTTGGACAGCCTCTCCACTGATGTCATATTTTTTGTCAATTTATTACAAGTACCTACTCGTATTTCACAAAAGTACCTACCTGTACTTTTTTTTTTAAGTGAAAAAAATCGAAGATAGACTTTCTACAAGTAAGATTTTTAATTTTAAGACTTTTAAAATATTAATTATGTAAAGAAGAGAGAAGAGTTTTTCTTTCAAAGAAATGTTGATTTTCTTTTAATTACCTATATTTTTTGTTGATTTCTTTTTTAATAAAACATGATTTTGTTTTATGTATAGGTACCAACCTACTGCGTTTGGAGTATTGTTTTCAGCCCAGTCCCCAATCACAGACAAGCATTTGGTACTACGTTTAGGGCTTGTGCGTATTTTTCGTAATTTCGGTGAAAAGGTTGAATTTGACTTGGAAAAGGTTGAATTTGTTTTGGAAAAGGTTGAATTTGACTTGGAAAAGGTTGAATTTGACTTGGAAAAGGTTGGATTTGAGTTGGAAAAGGTTGGATTTGAGTTGGAAAAGGTTGGAAAAGGTTGGATTTGACTTGGAAAAGGTTGAATTTGACTTTGAAATGCTATATTTCAACCACCGAAATGAATTACAACACTAGACAAAATCATTCACTTGCAGAACCTTTTTGTAATACGAAAATTACTCAAAGAAGTACCTATTAAGATTCATTGGATCTAAAATATACACCCTATTACCCTGCCAAAGTAGAAAGACACGGGGAAAAATAGTTATCTGAAATAGACAGTTTTATTTAAAAAATATACTCATACCTGTCATGACCGTATTGTGAACAGTACCTACCCAAACACTAACAACCATAAATTAAACAGATGCCAGAATATAAGGCAATCATAACACTAACAACCATAAAAGGACTGAATTAAACAGTACGAAAGAGATTAACATAGACTAGCTGATTAACAAAATGACAACTGGGTACCTAAATGACTGGCCAGTTAAATAATTCTATAAGAACTGCCCAAGCACAGCCCCCAAGGCCTTATGGGATTTCCAAAAACGACTAACTAATTCTAAATTCTCCCAATTCTGGAAAAGTTAGAAGTTCAAACAACTACTTATTACTTATCAGAAATTGTCACAAACAAAACAGAATTTTATTCTCATAAGTAAGTATGGTTTTTCTGTCGTTATCTCGGTTTTGCAATGTTAAATTATGGAGGGTTTCAAAGAATAAGAACGGAGTTATTGAAAGGTTGTCTATTTTCACTAGTACACGAAAAATACGCAGTTATACTGGTTTCGGTGATCAAAACCATCGTCAGTAACAAACAATAATTGAAAGCATTGGTGATAGGTGACCTTATAAATAGTCCCAAAAAGTGAAAGGTGGTCGATTGGAATTGGTTGTGAAGATAAAAGTAGAAGGAAGCAAAGTGAAGGATCGACTCTGATAGGCCATGGAAGTGAATGCCAAAAAAAGTGAAAGGAAGGTAGGGTAGAAAGGTGGGAGTGGGGGGTTTTAAAACATTACAGAAATTAATGCAACAGTGGAGAAAAACTTGAAGGAATTATATCATTCAAAGGTTTACCCAACATACTATTAATAATTTCGAGTTTTTCGAGTACCTACATCCAACATGCTCCCTTTCAGGCAGAAATGAAGGAACTCAACACCCTATCTATCTGTAATATCAAAATTGAAGCTTTGACCGGATTCATTCAAGTGACGTGCAAAGGCCGAATCAACCTTATTATCCCTGAAATCTTTTTCATGTTCCTTTATCCTTTCTCTAAATTTCCAACCAGTTTGACCACAATAGTCAAATCCACAAGAACACTTTAATTTATAAACACCACTTTTATCTTGAACATTATTTTTATCTTAAACTGAACTTAATGAAGATCTGAGATTATTTTTTAGTTTTAGCGAATTTTCAAAGAAAATGAAGCTATTGCAATGGCTTCGAAATTTAAATAATATAAATTTTTGGAAATTTTCTTCATAGAAATCCGTTTCAGACCATTCTAAAACGATTCCTGAAATTTAACACTTTTAGCGAATTTTCAAAGAAAATGAAGCTATTGCAATGGCTTCGAAATTTAAATAATATAAATTTTTGGAAATTTTCTTCATAGAAATCCGTTTCAGACCATTCTAAAACGATTCCTGAAATTTAACACTTTTTTATATGTATATATATATATATATTTATTTATATATGTGTCACTCCAGACGATAACTCTCGATAGAATTGAGATAAACAGCTCAAATTTGCACAAAAAATCTATCTTGTCAATCGAAAGGCTAAGTTCGAAGATGGGCGAAATTGGCCTACTCTAAGGAGGGTTTTGGCGCATTTAAAGTGCGCAAAAATTACCCAAAAATCCCCAAAATGTTATTTTCCAACAAGTGACCCCTCATTTTAAAGGTTTTTGCACGCTGAACACGATGGTGGAATCGGATTTTAGATATCTTGATCCGTTCTCAAATTAGAGCATTTAAAGTGCGCAAAAATTACCTAAAAATCCCCAAAATGTTATTTTCCAACAAGTGACCCCTCATTTTAAAGGTTTTTGCACGCTGAACACGATGGTGGAATCGGATTTTAGATATCTTGATCCGTTCTCAAATTAGAGCATTTAAAGTGCGCAAAAATTACCCAAAAATCCCCAAAATGTTATTTTCTAACAAGTGACCCCTCATTTTAAAGGTTTTTGCACGCTGAACACGATAGTGAAATCGGATTTTAGATATCTAAATCCGTTCTTAAATTAGAGCATTTAAAGTGCGCAAAAATTACCCAAAACTAGGATAATCTTTAAACTCTTACCCCCACCCCCTTAGAGTGGTCAGATTGAAAAATGTGAGAAGTATTAATTGAAGACGAGAGTTCGAAGCAAAAAAGGGGGAGGCAAACGATTAGTACAACTCCTTGAATTTACCCACAGCGATCAAATAAATAAGCACTTAGTACAATTACGTAATAAACAAACGGTAGAATCAGGATGGACAAAACGTACAAATTAAAATAAATACGAAGAGAATATACATAGAAAACCAAATTTTAGACCGAAGTTTTCCTTTATTCAAAACCATAGCCATTAATTCGAATATTTCTTTGAAAATTCGCTCATTAAGTCATGCTGCATGACTGATTTTTTTTTTTATATGTATATATATATTTATATATATATGTGTCACTCCAGACGATAACTCTCGATAGAATTGAGATAAACAGCTCAAATTTGCACAAAAAATCTATCTTGGCAATCGAAAGGCTAAGTTCGAAGATGGGCGAAATTGGCCTACTCTAAGGAGGGTTTTGGCGCATTTAAAGTGCGCAAAAATTACCCAAAAATCCCCAAAATGTTATTTTCCAACAAGTGACCCCTCATTTTAAAGGTTTTTGCACGCTGAACACGATGGTGGAATCGGATTTTAGATATCTTGATCCGTTCTCAAATTAGAGCATTTAAAGTGCGCAAAAATTACCCAAAAATCCCCAAAATGTTATTTTCTAACAAGTGACCCCTCATTTTAAAGGTTTTTGCACGCTGAACACGATGGTGAAATCGGATTTTAGATATCTAAATCCGTTCTTAAATTAGAGCATTTAAAGTGCGCAAAAATTACCCAAAACTAGGATAATCTTTAAACTCTTACCCCCCCCCCCCCCCCCCCCCACACCCCCTTAGAGTGGTCAGATTGAAAAATGTGAGAAGTATTAATTGAAGACGAGAGTTCGAAGCAAAAAAGGGGGAGGCAAACGATTAGTACAACTCCTTGAATTTCCCATTTGACATATAATTGTTATGATACCTTCATAGATAGACAAGTACCGGCCCACGTATTACTAGAAGGAAGACGAAAGAAAAAATCTATTTCAAATTATTCAATTTAGGTACTAACAGTAGGAGGAAGAAGGTTAGGTAGGTATCATCAATTTATTATCAGTATCATACGAATATTTGATATTCAAAGGTAGGTAGGTACTTAACATGATAAAAATAATATCAATGAAGAAGGAAGGATCTACCTACCTAGTAGAGCAAATCTTGAACTGGTTTTAGATACCAGGCCTGAAATCGTAGTCAAGAGGAAAGGCCATTCAGAAGGAACAAGGAATCTACTCATAACAAACGGTAGAATCAGGATGGACAAAACGTACAAATTAAAATAAATACGAAGAGAATATACATAGAAAACCAAATTTTAGACCGAAGTTTTCCTTTATTCAAAACCATAGCCATTAATTCGAATATTTCTTTGAAAATTCGCTCATTAAGTCATGCTGCATGACTTGTTTTTTTACTTTGAACCCTACAGAAGTTAATATTTTACCAATTTTTGTCCGAAAATTTTCTATTATACGGTATACTGATCCAAATCCTCCTCAGTCGTAGCTTCCCTAACTACATAGTTTGAAACTCCTTCCCTACTCTTTTTTTCTAATAACCCTGTTCCATATTGCATCAATGAGATCTCCCTCACAGCCATTACTCACCGCTATACTTTTAATAGTTAACTTTTCTTTAGCTCAGTTCCATTCACTCACTGGTATTGATAAAGTCTCATACTATGGACTACACGATGATTGAAGTACGATGAATGGTAATCTCGATATCTTTCCTATATATGGAAAACTCACGTTTTCCATTAGGTATTCAACGAAATGGAAAGATCAAGAAAATGTAGGTGATTACATCAGATTCTGAGGTGACGTTATGAATGGACCCACGTTATCAAATTTTGTATGATATGAACCAAGTTGTCTATCAGTCCCTTTCCAAAGAACGATGATATCGTCCTATGTATCTGTACCAATAAAGGATCTATCTGATTTACATTTTTGGAAAATTATTTTTCAAGAAAATCCACAAAAATATCTGCAAGCAATGGAGATAGTGGAGGTCCCATTGCAACCCCTGGTTGAGTATAGTATTCCCCACCGAACAAGAAATAATTCTGATCCAAACAGGCAGGCATTAAATTACACAATTCATCTTTTTCGAACACATTTAAATTAGAATCGTGAATCAACCTATTAATAAAATCTTTACATTTTTATAGTGAGTTTTTGCAAGCCACTAACGTGCTACGCAGACCCTCCTCGTGACGTCAGGGTACGTGAGAATGAGGGTGCGTGACTACGTATGACGTGAAACTGCCCACGTCTGCGTCCTACGTAGGAAACTAACGTTGCGCTCCAACCAAATTCATATCCTTCCCAAGTTGTAACCAAAAACCGATTCCGAGTGACAAGGACGTTCCTATTCTACCTACTGAAAATTACCTCAAATTTATGTATCTCGTTGCGATAAATCGTCATCCGCTGGACGTGCATAGTCGCTGTAAATTCTGATATTTACGAACGTATAAAAATTTTTGACTTCAGCAGTTTTCATCTATGGGATCATCGTCGTATTTCGCAGAATCACCTGTGTCCCTCTCATTAGAAAGGGCACGTTCTAGGTTCCACGATTCTTGGGTGAAAATGTTGACTCCAATTTTCCTCCCTACGAGTTTTAATTGCACTCAGAATATAAATTACCCTATTTTTCAATATGTACCTGTTAATTCCTAATATCTGAATACCTACTTACCTACCTAGTAGTCCGGAACACAATCAGTAATTTCATCGCTACTTTTACATCATTCTACTGATCATTATTACTAGCTACTCTTTCTACTTTTACCTGATTTTGCAGGGAATTCAGAAATATTGGTAATGTCTAGTTTGGGACTTAGAAGAAAGTTGACAAAAAAAATTTCATTTCATACAACAATCTTTTGTTTATTCTTTAGCTCAAGTAGTCTTCGAGAGGTGGCGGATTAACAGAAAAATAGTCGGATGTTTGACTACCATATGGCAGTTCGTAAGCTCTGACCACTGCCTTACATCAAAAGCACTTTGTAAGGTCCTCTGTATCGGCGTTTTCCGTTCACCGAGAGCGAGGAAATAGGCTTCTATAGCTCTATTGACTACTTCCCATTCCACCAGACCGGCAGCAACAAAATCTTCAGTAATGTCCATTTTTGATGGTCGAAACCGAAGAAAATTTAAAATGAAGAGAAACGAGCGAAAATCGAAAGCAAACTTTGAGGAAAGGTTTAGCGTGACTCCCTATACTTGACGTGACTCGAATCGACACGTACACCCTCTTCGGAACCTACGTACGACTTCAAAAAAAGTTAGCCTCTTGAAATGCTCGCTCTAGGCCAAAGTCACGTAGCCTGTAACGTCGTGGGCTGCAAAAACTCTAATATTGGTATAAATGACAGTAGTATTGTCTCCGGTGTTGATTTTTCGTCACAAATGCTCGAGGGGCCACTGAGGACGTGTACCGTATTTCAAGCCTCGGGACCATCAGGTTCCGGAGTTATGGAAGTCTGAAAATCGCTATTTTCCAGTTTCTTAGTTCTTTGTTCTCGTTCTTCGTCAAGGCTACACGGACATACCGGATCGAGCTAAATTTTGCACACATATTCGTTACGCTCCAAGGAAGTTCCTTATGTCACTTACAGAGGGGCCTTACAGAGGGGTTTAAGAGCTGAAAGAAAAACGGAGTTATTGAAAAATAGTCTATTTCCACTAATACACGAAAAACGCAAAAAACACTGTTATACCGGTTTCGGTGATCAAACCATCGTCAGTAACACACAATAACTGAAGGCATGTTGGAGAGGAGACCTTATATATAGTCACAAAGTGAAATGTGGTCGATTGGGATTGGTTGTGAAAAAGAATGGTGAAGGGAACAGAGGGAGGGTGGTCGAATCTGATTGGTTGTGAAGAAGAATGGTGAAGGGAACAAAGGAAGGGGGTCGATTCTGATTGGCCCAGGAAGAGAATGCCAAAAAGTGAAACGAACATGAGGTGATAGGGAGGTGAAGAGTGGGGGGGGGAAGAGGGGTGGAACCAAGCTATTACAGAAATGAATGCAATAATGGAGAAAAACTTAAAGGAACTACATCATTCAAAGATTTACCCAACCTATCACTCTTAATAATTTCGAATTTTTCAAGTACATCCAACATGCTCCCTTTTGGGCAAAAATGAAGATATTCAATGAACTGTCTGTCTGCAAGATCAAAATTGAAGCTATGACTGGATTCATTCAAGTGACGTGCAAAGGCCGAATCACCCTTATTATCCCTGAAATCTTTTTCATGTTCCTTTATTCTTTCTCTAAACTTCCTACCAGTTTGACCACAATAGTCAAGCCCACAAGAACACTTTAATTTATAAACACCACTTTTATCTTGAACATTAATTTTATCTTTAACTGAACTTAATGAAGATTTGAGATTATGTTTAGTTTTATATCCTACTTTGAACCCTTTAGAAGTTAATATTTTACCAATTTTATCCGAAATTTTTCCGTAATACGGTATACTGATCCAAATTTTTTCCTCAGTCGTAGCTTCCCTAACTAGGTTTGAAACTCCTTCCCTACTCTTTTTTCTAAGAACCCTATTCCATATTGTATCAATGAGATCTCCCCCATAGCCATTACTCGCCGCTATACTTTTAATAGTTAACTTTTCTTTAGCTAAATTCTGTTCACTCATTGGTATAGATAAAGCTCTGTTAGTCATACTATGGAAAGCAGCATGTTTGTGGACTACTGGATGATTTGAAGTACTATGAATGGTAATATCGCTGTAAGTATCTTTCCTATATATGGAAAACTCATGTTTTCCATTATTCAACGAAATGGAAAGATCAAGAAAATTTAGGTGATTAGATCCGAATTCTAAGGTAAAGTTAATGAATGGATCTACGTTATTAATTTGTGTATGATATGAACCAAGTTGTCTTTCAGTCCCTTTCCAAAGAATGATGATATCGTCTACATATCTATACCAATAAAGGAGGCTATCTGATTTACATTTTCGGAAAATTTGTTTTTCAAGAAAATCCATGTAAATATCTGCAAGCAATGGAGACAATGGAGATCCCATTGCAACCCCTGGTTGAGTACCTATAGTATTTCCCATCGAACAAAAAATAATTCTGATCCATACAGACAGACATTAAAGTACACAATTCATCTTTTTCAAACAAATTTAAATTAGAATCGTGAATCAACCCATTAACAACATCTTTACATCTATCAACATTAATGTTGGTAAAGAGGCTGACCACGTCAAAAGAAGCAAGTTTAGCATTTGGAGGCACTTGAATATCCTTAATTTTGCTAACCAAATCGTAAGAATTTAGAACAGTATTTTGTGGTCGAAATTTAATTTTGCTTCTAAACAAACTATTCAACTTTTTAGCCAACTTATAAGCAGGAGCACCAATGTATGATACAACTGGTCTCATTGGTGCTCCTACCTTATGAATTTTTGGCAGACAAGACAACCTAGGTGCATGCGGATTCATTTCTATAAAGCCTGGTTTGTACATATTTTTAAGGATATTTTCAGACTTACTAACTACTTTCCTACCAATTTTTTGAAATTTATCAGTTGGGTCTGATGGCAGTGGTTTACAATTATTTTCATTCAAAAAATTAACAGTTTTGGCAACATAATCAGTTTTTGTCATAATGACTGTAGTATTACCTTTATTTGCCTTAAGGGCTACAAGCTTCTTATCCACAAATGTCTTCCTTAATGCTGCTGCCAGTCATTCTTCCTGTCCAGGGGGTGTCGTCGCCTTCTTCAGCTCTTCTGCGCACAATGCTTTCACTACAAGCGGAAGGTACACTTCTGCTGGTTAAAAGGATATACCAGACAGGTCCTCCAGTTTCTTGAAGAAGGTAGGGCACAAAGACGGTGTAGTAGATGGCATCGGAGATCTTGGCTTCTGGGAATTCCGAAGTTGGCTGAGCTTCTGCTGAAGCAGCACCTTCTTCTTCGATCCTGTCTGCCAGGCAACATCAATAGCATACTTTTCGACGATCTACCAATCAAGATAGTCAACAGCAGCTCTTGAAACATGGAGTACAGCATCTCTCCAGCAGTGTCACGGACGCTAAACCATATTTTTGGGACTATTTATAACCAATGTGCCTTCAGTTATTGTTTGTTACTGACGATGGTTTGACCACCAAAACCGGTATAACAATGTATTTTTCGCGTAGGTACTAGTGGAAACAGACAACCTTTCGATAACTCCATTTTTGGTTTATTATTTTCAATAACGAACCTTTGGAATCGAGCTTGCAAACAAATTTTTACCCCCTCCCCTCCCATCAAAATATGATGGCTTACATTTGACACGCCTTACGTAGAATCCAAAAAATGCAATAAAAAAATTTCTGTCTGTCTGTCTTAAGCATTACGCCGTACTTCGCACTTTTTTTACTTAACATGAACCAAAATTAATGAAATTTGGTTTGTAGGTTCCGTTTGGGGTCTAGGTGGTCCTTGAAGCTCGGTACTACTGTCAGTCATCTCCATGGGGTTCAAAATAGCTGTTAAAATTTTCAGAACGCCGTAGCTCGAAAACTTTCATTTGAAGGTTATAGTTTTTTTTACGTTTTTAAATTGATATTGAACTAAAGAATGGGTCCTCCCCCCCCCCCCCCCTACCTTCTCCTCCTGAGATCAGTCTGCTTCCAGCACTTACAACGGGCGGTAGGTAGGTGGCCGATTTTTCTCAAAATTCTACTTCGAATTCCTGGACTACATTACATGTGTTTTGCTTTCTCCAGGAATCGCCTCAGTATGATCCTCCAATTTCACAGGAAATGATATGAGCAATCGAAAACTATGGGAGTGCATCAGCTTGGCCCCTGTTTATCAATTTTTTTTTTAGTGCTGCAATTTGATTTCTACCACCTTCATCCCCGGATCTTCCTCCACTAAAGGTACGTGAACTACTTTGTTATTTGGATTTATCGTAGGCAATATTTCTTCATAAAATTATAAAGTCCGGGGTAATAACCATGGACCATTTGAACCCACTTAGGTATTACAGCAAAGGTATGTAGGTAGATGTTTTTCAAAAAAAGTACTTTGTGTCTTGTTGCAAACTGGTGCATTACAAAACCTTGACGACAGTTTTTATGAAACTGCTTCTTGGCTTTTTCTAGTTATCAGCTTTAACCGATGAAAACAACAACTAGGTCAAGTATTAGGTCAAATATCGGTGGTTTTTAGGAAACTTCAGATCACATTTGCCCAAGTCGAATTGAACAGTTGGAAAGAGCAAAGCACCATACCCAAGTTAGGTAGGTACTTGTAAGGATGAAAACATCAACTAGGTCAAGTATTAGTAGGTCAACTATTGGTGGTTTTTTAGGAAGCTCCAGATCACATTTAACCAGTTCCAATGGAATAGTTGGAAAGAGCAGAGTACCAACCTAAATCAGAAAGGTCGAGGCTTTATTACCAAACCCAAATTAAGTAGGTACTTGTAATGATGGAAACACCAACTAGGTCAAGTATTAGTAGGTAAACTATTGGTGTTTTTGGGAAACTCCAGCTCAGATTTGACCAGTTTCAACCGAATAGTTGGAAAGAGCCGAGTACCAACCTAAATCAGAAGGATCGAGGCTTTGGTCCACATCGAAATTAGGTAGGTACTCGTAAAGATGAAAACATCAACTAGGTCAAGTATTAGGTCAACTATCGGTGGTCTTTAGGAAACTCCAGATCACATTCGGCCAATTCCAATGGAATAGTAGGAAACAGCCGAGTTGCAACCGAAATCAGAAGGATCGAGGCTTTGGTACCACATCAAAATTTGGTGGGTACTCGTAAAGATGAAAACATCAACTAGGTCAAGTATTAGTAGGTCAACTATCAGTGGTTTTTAGGAAACTCTAGATCAGATTTGACCAGTTTCAATTGAATAGTTGGAAAGAGCCGAGTACCAACCTAAATCAGAAGGATCGAGGCTTTGGTACCAAACCCAAGTTAGGTAGGTACTCATAAAGATGAAAACATCAACTAGGTCAAGTATTAGATCAACTATCGGTGGTTTTTAGGAAACTCCAGATCAGATTTGACCAGTTTCAATCGAATAGCTGGAAAAGCCAAGTTCCAACCTGTCAGAAGGATGAGGCTTTGGTACCACAACCAAATTAGGTACCTACATGCTCGTAACGATGAAAACGCCAGCTAGGTCAAGTATTAGTAGGTCAACTACTGGCGGTTTTTAGGAAATTCCAGATCACGTTTGACCAATTCCGCTGATGATGCTGACCAATGAGATGTACAACCTTTCTCACTTCGGTGTGTACCTTTCTCCCGGTGTTAGGCGGGGCCCTCCGGCAGAAGACGAAAGTCAGTTAACCGGAGGGCTCACTTGCCATTTTAACATCATTCCACATGTACTTTCAAATGCAGGGGCGCCCATAAGGCCACTGCCCTGGCACCCAGAAACACTGAGGTAAAAAAAACTCAACCATGTGTTCAGTTGGCATTTCAATTTCCCTCCGTAAACTGTACCTAGCATTTTTCACAAAGTTCAACAGCGACTCGACAGAGTTCTCTGGCTATGGATATTCAATATGTGGTTCCGTCATGTTGGCTCCCTGTAGCTCCACAGACGGAGCATGTTATCAGAATATAGTGACAGTAATCGAAATCGAAACCTAGGCTCCTGAAACTGGCAGGTCCTGGGACCTGGTGTCGCCATGGCAACCGAGAAAAGTGGCCCGTCCACGCAAGCTCAATCGAGTAAGGGCCGATTTCACCAACATTTTTAATCAAGGTTAGACGATCCTAATCACGATTTACGTTGCTTAATCATGGTTAACAGAACTGTTCGATTCCACCACACTCGGTTTAGCATTAACCATGATTAAGAACTAATCGGCCGATTTTGGTCGATTAGCGTTCTTAACCACAATTAGACAACCATTTTGGTTTATCATGCAACGAAACTACGTCAAATACGTCTTTCTTATAGTGATTTCGGTATTATATTTACACCTGCGATGCCTCGCGCATTAGTGCGTGCTTTCGAATTATCATTCCAAGATGAAGATGATACTGTCGACCATCCTAAATAGACAAGGGAAAGCAGTGAAGATTTCATCGACTTTTCAATGCGGTACCGACTATCAAAACAACTGTTCTCAGCGTACTGGAACAAATAGAAGGCCGTCTAGAATCCCGCCGACTGCCAAGTAAGTAACATGCAGAACATTAATAGAAAATAATGTACCTACATGTAACTGCATATTATTTTCGCATGTGTAACTGTACCTGTTACAAGTTATTGTGCATGTAGGTAAACCATGAGATGACAAATTTGAAATATTTAGGTGCGCACTTATACTAGACTGGACTTCTATATGCAATTGTTTTTTCGAATAATGATCATAATAAATAACAGTAATCTCTAGGTAACATTTTTGAAGTAGGTGTAACAGTATCTAGAGGGATAGTACGTAATGCTTTTCATAACGAGGTTATTCTTTGCAAATCTTTTTTACCTTTAATCATTACGCCCAAAAACTTTTTGAAAATATTTATATATTATAAAGCCACAGGAATTTGTAGTATTTATGTACAATTCGGCAATACTGGAACGTACCTATTTATGTATATAATGAAAACCAAAATGTATTTTTTTAGGCGCTGAGTAATTGATTTATTAAACCTATTACCTATTTCTTTTCAGATTGGCAAGACAACCAAATGGAAATGGAGAGGATGAATAATGAAAGGCGAATTTGAGTTTTCACGTTGTATTGTTCTAATAAATAAAACCTTTTTAATTGACATTTCTCAATCACCCAAGCTTTGGCAAGTTCATTTTAGGAGGTACCTACCTACATCATAAATTTTAAAGTCAAAAACACTGTGTAACGATGAATTGATAGTAAATAATCAAAAAACAGGAATTGCTATTTAGGTCCTAATGGGTATGTAGGTTGTGAAATATAATCGTACCTACGGTAACAAAGTTCTCAAGTAAAAGGTAGAAGAGTAATTCTGAGTAGAGAGTTGAATTCGTCGCATATTCACAGTTTTCTTGCACTCAACATAGTAGTTATTTTTTTAGGAGCTCTACAAGTAAATTTTCATTCGACAATTCGAAAGCTGGATGCCCCTTCCTTTTTTTTGGGGTTCATTATTAATGTTATACCTCATGATAATAGAAATGGCATAGAAAACAATCACTAAAATGACAGGCGATTGAGTCTTGACAGCACTAAATAACCTGGTTTTGTTATAACCTCGTTACACCACTGCCTTGTTGATACGGAACATATAGCATCCATAGTGAAGTAAATTGTGGTTAGCTAACCAAGATTAGTGGGATCCATGATTTGCATGGTGGAATACAAACGACGTTAATCACGATTAAAAGGTTTGGTTAACTCAAATCTTGATTAGCTTAATCACGATTAGTGAGTTTTTGGTGAAATCGGGCCTAAAAATGTTATTTGCCACACCTACATTGGGCCACTGCCCCAGAATCTGATTTCAATCCCAAAATCGTTCATTTCACAATCGATTTGATCCCTTTGATTCAGTTTGTCATCTCGGTACGAGATGCTTCTTCTGATTTGTTTTCCTCTGTCAGTTATATGTTTTCTGATTTGTTATCACATTCGCTTTCTCTGTCAGCTTTCAATTTTTTTGCGTCAAATTTTGCGCAATTTTTTTGCGTCAGTATTTTTGGTACCTACGTGCGTTTTGTCCTGTTTGCTGTTTGTGGATTGATCGGCGTCAGCACACAGATAACTATCCAGCTTCTAGTCAATAGCTTCTCCACTCAAGTTTCAGGTAGGTACCAGCCGACTGGTCATTGTTTTGGTGTATTTTAGTATACTATATTTTTGGAACACATGGCTAATGGTGGTGGCTAATTTGCAGTAGAAATTTCCGACGGTTTCGTACGACGATAGAGTGTTGATTAAAAGAGATAAGGGAATATCAGTAATATCAGTAAATAAGGGAAGGGTGTTGTTGCCTTGGGGTATTTTGTAGACATATCTGTTGGTTTTGTGTTCTGGGCTGGTGCCCTACCGTTTTCAGACCCCACGCACCGCTACTGTTCAAATGAAAAATACGTGGGTATTTTCCATTTTGCCAGGCCGTCTCAAACTCCATTGAACCCAATTACCCCTTCACCACGCAACTGATAAGTCAGATCATTCAGTCTCCACTTCCGTTCACCCTAAAAACACAAGTTTACCAAAAACTCCATTCCGACAGCATCCACCAACCCACACCAAAAATTTGTGAGTACTTGTCCAGCGACCTCCCGAAAATCTCCAACACGGGTCGCCCCTATCAGAAGGTGAGAAAGTAAAAAGTGGCTCGCGTTAATATATAAGATAACTCCGGTGTTTTGGGTGCCACCTGCTGAGATCACTCCAAAAACGCTGCAAATCCCTGCACAACGGTTTATTATTTTGTACAGAATACCCTTCTGTTACAGATCACAGCTCTCTGTATAGATAACCCTTCATATAATATATGTACTATTCTATACATATTATGTAGATCGCAGACCCTCCGTAGGTTAGTACCTTCATAGTTAGTAGGTTTCATAGTTACCTGTATATTTAATTATGATTACTCTCGACTTTGTAGTTATTTAAGGAAATATTACTTACAATAAATCAAAATAACAAAGTCGCACGTACCTTTAGTAGTGTGTACAATCCGAGAATGAAGGTAGAATCCAGTTCGTAGCACTAACCGCATACACAACCACTGATCAACGCGGGCTAATCAGTGCACACACGTTATTCATCGGATTGCCCATACCACTTCGCGGTCAATCGGCGGATCATTCCGAGGCGATTCGAGGAAAAACACAAAAACACAATAATCTAGTCCAGGAATTATTGTTTAAAGATGAATTTTGACGAAAAACTATCACAAACCTACCATCCGTCGCGGGTGATCGAGGGACTGACTAATAGAGTGGGGCGGCAAGGTGGAGAAGGTGGTGAGGAGGGGAAAGTAGGCACTTAGGTACTTGTAACTTTAATTATTTTTTCTTTCATTTTACCCGACTTATTGTCTTTACCTGTTTTTACCCTTTTCCAAAAAAATCCACGAAATGATTGAAGTTACCAATCTACGTGGCACTGGGTCTGCCCGCCAGAGCTTTAACTCTCCAGATTTAGGTTAATACTTGGAATTTTCCATCTATTTTATTGGAATTGGTCATTAATGCGATCTTGAATTTCAATGAACCACCAATAGTTGTATAGTTGGCGTTTTAATCGTTCCAAGTAACTAAATCATGTTGTGAACTGATGCCCTCGTGGCACAACCAGTGCCACATAGATTAGTAACTTGTATATTATTTCTTCGATTGTTTGAAGCAGTTAGGAAAAGAAAAACACAATGAAAATTCAGGTAAAAAAATAAATGAATAAATAAATAAATTTAAAAAAATCGAGTGAATACCTACCTACCCCACCACGTCCAGCCACATCACCTTCCCCACCCTGCCGCCCCTCTCTATTAGTCAGTCTGGCCCGATCAACCGCGACGGATGGTAGGTAAGTGGTAGTTTTTATTCCAAATTCATCATAGAAGAATAATTCCTGGACTAAATTGTACTGTGTTATTGTGAGTTTTCTCCTCGAATCGCCTCGGTATCCGCCGATTTAATCGGGAGAAGTGATATGGGCAATTCGAAAACCAACGTGGGTGCATCGTCGGCCCGCGCCGATGATGATTGTGTTCAGTGCTGCGATTTGGATTCCACCACCTTCATTCTCCGACCGTCCAATACTAAAGGTACCGTAAAATTATGTTATTTAGGTTTATTCTAAGTAATATTTTCTTTATAATTTATCATGTCGAGGATAGTAATTATGAATTTAGGTACCTATCTACCTACTTGGAAGTTTCGACCTATTTGATTTGAATTTCCAAAAACCATCTATAAGAGTTTTTAGTGTTCTCATCGTTCCGAGTACCTGTGTGAATCAGGAGAATCGTCGCTCTGGTGGCACAGCCCATGCCACGCAGACATACCTACCTACCTTACCTAGACATTTCTTCAACTGTTTTGAGCAGTTCCGAACCGAAAAATACAATGAGTATTCAGATAAATGAAAGGAGAAAATATTAAGTAAATATACCTACCAAGGCCCACCCTGCTGATACTTTCTGAAGTCAGTCCGTTGATCACCCGCTACTGGTTGGTATGCGGTCGTCAAAATGCGTCTTTATTCCTGGATTACATTATACATCAATTATTTTTGGTGTGCTTTCTCCTGGAATCGTCTCGGTATTATCCGCCGAATAACCGCGAGAAGAGATATGGGCACTCCGATACCTCACGTGAGTGCAGGTTGGCCCGTATTGACCAGTGTTTTTGATTATTAGTGATGCGATTTGGGTTCTACCACCTTCATTCACGGATCATCCGCTACTAAAGGTAAGTACAACTCTGTTATTTCCCTTTATTTTAAGTCATATTTCCTGTTAACTATGAACAGGAGAGTAGTAAAATCACGAATTTAGGTATCTACTTGGGAGGTTCTACATATTTGATTGAACTTCGTGGTTAACACGATCTTGAATTTCCAAAAACTACTGATAAGGGACCTATACGGTGTTCTCATCGTTCCGAGTACCTGTGTGAATCAGTAGAATCGTCGCTCTGATACTTTCTGAAGTCAGTCCCTAGATCGCCCGCTATTGGTTGGTATGCGGTAGTTTTTCGTCAAAATTCATCTTTAAACAATAATTCCTCGACTAGATTATAAATTTTGGTGTGTTTTCTCCTGGAATTGCCTCAGTATTATCCGCCGAATAACCGCGAGAAGAGATATGGGCACTCCGATACCTCACGTGAGTGCAGGTTGGCCCGTATTGACCAGTGTTTTTGATTATTAGTGATGCGATTTGGGTTCTACCACCTTCATTCACGGATCATCCGCTACTAAAGGTAAGTACAACTCTGTTATTTCCCTTTATTTTAAGTCGTATTTCCCGTTAACTATGAACAGGAGAGTAGTAAAATCACGAATTTAGGTATCTACTTGGGAGTTTCTACATATTTGATTGAATTTCGTGGTTAACACGATCGTGAATTTCCAAAAACTACTGATAAGGGACCTATACGGTGTTCTCATCGTTCCAAGTACCTGTCTGAATCAGGAGAATCGATCCTCTGGTGGCACAGCCCATGCCACGTAGACATACCTACCTACCTTACCTAGACATTTCTTTAATTGTCTGGATAAGTTACGAACCGAAAACATGGAAAATGATATCTCAGAAGCTCATGTTACAAACATGTTCCTAAACGCAAAAAATACCTATTTTTACACACATCGCATTTTTGGAATCTACGCACCTTGAAACGGAAAAGAAAACATTTTGAGGGGGTGTTATAAAAATTTTTTGCTGAGCGAAGACATAGGTGTATTATTCACAGAATAATAAACCAAAATGCAATATCCGTCCGCCGTCCGCCGTACGCCGTATCACGTCTACAGGCTTCATTTTCGGTCTAAAAAAATCGTTCTTTCGCACACATGCTCCATTTGGGCCCTAGTTGTGTCCCGAAACTTTTCAGCCCGATCGGAATATACCCAGGGGTGTTATGAGTGAAAATGTGTATAAAAATAGGTACTTTTTGCGTTTTAGCAACATGTTGATAACATGAGGTTTTGAGGTATCCTTTTCCATGTTTTTGGGGACGAGAAGACCGAATATGAAGTCGATTTTGACCAAAGACGCGGAAATTGAGGTTTTACCAAAGGTTCAGCTCCCAAAATTGGTTTTTTATTAGTCAAAAACCTGGAAAACTGTTTGAAATCACCATCAATGTGTACAATAACATTGGAAAAAGGGTAAACAGGTGAATCAAGACCATTAAATGCCACTACCAATGATCAAAGATGATCTTAAAAAAAAAAAAAGCGTATATACCTATTTCATGTTTTGGGGGCCAAAATTGGTGGAAATCATCAGAAATAGCTATTTCAATCATTCCACATGAAAGAAACAATACATTTAACAGCCAACAAAAATCTCTAGAACTCCAATAGAATAATAAATCCATGTGACAAGGACTTTGCAGCGTTTTTGGAATCTACGCACCTTGAAACGGAAAAGAAAAAATTTTGAGGGGGTGTTATAAAAATTTTTTGCTGAGCGAATACATAGGTGTATTATTCACAGAATAATAAACCAAAATAGGTCCTTTTTGCGTTTTAGCAACATGTTAGTAAAATGAGCTTTTGAGGTATCGTTTCCCATGTTTTTGGGGACGAGAATACCGAATATGAAGTCGATTTTGACCAAAGACGCGGAAATTGAGGTTTTACCATTGGTTCAGCTCCCAAAATTGGTTTTTTTTAGTCAAAACCTGGAAAACTGTCTGAAATCACCATCAATGTGTATACTAACATTAGAAAAAGTGTAAACAGCTGAATCAAGACCATTAAATCGCACTACCAATGATCAAAGATGATCTGGGGGAAAAAAAAGTGTACCTATTTCATGTTTTGGGGGCCAAAATTGGTGGAAATCATCAGGAATAGCTAATTCAATCATTCCACATGAAAGAAACAATAAATTTAACTGCCAACAAGAATCTCTAGAACTCCAATAGAATGATAAACCCATGTGACAAGGACTTTGCAGCGTTTTTTGAATCTACGCACCTTGAACCGGAAAAGAAAAAAGTGTGAGGGGGTGTTATAAAAATTTTTTGCTGAGCGAATACATAGGTGTATTATTCACAGAATAATAAACCAAAAGGGGAACGCAGGGAGTGATCCCCTCCCCCCCCTTCGTCGCTATTCTGTCATTAGGAAGAGATACGGACAGGACGCCGGCGCTCTTTACAAATTCGAAATTGATTTATACGCAACATTAACGAGAAGAACTAGTTGTTGTTCCTTTTTTTCCCCATTCCGATTTTCTTTTAGCGAATTTTCAAAGAAAATGAAGCTATTGCAATGGCTTCGAAATTTAAATAATATAAATTTTTGGAAATTTTCTTCATAGAAATCCGTTTCAGACCATTCTAAAACGATTCCTGAAATTTAACACTTTTTTATATGTATATAATATATATATTTATTTATATATGTGTCACTCCAGACGATAACTCTCGATAGAATTGAGATAAACAGCTCAAATTTGCACAAAAAATCTATCTTGGCAATCGAAAGGCTAAGTTCGAAGATGGGCGAAATTGGCCTACTCTAAGGAGGGTTTTGGCGCATTTAAAGTGCGCAAAAATTACCCAAAAATCCCCAAAATGTTATTTTCCAACAAGTGACCCCTCATTTTAAAGGTTTTTGCACGCTGAACACGATGGTGGAATCGGATTTTAGATATCTTGATCCGTTCTCAAATTAGAGCATTTAAAGTGCGCAAAAATTACCTAAAAATCCCCAAAATGTTATTTTCTAACAAGTGACCCCTCATTTTAAAGGTTTTTGCACGCTGAACACGATGGTGGAATCGGATTTTAGATATCTTGATCCGTTCTCAAATTAGAGCATTTAAAGTGCGCAAAAATTACCCAAAAATCCCCAAAATGTTATTTTCCAACAAGTGACCCCTCATTTTAAAGGTTTTTGCACGCTGAACACGATGGTGGAATCGGATTTTAGATATCTTGATCCGTTCTCAAATTAGAGCATTTAAAGTACGCAAAAATTACCCAAAAATCCCCAAAATGTTATTTTCTAACAAGTGACCCCTCATTTTAAAGGTTTTTGCACGCTGAACACGATAGTGAAATCGGATTTTAGATATCTAAATCCGTTCTTAAATTAGAGCATTTAAAGTGCGCAAAAATTACCCAAAACTAGGATAATCTTTAAACTCTTACCCCCACCCCCTTAGAGTGGTCAGATTGAAAAATGTGAGAAGTATTAATTGAAGACGAGAGTTCGAAGCAAAAAAGGGGGAGGCAAACGATTAGTACAACTCCTTGAATTTACCCACAGCGATCAAATAAATAAGCACTTAGTACAATTACGTAATAAACAAACGGTAGAATCAGGATGGACAAAACGTACAAATTAAAATAAATACGAAGAGAATATACATAGAAAACCAAATTTTAGACCGAAGTTTTCCTTTATTCAAAACCATAGCCATTAATTCGAATATTTCTTTGAAAATTCGCTCATTAAGTCATGCTGCATGACTGATTTTTCTTATTGGTATGAGGTTTTGTTGGAGTGTTGGGCATTTGTCCTGTTTTCTTCTCTTGGAGGTTTTGCCTGTCTTCTCTGTCGGTCACGGGTTCGGGAGCAAAAAAAGGAGTCTTAACAGGAGGCTTTGGGTTTCCGAGGCCCGTCGTCGTCCGGGATTGTGACGGGCGAGTCCTTTGCCCGGCCACCGATCCGCTATCGCCGCGACCTTCCCCAAGAGTTAGCTACCATTCATTAGCCGAATTAATCAATCACTGAAATTAACACAGACCTACCGTCAAATCGTTTATCATCAAAATTTACAGAACACAGGTACTGTGGATACATTTCATTGTGTGGAGAAGATGGGAAAAGAGAGGTTCACCTCATCAGTTAGAAATAAAATGCTGATTTTATTCTATTTTTCGATGCTTTATATCCAATTAATACAATAACAATTCCAGTTGTGGCTTGAACAATTATTGCTATATGCTTGGGACGCGGATCAATACCATCAATACAATTTAATTTAATAATTACCATAACTAAGTATAACTACCTGACTAGTTAACTAATTAACTAACTCAGCTGTGGTGTTCCATAACGGGGTTACCAATATAGCTTGAATCACTTGCGGCGGAGTAGTGGAAATCCATAGCAAAAAAATGTGAAGCAAAAATCAGTCATGCAGCATGACTTAATGAGCGAATTTTCAAAGAAATATTCGAATTAATGGCTATGGTTTTGAATAAAGGAAAACTTCGGTCTAAAATTTGGTTTTCTATGTATATTCTCTTCGTATTTATTTTAATTTGTACGTTTTGTCCATCCTGATTCTACCGTTTGTTTATTACGTAATTGTACTAAGTGCTTATTTATTTGATCGCTGTGGGTAAATTCAAGGAGTTGTACTAATCGTTTGCCTCCCCCTTTTTTGCTTCGAACTCTCGTCTTCAATTAATACTTCTCACATTTTTCAATCTGACCACTCTAAGGGGGTGGGGGTAAGAGTTTAAAGATTATCCTAGTTTTGGGTAATTTTTGCGCACTTTAAATGCTCTAATTTAAGAACGGATTTAGATATCTAAAATCCGATTTCACTATCGTGTTCAGCGTGCAAAAACCTTTAAAATGAGGGGTCACTTGTTAGAAAATAACATTTTGGGGATTTTTGGGTAATTTTTGCGCACTTTAAATGCTCTAATTTGAGAACGGATCAAGATATCTAAAATCCGATTCCACCATCGTGTTCAGCGTGCAAAAACCTTTAAAATGAGGGGTCACTTGTTGGAAAATAACATTTTGGGGATTTTTGTGTAATTTTTGCGCACTTTAAATGCTCTATTTTGAGAACGGATCAAGATATCTAAAATCCGATTCCACCATCGTGTTCAGCGTGCAAAAACCTTTAAAATGAGGGGTCACTTGTTAGAAAATAACATTTTGGGGATTTTTGGGTAATTTTTGCGCACTTTAAATGCGCCAAAACCCTCCTTAGAGTAGGCCAATTTCGCCCATCTTCGAACTTAGCCTTTCGATTGCCAAGATAGATTTTTTGTGCAAATTTGAGCTGTTTATCTCAATTCTATCGAGAGTTATCGTCTGGAGTGACACATATATAAATAAATATATATATATATACATATAAAAAAGTGTTAAATTTCAGGAATCGTTTTAGAATGGTCTGAAACGGATTTCTATGAAGAAAATTTCCAAAAATTTATATTATTTAAATTTCGAAGCCATTGCAATAGCTTCATTTTCTTTGAAAATTCGCTAAAACTACAGGATAAAAATAGGGGAACCAGCACGAGTACACCTGGGCGGTGAAAGGCAGTACGTGAGTACACCCAGAAAGAAAGAACGTGAGTACACCCGCATGACTTCAGTACTCCCGGACAGAAAGCACGTGAGTACAACCGCAGTAAATGAGTACACCCATGAAAGGACGTTAACTTCAACCTCAACCATCTTTATTTTTTGTAACAACAATTTTCAAAAACATTCCTTAAGTACCTACGTAAGCGTAATGTAAATCACTTGTCAATATTATATTATTGCATAAGAAAAAATGGCGTTAGTCGTTAATGCTAGATAATTTTATGTTGACCATTTGCATGTATTGGAACACCGTGACGGACCCATTTTCATACCGGGATATACACTGTCCGAACCACTTTTTCTTGTTTTGCGGCGGAGTTGATAATTCGCTATCAGCTTTTCTTTTCATGGAAGTCCTAATAACTTGTATTTAGGTCATGTAAATGCGGGTCTTCTCCGTGGCAATGGTCTTCTTGGGCGAAAACAACCTCCTTCCCAACAGTTCTGAGATACGCTTTACACTTTAATTTTCGTTTATAGCAAATCCAGCGCTTCTCATATCCCCCATCAGGTAGATATTTTTGGAAGACAAACTTACAGTTTCCTCGAAAAATAACGTCCTTATTTTCACGGCTGCCGCCTTCCACAAACACAGTTCCGTCGCACATAGCGATAAAGGAGACATTATTAATAGGTCCTATTCAACCTATTCAATGGGTACCTACCTACCTCAATCCATAGGTACTTGGACGGTTTTATCTTTTACGTTGGCCCAATGGGGGTTACCAATGCGGTGTTCCCTAATGGCGGGAAGTTTCAGCCTTAAATTTACGTTTAGTTTTGCTCTAAAATCGACGCCTTCCGCACACAATTTGGGTCTCCATTTGGGAACACATTTGGGTCCACATTTGGGTCCTAGTTGTGCTCTAAAGCTCGGCAGCCCGATCGGAATACACCCAGGGGTGATATGGGAGAAAAA
The DNA here is from genome assembly GCA_954871275.1 of Leptopterna dolabrata. NCBI lineage: Eukaryota > Metazoa > Arthropoda > Insecta > Hemiptera > Miridae > Leptopterna > Leptopterna dolabrata. The sequence goes on along the minus strand of OX940982.1, from coordinate 43,018,515 downwards.
TTGGTGTAAATAGGGGTTTCCGAGGTTTTTTTGAGGTTTTGGTGAACAAGAGCTTGTGATTTCGTGTTTTTTAGGGCGAGAAGACCGAATATGAAGTTCATTTTGACCAAAGGGTGAAGAACTGATGTTGTAACAAAGGTAATGCTCCCGAAATTAAATTTTTATGGGTCATAAACCTGGTAAATTTTCTGAAATCACCATAAATTGGCGTAATAACGCTAGTAGTAGTATTCGCATGTGAATCAAGACAATTAAATGGCACTACCAATGTTCAAAGATACCAGCCAAAAAGATGTCAAAAGAACAGCCATCTCAAAACCATCTCAAATAGCTATTTCAATTACTGCGCATGAAAGAAACAATAAAGGAACAGCAACATTCCGGTAGGTCTGTCCGATAGAATGATAAACCCAAGTGACAAGGACTTTGCATCGTTTTTGAGTTTTAGTAACACGATCTTTTGAGGTATCGTTTTCCATGTTTTTGGGGACGAGAAGACCGAATATGAAGTCGATTTTGACCACAGAGTGGAAAATTTAGGTTTTAACGAAGGTTCAGCTTCCAAAATTCATTTTTTTTATTAGTCGAAAACCTCGGAAAACTGTCTGAAATGACCATCAATTTCGCACTGCGAGTTCACAAGGGGCGGGGCGTTTTACTAAAGCCCCCCTTGTACTTTTTTTTAAACTACTGTTAGAACCGCAAAACCGAGATCTACATGAAGATACCACAGGCGTTTTGAAAACACCAACTCTCGCCGATTGAGAGCATTATAAGCCTCTATGGAATATCGAGAAATAAGGGGAAGTATATTATAAGTAAGTAAAAACTTTGATTGCGTTTTTCTCGGAATTTTGAAATATCGTTTAGCGCCCCTTGTACCAAAAAAACCAGTCATGCAGCATGACTTAATGAGCGAATTTTCAAAGAAATATTCGAATTAATGGCTATGGTTTTGAATAAAGGAAAACTTCGGTCTAAAATTTGGTTTTCTATGTATATTCTCTTCGTATTTATCTTAATTTGTACGTTTTGTCCATCCTGATTCTACCGTTTGTTTATTACGTAATTGTACTAAGTGCTTATTTATTTGATCGCTGTGGGTTCATATTCTCCCCCTTTTTTGCTTCGAACTCTCGTCTTCAATTAATACTTCTCACATTTTTCAATCTGACCACTCTAAGGGGGTGGGGGGGGGGGGGGGGTAAGAGTTTAACGATTATCCTAGTTTTGGGTAATTTTTGCGCACTTTAAATGCTCTAATTTAAGAACGGATTTAGATATCTAAAATCCGATTTCACCATGTGTTCAGCGTGCAAAAACCTTTAAAATGAGGGGTCACTTGTTAGAAAATAACATTTTGGGGATTTTTGGGTAATTTTTGCGCACTTTAAATGCTCTAATTTGAGAACGGATCAAGATATCGAAAATCCGATTCCACCATCGTGTTCAGCGTGCAAAAACCTTTAAAATGAGGGGTCACTTGTTGGAAAATAACATTTTGGGGATTTTTGGGTAATTTTTGCGCACTTTAAATGCGCCAAAACCCTCCTTAGAGTAGGCCAATTTCGCCCATCTTCGAACTTAGCCTTTCGATTGCCAAGATAGATTTTTTGTGCAAATTTGAGCTGTTTATCTCAATTCTATCGAGAGTTATCGTCTGGAGTGACACATATATAAATATATATATACATATAAAAAAGTGTTAAATTTCAGGAATCGTTTTAGAATGGTCTGAAACGGATTTCTATGAAGAAAATTTCCAAAAATTTATATTATTTAAATTTCGAAGCCATTGCAATAGCTTCATTTTCTTTGAAAATTCGCTAAAAGTGCCCCTTGTGAACTCGCAGTGCGATTTGTATAATATCACTAGAAAAAGTGTCAACAGGTGAATGAAGGCAATTAAAAGACAATGTTCAAAGATAATTTGAAAAAAAAAGTGTGATTTGTGTTTTTGGGGGCCAAAATTGGTGGAAACCATCACAAATAGCTATTTAAATTATTGCACATGACGTAACAATAAATGAACAGCCAACATTTCTGTAGGTATGTCCAGTAGAATAATAAACCCATGTGACAAGGACTTTGCAGCGTTTTTAAAATAAGTATACCTACCTACTTTAACAACAGTTAACACTCACATTCGAGGCAAAGGTCTCTTTTTCTGGGATCGGTTACAATTATCAGCTTCTCCAACGACTTTCAAAGTCTGCGTAAGGGATTTTTATTGGCCGAAATAGGGAAACAGGGGAAAAAAGTTAAAAGAAAACGAGCGGTCATGTGAAGATGAGCGCTGGGCACACTGATTTCCATATTTTCGTCATCGGAAGAACTGGCGCCATGTTGGTCCTATAGCAATCACCCGAGGATGATCTCATCAAGATCTACCGAAAGACGATTTTTTTTTCTCACGGAGGCTCGCCGTTTCCGAAGTGATCCGACCCAAGACCATAAGCTTCTTGTCCTAATGAGGTCTCAGTCGTTTAAACCAAAAAGGTTCGAGCCGATGGAACCGAGGCGGATTATAGTGGGATTAAAAATACGAGTCAAATTAGTCATATATTTGACGTGAAAAAATATTACTCAAGTATTAATTTTGCAGGTAAGGTACGACAGCTTCGCATCACTTATAAATAATTCGGCTAACGGCGGTTATTCGCTGTGACACGCCAGTAAACCTATGTTCACCATGAAAACGATGCACCTACAAGCAGTCGTTAGTTTTGACACAAGGTACCTAGGCGCGCTTTGGTTAACCAAAATACGTACCTGCAGTATGGGTTTTAGGGGAACCCTTCAGAACTAGGCTCTTACCTATCTTCTACATGAGGGGTTTTCAAATAGGTACCTACCTACCTATCTTAGTCGCGTTTTCAAATAACTGTATGTAGTTAATTATATTATTGTATTGTATAATACTTTCGACGTATTCTTTCCGCCACAATATAAATTTATATGCGGCCAGATACAGTGCGAATCCGTGTCAGATAGAAAACAAATCCACAAAACTAGAAGGCACTGGCGCTCATATGTGCGTTTGTTTGCGTACATACTCGTAGGTATGACATAATTTTTGTGCAATGTCCAGACCGCAATATTTTCATCCATTCATTGTAATTTCTGCAACCGGAGGTTCCCCTTGAGACGTAGTACCTACCTTGACGCAGTACTAAGTGGTTAGGTTGGAATTACTTATCTGTCACATTTCGGTATTTATTGCCGCAAATTAATTAAGTTTTTATTGCCCCAAAACATTAGTAACAATACTATTAGTATACTTGGAAAATCGTGGAATAGTGGTTTGTACCTGCCTACAGTTCAGGGTTGAGCGGGCAGGCACATCTCCAAGTAGCTGTAAAACCGAAAACGCTGCAAAGTCCTTGTCACATGGGTTTATTATTCTACTGGACATACTTACACAAAAATGTTGGCTGTCCATTTACTGTTTCTTTCATGTGCAATAACTGAAATAGCTATTATTGATGGTTCCACCAATTTTGGCCCCCGAAAACACAAATTAGGCTCCTATTTTTGACAAATATCTTTGATCATTGATAGTGCCATTTAATTGTCTTTATTCACCTGTCGATACTACGTCTTGTGTTACTATACAAATTTATGGTGATTTCAGTCTATGTCCCAGATTTTTGACTCACAAAAAAATGAATTTTGGGAAATGAACCTTCGTTACAATCTCAATTCTTCACTCTTTGGTCAAAATCAACTTCATATTCGGTCTTCTCGCCCTAAAAAAAACACATGGAAACGATACCTCACAAGCTCATGTTCACTAAAACATCAAAAAAATCTCGAAAACCCCTATTTTTACCCCCATTTTTCACCCGTAACACCCTGGGTGTATTCCGATAGGGCTGCCGAGCTTCGGAGCCCAACTAGGACCCAAATGTGTTCCCAAACTGTGCGCGGAAAAATGACGATTTTAGACCAAAATTTAACATAAATTCAAGGCCGGAACTTTGCTAGAACCTTAATTGTCACTCTTTGGTCAAAATCGACTTCATGTTCCTTCTCCTCGTCCTAAAATAACATGGAAAACGGTACCTCACAATCTCATGTTACTAAAAAAACCCTATTTTTGTACCCATTTTACACCCATAACGCCCTTGGGTATATTAATTATGATCTTGTGCTATACAGTGTCCAAAACAATAACCACCACAATGAGCTATGCTCGTTCCTCCGAAAGAGGAAACCCATCTCAAACCCCGCCTAACGAAACTGTATGCCTCTGCAACATTTAAAAAAACGCTGCAAAGTCCTTATCACATGGTTTTATTATTCTATTGCACTTACCTACCGAAATGTTGGATGTTCATTATTGTTTCTCAAAAACATGAGGCAGGCTCCTATTTTTTTTACAAATTAACGTTAATCATTGATAGTGCCCATCAATTGTCTTGATTCACCTTTTAATACTACGTCTGGTGTTATTATACAAATTGATGGTGATTTCAGACAATTTCCCAGGTTTTTTCACTTGTAAAACATTAATTTTGGGAGCTGAACCTTCGTTACCTCAATTCTTCACTCATTTGTCAAAATCACCTCATTTGCCAATGTCTTCTCGCCCTAAAAAACATGGAAAAAGATACCTCAAAAGCTCATTTTACTAAAACACCGAAAACCCCCATTTTTTACCCATAACACCCGATCGGGCTGCAAAGTTTCGGGACACAGCCCAAAAGGAGGCTGTGTGCGAAAGAACGAATTTTTTAGACCTTAAATAAGGTAGATACGGCGTACGGACATTGCATTTTTGGAATCTACGCACCTTGAAACGTAAAAGAAAAATTTTTGAGGGGGGTGTTATAAAATTTGTTTGCTGAGCGAAGACATAGGTAGGTGTATCATTCACAGAATAATAAACCAAAACATTATACAAAATGGTGACTCGAGATAAACAAACAAGAAACGCCATTTCTGTAGCCATAAGTCGCTAAAAAATGCAGGGTCCCCAATAATTGAGAATTTATTTATTAAATTTTTTCCAATTCTTAATAATTTCTGTGAAGACTACTGAAATATGGTACCTAGTGGGTACCAACCTCGTGTTATTATTGGGATTTTTTCATGTCTAAAACTATGGAAAATTGATCTTACTTACCTAATTAATTGTTAATTGAGCCGGTGAGTTATTTCAAAAATTCGCTTAAACTGTCTTTTAGCTTGAATTGACCATCTTTTCATTGATAATTAAGTAAGTGAATGTGAAACAACTCGAGTGTCCACATCTTCTCTCGCTCGAGCGCACCCGTCGTCACTCGATACCTCTACCTTTTTCCTCCCAACGTATAAAACGATTTTTAATGGAGTCCCCAGTGTTTGATTTCATTTACTCTGAAAGGGACTGGGAGACGAAGTTATTGTTTCACGATGAACTGAGGGGTTTATTTCTTCCTCGTTCCATTATCTAAACAAACAACAGTATCCGATTTCTCGGGTGGAGCAACTGACTCATAGCCACATCGAGTCTTCTCGTAGCAACCAACGCAACGGCCTCTTGGTAGTTCCATCCAGACTTGGAATTTCCCCCAGGTGGAGGAAAACTGCATAAACTAGCGAAATATCAACCAAAAAATTCCGATTTTATTGAAAAGCTTACTGCTCCTCGAGTAAGCCGCTGCTGCTCGAGATTATCAAGATTATTGTGAGAATGCGACTGGACTTTGGTTTACTATTCTCTGAATAATACACCCATACATTCGCTCAAAAAATTTTTTTTACATCCCTCAAAAATTTTTCTTTTACGTTTTGAGGTGCTTAGAATCAAAAAACCCTATTTTACACCCATTTTTGAAACGGAAAAGAAAAAATTTTGAGGGGTGTTATACAAATGTTTGCTACGCGAACACAGGAGTATTTTTGGCAGAATAATAAACCAAAATGCAATGTCCGTCCGCCGTATCATCATCAATATCTACCTTCATTTTCGGTCCAAAAAATTCGTTCTTTCGCACGCAGGCTCCATTTGGGCCCTAGTTGAGTCCCGAAACATTGGTGCCCGATCGGAATATACCCAAAGATGAAAAATGGGCGTAAAGTGAGTAAAAACTTAGGTTTTTTTTTGGTTTTTTTTTAACTAACACCAGCTTGTGAGGTTTTCCAGTTTTTTAGGGCGAGGAGACCGAATATGAAGTCGATTTTAACCAACGAGCGAAAAATTGAGGTTGGTTCTAACACAGTTTCAGCCTTAAATTTACATTAAATATGGGTCTAAAATCCTCATTCTTTCGCACAAGGGCTCCATTTGGGCCAAGTTGTGCTCCGAAGCTCGTCAGCCCGATCAGAATACACCATGGGTATTATGGGTGAAACGTATGTGCAAAATTAGGTACCTATTTTTAAAGTCTTTGTAAACTTCGGCTTGTGAGGCCTTTTTTAGGGCAAGAAGACCACCAAATATGAAATTGATTTTTACCAAAGAGTTAGGTTCTAACGAAGTTCAGCTCCCAAAATTCAATTTTTATGAGTCAAAAACCAGGGAATTTGAATAAAATCACATAAATTTGTATAATAACACTAGACGTAGTATTAACAGGTGATCAAGACAGTTAACTGGTACTATAAACGATCAAAGATAATTAGTCGAAACAGAAGCCTAATTCGAGTTTGTGTGGGCCAAAATTGGTGCCCCCCCCCCCCCCCTCCCCGTGTTTCCTATAATAGGATAAGTAACCTACATGATGTAAATTTTAGTCCCATCAGAAAGTTTAATGAGTTTTATGTTATTTATACCTATAGGAATCACGCGGATTATTGAGCGAGCATATCGCGCAACTAGGCACTCGGTAGGTACAGGCACAGACAATTCAGTCCTCTTTGCCTACATCGGTACGTTCAAGTCTATTGATTTACCATTATGGTAATACATGTGCTCAAAACAATCCAGCACGTTCGCTGTTTGGCAGTGTACACATAACACAAAACGTTGCAAAGTCCTTGTCCCATGGGTTTATTATTCTATCGGACATACCTACAGAAATGATGGCTGTTCATTTTTTTGTTTCTTTCATATGGAACAATTGAAATAGCCATAATTTCTGATGGTTTACCCCCAATTTTGGCCCCCCCAGAACACGAATTACATTTTTTTTAAATTATCTTTGACCACTGACACTGCCATTTAATTGTCTTGATTCACCTGTTGATTCTAGTGTTATTATACAAATTGATGGTGATTTCAGACAATTTCCCAGGTTTTTCACTCATAAAACATGAATTTTGGGATCTGAACCTTCTCTACATCCTCAATTTTTTACTCATTGGTCAAAATCGACTTCATGTCTTTTCGTCCTAAAAAACATAGAAAAAGATACCTCAAAAGCTCATTTTACTAAAACACCGAAAACCCCTATTTTTTACCCGATCGGACTGCAAAGTTTCGGGACACAACTAGGGCCCAAATGGAGCCAGTGTGCGAAAAAACTCATTTTTTAGACCAAAAATGAAGTAGTTATGCATGATACGGCGGACGGACATTGCATTTTTGGAATCTAAGCAACTTGAATCGTAAACGAAAAAATTTTGAAGGGGTGTTACGAAAATTGTTTGCTGAACGAATACATAGGTATTATTCGCAGAATAACAAAACCAAATCCCTTCACTACCAATAAGCCTAAAGAAATAATCAGTGATGATATGATGAAACGGTATTATGGTAATTCTTCCCCTATGTGCTCAGGAAGAGGGGAATTGATTTGAATATGATATCAGTCATTGGTGTATTTTATTTATCGTTAACGTTATTTTTCATTCGAAGTTGCGTTAGAAAATATTAGTATCGCAGCTTAAAAAATAAATTTTAATAATAAAATCAATATTTAGAATAATTAAAGCATTTGATTCGCCTAATTAACAGAAAAATTCAGCGTGACTCGAAAATTTCATGAAAAAATATTATTACTCTGTGGTTATTGAGTAACGTTACTGACAAGCTTGGGGGCTGGAATGCCGAGAATTTGGGATAATTTGTTCCTGGTCGCGCGGGCTTCATCAATGGGGACTGTCGCCCATTCGGTGTCCGACAGGATGGAAAGAGCTGTTTCGAGATCGTTGGGGTCGGGAATCACTTCGTCTTCGTATACCATCAAAGCTTCGTAAAATTTGGTGGCCACGAGCTTTCTCAACCAGCCGAACCTGTGACAGATGAGAATTTGTATCCGCCCCAGGCTCTTGTTGCGGACGTCGCCTTTGACCTGCAAAGCAAACATGGAAGTGTTGGAGATAAGATTTCATTTGTTTGTAAAAACATTTGGTTCTTAGGAGGTAAATGGGCGAGTGAGCACTCAAACAAGGACAGGAGGCATCACATGTTGACGGTTGGTTAGCCAGTTTACGATGCCAGATTCATGGCCCAACAGGTTTAAAAGAGCTTATTACCTACGTGCCACTGGTACAAATAATGGGGTATTTCAGTCTTTTGTTATTCCGAAGTACATTGCGTGAGGTTACCGAAAATCGAGTCTGTTCGTCGATAATAAGTTGACATAAAATTGGAGAAACAAATATAAATTGGGAGTTTGGGAAAAAAAGCGGGCAGTGACGCAGAGATAATCCACTGCCTCCTCAAGCTTCAAAAAGACGTGCAGAGTATCGGGGACAAATTAAAACGGAATAAAAACAAGATCGAGATGGAGATAATAATATAACAGCTGAAGTTTCCTCTAACGTAACTTGGCCACTTTTGAATTATAAAGTAAAATCAGACTGGATGAGCAGAGACCTTGATCACCGAAATCCTTATGGATACTGTGGTGATCGGCTGCTCCCTAACACTATGCAAATAGCGTCGCTTGCATTATAAGCCGCGTCTAACGGCTTCCCAGAGCGGGGTTCCCCTACCCCCCTCTGGGGATGTATCAAGGGGTACAAAAGAAGCTGTGAACTGCCAATAAATTGTCATTTGACCACACAAACCGACTCAAGTAGTCTCGTGTATTTATTTCTACTTTTAGCTCCCGCTGGATCATCACACTGGTCACCCCGACGTAGAACACGCACCTTCACCTTCGCATCGGCTTCTCGCCTACTACGATCGCCGGCGAGGCGGCGGCGCCCGACGACGAACACGCACCTTCGCCGGCTTCCCGCCTTCTGCGAACAGCGTCCCGCCTTCTCGCCTCTAGCGACGGCTCAACACGCACCTTCGCCGGCTTCCCGCCTTCAGCGATCAGCGCCCCGCCTTCTCGCCTCTAGCGACGGCTCAACACGCACCTTCGCCGGCTTCCCGCCTTCAGCGATCAGCGCCCCGCCTTCTCGCTTCCTGCGACGGCTCAACACGCACCTTCGCCGGCTTCCCGCCTTCTGCGAACAGCGTCCCGCCTTCTCGCCTCTAGCGACGGCTCAACACGCACCTTCGCCGGCTTCCCGCCTTCAGCGAACAGCGTCCCGCCTTCTCGCTTCCTGCGACGGCTCAACACGCACCTTCGCCCCCGCCTTCTGCGAACGCAACACCGGCGATGTTAATACACCTCTCGCCCCAGCTTCTCGCCTTCTGCGATCTTCAGCCTACGGTGACAACTCGGCATGAGACACGCACATTCGCCCCGGCCTTCTGCGAACGCAACACCGGCGAAGTTAATACACCTCTCGCCCCGGCTTCTCGCCACCTGCGATCAACAGCGAACCGCCTACGCCCACCACTCGTCAGATCCACGACCAACCAGAGAAAATCTCGTTTTTCCCGCTGCTTACTTAACGAGAGCGACCATCAACGGAGCATTCATTCCTCGGATCTACACCTTCAGGAACAACAAAGAAGAAAATGAAGACCAGAGCTACGAAGACACCGGAACCGCCTCATACCCGTCTCCCGGCTACCGTCAACGAGGAGTTGCAGGTGATCCAGCACCACCGACAACCGCGGCCTTCAACGCAGCCTCTCAATAGGACCACCGTCTACAAAGACATTCCAGTAGCTTCGAGGGATATCGAGGAACATTTTACACACGTAAAATTACTACTCGATACTCTAACAAAATACGGCCTCCAAGTCAACAAGTCGAAGTGTCAACTAGCCCACACCTCCTTCGAATTCCTCGGCCACATCGTATCACCCAGCGGCGTTACACATCTGCCCGATCGAACGGCCGCCCGTAAGCGACATAATAAACGCCTACTACACTGCTCTCACGACTCCGAAGCCGCCTTCGAAGCAACGAAACATGTCCTCGAGAGAGCTGTAACACTGGCACATCCTGGCCCGACTCAGCACCCCGGCCGTACTTACCTACAGCTCTACAGCGCCCGGTCTTCCATCACCTACACGGCCTATCACACCCAGGGACCCAGGCACAGCCGTTACTCCAGGTGCGGCCAACGTCACCTGCTCCGGCACCTCCTGCCTCGCCATTCAAGCCGCCTCGGAAGATCACCTCTTCCAGCCGCCCGTTCCAGCGCTCTCCGAGACATCGCCCTCGACGCTTCCAGCTGGACCGCATCCGAGCACCACCCGCTCCTCAAGCCACCCACCTACACGGCGACTACACAGCTCAAACGCAGCCTCTTTCACCAACACCGACGCCTCATCAACAAGATTCATCGTCATTTACATAATTGCAGTATTTAACTTCAATTCTGGGGGGAGCAGTGTGGTGATCGGCTGCTCCCTAACACTATGTAAATAGCGTCGCTTGCATTATAAGCCGCGTCTAACGGCTTCCCAGAGCAGGGTTCCCCTACCCCTCTCTGGGGATGTATCAAGGGGTATAAAAGAAGCTGTGAACTGCCAATAAATTGTCATTTGACCACACAAACCGACTCAAGTAGTCTCGTGTATTTATTTCTACTTTTAGCTCCCGCTGGATCATCACAGATACCATAATACCTTACCACTTTTATGCGCGTGCGCGCACACAGCCTGCTCGTGACTCAGAAGTAGGACCCGCGCTTTTTCAAAATCTGATATCTTTATTTCGCATTTCCTTCCTCATATTACACAATAATTATCACCTTCTCCCACACACTACATCATTTTCACAGTTACTTCAACTGGAATATTCCGAAAATCCTCTTATTTTTTGACTCACTGGAATTGTTTTGTCGTTATTTATTGTTCAATATTACGCGGGATTTATGTGTGATTGGCCCTGTGATCATAATACTAATACGAAGGTGGCACAGCTGCTTGCAACTAAAGAGACTGGTCAGTATTTGGCGCTCTTAAGCCAATCCAGATAAGGTTTTCAATGGTTTGTAGAACCATTCTGTCTCTTCATAGAATCATTATTTTGAATACTCTTCAATCGACGAAAAAATCAGAAGAAAATAGAAATCTGTCAAAATTGTCCAAATCAAATACAGAGTTCCCAAACCAATTTAAAACCAAATTAAAATAACAGAGTAAAAATTAAATACTTCCAGTAAATTAAGATGAAAAAATGCTAGGTAACACTCCTACATATATTTTTCATCAAAATCGAGATAAGTGTAGTGCAAATAAAAAATGGGTGGGCGTACAGCCCACATGGGAGTACAGCTTCCTCACTTATTGTAATATGGACGTGAGTTAGTTGGTAAAAAACTGGTGAGTCAATATGATTGAATAGCAATAAATATGGTAGTAATAAATTACCTAATATGCGCAATAGGTTCAAACATTTCAACATTTGTTCAACATTTCATGTTCATGCATGAAATGCGCAGAGAAAAGTTACAGTACGATTCCAATGAAATTCCTTGGAACTATAAAAGTATTATTCCTGATCGACCCTCCAAGTTTGAACTCATTTCAACGATATTTAAGGTAGTTATGGACGTATCAGGTATTTCACGTTTGCACATGCGCAGACGAAAGTTACGGTTGATATGGGACCATCTGCGATCCAACCCGCGTGTTCCCTGAAAATTTCAGCTCTCCACGACTATTTTTCGCGTAGCTAGAAGCGTTACAAGGAAATGGTCAACATTTCATGTTCTCGCATGCGCAGACGGTAGTTACAGTACGGTTCCAATGAAATTCATATGGAAATATCGAAGTATTACTTCTGATCGACCCTCGAAGTTTTAACTCGTTTCAATGATATTTAAGGTAAAGTAGTTATGGGCGTTTCAAGTATTTAACGTTTGCGCATGCGCAGACGAATGTTACAGTACTATTTCAATGATTTTGCTACCCGACCACCTGTGACCCAACCTGCACCTACCCTCCACAATTTCAGCCCATTTTGGCCATTATTTCGGGTAGATGGGTGTTACACGGAATTTAAGACAGACAAACACGGAACCAAGAATGTTCCTTCATGTCTGAAACGCAAAATGGTAGTGGAAATTTTCATTTTCAGCCCATTTTGGCCATTATTTCGGGTAGATGGGTGTTACACGGAATTTAAGACAGACAAACACGGAACCAAGAATGTTCCTTCATGCCTGAAACGCAAAATGGTAGTGGAAAGTTTCATTTTGGAGGACTCAAGAAAGTAGGAATAGGTAAAAATATTAGGACAATGAAGAAATTGAACAATAACTATGCAACTAAAAGTACACAAGAGTTATCAGTGACGTGATAAAACGATGATTGAAGCGAAGTAACACTATAATTATTGTCTCCAAATTGTAGCTATAGGTAGGTAGGTACTACGAAATGGCGAGGCAGAAAACAATCGTCCATAGTTACCCGTCGCTACTAGATATAAGCAGACTGAATAGATAGCTTAGATAATCTGTAGTTGATCTGCTCAAGATTTTGAAAGTTGTGAGGAGATTCGCCTGATAGATTAGTCGAATCAGCCAACAAAGAAATACGTAGGTAACTGATAAAGAAACGTCCGTTTTTAAACTGTTTTGTTACCTGAATAAGATGGCAGTAGATGTCGATAGAACCCATCAGTTTGAATTTATCCGTCGAACTTCCGACAGACGACCGCGTTAGGTTGAAGACTTGCAGAGCGAAATCGGATTTCGGATCATTGAGAACGTTTGCGACCATCCCAGAGCTCATCAACCTGTCAAGGAAACACAGCATCGACAGGACCACACGGTCGTCTGCGACGTGCTCTTGGAACAAAGACACCAAGATATCACAGAATTCTCTCAGCTTTTCTTCGTCGAGTCTTTTCAAATAGTCGAACAAGGCTGTACTTGCTGTCTTCACCTGGAAGATGAGAAAATTTGTGAAAACCCTCAGTCCCACACTCAAGGCTCTCATGAATAGTATATTTTATTAATTTTTAGTATATTATATGAATAGCAGTATATTTTATTCCAATTGCGAAATCGTATACTGAATTAAAAGCAGATGGTGGAATATTTTGACTGATTGCGCGATTCATTTTGCCTGAAGGTAGGACAGATCACGTCAAAATGCAGGACTAAATGTAGGACATGAAGCTAGGTATCTATGTTCAAAATTAAAAAATTAAAAAGAGCTTTTTTTCTTCAACAGTTACCAATACTTCGAAAACAGAAATTTGAGTATTATGTAAACATCAGCCAATACAAACACTCAGGAAGCACTGGGGTTTAACGTTGTAAAAAGTAGCACCCAATAAAACACATCAACGAATATTTTATTAAAACAAAAAACAAAGCAATACCTATTATGTTACAGTTTGAAAATGAACTATATTTTGATTGACTTGGGTGGATAAGAAACTGAGAAATCGGTCCGACAGAAAGTTTCAGTTCTCTACGATATATTTCGGCACATTACATACTCCTCAGGTCTGAAACAGCATAACAAAGCCAACAGTTCCGGTGCGAAGACTGCCACACAATATGTTCCAGGACAGTATGTCCATGTTCTTCATAAGAGTATGGATACAAGTCTAGCGGAAGACAAGACCACAGTGTTTGGCGGAGCACTGTGGCCCGAATGTCTGCTCATGTTGGCTGGCGGATCATGAGAACATACTATATTGAGCATGGAAATATACTTGCATAGAAATCTCACTGTCAACCACTTTCTGACACCACACCAACGTCGTTTAGCTAGTAAGCCTAGAAAACTGTTGGACCCATTGACATATTGTTTGCTGTCGATTAGCCAAATCGAATGGGATCGATCTCAAAATCAACAGGCATGATCTAGACATTCACCACCAATTTTGTTCTATTTTTATGGCAGTTATAGTCAGTAACGGTGCGTGGGCTTTGAAAATGGTGAGGTACCAAATATGAACACAAAACTAACAGATTTGTCTACAAAATACCCCAAGGCAACAACACCCTTCCCTTATTTACTGATAGAGTGATATTCAGAAAAGCTTATCTCTTTTAATCAACACTCTGACGTCGTTCTACTGCAAATTAGCCACCAAATTCATGTTTTACAAAAATTAAGTAAACTAAAATACAATAAAACAATGACCTGTCGGCCGGTACCTACTTGAATGGAGAAGCTATACTAGAAGCTATATGTGTAGTTATATGTGTTCCGAAGCCAATCAATCCACAAACAGCAAACAGGACAAAACGCACGTAGGTACCACAAATACAATTCTGTCATCATCGGAACCGGACCGAACGCAAAAGGCACAAAATTGGACGCAAAAAATTGAAAACTGACAATAGACTCAACAGAGAAAGCGAATGTGATTCATGTATCAGTATTCTGATATAACTATACTGAATACTGATTCACGAGACAACAAAAACAAATCGAAGACGAAGAAACATCTCGTATCGAGATTACAGACTGAATCGAAGGGGTCGAATCGATTGTGAACAGGAACGATTTTAGGGTGGAAATCAGATTCTGGGAACAGGGCCCAAAGTGGGCGTGGCGAACTACAGTTTTACTCGACTGAGCGTGCGTAAATGGGCCAATTTTTTTCAGTTTCCATGGGAACACTAGGTCCCAGGACCTACCTGCCAGTTTCAGGAGCCTACGTTTCGATTTTTTTGGGTGACGGGGCAGTGGCCCAAGTGGCCTTATGGACGCAACGCCCCTGGTTACAGTTGAAAATGGAAAAAATTAGAAACCCCGTCATAACTCCCTTATTTTCCCACCTATAGTCCTTGCACTACAATATTGCCCTCCGACCCTGCCATCTGACGGAGAACGTGGAAATCATTTTCAACACGGAATTCCCCGTTTTTTTTTCCCCTGTCCAGTGGCAGCACTTTCCCCCTGTAATCCTTTTTCTAGCTGAGTGTGAACCGTCATAAAAACTTAACTTTTTTCGTTACAAAAAATGATACTGTCATAAAAGCCATAGTGAATGAACGTAGCATTTTCCCGATTTTTGTAAAATCGGACCCCTGAGCGTGACTCCTTTGAGCTGACAGACGAACTCGTGTGTAATAGGATTTTTCTATGAAATGTTTTCTTGGAAATTAGGAGTACTTTTTTGAAAAGGTATAATGAGGTAAATAAGGAAAATTTTTTGAAGGTAGGTAGGTATAAAAGGAATGATTGGAAACAAATGTTATTTTATTATTTATTTATTTAGTACATATTATTATTCATTTATTTAGTACTTACGTAATTTAAGTGTGGTACGTAAAACTTCTAATCAGAAAAATCCGAATCCTCATCGGAACTGCTATCAGTATCAGAAGCCCCCCCAACATTAATGATGAAACTATCGATCTCCGATTCGACTAAGTGATCTTTTTGATGGTAGTCGTGCTCAATTTTTTCGGTTGGACTGACATTTCTTCCACCTGAAACCGCTACTAACCTGTCGTTTCTGAAGGTGACTTCTACCACACTCGAGAACTCCGTCACTCGCCAATTCCGCACAGTGTTTTCAATGAAGGGCACTCTTTCCGAACAATGTAGAACTCACGTATCTTGTTTCGTACAGCAGCATCGATGAATTCATCAGCATCGATGACCTTCTTGTGCGGTGTGGACTTGGTTGAGGTAACAACCAAAGGTTTCACCCGATCTGATGTTGTTTGGTTTCCAGCTTCCTTCATAATGTTGCCGACTGTTCTCGCCAAGACGCCCGTCGCTGCACTAGTCACATCACGAACGTTGTATTTCGTGTCATCCTTTCTTCTTCCCCGTAAAATACTGGCACACACTGTACACAATTTCTCGTGCCTGACTCATTAGAGCCCTGCCTCTTGCGATAGCAGGTTTCCGGTTTCTTACTGACGATGAATGTTGATGTTCCATCACGAGATCTGTGTAGGCGACACACGGAAACTGACGGGTACGGGGGATTGTGATGATACTCAGTTCAAAAATAGGATGACGGGGATTGTGATGATACTCACAGTTAAAATAAGAAGGGTTAATACGACGATATAGGTAGGATGGTGAAACGAAAAGCAAGATGCAAACAAGGAAAACACGATATGGGAACGGAATGAGCTGGCTTGGAATGGCAGCACGGCTGCCAACATAACAGAGTAAAAGTCCCAACATTGCATCCCACTCAGGCTGCCGAGCCCTCAGCTTCTCCCATCCTCCTATAGAGTGCAGGGTCGGAGGGCTATATTCTCGTGCACGACCTATAGAAAGCTCGTTGTCATCTCAAATTGACGAGTTAGCGAGCTGAACATAACCCAAAAAGAAAATATGAAACATATTTTGTGGAAGTTATGACCATTTGAAATTCCAACGTATGTATGTACAAACATACATACATACATGCATAAGGAGCGACATTGAGTGGAAAACCGTTTAGAAACTCGTTTTGCAAACTGCTGAACAAGATGCCATGGTTTTCTCGAACATCTATTTTTGACATCACCATACCTAATTGCATTCCTATATAATAGTAATATGGAAGTAAAACTCAACCTGAAGGCATGGCAGCAAAGACTAGGCAATAGAAACTATTCTCATGGATAAGCTCATTCTATGTATTAGAACAAATCAGGGTTGAACACAACAAATAATTAGCAGATGTGAAACCTTTCAAACCAAAGCTCTAGTTCTACGAACGGTTTCAGTTCTCTACTATATCATTTCGACACAACACGCTCCTCATGTCTGAAACATCGTAACAGATCATAAAAAAAACTTGACTAAGGGCACGACAGCAAATACTATGCAACAGGAACTATTCTTGTTCATTAAATAATAAAACAAAGGGTAGAGTTGAAGAGATTTGATCACTGCAACAGAACAAATTTGAAGGACTGAACACACACAAGAACCTTGTTAACCCTTTCAAACCAATTCAAACATCACAAGGGTTTATTATTGAAAATAATAAACCAAAATTGAACAATTTATAATATGTTTGCATATCTCACACCCTAAACTGTCCCATATCAAACATAAATCGTATGGAGTTTGGTTTCTCAGATACTTTGAAATTTTAAATAAGGGTGGAACTGCACTGTTGATAACAAAGAGCGGAGCTTTTGAGGTCAGAACCCCACTTTGTTTGAAAATTAACTCTGTAGATTGCTGGATTTGCCTACAACCATCGGTTTTATTGTTGTTTTGACTGCAGATACGAAAAGTAAGACAAAATGACTCAGTTTCAAAAAGGAGGGAGGACAGGGCGTACAAATTAGGACGGATGGTAACCCTGTTCTGATGACAGAATCCCGTTCAACAAATAACATTATAACGAGCCAGACGTTGTTTAGAAATCAAGTGAAATGAATTCCTAATAATATGAACTTACAAGACTTTCGGTAAGGCCCCCGACAGATGCGATCAACCCGAGAAGGATGGACCTCTTGTAGCCTGGTAGCCTCAATAGTTGAATGAACCTGGGGAATGTGTCAGTGTTGCTGAGCCAGTTGATCTCCTGTGAACACTCCTGCTCAGGGAAGATTTCCAGAAGGGCATCCCTGTCCTCGATGAACGGGACTTCCGGGGTCCTGGAACAACGGTGTCATACTGACGTGGTAACAAACACAGGGATAGGAAAACATGGGACCTGTAGGTACAAAAACGGGAGATTCAGATACAGCCCACCACCCGTCACGAAGTCAAGATGCAGTTGTGCACTCGACGGTGGGTGAACAAGCGGTCAGGTTCTTCTTCTTTGTAGCATTCGTGTGTGGATGGCTGCTACATACGTTATAACGTTACCCCGTCTCATCTCGTCAATTCAGTAGTACCAATGGGTAGGGTAGTATCGGTTTGACCAGCCTTTCATGGTCTTTACCATGTCGAGGTACAGGAATAGTCTAGTCAACCAACCTATTTGAATGATCTAAATAGGTGGTAAGTATTCTTTTGTGTTCGACAAAGGGATAATCTTAATCTAAGTACTCTGTGGGGGTTACCCACAGTATCAATTCAAATGTGCGTGACCCAAGTTATTATAACCTGTCACCATGTACCTACCTATTAACAGTTATAATACAAAAATTACATTGATTCGTACATGAACCACCGACTAATTCCCTTGAACAAAACTACTTTAAACCGAAACATAACTCATACGGCAAACGCCCTATAATTGGTGACTTGGTGACCCCGACGTGATACGCAACCTTCTGATCAGGTGACATGTTCATGGTGGAAGGCGACTCTCCCATGCAGAGAACAGCACTGCAACAGCTCCAAAACATAGCAGCGGTAGCCTAGACGGTCGGATTCGGGCCGTAGAAGAAATAGAAAAAATAGAAGAAATACAGAAGAAATAGAATTTAAAAAAAGAAGAAGCAGAATTTAAAAAAGAATAAATAGAAGAAATACAGACGCTCAAGTTCCCAAGACACAGTTGGACCGACAAGTAAAGTTCCCAAGCCGGTTTCCGTGAAGCGAGTAACTCCTTGCTGGAGGGGGAATAGCTGTGGGGGTTACTCACAGTATCAATTCAAATGTGCACGACTCAAGTTATTATAACCCTCACATATACCTATATAATTAACAGTTGTAATACAAAAATTACACTGATTCGTACAAAAACCACCGACTAATTCGCTTGAACAAAACTACTCTAAACCGAAACACAACTCATAGGAAAAACGCCCTATATACTCTTAAGACTGTGGATCATCAAAACTGATATCCTCCTTGAATCTAAGATAGAAATGTAATTCAAAGAAAAACGGAGTTACTGAAAGGTTGTCTACTTCCACTAATACACTGTTATACCAGTTTCGGTGATCAAACCATCGTCAACAACAAACAGTAACTTATTGTATGTTGTTATGGTTGCTACTGACGATGGTTTGACCACCAAACACAGACAACAGGTATAACAGTGTATTTTTCGTGCATTAGTGGAAATAGACCACCTATCAATAAATTAATCCTGTTTTCTTTGAAATGGGTTCCCACGATTTCATCATGAGTGATTTAGTTTGTTTAATTCGTAGAAATGTAAGTGCTCAAACTACAAAATGCTAGGCTATTGGAAATCTAACTCCAAGTGTTAAATAGGTAATTACCTACAGTTTTTTGTTTTGTTTTTTGTTGCTGTTGATACTGTTCAAGTTTTAACAAATGACAGAACCATGTCTCCATGAGAGGTGTGGTCACTGATCAGAACTATGTGATTGCCTGGATTCATCATGTTGATGTTCGATGTAAGTTGCTCGTGCTTGTTAATAATTATTCATATTATGTTTCAATACATTAACTATTCTTATTTCGCCTCAAAGGTTTTTCTCTCATCGCTTGTAAGTTACATACAGATGGAAGCTAGGTATAGATCATTATATTCGTTATATATGCGTAGAGGTCATGGTCCTGGAGGTATGAAAGACTTGTGGGTTTTTATTAATATAACCTATGCACATACTGAAAATTGCAACAATGATTGTATTACAAAGCTAGGTGAAAATACCGAGATACTATAAACTACCCACAGAATATTATACCTAACAAGGTAAGATGAAATCATTGAGTAGAAAGGATAATGATGCACAACAGATCGAGAAAAGAAGGGGCAATAAATGAAAAGGAAGGAAACATAAAATGCAGTGTAAAGAAAAAGGGGAATTAGGTACATTGCAGACGAATTAACGAACTCAAGTTCAGCCAATGACGGCTTGATCCAACAAAGAACAAGAGAAAGGAGAAGAATAACCAGACCGCATCCACCCACCGTCGAGGTAGCTGCACTTGTGGACTTGTGTTAAACTGACAGCAAGCCCCTGTTGATTGTGGATGGCAAAATCGAGAAACTTCAACAAAAAACCCGATTCTCACATTTTTATAGCGAGGTTTTTGAACGGGAATTAGTAGTCAATAGATTTTTTAAAGATATTAATAGTGTTCAAGTGGTGATTTAGCATAAATGATTTTTCAAGTTGAGCACCACCAGCAGGCTAAAAAATATACGGAAATCTTACCTATGTAATAAAGAAGAGAATACAGTGCCAGCGAGTGCTCTGGTACGGTCAATTCTTTCCACTGCTTGCTGAGTGATACGCTGCACTGCTGTTCGTACTACATTTTCTGAGAGAAGTGCAGGATCTTCTTTTGAAGTCGTTAACAATAATGTCTGAAACGTAAAAAACGTATTCCTTGAAATATTACCAACCACAATTTTGTCAACTGTATCTGAAATGGTAGTTCTGCTATAAAAATATTCATAGAAGACTAGGTGAATTTGTGTAAGAACACAGCAAGTATTTCAATACACATTTCCATTCTTCGCAGATGAAATTGACGTAACAATTAACAAGGTGCCATTTACAGAAACATCAATTAAGTCCTCCGGGTTGAAGTATTATCTCATTATCAGACTTATTCATCAAGATGACAAGCTTATATGTGACAAGGGTAACTACACAACAAGCCGAGTAGTTCAACTCAAATCCCACTTAGAGCGCTAGTGCATCACTTTAAACAGTGTACAAAACTGGAATGGATGGAACCGAAAATGTATAAATGCACCTAAAAACTCGTCAGAATCAAACCAAGGGCTCACAGCTAAGGTTTTTGAAGGTTGTCACGAAGGTCTGCCATTTCTAATGTTGGGTTGTTGGCGGCAGTTGTTGACAGCCAATCAGATGTCAATATTCCTGGGGCCCGTTCCCAAAGACACACTCTTCACTCTGCACTCTTCAAATCCACACTCTGCACTTTGTGAACGAATTTCCTTTCCTAAAGAATGCTCTTGATTTGAAGAGGACGAGTGAAATGCCAAGTGTAGAACTGTCAAGTTTTACCCTGTTTTGAACAGTTCTGCCCCTAAAGGTTATCTTTCACAGTGCAAAGTGAAGAGTCTGCGTTTCAAATCAAGAGTTTACAATATTTTTGTAAAGTCCCAAATGACTGCGGTAGAATGACATACTTTTCAAAATGGTAAAAAGAAGAGAACTCAATGACATACTTTTCAAATCGGTAAAAATAAGAGGAACCAACAAAAAAGAAGAGAACTCAATCTTTCGATTAGATCTAACGGTGTGAGGGCAAGCATATATAATAACATCGAAGTTAGCTCCACTGAGGCCATCAAAATACTCTACATTTGGGAGGAAGGAAAGGTTAGGAAGCGACAGGTTGTTGTTAGAGAATAAAAAGTGACAACCCACCTAATAGTATTTAATGGAAATTTTCGGATACATGGTGTGGATGCTGAAAGTGCTCGACCCTCCTTCGGCCTCATTCATCGAGCGCGAATTAATTTCGTCGTTAGTGACACAACTTTCAGGGAGTCGTTTAGCCTAACCAAATCCCAAGTAAGTTAACTTATAGAAAGACGGAAGACTTGATGAAATCGGATTCGGAATAAAACGATCGGAACATCCAACGATAAACTGTAACAGTTATTGGAGGTTACTCCACAAAACGAAGGTTACTCTTCAGAATACTCTTCATTTCCAGTAGAACTGCAGACTGGGAGCGCAAGCCTTTAGGAACAGAAAGTTCTCCTACTTTTCATAATTCGCAAAGTGAAGAGTACAAATGAAGACTTGCAAAGTGAAAAGTCTTTAGGAATGGGCCCCAGATACGTCATTTTTGGCCGCATTTTTATTTTTAATCACCCTCTTTTAAAAAATAAGGCTTATTTTTGAAAACGGGCTTCAAACTACAATTTTTCCAAGAGTTCTGAAAGTTTTTTTCAACAAAAAATTGTTGAAGAAAATTCCCCATTACAAGGGCAGGCCCTTGGTTGATTTAGGGAGGTGATTCCCCCCTCCAACTCACCTGTAATCCGGTCATAGACGACTCTCTCACCCAAGCGCCAGTGTCACCTCTATCATCTTTCGTATAGTCCAAAAGGCCTTCTGACATGCACTCCAAAAGTTCTAGAACATGGGCTCTGCAAGACGTCTTGGGATCTAAATGAAAACCACACTCTTTCAAGCATAACTACTGGCGAAGTAGGAGAAAAGTAACACAAGTAGGTAATAGGTATTTCTCCGTCACTTCACTGTTATGTAATGATGTCACAGTTGTAGAATTGAGACACATAAGCACAACAAAAATAGAGAGTTCCTAGTTAACTACTACGTATTTCGAGTTCTCAATTTCAAATTGGAAAATGTAAGCAGGTACCTACAATAATTTATGTTTAAAGTCTGAATCTAAATCATTACCATTATCAGCGATTCCGACGGTTGAAAACAGCGAAGTCAATGCTTTTATAGCGAATCTTCTACTCTCAACCCACTTCTCAGTTCCTAGAGAAGGTTTACTGCATTTCATAAGAGCGTTGACTATCACATCAACGAATCCCACGACCATAAACTGTGGAAGGGACCCTGAAAACGACAGGTTAAATAAATAGTAAATGCAATTCAATGATTGGTTCGAAATTATCAAGGCAATCGATTTTTCAGTAGTAGAACCATAGTTTGGTGCGATCAGATCTACCTCTTGATGCTGTATGAAAAGCTTGTCTGCCAAGGTAAGGGGTGAAAAAGTGGGGAGTTGATTGGTTGACTGGCGACAAGACTCCAGAATCCCATGGAAATTTTAAATCTATCGCGAGTGGGAATTGCCTGTACCTACTTTTACCAAAATATGAGGTACAGAAAAAAAAGGAAAAATTACCTAAGGCTAAAGCATGGCCGACTCTCAGAGTCTCATCAGTCGCAGTCAACTTCGAAATGAACTGTTTGATTATGGAGGAACATCTGTCTTCATCCCTCACGCCATTCACCAAGTAGTATTGGGTACAGAGTGACGGCAGTGCCGCAGCAGCCGCCATACGAATGTTACTCACTTCGTGACACAAACACTGACCAAGGAGACCTTGCCAGTCTTCTGAAATTGTAATTTAAACAATTAATAAACCAACAAATTTCAATTTAAAATGATTTGATTTTGCTTTGGAATCGAGCATGAATAAAAACGATAAATTTTAACCCCCCCCCCCCACAAATTTGATGGTACGTTTCAAGGTATGTAGAAAAAATGGAATTTAAAAAAAATTCTGTACGTACGCCGTACATCGCACCATGAACTAGAATTTTAGGTAGTAAACTACGAAAAACTGAATACGAGAAGTGATTGATCGCATTAGCCAGGATATGAAAATCCACAACATTTTTCACAATACACACTGCGCATTTTTGGTTTATTATTTTCAATGAGCCATTGGAATCGAGCGCACATCACCTGTCTCTCAGCCAGGTGGCCGTGGTAGCGGAGTGGTCTAGGCGTCGGGCTCTTAAAATCAGAGGTTCGAATCCTGGTTCCGGGAACCAAATACTTTTTACTTCACGTCAACAATTTCCCTTCAGAACTACATTTCTGCTTCTTTTTGCCATTTTAGCTACTGTTTGAACATTCAACGCATGATATTAATTTGTAGAGGTGAATAGGCCTACTAAACTATGGAGGGGGTGCGATCTATATAGAAGGGTTACCTATACAGAGAGGTGTGATCTGTAACCGAAGTGTGTTCTATACAAAATAATAAACAAATGTGTAGGGATTTGCTGCGTTTTCTGTTCTTATCAAGAAACCCGCACGTTTATGATGAGAGATCCCTACTAAGTATCCATCCATATTACCAATGTTTCCTAATAAAATTTTTTTAAATAATTATACCTACTAGGTAATATCATAATTACAACACTAAAAACTGAATTACTATGTACTACCTACTCCATACTAATTACAACGCAAACTCACCAACAACAGCCATTCCTTCCAGAGGCAGCTGAGCCAAGGAACATTTATTTATCATCTGACAACAAGCCATTTTCATTAGTTCACCACTCATTCCTTTGAAGTGGTGTTTGCTGCTCAGCTCACTGACAATGTCACCTATGGCTTTGGTAAGGTTTTGATCTGGAAAAATGCAGATTTATGAGCAAATAAATCGCAGCAGAGTAAATGAGCAATGACATAAATTGGTAACCAGTTTAATTATATCTACACCCTAACCTCAGAAAATGTTTTACTGAAGCGATTCCTCTAGGAGTGGCATTTGGAAGGATTGTGAGTAAGCTGAGGGAGAGTAAATCTGCCAAGTTATCTGTAGTGGTATGGTAATGCTTCACCGAAACAACAATCATTGACAATATTCAGCAGATTTAAGTATATTGAATATTGCTTTGATCTTAAATCATGTAGGACTCGAATATAGTCAAGTGGCATAAGGCTGCACAGGTACATTTAAAGTATTACTTCTATGTAACTCACACTGAGAGGGTTCCCCAGTCAAAGGATTCACCTATGCACGCTGGGATATCTTCAAATGAAGCTCCAGGCACCAAACTTTTACCTACCCAATATAATTCCGTGTTTGAGATGCAAAGCGTGAACTATTTCCCCAATAGCAATAATCGATCCATGTCGAGTATTGGCGTCAATAGATTTGATGTTGCTCAGCAAACGAGGAAGGACGTCATCGATCATGAACTTGCTGTCGAACTCGGTGAGATTGTGAAGAGTCTGTAATGCGCAATTCAACAAGTTATTTTCAGTGGATACCAAAAACTTGGAAACGTTCGATAGTCGGCGTTGTCAAGAATGATTGAAAACTAGTGGAAGCCGGAAAAAGGTGGAGTATCAGATATATATGCATTGATCTAATTCTATTACAAAGTTGCCTTAATAGACGTACAGAGGAGAAGTCAGGTGACTAACAACAACTCGTACTGAGCCTCCACACTTACTGATCTACAAAACCACGATCTTTACTCTCACTCAATATGGCTAACGGCCTAATGGGGTATGTACACGTGCTTTTTTTTTAAATTGATATTATTTAATGGAAGTAGAGCCCTAAGAATTTTGACACCAACCGATCTGTGTCCTATGATATATAGTTATTTTTCTATGACTTTTCAAAGGTTCAACCAATTTTGACGTCACTGCACCCCTGTCGCCTGGGCGGGACCTCCCTGCCACTGTGACGTCAGAATCGGTTGAAACTTGGGGGGGATTGTACAGTCCACCAAAATCCGTAAAATAAATTATTTGGAATGTGCTGAATCCTGAAAGGTTGAAAACTTACTTTGGCAGCAAGTTCTCGTATCGCAACGTCCCAATGTTCGATCTTCCTTTCAACCAGATGAGAGATGATAGGTCTACGATATTCATCGTACTTCGCAATAGCAGCACTGGAAAGAAAAAAATCTTCATAGTATAGATTTCAAGACATGAGGTTAAACTTACAGGCTTCAGAGATCTTTTAGTATTTCTCAAGACGGTAGGTCAAAGAGAAAAGTGGAGACATCTATGCCTTTCTCTTAAGGGGATTCAAAGGTTTCTTTGGGAAACAACTGGCGTGCCCCAACTAGCACAATCGGGTGAGATTTGATAGTACCTATTTGACTACTCAGACCTAATCAGTAGTAAGTACATCCGAAGTCAGAAGTACGACACATGATAATGTGATCTTACGTCACGCCGTAACGACGCCGGTGTTGCCGACCTAAACTACATCATTCAGACGTTGTGACGACGCCGTAATTCCATAATACAGCAGATACAGTTTTTAGTACCTCTAAATGGTTATTATTTTACAGAAATATATACAAGACGGATTCTGGTCGGGGATGTTGTAATAGTTTAATTACGGAAGGTTGTAATATAAATCTAACCAGAGTTCTGCATTACAATAAGTGTAGTGGGAAACTATGTTATCCTAGACGAGTCGTTTTAGACTACAGGTCTGGCGGCGACGTCGGTATGACTCTCCCCATTTTGGTGGAGTAGTCGTTACGACGTCAGGTTGCATTTTTAAACCAATCACGACGTCTCCCTGACTTGTGCTAGTAGGGGCCCTACTAGTCCACCGTTTTTATCAGTTTTATATAGGTAGGTACGATTCTTGTCGGACGTACGACTCAGTAGGTGGGCTGCAAGAATGATTAACACTCCATAAACTAAAGCAGTTTTGCTCCTTTGCTACCAAAGACCATTGTAGGTATCCAATTTGACATGAAAAGTAACTGAGAGCTTGCAAGGTAGCTGAGTACCTGATGTTCAAGTAAGAGTGAATCCGCACACCAACACTGTAGTAGTCGGCAGTAGTAAGGATTTCAATACCGTGAGGGAATGTTCCTTGACGCCCAATGTGCTCCTGGAAAGCCGCTGCAGCAGCTCGTCGCATATTTATCTAAAATTACGTATGAATTAGATTCGAACATGGTTTTTAAATTAACAATACCTAGCTTAATTAATGGGATATTCATAATGGTAACTGTTGAAGGAAATCAGGAACAATTTTTTTTCTTCTGTGAGCAAGTTTAATGATGTACCTCTGGGAGCTCCAACAGTTTGTGGACTCTCAGCACACTTGGCTGAGAGTGCTTTTGGCACAGTCAGATAGCACTTTCCATAAGTCGATAGTGACATTTACCTCACGATCCAAACAGAAGACTATCACTAAGGATGGAGCTATATCAGAAACGTATGGTTGAAATACGTCTGGGTCGTAGGCCCGAGCAAAGGTCCACACAACGTAACACGCAGCATCCCTGATGTGAGCTCCAATAGAAGAGTGTCCAACAGGTTCATCGTACACCAGAGCCCTCTTCACCACTGGAATTATTTCGGGTAACCTCGCAGGTAACAATAGGCCCTGCTTACCTGAATAAAATAGAAATGTAAATGTATGTAAATTAGAAAAGGACACAAAATAATGATAGACAGTGAAGGTAATACAAGAGGCAGCTGAGACTAGCTCTCTCTGTGGGAAGGGTAAACCTCAAATTCTCAAATCAGAAGATTCAACATTCTACTCGTGCGGAAAAACTAGACTCCAGTACAACACATTCCTATTTTATTCCTATGCATTCATTACTGGACGTCCAGGAACAACTGGGTCCCCCTACACTGAAGTGTTAGTGTTCCTCCAGTGCTGCCACCACCAAGATTATAAAAACGTTTTTCATGTTTCCCCATGAGTAAAGATAAACTGGAGAGTATTTCTACTAGTTGACCCTTCCTATCTATAGTACGTGCCACCACTGTCCCTGGTGAGCGAGGCTGGCCCCAATACCTCTGGTAATTCACCATGGGTGGCCCATGACATTGGCTGATTCTGGTTAATCCTGTCCTCGGAGCTGTAGTTAACCAAATTTAGAAGACGTGGTGGTGGTTGTATAATTTTTTCATGTACTTAATTGTTAGTGTTTTATGGCAAGAAAGTAAACAGCCATTTCAAGTTCCGGCATTACGTCCAATGGCAGTTGTGATGGGCTGCCCTCCCAGAATGATCAAAACTCAATCCAATCATACCTATTGCTCACCTATTTCCCCACAGCCCTAGGTTGAGAAGAGGGGCGCTGGTATCTGAACCAAAGTCACCGTCCCAATCTCAACCACCAAGTGACTGAGGGTTGACACGCTCGGCCACCAGCTCAACCCTGTAGGTGGTTTATGGTTGATGTAGTGATTTATTACGGTTGTTTATCAACTTACCTTTTATATCTATACAACACAAATATTTCTAGAAGCTGTTGGGACGATAATAAGCTTACAACAAACCAGAGCCTACCATGGATACTAACCCAATATCCATGCTACCCAAGCCCTCCAGGCATCTATGGTTAAGAAGTGTCAAACAACATTGAAAGCCTGGGCTAAATAGCCTTCCGTGTTATTTATACTCGCAGATAATGCTGAATATATTAACTTATAACGATTTATATTTCTTTAGAACTATTATTTTTCAAGTTTTGCTATGTGAGCGGCTAAAGCATCCACATCACCAATCCCATCAAAAGGGTTGCTCTCCACAGAACAGACATACAGCAATGTCAGTAATCCTAGCAGAATTTTCAGAACAGTGGTTGGAAACATGATCTTGCCACATAGATCTTGCTGCTCGAGTTGATCCATGAACTCACTATAGGGAAACCCTAAATCAGGGAGTTAGACCCTAAATGACAAGTCCACCCACAATGACAGGAACTCCATGAAGAGATACTAGTAATGAATCAGTTATACAAATTACAATGAGGGGCACCCATGCTGAGCACAGATTGAGATTTTAGTAGGTACTTGTTTTTAGTCTGCACCAGGCATTCGTAGTAGTTTTGTCAAAAATTTGGAGATCTGATGACGTCACTAACCTAACTCCACTGTTGAATACTCAGCTGATATAATCGACGACTAGGTTGAGGCAGGGGTATCCACGTTCACTGATTGTATCCATGATATTGGTTCAAGTTTGCCATCAAAGATGATTCATTTGGAAGATTGTAATAAGGATAAATACTCTTGTTATTTTCCCGACCAGTTGCAATCTCCACATCATTTATAAGCATGAAAAAAATCAAGAAAAAAGCATCCAATTTCAGACCCATGGTAACTCCTCAATTTGAAGGGCCGACTGACTTCCAGCCCATATAATAAACTTATTCCAGAGGAAATAGAAGTATACGTAAACTAACTGAATTCAGCAAGAGCAAGACATCCACCATGCCAAGCATCAGCATTTTCTCGAGGTGTCAGTAGATCCAAGACATATCCGATAACTTCATCTCCAAACTGTTTGTTCATCCGGCTCATGACGCGCCCAATGCCTTTGGCTGCTGACCATCTGAAAAACGTAGACCCCTTAAACCGTGAATTTTGCAATAGCTTTCTCTTATTAAACCAAATAACCTGAAGTACAGGTAGTAAGTAGAAGTTAGGTAGAGGTCTAGTGACCAGGGTTCTATTTGCAAATGCAAGTCAAGTACCTGAACTCGAAACTGAATCTAACATGAATTGAATACCCATTATAGATTCTACTCATTAATGTACAAAGTCCGCAGTTTACATACCAAACCGACTCAATTATTTACTTCAATACTGATTCGTAAAATGGATTTTACTTGATACTGCTCATTCAGCTTTCATATCAAGAGAAATTTTGCAATGATCATGCCCACCTAACGGTTATGTCTTCATCTCGGAGACCATGCATGAGTTCTTCAATGATTTCATCGAGTTCCTGAGGGACTTCCTGGTCTTCTTCAACTTCACTGGTGTCCGACATCGCATCATCGCCATCTTGTTTTTCCACCTTCTGGAATTGGCTGGACTGGAGTTCGGTTAGAGAAGGAAGAATCCGCGCGCCCCTCTTATACCTCCAGGAGATAACTCGTGCTTTCAAATATGTCAGCCCTGTAATTAATATAACTTGGTCTACTTTCAAATTTTACTTACATAAGTGGACTACATGAAATCCAAGTAATTTATTGATGCATACTCTAATTTGACAAAACATTCATGAGAGTAGAAGAACGTATTTCAACTCACCTACACGTTGAATGATTTTGACAGCAAACAACCTCGACAATCTGTAGGATTCTTTCCTCCATTGCATAGAGATCACGGTCTGGAGAATCTGACCAGCATATGGCAAAAGGTCAAGACGTTTCCCGTGTTTCAATATGGCAGCTACAGCGTATAGTGGACCAAACCTCTTCCATCCCAAGTCTTTCTCAGCCAATTTCTAACGTAAAGTAAGTATTGATTATCGGAGTTGAAATTAGTTCTATGCTAATAAAGTCTTAGGAGAAAACCAGAGTCCCAAGTTGTTGAGTTCGATCTTCCAGTAGTTTTTCAAAACGTACAAACCTACATTTTGGGAGTTAACGTAGAAATATATCAATCATGTTGAGACTTACCTCAGTCAACCACGAAATGAATCCAGGCAACAGTGTCTCTTTGATATCAGAACGCGTGAAGAACTGGGAGCAAAGGTAAGCACATACATCTCGACATTTATCTCCAACCATTATGTATGTCCGGCAAATATTATCCAACCTGGAATGGAATGGAGTTGATAGTGGTATCAATGAGTAACATGCATGGGTCGAAATTTCTTTTTCATCTCCCCTGAGAATGCATGTTAACGTTTAGTAGGTTTCTACGGTGCATTAGGACTCCACAACCGTTCTTGGTATACATTTTTCGGGAATATGAGTTCCATCTTAACGCGATTTGCTTCGTTGCAAGGAATTAAAACTAAATACGCCTGAGGAAAAGTTTCTATGCTTGAAATGAAGGAGGAAGATGAGCTTGCAGAAAACAAATTTATTGAAAGTAGGTACCCACCTTTGCGTTATTGTTTGGGATGGGTCAGTTTCCGTATCGTCCAGCCGCGAGAGATGGAAAGGAATTTTCACAATGATACAAAGCCATAGCAACAGAGCATATCTGGTTTCCCAAGATTCGTTGTCGGAGACATTCTGTTTCTCCAAAAGCGACAGCACCGGCTCCATGTCTGCAGCCTATCCCAAAAATTGCATAAAAGTGTGCATTTCAAATGGAAATTAATGGACACGCAAAAATGAGAAAGTGGCAAGGTTTGCAGGGGGAAAACAACATGACGGAATGGGAGATAAGGAGTGGATAAGGAGTGGTGGTGGGTGGTGTGGAGTGGTGGATGGGAGTTCCACACGCTCCCCTAGCATTTCCATGGTGGCCCAAGTAGTTTAGCGGATTATAGACGTACATTATTTACTACCTGGTTAATTCTGTAATCACTAGGGTTGCCATCTCCATCCCTAAGATCCCTGGACACTTATACGCTAAACCCGGGACCCCCCAGGACGCTTCTGATCCAAAACCAGGACAAAACCCAGGACTCAGACTCAACCTTTCAAATTAACATCAAATACAATTTACGAATACGAGCAATATATACCTAGGAACGTAATTAATTTAATGTTGACGGTCTCAAAAAGTATTATATGAACAGTTATTTAAGGAACTTGAATAAGTTTTTAGGAACTTACATTATTTGCACAGCCTTAGAACATAAGCAATGGGCAATTTGAAGATTTTTTTTTCAATATTCAGAAAAAATATGTGGTTTTTTTATGAGGGTGATGGAGTCGTACCTACTTTATGATCCATGAATTTACAGATATTCATCATCTCATAATAAGAACTTCATTTCATATTGACACAGCCTCAGAATATCTTAAGCACTAGGCAATATTTATTAAAATATGAATGTAGGTAACAACTCAAAATATAGCAGATTACTAATTTATTGATGATTCCAACTAATGCCAGCCAACATAATGTGGCAAACGCTGAGCAATTCATTTAATACCGGCAGATCACGAACGGGCCCTAAGTATGTTTTTGAAAAGATCTGATGGCAATTTAATATTAATTTAAGAATTTGAGAAAAACCGGGACGCTTCCCAGGACAGGTGAAAACCCGTATCTCCCATATCTTTTCATCATGGAAAGATCATTTTCCCACAAGAGCATGTAGGGAGGTACTAATAACAGTAAGTAGGTGATACTGATAGAAGGTACTTGTAATAAACACGTAAAAGGGGAAAACACTTACCGCATGCGGCAAATACTGCAGTATGATTTTAAAACCACGAACATTCGTAATCAAATGAAAATACTTGAACGCCTGGTGCATTCTGTCACTGTGGGCATCCTGTTTCCTGGAGATATCTACGATCTTGGAAACAATTTCTTCCAAATGGGAGTCCAACAGGTGAGGCTGTTCTTTGTATTGGTTCACAATATACTTGAATCGATCGTAGTCTTTCTCATAGGTTGAGGTGCCTTGTGCATTTTGGCCGTCACCAGTGGCATCGGCCTCGCTGAGATGGTCGATAATATCGAACACCTCTTTCCATTCAACGAACTTTTCAAGAGAGCAGCCCAAACCAACTGCGTCAACTTCGCTGAAATCTTCCATTTTTATGATCGGCAGTTGTGTTACCGCTTGATCCGTTCAGGGATTAAGGCCAAAATAGTATTATGCAAATTGAATCACTAAACTCATCTACTTACAGTCTTCGCAAAATCAGAGCATGACAATGTCTTGAAGGGAACAGCAAACCAGTAATCAGAACGATCAGAGAAATTCACATTGTCTTATGAATCGAAGATGTAACTGCTCAATGTCAATAGGTACCAATTACAACCACCGTTACGTTACACACTGATGCTGTTAGAAGAAAAATAGAAAACACCTATCTCAGTTTTTCAACAAACACGAGATGAGATCAAACACTTCTCATCAAATCAAACATTTCCGAATTTACCTCTCACTCACTCTTGTCTCTTCTTCTTCTTCTATCCGGTTACTTGTCTTCTCTACCAACATACATGGATCTATAACCATAGTATCCATAATAGCTTCAAGAAACGTATCGCGAAAAGAAGAAGAAGAAGAAGAAACGTATCACGGTCGTCGCCAACCTTCAATACGTGAAAATCCGTAAGTAAACGTGCTCCAACATAATTTACAATAATTATTTTACCACTATGCACGTTGCTTATATATAAGTATATATTATGTGTAGGATGGGGATCTTGAGGTAAATTCAAAAAAGGGCACTATTTATACATCTCTGTGGCTTGACTGGCAGGGTCTAAACTGTATACTGATACTAACGTCTAAAGAATGGAAAGCACTCAACAAAGGTGGGGACCCGCCATCACATACCTACCATAATTATTGGATGTTTTTTAAATAATCCAATTCCCATCTTTACCTATTAGGTACCTACCTACCTCAGTGTGTACAAAATAATGGTCCCCAAGTGGTCTACCCTCCCATATTTTTATAAATAATGAAAAAATTCCTTTTAGCGAATTTTCAAAGAAAATGAAGCTATTGCAATGTCTTCGAAATTTAAATAATATAAATTTTTGGAAATTTTCTTCATAGAAATCCGTTTCAGACCATTCTAAAACGATTCCTGAAATTTAACACTTTTAGCGAATTTTCGAAGAAAAGGAAGCTATTGTTCTCGGTCTAAAATTTTTAAAACTCGAATTTCCGAAAGATTTTTATACCAAAATCCGTTTCAGACCATCCTGAATTCCCTGCCGAAAGACACCAAAAATTATATGTATATATATATATATATTTATATATTTATATATTTATATAAATTATAGAATGGAGAGTCGCAGATGAGTTTTTAAAAAACACTTTATTTCACGTGACAACGGAAATATGACTTGGGAATAAAAGCACTGCGCGTGACGTTGTGACGTGGACGGGAGACGGGCGGATACTGACTGGCGAGGGCTGAAGGCTTGAGGCTTTTATAGTGTTTTGCTGCTGATGTCAGCGTTAATGTTGAAGTATGCATTGGTGGGGTATGTTGCGGATGTAACTCCTCCCCCCTTAGATAAAATTTTAGGGAGCAAAGCGAAAGAAAATTTTAAGTGCCGTGATTCCCAAGTGTACAAAAATGGCGGCAATGATGATACAGAAATTGTGAAGAACACAACGGTTAAAACATAGTTTAACAATGATAGTAATACAACAATATGATGACAAAGATGATAATAGTATAACAATATGATGATGATAGGATAACAATATTATAAGATGATATATAACATATAGGTAACATGGTGTTATGCTAATATGATATAACACAAAAGTAATACGAAGATGATAATAATACAAATTTAATGACAATATAGCGATGATATTATGACAGAGCCCAATGATAACAATGGTTAAACAAAAGCAAAAACAAAATAATCAAAGCAGCAAAAACAAATACCAAAATTAGGAGCATAAGGTTGATCAATCGTGAAACAGAAAGAATAAAATGTTGGATACTTCGCGAAATTACAAATACATTATATACAAATACGAATGATTAGACACGAAAAATATAAGAATTATCCTGACGTTTCCTTGACATTTAGTGTATTGACGTCGAGTAGTCACGTTCGTTGGGGAATGGATTGCATTTCTCGCTTGTAGCGAGTATAGGTCATGATGAGATAACAGGAGATGCAGACAAACAATATATAGAGGATGACAGTCCATAGGCTGGGTGCGAGATATTTAGTGATTATCTGGTTGGAGGAAACGAGCGGGGTAGCCGGGGCCAATATGTGCTTGAGGCTTTTCAACTGTATTTTGGTCACTGGACTTTTATTGGAGTCCCATGGGAATTTAACAAATTTAACAAGCGACGGGGTGTAAGTCGTGTGCGTAGCAGGGGTTGTCAAGGTTCGGTTAAGGTATTCAATGGTGCTGTTTTCGGGGGAGACTAAGAAGATCCCTTGGAGTTTCCTAAATTCAATATTTCCGTGGTCGATTATTTTAATTTGGTCATTCAGGGCAAAAAGAAATACGTATCGTTTGGCTTCTTCTATGAACTCTATGTGGTTTCGTTGTAGGTCGAGTTGAATTAGATCGCAGCGTCCGTTCACGCCTTTCAACAGTATGTCCGATTCGCAATTGTAGTCGTTAGGTAATTGCAAGTTGTCTGGGCAGAAGTGGTATGCTATTCCGGGTTCACAGGGACTATTTAAGAATTTCAAATCCGAGCTCTGGCCGGATTTCAGCACATACTTCGTTGAAGGAGAAATTGTAACGTAGGCGTCATCAACTAACGTTGGTACAGGTTGTAAGTATATCAGGGCCCCGTTCAATAAAACTACAATTCACAATTTACAGGGATATTTTTTAACAAATGTTAAAAATGAGAGGTACAAGCGTTCATCGAAACTACAATTGTGGACTTGTAAGTGCAGGTGAATTTTAACAATTCTACAGGTAGATTTCGCCTGTTCTACAGGCGTTCATCAAATTTCTAACAAGTTTACAAATGTACAGTTATAAAAACGGACTACAATTTAACATAGCTCCATTCTCCTGTTAAAAGCTAACAAGTGAGCCTGCAATCGCGATTAGTCCGAGTTGCTGTTGTTTTTGTCCCCGTTTTATTCATTTATTTGTGTCATGATGTGGGATACTTCATCCGATGAGGAAACTGTAGTTGTGAGGAGGCGTCGACGTCGCATTTTCCGACCACGTATTAATACAAATTTTCAGCAACTCGACCTTACCTTCTCTCTTATTCATTTCAAAACGATGTATAAGTAAAAATTGAATAGGTAACAACACAAAACTTCGACTAGACTAGACGTTCGAACGTTCGATGGACGACGGTCGCCGAATCCGAACATAACCTGTAACCTCCAAGGGAAGGATACATTGTAACTTTCGCCTGTACAATTGTACACTTGTTGAATTGTATAACAATGTTTTATAAAACGCCTGTACTTGTCAACTTGTTATTACAGGCCCGTAAAACTACAGGACTTGTTTAATTGTTTACTTGTAGTTGTAGTTTGATGAAAAACGCTTGTACTTGTACACTTGGCATTACAGGTCCCTGTACTTGTGAAATTGTTAAATTGTAGTTGTAGTTTTATTGAACGGGGCCCCGTAACTGTCGGTCTGCATGATAGGGATATCGAGGAAGTAGATTATTTCTTCGGAACTTATGAAACAGTTTACTTTGACGTGATTTTGGAGTTCCCATAATGATTCTCCTTCAAAGTCAGGGAGACGGTTTCTATAAAACGGCATGAGGTTTCTTAAGGTGGTTTGCAATTGTTGGGGTTTTATTATGCTGGGGTGAGGTTTCTTCAGTTTACAGAAAGTGATGGAATTTTCTATGTCCTGGGTGATGTCTAGGATTAATTGCAAGAGCAATTGGTTATGTTCCAGGGCATTCTCTACTTTCCTAGTGTGGGCATCTTGTGAACTTATTTCTTTTAATTTATTAATTTCAGAAGCCAGTATGTCATGGTTATAGTTAATTTCATCAATTGCTGAATTCATAGTTTCCATTAATTTGTCGTTTATCGAGTAGTGGTGGTTAATTTGCTCCGACAATATTTCCTGGTTCGTTAAAAGGTGTTGAATGATTTTGTTGTATTTCTCCTCGTCATTAGCGTCTAGGTTTCCAGTTACGAACTTCACCATGGAACCTAGTCCATTCAATAGCCCGCGTTTCTGCCGACGGGGAAGGATTGATTCAGAGAGTCTGTCTTCCGCTAAGGTCAACATGTGTTCGATGACTTGCGTTCGGGGGTGGATGATTTCTAGGATTTCCTTGTCGGTTGAGGTGATTTGTAAAATTTCGTTAAAGTGAGAACGGATTGCATTAATTTGGTTGAAAATCCCGTCTAGCTTGTAGTAGTGGGTGATGGTGTGATAATGGGTGATTAGTCTTGCGGGGCCTAGCCTTATGGGTAGCAGTCCTAGGTTTTGGGAGATGTCTTCGATTTCCAGTCCGTCGGTGAGGAGTAGGTGGTGGATCAAAGGCAGTAACCTGGAAGTTGGACGTGAAGTATTAGTCGGTGTGGTCAGGTCTGTGGGTGTTTTGCATGTCGGTTATAGTGGTAGATTAAGATAGTACGCCCTTCAGTATTTCTGAACACATTTGTTCGCGGAATTGTGTCATGTCGTTTTGAGTGAAGGATAGGGGTTGATTGGCCGTTAGAGCTTTCGCGAATTGGCAAGTGAAAACCCCACAATCGTAGGAGTTGGTTTGTTGCGGTACGGAACGAAGGTGGGTCGTTTTCCAGTTTTCCGAGTCAAGTAGGGTCAATTTCTTTTCGAGGTATTCGAAGGCGAGATATGATTGTATGGTTTCTAAAATTTCTATGGCGTCCCTAGTGGCTGTCCCGGCTTTAATTTTGTCTTCTGTCAGGGAATCAAGGTATTGTATTTCTTTTTCTTTGACTTTGACCACAACAAGTGACCAATGATTGGAGTCGTGTATGGGGAAAATTATTAAGTCCGTATTAAATATGTCCGATCTTCTGGTGAAGTGCCTAACACGATCGTATCCTTGTGCTTTCATTGAGGGGTATAAGAAGGTATTGAAACAGAAGGTGTTAGGGAGTGCTTGATTCAATCGGCTCCTCTCGTCGATGAGCTCCATATAGAAGTTTATGATCATGTCGTCGACCCAATTTCCCGGTTTTAAGGTTAAGAAGTTTTCTCTTGTCATTCGGAGGCCATATTTGTGTGCGAGGATGTCGGATCGTGGTAACGAATCGTCCCAAGCGTTTTGAACAGCTGTTTCGTAAAATTTCCTGGGTGGTTTGATGTTTGATATGTGGATTTTCTGTTTCGTATTGTGGTGTCTGGGATGAATGAGGGCTGTTTTTGTCAAGGGATCGCTGTCTTTTAACTCTTCTTTATTGAATTTGGGTTTGGATTTGCTTTGGCGTTGGGTGTTTTTGACAAAGATTTCCTTTGGAATTTCGGGGATGTCCTGTCTGTTTTTATTGACCGACTCTGCAACCTTCTCTTTATGGTTCGTGAATTTCGTAGCTATATTTTCATAGAGGATTTTGACTCTGCGTTTATGTTGGTCCAAGTAGTCGTTGGCCATTGTTTGTTCTAAGTCGATGTCCGTTAGGGATTTGTTGTTGATGTGGCCATAAAGTAATTCGAAAGGGGCTAGTTTAGAGATCGAGTGTATCGAATTGTTGTAAGCAATTATGGCGTAATTGACCTTATTTCGGGTTGAGACTCCCTTGAATTCGTCTCTATTGGACAAAAGTCGGACGTGTTCGATTAGTGTGGAGTGGAAACGTTCAATTACCCCGTTTGAGGCTGGATGTTGTGAAGAGATATAATGTATTGTAATTTTGTGGAGAGATAGGAGGTCTTTGACTAGGGAACCTTGAAACTCGGCTCCATTGTCGGAAACAATCACGGATGGGGTGCCGTGGTGAGAGAAGAATTTCATTATGCCGTTCACAATTTCGATGCTCGAGGATGATGCTAGCGGGTACGCTTGCGCGTATTTAGAAAATGCGTCTACGATGGTCAAGAATTTTACGTTTTCTATTGTGAATTTATCTATGTGTAGAATCTCTAACGGGCGCGAGGCCGTCGGTGTGATGTTCATTTTAGGTTTCAATGGCGATCTCTCATATTTACATTTCAGACATGTTTCACAATTGTTAATAATCCTCTGAATACTGATTTTTTGGTTTGGCCAATAGAATTCTCGTCGTAGGTGTTCGTAAGTCTCGTCGATCCCTCTATGATTTGTACTTCCATTATGGTATCGTTCTACTATTTTTGTCTGCTCAGATTTGGTTTGAACGTCTGTCAGTAATGTGTTGTACTTAGTCATACGGATGTTGGTATTGTTGAAGTTTGAAATCAGCGTGGACGTCAGTTGTTGGTAAACGTCATTGACAAAATAAATGCCGTAGCTGTGTTTGGGGTTGACGTATTCGCGTATGAAATTTGTGAGAGAAGTCTGTAAGTCGTGTTCTGGTAGGGTGACGGTGATGCGGGTTTTGTTCTCGAATATTTTTTCTATAAGTACGGGTTTGGGTGTTGGGTACTTGGATGTTTTAAATATAATTTGATTAGGGCAAGGATTTACGGGTGAGTCTTTGATGGGGATAGTGGGTGCGGTGTTCCCCATGAAATTCGAATGTAGCGTCAGTCCTGAGAAGGAGGATTCGACTGAGTGGATTGACGATCGATCGTCGTCCGTGTCTGCATTGGCGATTATGGATTCGTTAGTTGGTTCGCGGGGTTTGATCGTGTGCAGGGCGTTTACGTTGGTATCGGGTGTAGGTACCCGTATTCTCGAGAGGGCATCCGCATTGGTGTTTAATGCTCCTTTTTTGTATACTATGTCGAAGTCATAGGCCTGTAATTTGGTTTTCCAGGAAAACAACCTCGAGCTAGGTTCTTTATGTGAGAATAACCATTGTAAAGGACGATGATCTGAGTAGATCGTGAATTTTCTACCGAAAAGGTGGGGTCGGAAATAGCCAACAGCAAAAACGATGGCCAGTAGTTCTTTTTCTATCGGGGAGTACTTTTGTTCCGAATCGTTTAGGGTTCGGCTGGCGTAAGCGACGGGGAGATCTGCGCCGTCTGTGCATTGGCTAAGTACTGCGCCTAGGGCTACGTTACTGGCATCCGTGGTTAGTCTGAAGGGTTTCGAATAGTCAGGGTACTGAAGGATGGGATCATTGCAAAGTAGGGTCTTGCAGTTTTCAAAGCACTGTACGTATTCTGTGTTGTGTATATCAATGTGGGAATCTTTTTTCAAACATCTAGTAAGGGGTTTTGTTATTTTGGCAAAGTCTTTGATGAATTTTCTGTAGTACCCGAGGAGTCCCAGGAAGCCTTTTATTTCTTTTGTGGTTTTCGGAATTGGGTAGTTTTTTATAGCTTCTATTTTATCTGGGTTCGGTTTTACACCTTCCGGGGTGACTACGTGCCCGAGGTACGCTACTTCCCTACGTAGAAAGTCGGTCTTGTCTAGTTGTATTTTTAGGTTCGCATTTCTAAGGCGTTTGAACACGGATTCTAGACGTTGGATATGTTCTTGTAGACTTGTGCTGAATACTATGATGTCGTCCAGGTAAACGCAGCAGTGTTCGTTGGCGATACCTCGTAAGATATTATCCATAACGCGTTGAAATGTGCTAGGGGCGTTTTTAAGACCGAAGGGAACGCGAGTCCACTCGAGGTGGCGGGTGGGGGTGCTGAAGGCTGTCTTTGCTATGCTGTCGGGGTGCATTTCTATTTGGTGAAACCCGGATTTAAGGTCTATTGTGCTGAAATATTGGCACCGTCCTAGTTTGTCAAGTAGTTCGTTGATTTGCGGGAGGGGATATTTATCTTCTATAGTCTTGTCATTTAATTTACGGTAGTCTACAACGATGCGGAATTTCTGTTTCCCACTGCTATCCCTTTTTTTTGGTACTATCCAAATCGGAGCGTTCCAAGGGCTATCGGAATTTCGGACGATGCCCTGTTGGAGCAACTCCTCCATTTGCCTGTCTAACTCCTCTAGATGTATTTGTGGGAATCTATAATTCTTAGTATAGACCGGTGTCTCGTCAGTAGTCCGGATGACGTGTTTGATGTTATTGGAAAAACTGAGCGGGGCACCTTCCTGGTGGAAAATGTCCGCGTATTTTATAACTAGCTGCGTGACTGCCGATTTCTCCTCTTCGTTCATGTGGTCTAGGCGGAGTTGTCCCAGGTCAAATTTAGAGTTGTTAAAGTTGTTAAAGTTGGGAATCGCTGGGGTCTGCGTTGGGGAGTGTCGAGGTTTGATCGGGGGTTTTACGAATTCTTCCACCATTATAGGGGTGGTCTGGGTGAACTCAGTAGGAGTTTCGCTCAAGTTAGTTATGTGGACGTATGCGTCGTGATCTTTAATGTGAACCAGACATTGGGGAATTTCTAAAGGGCCCAGCTTTTGGTACGGCATGATGGCATCCCCATTTTGGATGTTGTCCACCTTAATTTTCACTTGTTGGATACACCTACTGTCTATTGCATGGACTTCTTTCATCTCCAAATTGAGGTATTGTAGGGGTATGTTTACTCTAGGGGTTTTGATGTGGTTAGACTGAAGGTCTACCGAGGCTTGTAGGAGTTTTAGATTGTCCAATCCAAGCAGCATATCGAATCTTGGGTGGAAATTGAATATGTTGAATTTTAGTTTTAGTCCTTGGATGCGGAATAAGCTATCACAGGGAACTTGTGTACAAAATTTTGAAAGGGAAGTTCCGTGTACGGTTTTCACGTAAAACGGTTCTTCTATGAACTTGTCTGAAAAGAATTTGTCGGCAACACGGGAATTTATAAAACTTGAGGAACTACCGGTATCTATAAGGATTTTTAGACGGAGTTCGGGGAGGTGGATGTACGGTAGTTCACTAGTTGGTTTCCCGTTGAGGGTCAATAGGCTATAGGTTGGGGTTCGAGGCTCATTTCGCCTAAAAAAGGTTCCTCGTTCTGGTCGGGGGTGTCGTTCTCAGGGGTGTCGGTGTGAAAGTGTTGTTCGGACTCTGTGGGTGGGTCCCAATTTTGTGGGGCCTGATCGTACTGATAGTTATAGGGGTCGGTGACCGTTTCGGTGTGGGTTTCATCTCCGGGGGCTGTGTTCAGGTTGTGCAGGTTGGGGTTTGTCGTTTGCCACGACATGGCTTCCCAATTTTTGTTTTGCTGGGGGTTGGTTGGTCTTGGGAAATTTCGTTGAGGGGGTTTAGGAGGTCCAGTCTTCGGTTGGTTCGTACTCGTATTGTTAAATCGTGGGATCTGTTGGGGATTGGTTTTTGGGTGGTAAAATGGGTTATTATGGAAATTTGGGTTATTAAAATTGTTTGGGTTGTGCACGGGCTTTGGATTGTAAGTTCTGTTTGGTGTGTACTGTCGCTGTGGTGGGTTTGCATTTGGTCTTGGGCGGTTGTTGGGAGTCCCAGTAAGTAACTGATAGTCGTTTGTCATCCAGCCTAGCGCGACGTTTAGCGAGGTTGGTTGACGAGTTCGCAATATGCTACCCAATGGTTCCCTCAGGTGAAGTAGGAAACATCGGAGAGCTAGTGTTTCGTAATGCTTCCCTAGTACAGCGGCGTACAATGGTTCATGTGTGTTTATGTGGGCCAGAATCTTGTTGAGTAAGTCTTTTACTCTGTTGTGAAATTTAAAAGGGTCTTCCTGGTCCCCATGTCTTAGTCTAGTCAGTTCGATATTGAGTGTGTAAATGTCCCGTCTGTCGGAATAGGCGTTTAGTAGGGCGTCCCTTATTTGCTGATAGGTGGTCAAGTTGAAAGCGAGAAGGGAGGTTGAGGCTGGGGGGTGGATTTTAGATTTTATCCCAGATATCAACATCGTGTTTTGGAAATCGTCCGGGTCAACCGTGTTATAGAAACGATGATGCAATTTCTGGGTTACGTCAAGGAAGTCAGATATAGAGAGTTTTTGCAACACACTCACGACGAAACGAACGAAACGAAAGCAGTGCTGCGCATGCGCACTTAAGACACCGAAAAGTTTGACGAACCGTGACGACGAAAAATACCGGGATCTCGCGGTGTCAGCTTTCGTCGTGTTGATATGACGAAACGTAATTTAACCTTACATCTGTATAACGCTACCTACCTTCTTCTGTTTTCCTTGGAAAATAAAAATGTTGAGCGTCGTATTCACAGCTGCTTCTTGGCGTCTTGGCAGACTTGACGCCATGTGTGGACATGGATTTGTATTAACCATGGAGTAAAATTGATGAAAGAGAGGTTGACATAACGTTAGCGTGACTCCACCAGCCGGTAGACGCCAAAGCTGAACGAAAACTGAACCGAAAAAGGTTAGCATCTGACTTCGGTCGCCCTATCCGCCATTTCCGTTTCGGTGTCGTTTTCCGTTTCGTTTCGTCACGAGTGTGTTGCAAAAACTCTCTAATGTTTCCGGTGTACCGGAGAATACAGGGATTATGTCTAAGTGCTCTCGTTTCAAAACGGGTACAACTTGTCCTATCATTGGTTTAGGCTCATTCGGGTTCTTGTCATAATGAAGTTTGTTTAATGCAGCCACTAACTCGTTGATTTTTGCCTCACTGGCCGCGAGCCTATTGTTTTGGTCACTGATAACGCGTTGCGCTGTTGATAGGGTTTCTCGGAGGTCGGACATCGCTGTCGACTCCGAGTGTTCGTCTTCTACAATTACATTGATGGATTGGTCCATGATGGGGGTGGTAGGTCGGGATTCGGGGGAAAGGTCTCGACTTAATATCCCTAATCTTTTCCCGAGTCTACCAGCGACGTACCGTTTGAAATCCTTAGGAATTTTGACGGTTTATGTTCAAAACAGATGACGATAACAGTGGTGCCTAATCCTTAAAATTTATCTTAGTTTAAGTAGCTATCTAGTTATCTTAGTTTGATGCGTGGGCGGTACGCAGAAGTCAAGGTGGGCAGATAGAAGTGGTGGTGTCGGGTTCCTGAGCGATAAGCCGGTGTCGGCGTCTAGGTTGAATGATAGGGCGAGGGGCGAAGAAATGTGGATGAAGGGCTTCCGGTTGGATATTCTTTCCTTTCGGATGGCCTCAATAATTGAAAGATGAAAAGGTGGTAGAGGTGGTGTAGGTGAGGTGTCTCCGGATAGAAATTCGTTAAT
Organism: Leptopterna dolabrata; assembly: GCA_954871275.1. Lineage (NCBI taxonomy): Eukaryota > Metazoa > Arthropoda > Insecta > Hemiptera > Miridae > Leptopterna > Leptopterna dolabrata. Next base: position 42,975,571 of record OX940982.1, on the reverse strand, counting down.
TTCCGGATGACTGGTGAAGTGTTGCGAAGACCGTGTATGGTGGTCGCTTACTATTTACGTTGTGAGTGATCTGCTGGGTTTGTTGACCAGTAGTGTACTCATAAATTTTGCGCAGGCTTTTACTTACAGTTGGATGTGCATTCCGCTGTAAGGAGTAGTTCCGTTCCCGTAATCCCAATTTTCTCACTGGACACTTGTTTGATTTATACAAATCTTGTTTTTGAACACTCGTAGGTACTTCGATTTACTTTCGCGTATGCGGAGCAAAAATAAATCTCGTCGGTTCCGATTGCGCCAATAGAATGGAGAGTCGCAGATGAGTTTTTAAAAAACACTTTATTTCACGTGACAACGGAAATATGACTTGGGAATAAAAGCACTGCGCGTGACGTTGTGACGTGGACGGGAGACGGGCGGATACTGACTGGCGAGGGCTGAAGGCTTGAGGCTTTTATAGTGTTTTGCTGCTGATGTCAGCGTTAATGTTGAAGTATGCATTGGTGGGGTATGTTGCGGATGTAACTTATATTTATATATTTATATATTTATATATGTATGTGTCATTCCAGACGATAACTCTCGAAAGAATTGAGATAAAAAGTTCAAATTTGCACGAAAAATCTGTCTTGGCAATCGACAGGCTAAGTTCGAAGATGGGTAGAATCGGGTCACCCTAAGGGGGAGTTTTGGGGAGTTTTAGGGGGGGGGGGGGGGGGGGAAATTACCCATAAATTCCCAAAATGAAAAAGTCTGACAAGTGACACCTCATTTTAAAGGTTTTTGTACGCTGAACACGATGGTGAAATCAGAATTGCGATATCTCATTCCATTCTCAAACTGGAGCACTTTGAAGATGAAGGAACGTGGTTATTTCTTGAGATGTTCTTCCTGGTTCGTCTGCTCAAATCTGATAACGGAATGGGATATCGCAATTCTGACTTCACCATCGTGTTCAGCGTTGGAAAATCTACAAACCGAGGTGTTACTCGGCAAAAAATGGAACAAAAAATTTGTTACGTACCCAATACCTACTCTTCTGGTATTCAAAACATTTTTGATTTTCCCCTCCCCCTCCTTCCACCCCAAATTTTACTTTGCGTAAAACTACTCCTGTTTTAATTTTGTATGGTATCAAGTTGGGAAAACATTGGCCGAAAATTAATTTTCAGAAAATTTTAGGCGGAGGAGGAAGATGCCGAAAACTTCGAAAATTCGCTCTTATAGCCATGCTGCATGACTGTGGTTTTTTAGCGAATTTTCGAAGAAAAAGAAGCTATTGTTCTCGGTCCAAAATTTTTAAAACTCGAATTTCCGAAAGATTTTTATACCAAAATCCGTTTCAGACCATCCTGAATTCCCTGCCGAAAGACACCAAAAATTATATGTATATATATATATATATTTATATATATATTTATATATTTATATATATATTTATATATTTATATATATATTTATATATTTATATTTATATTTATATATTTATATATATATTTATATATGTATGTGTCATTCCAGACGATAACTCTCGAAAGAATTGAGATAAAAAGTTCAAATTTGCACGAAAAATCTGTCTTGGCAATCGACAGGCTAAGTTCGAAGATGGGCAGAATCGGGTCACCCTAAGGGGGAGTTTTGGGGAGTTTTAGGGGGGGGAAATTACCCATAAATTCCCAAAATGAAAAAGTCTGACAAGTGACACCTCATTTTAAAGGTTTTTGTACGCTGAACACGATGGTGAAATCAGAATTGCGATATCTCATTACGTTCTCAAACTGGAGCACTTTGAAGATGAAGGAACGTGGTTATTTCTTGAGATGTTCTTCCTGGTTCGTCTGCTCTAATCTGATAACGGAATGGGATATCGCAATTCTGACTTCACCATCGTGTTCAGCGTTGGAAAATCTACAAACCGAGGTGTTACTCGGCAAAAAATGGAACAAAAAATTTCTTACCTACGTACCCAATACCTACTCTTCTGGTATTCAAAACATTTTTGATTTCCCCCTCCCCCTCCTTCCACCCCAAATTTTACTTTGCGTAAAACTACTCCTGTTTTAATTTTGTATGGTATCAAGTTGGGAAAACATTGACCGAAAATTAATTTTCAGAAAATTTTAGGCGGAGGAGGAAGATGCCGAAAACTTCGAAAATTCGCTCTTATAGCCATGCTGCATGACTGTGGTTTTTTATATGTATATATATATTTATATATGTGTCACTCCAGACGATAACTCTCGATAGAATTGAGATAAACAGCTCAAATTTGCACAAAAAATCTATCTTGGCAATCGAAAGGCTAAGTTCGAAGATGGGCGAAATTGGCCTACTCTAAGGAGGGTTTTGGCGCATTTAAATTGCGCAAAAATTACCCAAAAATCCCCAAAATGTTATTTTCCAACAAGTGACCCCTCATTTTAAAGGTGTTTGCACGCTGAACACGATGGTGGAATCGGATTTTAGATATCTTGATCCGTTCTCAAATTAGAGCATTTAAAGTGCGCAAAAATTACCCAAAAATCCCCAAAATGTTATTTTCTAACAAGTGACCCCTCATTTTAAAGGTTTTTGTACGCTGAACACGATGGTGAAATCAGAATTGCGATATCTCATTCCGTTCTCAAACTGGAGCACTTTGAAGATTAAGGAACGTGGTTATTTCTTCGAAAATTCGCTCTTATAGCCATGCTGCATGACTGTGGTTTTTTCTACTCTAGGTAGAAAAAAATATTTGTACCTGATTTTCTCTCACTGAGTTAGCAGCGATCACCTTACTTGCCCAGGAAATTTTTCTCACAGACGATGATGTAAATAAATAAATTATTGTGATGAAAGTTGCTTTCTCTAGGGTTAACAGTAAATTGGTTTAACGGTTGGCCAAGTTGGTACTGGTGATGATGATGGGGTGGGTGGTTGTCATCAACATGCCGTAGATCAAAGATTTTTCATTCACGCATGGAGGAATGAAACTAATGCCTTACCCACAGCTTCGCTCATACCTACATCATGCCTCTTTTAGAGACCTCGCAAAAATAAAACGCTACTAAGACCTTGTCACGTGGATTTATTATTCTAGTGGACATACCTACAGCTATGTCGGCTGTTCATTTATTTTTCTTTCATGTGCAATAATTGAAATAGCTATTTTTGATGGCCTCCACCAATTTTGGCCCCCAAAAACACGAATTAGGCTCTTTTTCCCCATCAACAAATTATCATTGATAATTGATTTAATTGCCTCCATTCACCTGCTAATACTACTTCTAGTGTTATTATACAAATTTATGGTTATTTCAGACGATTTCCTAGGTTTTTGACTCATAAAAAATGTATTACCCCACTTCTTTACTCTCTGGCCAAAAAAAACGTCATATTCGGTCTTCTCGCTCTAAAAAACATGGAAAACGATACATACATCACAAATCATGTTCCCTAAAACCTCAAACATCACTCGAAAACCCCTATTTTTACACCCATTTTTCCCCGTAACACTCCTGAGTGTATTCCGATCGGGTGGCCGAGCTTCGGAGCATATTTGGACCCAAATTTCGTGCGGAAGAACGACGATTGTAGACCAAAATGCCACGTAAATTTAAGGCTGAAACTTTATTAGAACCTCAATTTTCCACTCTTTGGCCAAAATGGACTTCATATTCGGTCTCCTCGTCCTAAAAAAAAAAAAAAACGATACCTCACAAGCTCATGTTACTAAAACACCAAAAACCTATTTTTACACCCATTTTTCGCCCGTAACACCCCTGGTTATATCCCGATCGGGCTGCAAAATTTCGGCACACACTAGGGCCCAAATGGAACTTGTGCGCGAAAGAACGAATTTCTTAGACCGAAAATGAAGTGGATATGGATCAGTGGCGGAGCGGTGATATGGATCAGTGGCGGAGCGGTTGGGGGGGGGGGGGGGGGTAGGGGTGATCCCCCCCCAGTTAAATTATAAACGATAAATTATATTACGTTTATTTTATTACCAACGAGCAATGTGAATATTTCTGAAATATACGAATGTGTATAATTATATGACATTATATTTCTATCATCACAATAGCCGTCGTGAATCACCATCCCACACAATGTCAGATGAATTAATACCCATTTATTTTAACCCTTAATACAAATTTTTGACCCCCCCCCCCCCCCCTCCGCCACCAAATTCAGATTTAACACCTATTCTTTATGAAAAACAATGAAATGGTATTTTCATCTGTCTCTACTCAACCTACCATACCTCTTTCAGTGATTCTATATCACAATTTTAGTAGTTTTTACCAATTTTTTACCCTAAAAACAAACTAGACCCCCTTAGAATTTTTTGAAAATAGGTCATCTTCGAACTCATCCTTTTGTTTGAAATAAGAACATTTTGGCGAAATATCACGTACCCAAGTTCAGATATCGTCTGGAGTGACTCATAAATAAATAAATATAAATATACATATAAACTGTGTTAAAATCTAGGTATGAACTCAGGATGCTTTCGAACGGATTTGCCTATAAAACAATTTCAAAAATTCATGTTCTGAAAATTTTGGACCCTTTGAAAATTCGCCAACATTGTTGCCAAATAAATATGTTTTATTTGACAGTTAACTTAGTTACCTGTAACATTTAGTGCTTTATTACATTTACATTCAGCTTTGTTTGTCAGCTGTGCCTCAATTCATCCCTATTAACAAAATTTATGTGTTTACATTTCACTCGAGATCTGCCCTTGCCTACCTGATAAAAATTCCAAATTTCGCCAAAATGTTCGTACTGCCAAACAGAAGAATAATTTCGAAGATGAGCAATTTTCAACAAATCTAAGGGGGTCAAATTTGAGTTTCTAGGGGTCAAAAGTCGGTAAAAACGTCTAAAATTGCGAACAATTGATCACTTAATGTAGTATGGAAGGGCGAGTAAAGAAGAAAAATACCATTTCATTGTTTATCATACAGAATAGGGTCAAATTTTGATTTTTGTGGGTCAAAAACTGGTATTGAGGGCTAAAATTAATGGATGGATGGTGAATCACGACGGACGGACTATTTCGATGATAAAAATACTTTTCTGAAAAACTAGTGTGTCACATATGACTTTATCAGGGTGAAAAATCGGTAAAAATAGCTAGTCATGAAAAAATTAGGTACCTATCTAATTTTACGAAAAGTGGTACGGTTTCTCGCTATATCATCTTCTTACACAATAGCACGAATATTTATTTGAAAATTCGCTCTTAAAACCATTTTGCATGACTGGAACTTTTTCTTTTTCCGATAACCCCCCCCATTCAACAATCCTGGCTACGCCACTGATATGAATGATAGGCGGACGGACATTGACTGCATTTTTGGAATCTACGCACCTGGAAACTTGAATGAAAAAAAAAATTGAGGGGGTGTTATAACATTTTTTGCTGAGCGGATACATAGGTGTACCTATTATTCACAGAATAATTAACCAAAACTTCCACTGGTGCTGAAAGTAGAGGAAGTTGGACTAGCCTAATTAGGTATGGCGTTAGGCAATTCTAGCGTCCAGTTCCACTTCTTGTTGGAAGTTGATATTAATCTAGAGACAATCCAGAGGTTGCTACTACTGAAGACACCCTTGGGAGCTGCATTTTTGCAACTTACAACACAAAGATGATTTGAATGCGTTTCAATAAATAACAGTCTCGATTGACAAAGGCGCAACTTCTGAAGAAAGGTAAGAATCTGTCTAAAAAGTAACTACCTTTAGCCAATAATATTAACTAGTTGTTTTTAAAAACTATTTTACTGCATTGGTGATCAAAATTAAGGGATCATCTTCGAAAAAACATAGTTTCAGATGCGCTTGACCGGTCAAAAAATATTGTTCCACTCCAACGATTTTCTTAAAATATTCATCCGAATGAAAAGTTTAAGACCGTTTGACAGTTACATTAAAAAATGGTTAACGCAGACTTTTCGTCGAAAAAACTGATTTTGTGCTAAGACGAGCTTTCATAATCCCATTAGTAATCGAGCCATTGGACTTGAATTGCATGCAAAGCTGCACTATTACCCTGTATTATTACTATAACGATTTAGGTTAGGTTTAAACCTAAAACTTGATGTGCTGGTACAGGTAGGTACAGTTATCAGTAACAGGGTAGTCCCAAATCATCAGTAGGTAGGTAATAACTTCAGGTCTCAAGCCCATATTAAATACTTACACCCTGAATAGTTTTTTCGAAAATCACTTCGAAATTAACGTTGTATAATTTAGGTCAATAACAATCAAATCTTTCAATGAATTTCCGAAGTTCCATGAAGGAACGATTTGGAATTTAAGGTGCGAGGGGGGGGGGGGGGGGAATTCGCTGTACCATTGGTGCCATTTTTTCTCTGAATAATTTATTGTTTTCGATATTGCAACCAATAATAATCTGGCTGTAGTTGACCCTGGAAGGATATTACAAGTAGAAAGAATAATATGTTGTAAAGTTAAGGTGGAATGATGAATGGCAATCATTCATCACATTGAATGAGGGTTTAGTTCGTAACATTCTTGAAGGTAACGTTTGTAGGAAGAGATTGTGCCGAATGTTCTACTTGATACAGAACAATCATATAAGTAACATAAGCTGCAGCCATCTGTGAACAAAAATAATACAGTTCTTATGATGTGTTGTACTCAATTTTTTGGTTTATTATTTTCAATAATGAACCATTGGAATCGAGCATGAAAAAAAAAATTCTTACCCCCCCTCAAAATTTGATGGTTTACGTTTCAAGATATGTAGAATCCAAAACTGCAATAAAAATATTTCTGTCTGTCCGCCGTACGCCGTACGCCGTACGCCGTACGGGCCACTTTTCTTAGTTACCATGAAAAAAAATTGATGAAATTCGGGTTATAGGTTCCGTCCGGCGTCTAGTTGGTCCTCGAAGCTCGACGTTACTGTGAGTCATCTCTAAGGGGTTCAAAATAGGGGTTGAAATTTTCAAAACGCCTATACCATTTTTTTACGTAAATATTTTTACGGTTTTAAATAGTTCTTGAACTTGCGAGTTTTTTAAGACCATCCGGAGCATCGTACGTCCAGCCGTTCGTTCACAGTAAGGCCCCGAAGTGTGCACCGACAGGCATTTTCGACTCCAGTGTGAATGAAATTGTATACAATCCAAACCAAATCTCGTAACCAGAGACGCGCCCACAATAGGAATTTGTGAATACGGCCAATCATTGGTAGGGATCACCTGATTATATTGGCGGAGTATGAAGTCGAGTTGGTTGTTCTGTGATATTATTTAATTTGAAAAATGATGGCTCTATTGGAGTTTGTTGGTAGGTAGTGAAACTTGAACAAACGTTGAAGTATTATTGATGGGTAAATTATTACTACGGTAAATCATTACTCAACGGTAAATTATTACACAACGGTAAATTATACCATCTACGTAGAAGGGGCTGGAGTTTGTTGGTAGGTACTTTTGCAACTTTTTTCACTCCTCATCAACAATTTCTTTTCAGAACTTCATTATGTGTGTTTCTTTTTGTTAGGTACTGTTTGTCATCGGCAGAATTATTTTAGCAACATTTAACTCGTGATTTAGGTAGGTACCTAGTAACGAGTACGGGGTTAGGTACTAACCTACGGAGGGTCTGCGATCTACGTAATATGCATAGAATAGTACATATTATATTATATAGACGGGTTATCTATACATAGAGCTGTGATCTGTAACAGAAGGGTATTCTATACAAAATAATAAACCGTTGTGCAGGGATTTGCAGCGTTTTTTACTCGTCATTTTTGTTACTTATAGAGTTATAGAACTAAGACTGTATTAACAATAATAATAAAAATCCTTTGTTTGAACCCAGGCTGGGTAGTGGGTACGCCATGAATGTAAACGTGCAAGTATGAGTTTACATCTAATACTAAGTAATAAAATATTAATTAATAAAATAGTTATAAAACTGAATAATTTTGGACTATGATTAACTCATCACATAAATATAGATAGGTAGGCCACCTGTTTGAAGCCGGCAGAACTCACCGACAATCCTAGGTTGTAATTGATAGTAAAGCTCTTGCACGCTCTGAATACCAAACGTTGTCTAGCGCAGAGATGTATTATTAGAAGGGGCTGTAAACATTGAAAACGTATTGAAATATAAATAAATCTGCCTGGATGTAAACGATCTTGTATACACGTGATAAGAACACATTACGGTACCATTATAGTATGCGATCTAAGCACGCTCGAGGAGGCAGTACGTATAAATTTTATGAAAGAAGGGATAAATGAAGCTTACCTAAAAATTAGTCATTCCTGTCGTGGTACCCCTCAAAATTCTACATTTACCACTCCTGTGTAATATGGTAAATATTTAGCCAAATAAAGGAAGGGAAGCTGAGCGACGCCGCGGGGAAAGTAGGAGAAGGGTCCCCTCCATTAACAGCCATCGCTCCTCAACGGTCATAACGGCCGTTGATGGACGGGGGACGGGGTGAATGGGGCCTTCTATAAGTAGCCCGGCCAGCCCAGCTCTTCATTCGACCGAACGACCCCGACTTGCGACTTCTCTCTTGACCCTCTCGCTCTCATCCTCTCTCTCCTACATCTCCTTGCGCCTGCTGTGGTGGTAACCACAGGGAATTTTATACTCGTTGTGGAGGTAATCGGGGGTACCTTTTTCTCCTTCATCTAGCACCTGCTGTGGTGGTAACCACGGTAATCTATTACTCGCTGTGGTGGTAACCACGAGGTGCTAGCAAAAGACTCCCAAGGAGAGCAATTCCTCTCTCTCATCTAGCACCTGCTGTGGTGGTAACCGCGGGGTACCTATTTTATACTCGCTGTGGTAGTAACCGCGGGGTGCTAGCAATAGACTCCCGAAGAGCACCTAATACACGCTAAACCGGTGATAAACGCGCATTAGTTTCCTTACTACCCAAACCTACCCTCCATAGGGATCACCACATAACCCTAGCAATCACCACAACTTCATTTGAAGATCGTTACTATCTAGCTGTCGTTGTCATAGTTCGCTTCAAATCCTCAAGAAAGGCGTCAAAGATATTTTTGTTGGATGGAGCGAGCACCATTTATCGATTAACTGTCTGTCCAATATATTACTAGCTCCATTTAGTTCTATATTATACCTTCCATGATTTGACATCCCCATAGGCACTCAATAGTCCGTGCTTGAGCTCCAGTCAACGACTCAAAAAAAAAAATGTCAGAGTTAACACTATTGTTAATATAGCCCTCGGCGCTCAGGGTTCTGTAGACGGATCACTGATCTGATAAAATCAATGATCCGACCTCAATTTCTCTTTGGATGATTGTTAGCGGCGTCCCTCTATCCCTTCGATCCACAAAGAATTTTCGGTGTGGACAGTGCCACACAGCACTTCCGTTTTCTTCATAATAGTATGGGCAAAAGTGTGCCAACTATCAACCAACTATCAGTCCTCGTTGGACCAGCAGGTGCGCTCTCCTAATTGCGTGCTCATCTCAGTACACTCATCTTCATGAATGTGAGCTGGCCTGTACCTGGGTACTCACATCCACGATGTGTGTTCAGCGACTTGTGCACCCGTCCACATGTGTGTTCAGTGACTTGTGCACCCGTCCACATGTGCGTTAATCACCCTGTGCACTCAACTCCTTGTACACACATATCCTGGCGTGATCATCCAGCCCATGAAGCGCCGATCCAGAACGGCCAGCTACCAGCTCCCCAACGAAGACCACTTGCCAGCAGCAATGACTCGCCTCTCCGGCGCACCACCTATGCCGTCAGGAATTCCCTGGAGGACCTACCAGGCGAACCTCGTAAGATTCTTCGGAGACGACAACACTCGCTCTAGTCGCGCTAGAGGGGACTCCGCTCTTATTATTCGCTAGAGGGGGCTCCGAAAACCCGCGAGAGAGTAGTTCCGATCGAGGTATCGAAGGATTTTCTAATAAGTCGTACCTTTGCGTTCGAGTGCCGTGTTTTCTTCTTCCCTCCGGCCCAGTACAGGTACCTACACAAGTTAGGGCGGAAGACAAGACTGGCGGCCCATTGCGGCCCGACTGGCTGCTCAGTTGGACTGATCATGAGAATATACTAACCTGAGCATAGAAATATAATATACTTGCATTTAGCTAGTAAACCTAGAAAATTTTGGATCCATTGACATCCCAACGGACATTATGGCACCAACCGCACCAATTTTGGTCCATTTTTACGGCAGTTATAGTTGAAAATCAAAAAATTAGAAAACCCGTCATAGCTCCCACACTTTTCTACCTAGAAAGCTCGTTCCCATCTCAAACTGAAGAGAAAAATCTGACAAATACTTTATTTTGAAGGAAGTTACGACCATTTGAAATTCCAACATACAACGTACGGGGCGACGTCAAGTGGAAAACCGTCCAAAACTCGTTTTGAACACTTCTAACAAGATTCCATTGTTTTCTCGAGCATCTATTTTTGACGGTATCGCCATACTTGCATTCCTATATAAAAGGAACACGGAAATAAAAATCTGCGGTTTAACCCCCCACAACCCGCTTACAACACCTACCTACTTATATGATACCTTGAACACGCGTGCCGTAATTTCTTTGACTTGGCTTACATCGCAGTGAGCGTAGATCGCATACTATAATGCGATCTACCAGTTTTTTCCACTACCATATCCAGCGAGTTGTTACAACCCCCCAGTTGTTACCAGGATATGGTAGTGGATAAAAGTGATGGTAGTGTATATTATGGTGGTGGATAAAAGTGATAGATGAAGCCTTACTCACCTACTTTAGTAGGTAAGTATGCACTATTCACACATGGCCTGCTACGAGTAGCTAGGTTTTCTGGGCATTTGCGTCTATAAATGGTGTTAGTCATCCATGGTATACAGGTAACTTGCTAAAAATTGAACTTATGTTGAACTTACGTTGTCACGGCTTACTGCGTTCTTGTGGTGCACGATGTACTTGAACAGGGCATTGTTACTATTGTCTGCCTGCAAAGGAGTAGCGAAGAATTGCGATTAAAAATCAACTTATTTTTCGTATTTTGGTTATGTCCAATAATAGGTAAACCCCTGGGATTCGAGTATGGAAAAAAACAGCCCCCCCAACACCAACCAGTTTTGATGGTTTCCGTTTCACGGTACACAAAATCCAAAAATGGAATTAAAAAACGCTGTAGATGATTACACAACGGTTTATTATTTACTTATAGCCCCTTCTGCGTGGATCACTATTTTCTGTTTCGATACCTACCCTCGTGCTCCCCCCCAGGAAAGCTCTAAATCGAGTACTGTAGCCAGCCGGCAGTATTACAGTTCCACAAATATGCGGTGGATTCAAGAATTCTATCATGGGTCCAAAATTTTCAGAAAATGAGGAGATGGGTCAGAGAAAAAAAAATGAGATGAGTCCAAAATTTTCAGAACATGAATTTTTGAACTTTTTTAATAGGCAAATCCGTTTTACAGCATTCTGAGTTCAAACGGTAAATAATAAACCGTTGTATTAATTTGTAGCGTTTTTCGCTTCGCTAACGAGAAACCATCAAGGGAAGGATTAATTGAATATGGATAACCGAAGTCAAGCACTGGAGAGGCTACGAACTAAATCGCTCGCGAAGAAATCGTGGAACCCATTTCAAAGAAAAACGGAGTTATTGAAAAGTTGTCTATTTCTTCTAATACAGGAAAAAACGCGAAAAATACACTGTTATACCGTTGTTACTGTTTGTTACTGAAGATGGTTTGATCATCGAAACCGGTATAACAGAGTATTTTTCGCGTTTTTTCGTGTATTACCTAGTGGAAATAGGCAACTTTTCAATAACTCCGTTTTTCTTTGAATTGAAGAGGAAGTGAACGTATGGATGATTACTATTAGGTACCTACCGTTTCAAATAGGTAAAATAAAGGATATTTTGAAACATTTCTTGTGATCACTGATTGCATAGAGATATGGGATTCCCTTCCCTAACTTATTTTAAAAGTAATATAGGTACCTCGTCAGAAGCAGAGTGGCACGTTCCTAATATGAAGACGAGCAATGCCAACAAAATAGTGATCCACACGTATACGTATAATCTGTCCACGGGGTGCATGTTCGACGTTTCTCCCACAACGGCGTTTGTATAGTCGATGAATGCAAGCAAGATTAAGAGCAAGACGAGCGACACCGGAATATCATAAAAATCATTCATTTCTGTTGCGATGTCTGTTAGACGGTTGTAGGTCTGGAAATATGACTTTAAATTGGCGTTTTCTCTAATGGTCATTTCTGTCAGTTTGCGGAAACAAGCTTCCACTGCTCGGATTGTGTACATGAACATTAATGCCCATGAAAACAAATAAAAGTAGTACATAGCCCATAACGTGTCTTCAATGACTTCCACAGTTCCAATTGTCCCTGAATAAACTAACGTTGCGTTACGCATAACAAGTGCAATAATCCCTATTACAAACATGAACAACGAAAGTTTACAAGAAAAGAAAAATTCGTATTTCCAAAGGCCAAGTGCCTTCAAGGTGAATAAAAACCTATTGGTTGTTCTTTCAAGCTTAAATCTATTCATAATTGAAGTAATTACGAACAGAATAGGCACAGCGCTGATCGCGATCTTCTCGATCAGAGTTAAAATGGCTGAGAACGGGCCCTTGTTGTACCATTGCAACGCCAGTTGTGGTGACCAATGGTGGGCCAAATTGACTACACATACTATCAACGAAAGTAGGAAGAACCGTTTCGACACGCGGGAGAACGTTGGAATGTTGAGCGAGAGAGGTGTCCATGAAACAAGTTGGATGTTTTTCAAATGTACGACAAAGCTTGGAGTGCCGGAAATCGTATCCGTATCCAACGGGAAAATTGACATGTCAGCAAAACGCAGCTTATTATGCCACTTTGAGTCAGCCACTTGGTGAAACGACATGAAGAGTCAGTGCGTCACACGTTTCAACACTGCTTCCGATTTGAATCACACTGGAGTAGATAAATAATGTTTTCTTGTACAGTACGTAGTACGTAAAGTATGTAAATATTTATGTCAGTTCTGTGAGGAACGCCTTAGAGGATGTCTGCTCGCAGTCACTTCCACCACCACATGTTGAAAGCTAAAACACAATGTAATACATAATATTATGGAACAAATTAATTGGATTAGAATGTTGCACTCCACATCCAAAGCTTCACGATATCGACATACTAACATGCACATCAATTACCTACCTAATAGTTGTCCAAAGATTTGTCTCGATGTTCGTTACTCCAAAAAGCACTCATGTTTGTTACAGTGCACTCATAACTGTAATCTCAGAAGTAGGCAGGTAGGTTATACGTATTTGGAAATATACTGCAGCCCTGGAGATACAGTGATTTTCAATGAGAAACTTGATGATTTTACTTAAAAAATATACTCCGGTAAGATGATACACGCATGGTCCAGCCCGTCCGCACCTACATTGAGAGCAATGTTATTTTGCGAGAAACGTTGAGGACACTACAACGAACGAGGTACAGTTGTAATGCAATGATAATCGTTGCGTGACACTACTCAACCAGCTCCAGTTGGTGCCTTTTCGAAGTCTAATTCATGAGTAGCCGATCACGCTCATTATTCGTCATCGATCTATTTCTAACGTTGAAACCACTAGCAAACGACCACCTCTGGCGATTCTGTCACTGTTGAACGTTGGGCTGTCAATCTGAGTGCGTGTCACGGACGAATAAAAAACTTTCCACAGGCTAGAGCGATTAGCCTTATAGGGGAAGGTGTGTGAACAATAGAAGTAATTAAATACATGAAAAATAATAATGATCGTTTTCAAAACACTATAATATCGTTTATGTTAGTGAAAGGAGAGCCTACTAGCTTCTCAGTGTCACCTCCTGTTTCCTCTGAATAACCTTGGTTTCGTTAACTATGGTGTAACGATAGAAAATTGCTTGATTAATAACAAATTTTTTTTAAACCTTTGAACATGTAGGTAAATCATTTACAACACTAAACCTACGCACGAGTTTTGAACAAAATACTTCCTAAACAGAGAGCACATTTTTGATCACAGGCAGATGCACAATGAGAGAAATAGTGGTAGTTCAGGTGGGAGGCTGTGGGGCGAGATGCGGACAGAAAGTGAGTTTTCCAAGATTTGGAGTATATACCTACCTGTATAATGGCGAATCATTTATCCAAGTAAAGTGCTAGGGCATTAAAGTGAGTAAGTTTTTATTCGCTTTGTCCAATCGATCCTGAAGGATCAGTTGAAATTTGTAAGATCTACCTATTCCAAATGTGAAACAACCACATTCCAAGTTTACTTACCTATACGTCATGTTATGAAAAATATCTTGTAATGATTATGTCATAAAAACCCTCAGTGTAATATATATACCACTCACACATAAATATAGATGTAAATATGGATTTAACCAATAAACACAAAGAAAGACGAGCTTTGCGACGCCTCGGCTGAAGCCCAGAATGGTTCCCATCCATCGAACTGCCAACGACTCTCAAAGGCCGTTAACGACCGTTGACAGGCGAGGGACGAGGTGGAGGCATCTTTATAATGCGCCCAGCTCTTCATTCCACGGACCTCGCTCTTACATATGACTTCTCTCTCACTCTCTCTCTCTCATACCCTTTCAACTACCTTAGCGTCTGCTGTGGTGGTAACCACGGGACGTTCCTTCCTCTAGCACTCGCTGTGGTGATAACCGCGGGGTGCTTGGATCCTTCGCCCTTGGCATCTGCTGTGGTGATAACCGCGGGACGCCTCTTCCTCTAATGCCTGCTGTGGTGATAACCGCGGGGTGTTAGCTATCCGAAGACTCCTAAGGAGCACACATCCTCTCCTCAACCTACCCAAACCTACCCTACCTATAGGCTCTCAACAGTTAATGTTGTGATCAACCACCCTTGAGCATTGGTGGAGATAGTAATTATTACAGCTGTAAGCAGAGGAAGTCATAAGTGCCAAAGCTAGTGAAAGCGTGACGATACAAGCGAATGTTCTAAGTAACTTAGGATTAACCCTACGTCAGAATTTTATTGTCTTTATGTAATTGTCAGGTTTAGTACTTTCAGTACCTAATGAACCTTTGGAATCGAGTGTGAGAAAAATGCTGCAAATTATTACAACATGGTTTATTATTTTATAGATACTTCAGCGTAGATCACTGTTTTCTGTGGTTTACAAATGGGTTAAAAAAACCTCTGCCAAGTTTAATGGCCATTCCTCGTATCGCCAACACGATCTTATTGAATAATAATTAGTATGTCAAAAATAAAATACTTATATAAGAAACAGGATCGTATAAATAACCTAACCGTATGACGGATCATCAATGCGATACAGATCAGGGTGAATTCCAGAATTAAATCGATAATTAATGTTGTGCTTGAAGCACAACTTGTAGCTACATAGTTTTTAAAACTCGGCGCTGCGCGCCTCGCCAGGGGGCAAGCCCCCTGGACCCCCGGATGCTTACTGCTTAGAGCCTACGGCTAAAATTCAAGAAACATGGAACATGCTTTAGCCGCACTGTTATGATTTCACTTCGTCACCAGGATACAACCAAGTGACAACCAAACAAGCGTCATTGTTTACTATCCATTTATAACATCCATTTATATAGTTATAGTATGAAACTACGAAATAAATACCAAGAACAAATACGAAATAAATTCGTGATAAATCAAGAGCTTTCCAACGAATGGAAAACGATTTTTGTCCGATGAAAATTAAAGAAGTTTCATTTCCCTAGCAACTACTCGGTTGTACGCGAAAATCATCGTTAAAATTTCGTGACACTTCCGCGTGACATTTTTCGGCTAGTTAGTCCAAGGCAGCATGTTCCATGCTAAAAGCTGGACGAAAATTCGCCAGGAACAGCTCCGAGGCATAATATACATATTCTTACCCTAATGATCTTTTTCTTCTTGTCACTCCCAAACTTAATTTCTGCAGTTCTGGGAAGTCATATCAGACGAGCATGGGATAGCCCCCAATGGACAGTTCAAGGGAAACACCGATTTACAACTGGAAAGAATCAACGTCTACTACGAGATGGCATCAGGTGAAAAAAGCGTATTCACCTAGTTATGATAGACAAAGTGCGGGGGGCTTTCAGAATGAAAATGAAAAAGGTAGGTTTTGCGGAATGTTGCTACAAATGAGATTCTTGTGGGAAAACAAAACCTTTGAAGGGTGTGCCCTACACCTCACAAGGTAAATCAGGTATTGTGACTACCAACTCGCATGACAAACCTCCCATCGCCCTCCGAGCCGTGATTTCCCTTTTTGAAACCCTTAGGTAGGTACGTAGTACCTACACCTCGCCTTTCAGTCATCCCCCAAACCTCTGGGGCTGATGCCCATTGAAATCTCCCTCTCCCAGGATGTCCATAGAGATGTAAAGGGTATTTGGGCTGACCCCTTATTCAAAGCAGTGAATGCAACCAAAAATAGATTCGAGTTGATCCCGATCAGGAGGCGAATTGGACAACTCCCCCGGTCTGCCACGATCGATGAGCTCTTCCAACCGTTCCCGGTCACGCTAAGGTTACTCTTCATCAGTAACCCATCAAACTTGACGAATGATCTCCTGTTGCTAGGAATCATTAGATGTGAAGGTTATTGGGTGGTTCTGGACTTTGAGATCCGACCCTTGCGAATGATCGGTTTCGTTTATCCACCTTCACGAATTTTGTAAAATGTCCCATCAAGTTTGTAACAGTGTGGGCTGTTCTCGATACATTTTTTCTTCCGGTGGAGACGGGATCGGTTTGGGGAAGCCTAATCCATATCCCTTCTTGACCGGTGATAATCTCGATGGTCTAGGAGGGGGACTCTCGAGGGTCCACCCCCACTGTTACACTCTGTCACATGGTAGCAGAGCATGGTTTGGTCGTGTGCGCTGAGACTTCATTCTCCATCCACTTTTTGTGGGCTTACCAGGATTCCTTTACTAACAACCTGTCCCTTTGATAAATACATACGTCTATTGGCTTCCCCACCCCCTTTCCCCCATTTAGAGTGTCAGTATAATTAAAATATACTGAGCTCATCACAAGGCGATTAATGCCGTGTCCCAATTGACAAGTCCCAATAGTTGTTCCATCCTAACGATGGAGGTTGATCATCTAGAGGTTGTCCAGATGAGCACAATTCACTGGACAACAACCTCTGACAACATTATCCGCCAATACTCGTATGTAGGAGCTTTGTTCTCCACCAGTAAAATATTATTGAGGTAGTACCATTATGATGGAGGTTAGTCTTTTCCTGAACCAGAACTTCGTACTACTTTTCATTCCCCCTTTTCCCTTTCTTTCTTGACATTTGGGAAACGTAGAAAATCTCACTTTCATGATTAGGCGCAACCCCCCCCCCCCCCCCTTTAGCTGTATACTCGGTCAGTTATAATATTAATAATTATATCAAATTTTTCACCAGGTAACAGATTTGTTCCAAGAGTAGTGATGGTGGATTTGGATCCGGACTCAGGGAAGCAGCTTCACAGCGGCCCATACGGTACTCTTTTCAGACCCGAGTGTTCGATTTTGGGAACGCTGGGTGGCGGTGCGGGCAATAACTGGGCCAAGGGTATGTACACCGAAGGAGCCGAGGTTGGGTATGCGGCGTTGGATTTGATAAGGAAATCCGTCGAGGCGTGCGACTGCTTGCAGGTATGATCAGTATCAGCTGACGTTTAATGAGAATCCAAATAATAGGAACACAATCTATCGTTAACCCTTGACCTCTGAAAGTTGAACGTAACAGTGTTCAGGGGAAGGTGGGGAGGTGCAGGATCGTGGATGTTCCAGGCTCCACAGATAGTGGGCTAAAAAGTATCCGAATAACATCGTACCGACAAGGTACTACGTATTGTCGTCAATAACGACGGACTTTAATCGTCTTTCTCGCCTTGCTTGTCTGCGAACTTTGTAAACTTTGCTAACTTGTCATGCTCAGAAAGCGCCTCCAAGCTTGTTGTTAATTGCATTAAACTTGCTTTGACAATTGTGATAACATGCGTTTGTAATAAATTATTTATTAAATATTATGATAATTAATTGGGCATTTAACTGGTGTTTAGTCCCTATCCTCTCCAATATCTCTCAGTAAGAGACCTTACAAAATGAGCAACACAAAATTTAACATCTGAGTCAATTTTACTCGCAATAAAGGTAGGAACTTTTTCTTTGGTCCCCTGAAAACTGACTCACCTAGTAATTGAGTGCAGAATCCTTTTACACCCATCACTTCCCTCAAAACAACCATACCTGCATCTAAAACTCGTTCGATTGATCTTGAACTCGCAGGGTTTCCAAGTGATACACAGCTTGGGAGGCGGAACAGGATCCGGAACTGGTGCTCTGCTAATAGAGAAAATGAAACAAGAATACCCGGACAGGGTCCTTTGCGCTTACAGCGTTCTATCGTCACCCAAAGTGAGTATACCTACCTACCTGTGCATTAAATGTATGAGTTTGCAAGGTAGGTAGAAGAAGGCCGAGAGAAGCGTTCATTAAAAAGTGACGAAATAGTTGTTTTTTAAACCCTACCTCATGAAATCGTCGCCTCAATAGTACAGTTTGGCAACTCTAAATTTTATTTTTTTATTTTTAGATAAGTTGTCCAAAAGATGCTATTTGCATGGCTGTGCTACAATTTGACAACTCAATCTGTAACCGTTACGGTTTTATTTAGAAATGCTCAAAGTTGAATATCGCCTCAACTGTTCATGCTACAACTTGATTTTTCAACCTGTCTAACTGTTGAACAGTTTTGTAGGGCAGATTTGTTGTACAGGTTTGTAGAATCAACTGCTACAACTTGAATTATCCAGTTGTAGTGCTACGGATTCTTATTTTATACAAAATTGTATTTTGCACAAAATTTATACACAACTTTATGTGGGAATTAAAAACCGCAATAGGGTTTCTGCCGAATGTTAACCAAGAAATTGAGTGTGACCAACATTTTGAAAAAACGTCAAACGCATTTTTCTCGAAACTGCTGATTCAGAGTTGGCAAATTGTAGAAGTGAGGCGACGAAATGATACTTAGCATTTGGTCATGAGAGGACCAACTACCAGTAACTTAAAAAAGGTAGATATGTATTATTTCTAATTGTAATCGACCGGCTCGGCGTGGTGAGAATCACCAGAGATGAATTTTATATCCTGCAAGAGACCACTTGATTTTGAGGCAGTACTTGTGTTTTCAACATATCAAACCACGTTTGATCACAGTGGTTCAAAATCGTACCAAGTACCTACCACCATGTGGGGGCTACTGCTACAATAATCTGTCATGTTTTGGTTTTCCTTGGCTTAGCGTTGAAGATGGCTATTAAATTTTATATTTATGTTAATATTTTTTAGCATTCCTTAGTATTTTTTATTATTCCTTAATTATACGCAGTAGGTCCTACCTTCTACTTAACCTACCACGGTTCCCATAAGATGATTAGGCCGTGATAATCAGCAAGTAGGTATATAGGTATTTCCTAGTAAACTGCAGCTCAATAATTCTTGATGAATTCAATTTTATATATTATAAATTCTTTGTGCGATTTCCTGACAAGCCTCACGATTCGATCATAACATGACAGTGATAATTTATTGAAATTTGCATGTATGTATAAATAGGCGTTTGCTCGTCGCATCTCTTCTTTCTATGATACCTACTTATCATGGCAGATATGTTAGATCGATCGTGCGGCTGAATTACCTGTGTAAAACCTGGCTCTGCATCATATATAGAAAAAGTCGGCCTCGAGTCGTCTCCCATTATCATTCGACAGTTACGATTTGTGTTAAGTCGTTTCGAGTCACCATGTGTAACAACCGGAACATTATAGAAGCTTTCATTGTACAGGTGTCTGAAGTTGTAGTCGAGCCGTATAACAACGTCCTGGGATTCAACCACCTCCTTGAACACGCGGACCAGGTTTACTGCTTGGATAACGAGGCGCTTTACCACATAACCACCAAAACTCTGAATCTCCAGTACCCAACGACAGGAGACCTCAACCACATCATTTCATGTGTCATAGCCGGCGTCACGACTTGCTTCAGGTTGAAACTTTCTCCTATCGCAACTTTGCTTTCATACATACAACCCCTCTGTAGCTGTTCGTGTTCTTCCTTATCCACCAACTTGGACAATTTTTGTATCAAGGCTGTATTTTATCACGGCTAGCTTACTATTATTATAGCAACATAAAAAATGGTGATGAAATTTATACAAACTGATCTGCTCCAGTAAAAATAAAATTAGAAAAAATAAAACTATCATCAGTAATGTAGCATAACGATATGAGCGAATTTTCGAAGTAACGTAGGTTTAACACATGTTTCTGTCTTGGCCTTGAATAAAACGAGTAGTGTAGGAACAGCCTGGGTCCTCCTACGATCTATGACCGGGGGAAGTCTAGGATGGCTATTTCATTGTCTTGTCTTCAGCTCAACTATCGAGTCCAACTCATCGTACGTGACCGCTACCTACTTGAACAATTGGATTTTTGCTTTTTTTCAACCAAAAAACACAACTGTATCTATTTTAAAAGTTTTTTGATTATTGAAATAGTATTTTTCTGCCTCTATTCCCCATTTTATACCACGTTAGGTTAATTTGCATAAATTTCCATCGAATCTTAGCAATTTTTGACCCCACCGTATATTACTGAAAATTGCTCACCTTCAAACTTATTGGCGAATCGGCATTTTCGGCGAAATTTGAGTTTTATGTCGTAGCCAAGATCGTATTATACCGCCAGGAATGCCACACATACACACATAATATGAAAATCATATATTACTGTTAATTAAGTTATTATATAATAACCAGTGTTTTTAATTAAAGTGTACAATTCCATCTTTTCCTCATACTTACCCGGAGAATAAACTAGTTATATAATAACTGAGTGCGATTCGTATAAAAGTGTAGGAGGTATAAAGGTAACTCTAGAATGTAAGTCTTTTCAGCCCTTAGATGAAACTTGATTTTCACTAGGTACTGACTTGCAATTCGTCACAAAATAATAATTGACTGATAAACATTTATAGAGGTATTAAAGCAGATATCTGCCAGAAGAATGTTTAAATGATTACCACATGGTTTGCTGTGGTTGGCATTTGAAATTACATAGAACATTGTTCTGTTGAAATTACATAGAACTGTACCGCATTTTGTGGTACAGTTGCATGGCATTATACCTACACTTTCCCAATTGGCCTCTCGTTATTATAATAATAAATAGTTAAAGTGTGAAAAGTGAGAAAATTATACTGCACTTTAACTGGTCTTTAACTACTAGTTATTGCAAGTACATAATAACGGATTTCACATTTTAACGGTAACATAAATATTATAATATATATTATTTATAAATAATAATGTCTACTGTGTATATCTGTTACCGAAAAAGTATATTGAAATTGGGTGTCATATACAAACTCCAGACATTCTATAATTATATATACATACCTAGGTACAATACCTCATGGATCTCGGCAACGTATTATGGAACACAGGTCATTTTTATACTTTCCTTAGGCATTGAAAACATCACCTGATGACGTGCTAACATGAGAAGTGGGCAGACTGATTTTCTGGAATCGGCAGATAATTTTTTTTTAAATTTCAAATGAAGATTTGGTGTTTTCTGTATCTGTGGAATAATAAAGATATTCATATCAGGATTGAGGAATGGCCGGTCTAGTCTTGTCTCTAGTCCTCAATCCTGAATGGTGTTCACCAACCTAGTCATCAGAATTAACTTGTTGATATTCATATATATATAGCGAAGTGATTATATTATTACCGCATTAATTTATTGACCTGTTTATTTCACTATTATTTTTATAGATTCACTATTTCACTGTTGCATCTGTACCTATGTCACTTTGAAACACAGGTTTCCAGGGCAGTTGAACGCGGATTTGAGAAAACTACTTGTGAACATGGTGCCGTTTCCGCGTCTCCACTTCTTCGTTCCTGGATTCGTACCGTTGACGTCCAGGGGATCTCAGGCTTACCGGAACCTCACCGTGCCGTCCCTGGTGCAACAGATGTTCGACGCCAGCACTCTGATGTGCGCCTGTGACCCGAGAAGGGGAAAATTCCTAACGGCTGCAGCTATATTCAGGTGGTCATTTCTCGTCCTCCGATTCCCCTTGCTCGTTTACCGCCCGGAGACCTCGAGTTAGGCTGGAATTAGGCTGATCTGTATGCAGGAACATATAAAACTAAAAGTGCTAGTGACTGAAACCCAGTACCTACCAACCTGCAGTTCTATTTCATTAGTAATTAGGTAGGTATATTACATTATAATGACTTGAAACTTGTGCGGATACAACCCAAAGTGTCCAGGTACCTAATCATCAATCCTTACCAGTTCATGACACTTTTCCATCTTTTAAACAAGATATCGGTCATTAACATAGATATGCCTGGATACGCAACTGTCGTAGGGAGAAAGGTGGATTTTCGCGAGCCTCCAGGTTGGGAAATCCACACCGGCCGGCGAACGTTTGAGGGGCAAGAACGGTGCATAGTACGATGAGACGCAGCTCTAACACACTAATATCTCCCAAGCTGCCGCAAACCAATTTTTGGATTGAAAACCCATTTGTATAAATACCCCAGGTATATATTATAGCTATGTGGTCACGAAAGAAAGGGATTCTCTTCTAAAGAATAATGCCTTCATCTCTGAAAAATAACTGTTAAGAAAACCTCTACTCCTTCCCCTTCTTCCTGTTTGTGATGCCTTCTAGGTAGGTAAATAGTTCATTTTCAGTTTTCACATGTGCAAAACAGATGATATAGACGCCACTAAAAATCTAGGATTAAGAAAAAAGTACGCAACCACGAGGGACATTTTATGTCTTAGCGCCCCCTCCCGCACCCACACCAAGTACTTCGTACTTAATTGTTTTGGTCAAGATTTCCAACGAATGGTAAACTCTGTCCTTGGGCGGTCACAAATGACAAAGAATCACGTTTCAATTTAAAAACAAGTACTTCGTACTTAATTGTCGCAGAACTATCACCTAGTCCGAACAGCCTTCAGTCCCAATTAGTTCGGATTAGCCGGACTCCACTGTATTATGTACGTAAACATTCATTTAAACAATCACGCTCATACCGCAGCTTGTTGGCCACGCAGTCCGCAGTGGTTAACGTAGTATGGTTAGGTAAATCGAGAGCTATCCAACGAGTGGTGAACGATTTTTGTACGATGATAACTGGCGAAGATAAAGTTCCGTAGCAACGAATCGGTTGTAAGCGAAAATCATCAGAAAATTTAGGGAATCAACCGGATAAAAGCGAGGACAAACGAGAAATGACAAAGAACAAAAATGTGGGATGTGCAAAAGACCCGGGCAGTTGATAATCAAATCTTGGTCTTTTCAAGTACCTTCCTGGCTATCAACGAGCCCCCTCGTTGTCTAAAACCTGCATCCAATCTGTTGTTTTATATCTGCTCTTGTTGTATTTCGGTTTTGGATGACTGCCCAGACATCAATCGATGTCGGAGCAAATATTGTGTGATGGCTGATAACATAAAGCAAAAACGCTTGCATACGAGTCTGCAACGCATTGGGACATTTTCATGTCTTTACCTATTGCTTTTGACATTATTAATATTAAGAGGTAGGTACCTAATTTCAATAAAATAGACGGACCCTCCAACGAATCGTGCAGGCTAATGCTTCGCAATGGCTGACGGTAATTCCACTGCAGCGAGATGACCTGGACCTTTCACAAATGCAATTCCGAGATGCCTTGGCACTGAGGTATGGAAGGGAACCTCAAGCACTACCCACGAGATGTGACGGCTGTGGCGAACCAATGAACCTGTGTCACGCCCTAAACTGCAAGAAAGGGGGACTTATAAAACATGGCCATGACCAAATCAGAGATCAGTGCGCTAAGATGGCCAATTTAGCATGGAACTCTGTGGGCGTAGAACCAGTCATGCAGGAAAGTGAAGATGGAACTCCACGGCTGGTGGCGGACATCAGAATTCATGGCCTCTGGGATGTAGAAAGGGCGGCGTACTTGGACACCCGCGTAATTAACGCAGACGCCCCCTCCTATGCCTCCCAAGATTGGTCAACAGTCTCCCAAAACGCTGCAAATGCGAAACACGCCAAATACGACACAGCAGCCGAAGACTTAAGGGGGTCATTCACTCCGTTGGTCGTTTCTTGTGAGGGAGCTCTCCACAAGGAGTACTTGGCCTTCCTGAAGAGACTCTCAGAGGTCCTGGCCAACAAATGGTCGAAGCCACTGTCTCAGGTGATGCAGTGGGCACGGGTAAAAACCCAGATGTCAGTTATCCGGGCAGTGTCACTGAGGGTGAGGGGATCACGGCGGAAGGTCAGGTGCCTCGGATTGGAGGACGGCGCCTTAATGCCCCTAATGGTACTGTAGGAAGCCCTTAGGTTGAACTCCTGGACATCTTTGCCCACTTCGATAGTCAAATTACCTATGCCAAGCTTCGGAAAACCTGCACAGCGGGCATATGGGACAATGGCAGCTGAGGACGACGGGGGCTGCATCCTCAGGAGATCTGCGATTACAAGTGTGTCCTACGTTTTGTTTGAATAAAATTAATTATTTGTTGTTAAAAAAAAAAAAAAAAAAAAAATTATCTTCTACACTCACGATCATTAGTTTGTAAACAAAATATGAGAACAGTTATGCCCATAGCTCCGCTATTCGTATAGTCAATATGTTATGGAGAACATGAAAATGTTCGTTAAATCGAGAGCTTTCCAACGAGTGGTGAACGATTTTTGTGGGTTAAAAAGTGTAGAAAATGAACAAACCTAACAACGGGGTCGTTGTAAGCGGAAATCATTATAAAGGCACTGTAACACAATTTCGTTACGCAATTTCGTGACAGTTTTTTGTGCTATGTGCCAGGGCAAAGACATGAAAATGTCAATATTTTCGTGACGTTGTTTCCGTTGCATGTCTCCGTTGCATGTCCCGCGTTTCATTTTCGAGTTTATGTAGCAAAGTAAAGACATAAAATGTCAAAAATTATATTATTTAATCATGTTTGATTTAATGTTTGATTTAGTATTTAACCATGTTTAGTAGGAAATATATGTACAGTGTAGTATTACGTATATCAGTCATTGTATAATATTAATAGTAGCAGTAAGTTGTAAGTATTCATAAAAACATGTCACGTTAGGTTTGTCACAGCTAGGGTCTAATTATTAGTCACTGTTCATTTTAATTTTACCTATTATACAAGTCATGTTTTCATTTTTGTAATAAAATACCATCCCTAGAAAATACAAGCGCTTCTATTCTCTAAACCCTCATCTCGAAAGGAAGTAAAGAAATCGGAAAGAAAAACTGATTTGAGATGATATTCGTTAGTTTCACTCGATTTCGTTCGTTGTTTTTAACCCCCCAACCAATACATACTGAAAATCCTACGATTATCACTATAATGATCAGTAATTTATGTACAATGATAATTTCAAATATTTATATTGATAATTTTGCCTTTCTTGGCTCCCATAAGCCAATTCAAATACACCGATTCATTACGTTAACACAGGCTCACGAGTCCTTTTTACCCCTCAACGCAACTGGCCCAGCCGGGGAACCCCCAGAGCGGAGGCTCGTTCTTGGTCCCTTCACTTGCGTATCCAGGTATATATATATATATATATATATATATATATACTCGGCCCTTCGGGCCTCGCCAGGGGGCAAGCCCCCTGGACCCCCAAAGGGGGCTCCGCCCCCTCGGAACGGCTTCGCCGTTCCTCACCCCCGACGGATGTGTTCTTATACTTCGTATAACAAAGGAGAATTTGCTATGCAATTGGCCAATACGGGGCCAATTTCCATAGAAACACATTAAAAAATGCCAAGCGGCGCCCGTTACCATGAAATGTAGGTAACTAGTTATTCATAGGTAACAAAGATAACGTTGGTAATTCTTTATCACATTCCTCTTTGTGCTCATCTTTATCACATTCCTCTTTGTGCTCATCTTTATCACGTTCCTCTTTGTGCTCATCTTTATCACATTCCTCTTTGTGCTCATCTTTATCACATTCCTCTTTGTGCTCATCTTCATCACATTCCTCTTTGCGTGACGCGTTTTTGTGACAGGATATTGTGACAGGACATTTTTTTCACATGACCCCCGGCGTTAAAATTGCATAGCAATTAATATATATATATAACTCGGCCCTTCGGGCCTCGCCAGGGGGCAAGCCCCCTGGACCCCCAAAGGGGGCTCCGCCCCCTCGGAACGGCTTCGCCGTTCCTCACCCCCGAAGGATGTGTTCTTATACTTCGTATAACAAAGGAGAATTTGCTATGCAATTTACCCCCCCCCCCCCACACCACCAACACCCCCCCACACCACCAATTCTTTATCACATTCCTCTTTGTGCTCATCTTTATCACATTCCTCTTTGTGCTCATCTTTATCACGTTCCTCTTTGTGCTCATCTTTATCACATTCCTCTTTGTGCTCATCTTTATCATATTCCTCTTTGTGCTCATCTTCATCACATTCCTCTTTGCGTGACGCGTTTTTGTGACAGGATATTGTGACAGGACATTTTTTTCACATGACCCCCGGCGTTAAAATTGCATAGCAATTAATATATTACCTACTTGCTGAATCAAGGTAATACGATGGCCATCCAACGATTTTTCGTATACATCTACTCGAAACTATTTAACGCCTTGTCTCATTTGTTTTCACATTTATCTCACATTTTTCAACGCCTTATCCATTTTTTCACGTTTGAATAATACGGAAATATGTAAAACACCCAACTTCGCAAATAAATTTTTTGCAAGGAAACCTAATTTGGAGTTAGTTTCAAGTGAGAATCGACGGATTGAAAAACATCCACTAAAGCTTCAACCCTATAATGATGTAACTTTATTTTAACTTTAGTTGTTAACGTTATTTTACAGAGGGAGAATGTCGACTAAACAAGTGGACGAACAGATGGTTAACGTGAAGCAGAAGAATTCGTCATATTTCGTTGAATGGATTCCGAATAACATAAAATCCGCTATATGTGACATACCGCCAAGAGGCCTCAAAATGTCAGCAACTTTCATAGGTGGGCCAAGTAGTATCCGCTCACACGGTGAGAACACTTGCTACTTTATTTTTAGTTAGAAGTGTCAAAACTAAATTTTGGATAATTTCAATGAAGGAAACACGTCGGCAATTAACGAGGTGTTCGTAAGAATTTTGAACCAATTCACTGCGATGCTGAAGAAAAAAGCTTTTCTCCACTGGTACACTGGCGAGGGAATGGAAACAATGGAACTTGAAGACTGTCAGGCCAATATGAGTGATCTAGTCAAAGAGTACGAGCGCTACGCTCGTGAGGTACGTTCATCATTACCGGGACTGTTTGGAAGGAGTATAGTGTATAGTGCGTCATCACATCTATTAGTGAATTACCTACATACTTTAATATCTTATAATAATAACTGATGAGTTTTTTATGTTTAATGTTTTTAACTGAGAAACTCGGCGGTGTACACCAGGAATTCTATTCCAGGTCGGTGGTGGCGAAGAAGGAGATGCACGCATGGGGAGTAAAGCGGGCTCAGAATCACTTTTGGATGACGACGAATGACCACCCACTTGGTTATTGACTGCCTTGCCCATTGAAATTTGGGTCATTAAGTAGCCAAATGATTCTGATCCATAAAAACTACTGTTTCAGCATACAGTTATCTATCCAAGTATAAACGAAGTACGCACATACCTATCATACGAGTGAGTTGAAATTGCTGGCAAAATTGAGAGGTTTGTTCAAATTTGGGTGTAGAATTTTAGGTATTTTCTTACGTTGAACTGACTGGTGACACTCCCAGGCCTTCCACGCCAATAGAAACTCGTTTTTAGACACTAAAATCCCATCAGTTACATGCATAGGTCTCCAACCCCACTTTTTCGCTATTCCCTTAGACTTTCGATAGCCAGATCTAATTTATCGCGAGAAAAATAATAACGAACTTTTACCAGTGAGAACGAGAATTTGTGGTCAGTGAGAAAGTCAATTTCTGATCAGCGAGAAAATTGCATTTGAATTTTGCATTTTCGACCGTTATTAGGAAGTCAAAAAAATTTGAACAGCCAAAAACTCTAAATTTCAAGAGAAAAGCTATTATTGATGAATGTGAGGCTCTTGGAGTCGAGCGACATTTTTGTATGGTTGACTCTTCGTACCAATGTCTGTATCGCGCTACAACCCGTAATTTTGGGTATTTCGACTTGAAATTTTGAGGGTATACTACGTTAGGCCCCCAGAATTCGCTGTATAGTTTTGGAGCCACCATGCTGCCAGGGAATGGTGCCAGCACCAGTGGTTCCACCTGCCATAAAAATGTGTTTAGGTTTACATCATTCGCAGTACACTTTTGGTGCCAGGGAAAGAAGCCACGCTGGCACCAGTAGTGCCACAGCTGCCAGAAAAATGTGAGTTTGGTACAGTTTTTCATGTTTTCCAGAACGCTTAATCGAATGGAATCACTCTAGAAGCTCTATCAATCATCCTTATAGCGATTGATAAATATTTAGCCATAAAAGTTACGAAAAATAGCTGATATTGAGCGTGGTAAGTAGGCAAAATCTGAGCCTACTTTCAAAATTGCGAGAGGCACCTGGTCAGTAGACCCACTAGTATTACGTGAATGGTTACGATAGAGCCCTGCACGACCTTTGATTTCCTTTTTTTTACCGTTGGGAATGGTTGTTTGAACAAGTTTAGTGAGAAAATTCGGGAGAAAACCTGAGTTGGTAAAGATCCTCGGTTTCTAAAAAATATGGATGTGACTGTCTCCAGTGCTACTTCATATATCTTGGTACTGTTATGGTTGCACTGATCAATTTGGGTATTTTCTGAATCTGTTGAATTTGAATTCTGTGATATATGTTGTTGAGCCTAAAGTTCCATATAATATTATGTTGTTCTGTTTGCACTTATTTATTCGTATTTTTCAAAGCTTTTTATATTTTTATTTATTATTTCAATTTTTTTAAATAGGTACTGATTGCAGTGTGATGATCACACACTGATATTTCCTTGCGCCCTGATGAAGTCTATATTAGTATTTATTAAACTCGACAAATGACAAATAGTAACTGTTGGGTCCTATTCCTATAAACGCAGTCTTCCACCCTGAGAATATTCCTCTCGCCATGTTCATTACTTCAGAAGCCGAACCAGTCAGGCTTTCACCCAAATCAAAGCTTCCCATTTCTTCGCGTTCCCGCCTTCATGCCTTTGTTAGCTCTTCCTTCCATCTTTTTGAGCCAGTTATCACGAGACATCCATCAAGGTAATTAGGTATGGTGGTGACCTTCGGATTTTTTTCTCGGGAAACGGAACAAAAAAATAAGGCGAGAAATCGGAAGGGGACTATTGATTAGAGATATGACGCGATCCGTCCCTTTCGATGATTCCACGAAAAAACGTTGCGAAGTCCTTGTCACATGGGATTATTATTATATGGGACACACCTACAGAAATTTTGGCTTTTCATTTATTGTTTCTTTCATGTGCAATAACTGAAATAGCTATTTTTGATGGTTTCCACCAATTTTGGCCCCCCAAAACACGAATTAGGTTCCTTTTTTTTAACGAATTATCTTTGATCTTTGTGCCACTCAATTGTCTGCATTCACCTGTTAATACTACTTCTAGTGTTATCATACAAATAAATGGTGATTTCAGACAATTTTCCAGGTTTTTGGCTCACACAAAATTAATTTTGGGAGCTGCGATTCGCTTTACTTTAGAACTGTCTTGATGACCATATCACCCCATGCTGCAAGGAACTAAACTGCATTTAATATAGGCCTACTCACATTCAAAATATTGAAATACCGTAAACCAGAGTAGGTATCTGGCAAACGATCATATTCTACAGAAACAGTATAGAGACTAGAGACGCATCGAAGTTATATCAGATGACGCGTTTCTAGTATCTAGATTGTGAACAAAGTTCTGTAGTCTTTTCTTGTCCAGAGTATCAAAATTATGAACCCCCAACATCATGAAGACCCCAACATTTTTAAAATAGACTCTGTAATTACTTTTAAGAAGAAATTTATAGAAATTATTGCGAAACCTGAAGCAACAACTTAATTTATTTACCCAACTATATGTTAGTTTTCACCTGACAAGAATATTTATATATCTTTTACTAACACTCTGTACGATTGTGTGGCCAACCTAGGCCGAAATAAACAATCAACAAACAAAAAATCAATTGCTGAGCGCTGCCTTGGACAATGTATGGCATTTATTAATATATGTACAAAAGGAGGGTTGCTTAAATAACTTTACACTTTAGGTTTAGGTACCTGTCGTCCAGTTTCTTTATTATGAAAAATTGACAAAGAAAGCATAACGTCTATTATAGTCTATTGCGGCTTTCCACTGTTTCCAAAGCGGTTTCTATCCCTACGTTTGAACAAGCATAATTATATTTCTTAGGTAGTTTGTAAAACTATATAGTATTATTCGTTCAACACATGAGTTGAAGAAAGTGTCTATTTCTGTTAAATTCGTTTCATTTTTAATGACAGAGGGACATGATGTGCACTTCCCTCAAAATATTGTTTAATTGTTTTTTTGTTTAAAACAACACCTTTGACACTTTTGACCATTAGGGAACAGGATAAAAAAATAAAGACAAGCTCATCTCTGCCTCTGGTTCATAGTTTTAATTTATGGAGTGGTTTGTTGTATCGCGAAATTTTACAGAAAATTGTGAGTTCAGCGAGAAGTTTGTTACTCGGGAAAAGGGCAACTAGCATTGTCACTTTCCTACCTAACCAGAAATTTGAAAAGTGATCGTGAGATATCGGACGAAATACACGAAGTGGGATGAGTAGATGACCTAAAAATGATGTTTCACAGTTGGATACCTCGATATTCCATCTATTTCATACTATATCCTGTCACAACAGTCAATAAATAGCAGGTAACCACCTTGCTATTGGGTAGGTACTGTT
Source organism: Leptopterna dolabrata (assembly GCA_954871275.1). Lineage (NCBI taxonomy): Eukaryota > Metazoa > Arthropoda > Insecta > Hemiptera > Miridae > Leptopterna > Leptopterna dolabrata. The sequence continues at coordinate 42,944,528 of OX940982.1, read as the reverse complement.
GCAAAAATAATTTGATGCACAGTACAATTTTGATCAAAATCAATTTAGCAAAAGAGTGGTCTCTTTATTTGGAAATTAACTGTTTGTCTAGTAAATCTGTTCCACATTCATGTGCTCAATAATTAATTCTGCCAAATCAACCTCCTCAAATTTTGGTAATTCGTTGAAATCATACCCGCGTTGGTTACTTTTTCTACTCACGTTCGACTCGCACCTAGGGAGAGGAAGCGATAAACTGTCATTTAGAAAAATTATTATCGTGTCAAAAGCTACTGTTGGCGTGAAAAACTGTTGATATTCTCACAATTATACCCCTAAAATGTGAATTTAATGTCTTATTTGTCTGTTCTATACAATCCAAAGCTAAAACAGTTTTGGCCCAATGAAAGGTGAAGGAGTTGATGCGGAATAACAAATATCTTTTTCTATTTAATGCTAAGTTGTTGACATATTAAATTAAACCCCTGCCATGAGGCTAATCAGAGATCCCGAAGCTGTTCTGACATGATTCCCAGAATGTTCTTCCAAGACATTCATGTACATATTTTCGAATCTCTGTTCAAGCCAATTGCACCAGGCAGTAGTCTCCCGTTTGTCCGAACAATCATTACAATAATTTAATATAAATGTTTTTGTTCATATTTGAATTGCAGTGGGTGAGAGGGCAAAATATGCTCTAGGGGTTCACTATAGCCAGCGCCTTCATAAATATAATTTGCAAATGTCAAATTGAATAATTTATAACTCAAAGGATAACTGGGGATTTGGGAGAAGTGAAGGCAGTTAATATTACCATATATCCTACTTTCTCGAAATTACCTACGTATTGTCATCATAATTTGAAACATTCACTAAACACTTAATTTTCATTTTTTATACACTTCTGGTAACAAATCACACTGTTTCCTAATACATTATCAATGCTAATGACGAACTATCACACTTATGAATGTACATTTATTTATACAGAACGCATTGTTACGTAATACATGTATGATAAGCTTTGTGCAAATTTGAACTACAAAAACCTCCATTTGCCTTAAAAATGATGCATTGATTGTTCATCACAAAGATATCGCCTATATATCTGTCAAATTAATGTACAAAATGTATTGTTCTCAGCGTTTGAAAATTCTTACGAAAGCTATAAACTGCAGTGAAAATGTCGCATATATATTTTTTCTCATTTTACACAATTTTTCTTACAAAATTTCAATATGAAATACACATAATTCAATAATACCCCTGCTATACAACAAGTATCAACAGTACAAAAATTATTGATGTACGCTGATACATAAATGCTGACAAAAATATTTTCATCTCATTCAATAAGTACGTCCTTTCCCAAAATCTTCTCATGCCAACAGAATTGAAAGTTCAGAAAGCGGGAATTGTATATTTTCATTATCTTCGTTTCGTCAATATTAAATCCAATAAAATGCTATGTTTATCTGATTAGGGCTCATGTAATCAGAAAACCTCAGCAAGATTTCGGATTAAAAAACTTGTTTCGATTTCTCCTCAATAATTATTATTAGATAGAAAAGTACATTTTTCACCTATGTACAAATTGACAACCGATGTATGCTTATTTATTTCTACAATGTAACATTCTTAAATACTATGTAAATTGATAAACAATATTTTATGAACAGCAACTTACTTCTTAATTCACAAAAATGTATTGTCGCAGTGTCATAAAATTCATAGATCTCAAATTCTAGAAAAATGATGTGTTTATAGTTTTTTTAGTACCCTGTTGAAAAAAGGAAGCGACCAATATGGAAGGAGATAAACACTATACGTATGTAGGGAAATTTATTGAATGTGCGATCACTAAGCTTCTTAGGCCTTTTAGTTCATATGGAAATCTCCTTTAAGCAATCTCGTGAACGTTTTCTTGAACTGGTGATTAGCGAGTGCGTAGCAAAAGGGGTTCATCGGGGAGTTCGCGTAGCATAAGAAATACGAAAACATGAAGAGATGTTCGTTGGTGCAGGGAGGGTTCGAGCAGAAACCTTCGACCAGAGCTAGGACGTGGTAAGGCGTCCAGCACGCCACGAACGCCCCCAGAATGAACGATATCGTTCTGAATGCTTTCCGAGCTCGATTTTCGGATTTGGACTTCCTCGAACCGCTGCGGCCTTTGCCTTTCAGCCTTTGGCCGATGTTTTTAACGAAGTCACCTCGCCTGGAGCCACCTTCAGTCCGTGTGGATCCCATACAGCTGATGGTACTCCTGCAGGAACGGTTGCTTCTCGTACTTCGCATAGATTCCGTCCTTGGGTCTAGGTGTTGCGTTGGGGCTGGAAGTATGTTCTGAACCGTTGCCACAGAGTTGGAAGCTGTCGAGTACAAAGTCGCCGGCGTTCCCACGATTTTTTCCGGCTCGGGAGGCGGTGGTTCGCTCTCCACAACCGTCGTCACAGGCTTGTCTTCGTTGAGTGACACTTCGGTTTGCACTTTGGTGACTTTTTCTGCTGCAGCTCGCATCAGTGCAGCCTGCAGCAAGGACGTATTGCTTACAGTGTTTGAATGAACAGGAGAAGGCGGGGCAGTAGACGAAGTGTTGGGGAAGCTCATTGTTGACGGCGGGCTTTCAAAGTTCGGCGAAGGGACGATCACGGAACTTTCGTCCATATAACGAAGGTCTGAGTTATCCATACCTATGAGGATATCGTAAGTATTCCTCGTGACGATAAGGCTTCTGGGTCGACCTGAGCTGGTAGTGCTGAGCGGAGAACACTGTGACGCTGGTGTACTGCACTGGAAAGCTGTGGGTGGAGGGATGATCGATGGTGGGCTCTGTATGCTGCTCACAGGTGGTGATGAGAGCTCCGAAAGTGATTTTTCACTCTTCGTTAACTCGTTTTTCGCCAGAAGTGGAGTGATTTCTGGAGTATCTGGCAGTATTGGCGTCGTTGCAGGCGGGCCGCTCTCAAGAATTTGCGGCAAATTATCATTCGTTGGAGTTGCAATCATCGGAGGTGACACGATAGGGATTACGCCATTTACTTTTGTAGGTGCAGCAAACAAGTGCATTCCACCTGCTTGAGCTACCATCGCCCCTAACGACTGAGGTTTTTTCTTCTCAGTTTTTGGTTTTTCAGGAGCAGCACACGTCGTGCTATCCTCATCAGAATCAAAAGCTGGGCTAGAAGACCTCTCGGATTTGTCTCCACCCTCTTTACCACCTTCAGGAGGTTTTTTCTTTTCTACTGACGACGCGCCGTCCGATGTTGTTTTGGATGAATTTCTTTGGCTCGAAGTAGACTCAGCACCACTATGTGTTGGTGCTGCTACTGTTAGATTTGCCACAGTCGTAGGAGGTTTATCTTGACTCAACAATGTACTTTGCGTTTTGGATAATCCTATTCCTGCAGCTCTTCCAGCGAATCCTGTCATCGCCCCCGCACTCAGTGCGACCATACTTTGCATTTTCCTTTGTTTAGCTTCGCTCTTCTTCTGCATATCGTAAGCTACCTTGAAAATCCCTCCGTACAAAATAAACAGCACCACTAGCGTAGTCCAATAATAACCTATTATAAGAGCCGTATTAAAAACGGGATCTTTTAAAAATTGCACAGCACATTGCCCAGGGAGTAGATCCCTGTAACCGACAAAATGTTCCCATCCGAATATACTAATGAAAAAAAGAAGGGCGGGTATGATCCAGGTAATTGTGACCATCCATATCACACGGTTCTTCGTCCGCCATCCTCTGTACTTCGTGGCGATTTTGACAGAGCAAAATCTGTCAATGGTTATCAGCAGAACTGTATACTGTGATACGAGACAGACCGTGTAGTCCACTGAAAGCCATAGATCGCATAGTATTGGGCCCAGGTCCCAATATCCCATGAGCACGTACACTGTATAAAATGGCATCGACACTGTACCTGTAACACAGAAAAGGTTCGAGTTAGGACAGTTTCATTCATGAACGAGGATAACCGAACAGCATCAAACGCTATCCGTGAGGTGATATTAGGTATGCCACCTATAATTTGAAACTAAACCCATCGTAACGTGAACAATTGCTGTGTGTCATTTAATAGTGGAGTGGTTACTGCACTGTTGGTCGAGTGTTATTACAATATGCATGTCTTTACATAACTACAACTGAACATCCTTCTATTATTGCGTGGATAATTAGGCACATTACATTTTCTGGCCGTGTTAATTAGCTTATTATGACGGAAGAAACATCAAGGTTTTTCATGTATTATGCAGAATAATATTGTGTCAAAAGGTGATGGTCCACAAGTGAAGGGGACTGAAAAATCAGAGGAAACTGCTTATTATATTTGACGTGCTCGGTCAGACGTTACTGTGAAAAAAATTAGGTACAGTACTCTGCTATAACAGGGATTATTGTACGGTGCCATCAATTTGTGGACTAATTTCTATGCGTATTCCAATTTTGTACCTATAAGCATATCAGTTGCTGCCAAGGACGCTATAAAATAGTTGCTGGGCTGTCTGATGGTTCTGTCAACAATGAAGGCCAGGAGAACCAGGATGTTGCCACCGACCGTCAAGATGATGCAGAGGCCGAGGCAAATGGCTATGAGGATGGTCTGCCAGAGCTCGAAGGGCGGGAGGACGGGGGTTATCAGGTCACCGCCTTCAAGGCTCCCGTTGTTCCACGAGGAAGCATTGTGCACGGGGAAGGTGAAATTGTCCGTGATTGTGTCCACATCGTATTCGGGCCCTCCGCTGCCCTCGTCTACCCAGGTGTACCTGCATCACATCGAAATGGTGTGTTGATCAAGGGAGGGGTCGAACAAGTTCTGCTACGTACGACTAACGGCTAGAATAAATGAGTCAAAATTCACGTACCTTCTTACCTGTATATAATCACCACATCACGTTAATGCCTAAATGTACTGAGTGATTCAAATGTTGTAATTCGTGCAACTGTCAAAATTTTTGCTGCAACTAAAATTTATCGCTAAACAAGACTGCACCAAAATTACATACGTAGAATTTGACGAAATCCTAGTCTCCTCGTACGCAGAGGCTCTTGTTACTATACAATTCAGGAGAGACCATTAGTCCTGAGCTAGATCATTACCCGGAAATTCATAAACCAATCGAGTAGTACCGGAGTTAAGAGAATGAAAGAAATGTCATATTGGCTCATGCTACTGTGGTTACAAAGGACAGCGTGCAACAGACAGACTGACACGGAACTAATTTGTTCTTGATGTGTGATAAGATCCGAGTATCACCCACTTAAAATCCTGGAAGAGTATAACTTAAATCACTTGCGGCGGAGTAGTGGAAATCCATAGCAAAACTACAGGATAAACATATTATATAATAGTCTATTTCCATGTAAACTAACAAACTGTGGAGATAGAATAGAATTCTATAGATTATATTGTGCACTGACGATGGCTTAACAACCGAAACCGGTCTACAGTATGTTAGTTTACGTGGAAATGGACTATTCTATTCTTATCCTGTAGTTTTTTTGTTTTTTGGTTTATTATTTTCAATAATGAACCATTGGAATCGAGCATGAAAAAAAAAATTCTTACCCCCCCTCAAAATTTGATGGTTTACGTTTCAAGGTATGTAGAATCCAAAACTGCAATAAAAATATTTCTGTCTGTCCGCCGTACGCCGTACGGGCCACTTTTCTTAGTTACCATGAAAAAAAACGCTGCAAATCCCTGCACAACGGTTTATTATTTTGTATAGAATACCCTTCTGTTACAGATCACAGCTCTATGTATAGATAACCCGTCTATATAATATGATAATATGTACTATTCTATTATATGCATATTATGTAGATCGCAGACACTCCGTAGGTTAGTACCTAACCCCGTACTCGTTACTAGGTACCTACCTAAATCACGAGTTAAATGTTGCTAAAATAATTCTGCCGATGACAAACAGTACCTAACAAAAAGAAACACATATAATGAAGTTCTGAAAAGAAATTGTTGATGAGGAGTGAAAGAAGTTGCAAAAGTACCTACCAACAAACTCCAGCCCCTTCTACGTAGATGGTATAATTTACCGTTGTGTAATAATTTACCGTTGAGTAATGATTTACCGTAGTAATAATTTACCCATCAATAATACTTCAACGTTTGTTCAAGTTTCACTACCTACCAACAAACTCCAATAGAGCCATCATTTTTCAAATTAAATAATATCACAGAACAACCAACTCGACTTCATACTCCGCCAATATAATCAGGTGATCCCTACCAATGATTGGCCGTATTCACAAATTCCTATTGTGGGCGCGTCTCTGGTTACGAGATTTGGTTTGAATTGTATACAATTTCATTCACACTGGAGTCGAAAATGCCTGTCGGTGCAAACTTCGGGGCCTTACTGTGAACGAACGGCTGGACGTACGATGCTCCGGATGGTCTTAAAAAACTCGCAAGTTCAAGAACTATTTAAAACCGTAAAAATATTTACGTAGGAAAATGGTATAGGCGTTTTGAAAATTTCAACCCCTATTTTGAACCCCTTAGAGATGACTCACAGTAACGTCGAGCTTCGAGGACCAACTAGACGCCGAACGGAACCTATAACCCGAATTTCATCAATTTTTTTTCATGGTAACTAAGAAAAGCGGCGTACGGTGTACGGCGTACGGCGTACGGCGTACGGCGGACAGACAGAAATATTTTTATTGCAGTTTTGGATTCTACATATCTTGAAACGTAAACCATCAAATTTTGAGGGGGGGTAAGAATTTTTTTTTTCATGCTCGATTCCAATGGTTCATTATTGAAAATAATAAACCAAAATTGATGAAATTCGGGTTATAGGTTCCGTTCGGCGTCTAGTTGGTCCTCGAAGCTCGACGTTACTGTGAGTCATCTCTAAGGGGTTCAAAATAGGGGTTGAAATTTTCAAAACGCCTATACCATTTTTTTACGTAAATATTTTTACGGTTTTAAATAGTTCTTGAACTTGCGAGTTTTTTAAGACCATCCGGAGCATCGTACGTCCAGCCGTTCGTTCACAGTAAGGCCCCGAAGTTTGCACCGACAGGCATTTTCGACTCCAGTGTGAATGAAATTGTATACAATTCAAACCAAATCTCGTAACCAGAGACGCGCCCACAATAGGAATTTGTGAATACGGCCAATCATTGGTAGGGATCACCTGATTATATTGGCGGAGTATGAAGTCGAGTTGGTTGTTCTGTGATATTATTTAATTTGAAAAATGATGGCTCTTTTGGAGTTTGTTGGTAGGTAGTGAAACTTGAACAAACGTTGAAGTATTATTGATGGGTAAATTATTACTACGGTAAATCATTACTCAAGGGTAAATTATTACACAACGGTTCATTATACCATCTACGTAGAATGGGCTGGAGTTTGTTGGTAGGTACTTTTGCAACTTTTTTCACTCCTCATCAACAATTTCTTTTCAGAACTTCATTATGTGTGTTTCTTTTTGTTAGGTACTGTTTGTCATCGGCAGAATTATTTTAGCAACATTTAACTCGTGATTTAGGTAGGTACCTAGTAACGAGTACGGGGTTAGGTACTAACCTACGGAGGGTCTGCGATCTACATAAATATGCATAGAATAGTACATATTATATTATATAGACGGGTTATCTATACATAGAGCTGTGATCTGTAACAGAAGGGTATTCTATACAAAATAATAAACCGTTGTGCAGGGATTTGCAGCGTTTTTTTTTATGGGAGAGTATTTTACCACCAGTATTCTACCGCTACAAATTATTTTTTAAAGCTCACAGTAGTGAGTATATTGTAACCTAATTTCGACCATTAGATCTGGGTAACTATTCAATTTATTGTGAAATGGGTTGGTGAATGTATCCAGAGAAGATTGATTATCTGGGAAACCCTTGCTCTGCCGTCGTCCGTCCGTGTTCTTTTTCGCCGTTCACGGTTCATACCACTTTCTGTTTGAATCATATAAATAATTTGGTCATAATAAGACCCAATTCCGTTGGAACAACATTTTTGGCATTCGGTCATAAATCTCCACGACATTCAGCGACAGTAAAAGTGTAAAACCTCGAAAGTCGGTTTTTTGCGGTTTTAAGGTTTTGAGTGGTTTGGGTGGTTCTAGAGCGCTTGATTCTTCAGGCTAAGCCGTTTTTTCCCGCCTCCATTCCATTTCTTCTCTATGACTGTGTGAAATAACCTGCAAGTCGAAACTTGACAGGGGTGTTGCAAAAACGCAGCAAAGTCCTTGTCACATGGGTTCATTATTCTACTGGACATACCTACAGCAATTTTTCTGGTATCTTTCATGTGCAATAACTGCAATAGCTATTTTTGATGGTCTCCACCAATTTTGGCCCCCAAGAACATGAATATTAGGCTCCTATTTTTTAAAATTATCTTTGATTATTGATAGTGCCAATTGATTGTCTAGATTCATCTGTTGACACTACTTCTATTGTTATTATACAAATGATGATGGTGATTTCAGACAATTTTTCAGGTTTTTGACTCACAAAAAATGAATTTTGGGACATTAACCTTCGTTACAACCTCTATTCTTCACTCTTTGGTCAAAATCAACTTCATACTAAAAAACATGATACCTCACGAAAAACCTGAAACAAAAAAAAAACCTCGAAAACCCCTATTTTACGCCTTATTTTCCCCCTCATAACACCCCTGGGTGTGTTCCGATCGGGCTGCCGAGCTTCGGAGCACAACTAGGACCCAAATCTGTTCGCAAATCGGGACCCGAACTGTGTGCGGATTAACAACGAACGATTTAGACCAAAATTAACGTAAATTTAAGGCTGAAACTTCGCTAGAACCTCATTTTTCCACTCATTGGTAGAAATCGACCTCATGTGCGGCCCTTTAAAAAAATTTAAAAAAAAACGATACCTACCTCACAAGCTCATGTTACTAAAACACACACAAAAAAAAATGTTTACACCCATAACACTCTTGGGTATATTCCGATCGGGAGCAAAGTTTCGGGACATAACTAGGGCCCAAATGGAGCATGTGTGCGAAATAACGAATATTTTAGACCGAAAATAAAATAGAATATGGATGATACGGTGGACGGTGGGCGGTGGACGGTGGACGGACATTGCATTTTTGTGATCTACACACCTTGAAACGTAAAAGAAAAATTCTGAGAGGGTGTTATAAAAATTGTTGCTGAGCGAATACATAGGTGTATTATTCACAAAATAATAAACCAAAACTCGTATGTCGTGAGAGTTTTCATTGTTTCGGATTTGTTTGTAAATAATTTAGTTTTATTGAGGTAATCCTATCGTTGAATCACCACAAAACTTTCGATAACTAAACTATTTTCAACAATGTAATCATTATTTCTGTGTGTTGCAGACTTACAAGGTTTTGAGCAGTCAGACTTACGAGTTGAAACTTGGAGGTTTTTTCGCCTCCTGTAAAATTTCAATTCTTGGACTTACGAGGTTACACTTTTACTATCGCAGTGTCATGTTTATGAAAGGTTTTATAGGCATGTTGCTGACTGAGTACTTCACATAAGCTACCAACTTTAATGTCTCCAACCGTAAAAATCCAATATATTTATGTTCTTTTTACTGATAGGTAAGCATAAACTCAAAGAGGATGTGATCGGATGATCCCTATAAAACGCCTGTTTTCAATATACCTACAAGCAGCAGTTGGCCTTTTCACGGCCGAGACCGATAAACCCGGAAAGTAAACCCCGCTCATCTTCAATATGAATTTTTTTCCTTTGAGGCACCGTTTTCTCTAGCAATCAACAGAACCCATCTGTAAACACCTGCTGAAGTGGAATGAACTTTCTGAAGAAGGGCCTTCGTGGTACGGCTCAAACCAGCTTTGTCGGATCTGTGATATGAGGGACTCGTGCGGAGTATAAAAGCAGATGAGACGAGACGTGAGCTACTCTCACTTGATTCGAGCCACCAGACACGTTGTCTTGCGGTTTCCTGTCGACAGCAAGGCAGTGATCACTTCAAGAAAACACTTGGTACTACGCCAGTTTTCGTCATTTCTTATGGGTTTCAAAAATGATTCGCAATGGGTATACCTGATACATACCGTACACCAAATCTTCCTTGGATGAGAGGGGATCAAGAAGATAGTATTCACCACCTTGATCAAACTATAGAGATCCAATTTATCGGAGCGAGATTAGCGCGCGTAAGCAAGCTCACTCAGCCAATTTCAACCTCGTAACATTGTTTTGGTTTGTTATTCTGTGAATAATACACCTATGTATTCGCTCAGCAAAAAATTTTTATAACACCCCCTCAACATTTTTTCTTTTCCGTTTCAGGGTGCGTAGATTCCAAAAACGCTGCAAAGTCCTTGTCACATGTGTTTATTATTCTACTGGACATACATACAGAAACGCTGGCTGTTCATTTATTGTTTCTTTCATGTAAAATAATTGAAATAGCTACTTCTGGTTGTTTCCGCCAATTTTGGCCCCCAAAACTTGAGGTTTTTTGAATTTTTTTTTTTCAAATTATCTTTGATCATTGGTAGTGCCATTTAATCGTCTTGATCCACGTGTTGACACCTTTCCTAGTGTTATTCTACCAATTGATGGTGGTTTCAGACGATTTCCCAGGTTTTTGACTCATAAAAAATCAAATTTGGGAGCTGAACATCTGGTACAACCTCAATTTTCCACTCCTTGGTCAAAATCGACTTCACTTTCGGTCTTCTCGTCCCCAAAAACATGGAAAACGATACCTCAAAAGCTCATTTTACTATCATGTTACTAATACACAAAAAGTACCTATTTTTATACACATTTTCACTCATAACACCCCTGGGTATATTCCGATCGGGCTGCAAAGTTTTGGGACACAACTAGGGCCCAAATGGAGTATGTGTGTGAAAGAACGAATTTTTTAGACCGGAAATGAGGCCGGTACACGTGATTCGGCGTACGGCGGACGGACTTCGCATTTTTGGAATCTACGCACCTTGAAACGGAAAAGAAAACATTTTGAGGGGGTGCTATAAAAATTGTTTGCTGAGCGAATACATGGGTGTATTATTCACAGAATAATAAACCAGAATGCAATGTCCGTCCGCCATCGCCGTCCGCCGTCCGCCGTATCACGCATACCGGCATCATTTTCGTTCTAAAAAATCGTTCTTTCGCACACATGCTCCATTTGGGCCCTAGTTGTGTCCCGAAACTTTGCAGCCCGATCGGAATATACCCAGGGGTGTTATGAGTGAAAATGTGTATAAAAATAGTTACCTACTTTTTGTGTTTTAGTAACATGAGCTTTTGAGGTATCTTTTTCCATGTTTTGGAGGACGCGAAGACAGAATATGAAGTCGATTTTGACCAGAGTGGAAAATTGAGGTTCTACCAAATGTTCAGCTCCCAAAATTGATTTTTATGAGTCAAAAATCTGGAAAATCCTCTGATATCACCATCAATTTGTACAATTACACTAGAAAAAGTGCAACACTTGGATCAAGACGATTAAATGGCACTACCAATCATGAAAGATAATTTGAAAAAAAAGGAGCGTACCTAATTCGTGTTTTGGGGGCCAAAATTGGTAGAAACCACCAGAAATAGCTGTTTCAAATATTCAAATTGAAAGAAACGATAAATGAACACCCAACATTTCTATAGGTAAGTCCAACAGAATAATAGACCCTTGTGACAAGGACTTTGCAGCGTTTTTTGACTGCAATAGGAACTGAAACACAGTAAATAATAGTCCACCTGGATAGTATGAAAGTTTCATACACGAAATTCTAACAGTACGATGATTCAGTGGGCTGTGTAGCTATTCGTACGATATTACTGTAAGGTATTCCTATTCGTACGAATCGAAATTTCCTTCCGTTCGCCCACTCCTCTTGTCGAAAATCAATTTTTAAATGGAATTATTTGGGACCGATCATAGGCACTTATTTAAATGACATTAGGTTAATAAGGACTGATAAAACACTGAATTTTTTCTCCCAGTCGTAGATGGAGTTAGATGGTGATGAAAGGTTTCTTCGTGCAATACTCATATTCATTTCCATATGAATCATGATTATGACCACTGAGCCATGGATCACATTGCACGTAATCCTGGTTACTACGTATGTTACGTAATTCGTAGGATGAAATTCCCGGAATACAATAGTTCTGAGAGAGCGCTACGATCGGTCAACTCGTGAACCTGGCAACACTGATGCTAACTTTATATGCTTTGTACTTGCATTACGAACTGTATCTGGCAATGATGAAGGCTGCAGTAATTATTAACGAATTTAGAGAAAGCCTGGCTTGTCCATGGCAGCATTACGTAGGTACTTATTACCCAGACTCTCGTAAGCGCTCCATCATTCGGTCGTTGGGACAGCGACTACGGTCCGTCGGTTCGAATCCCAACGCCCCTCGTCCCAGCCCAGGGCGAGGCAAAAGGTAGCCGAAATAAACGTATCAAATCACGATCCTCCTGAGAGGGCAGTCGATAAAGTCCGCGGAGCCGGCAGAGCAGTGCAACGTGAGCCTGAAATGGCTATTTAACTTTGTACTTTTTAAAAACTTTCTTATACAAACTACAACCGATGAACTGCACCAACGTAATACAATCATCATCCAGTAGGTGGCAGTATTATTATATTGATGTTGATATCCAACAATGGGCAAACTTTCCGACACCTCAACTAGCCCAAGAGGATCCTGAAGTGTCTGTCATATCGTTTGAGGAAATTGCACCGTCTCTAAATCGATAGGGAATAAGTGCGCTATGTAATAAAAGGCGAAGAAGTAACTCAATTCTCCATCTCTCCTGGATGAGGAGTTAAAAGATGTTTTGACTCGGGACGATAACAGAAAAAGTGGGAAACTACTTTTATTCTTTTTTGAGTGGCTTTTGAACTCCACTGTTCGGTCTAAGAGCAGGTTAGATGTTGGAAAAGGTTTTACCCTCTGTTGGCCATCATCCTCACCGTTGCCTTTCAAACTTGAGAGCTCCAGGGCTAATGGAAAGAGCATATCTACTTGGTACACAGTATCTGTGATAATTCAACTGCAAGCATATGACTTATTCTCCTTCATTCATGACTCCAGCCCAGACCACATGAACAGAAAACCGCCTTTTACATCTCCCTTCAAGGTAGAGATTTGAGTTTCAGAAAAGCAAGTCCGCGTGGGATTTTTGAGAATCATCTAGCGGTGATCATAAATGAGAAGAGAAATCTTATGAGTGATTTGATTTACCCTCTCCCTGGATGAGTGGTCCGGACGCTCGCATTCAAAATGTTGGAAAATATCCCAGAACAATCCTCTAATACAGATATTAGTAAGCGCCACAATGACTCCTTGAAAATCCTTCGCGTATTTCCTGTTTTAAAGTGCAAGCTGGACTCAAAATTGACCACCTAAAACTGCAGGTTTACCCTAACCTATAAGACCTAGCACCACGAGCCAGTCACTATTTCCAGTTCCACCACAGTTGCCGTCGTTCGTTTGGAGAAGAACTCAAACTCCTGATTCATCACTACAACGCCGGATAATCTGCGGAGTCAACAGTACCTACCACCTGCCGCAATCGCCTGCACAGTATTAATTTGTATTTACGTTTCGTTTTTCTCTCCATCTGGCCAACTGCTGTGTTGGGAACAGATTTCCACGCTTGACACGGGTAATGCCGCCATCGTTTTTAGTTACTACGGGTAGTGACGTAGAAGTTGGTGTTAAAGATTAACTGATTTCAATAGAAAACGGTATTGTTTATTTTCCACTGAACAAACTGTAACATTAATTTTTAGAGGTTTAGCCAAAAAATTTGCCGTGATTCTCAAACACCACTCACTGAAAGGTATCTTCCGAGGATGACTGGTATTTCTGAATCATTTTCAACATTATTGTCCTGTTAACCTTGTTCACACAACACTCCTGTAATAGTTATAAGATTTTCACCAATAAGGACGGAGAAGCCGAGCTACACATTACAAGGGACACAGCCCAGGTACCTCTTCCTCCAACGGTCTACAACGTTCATTCCGATGGGACCTGAGGAGGGTAGATGGGCCTATAAATACGAACGAATGCCTAGCTCGGATTCATTCATCCTATTTCTCTCAAACCTTGCCTTCTCACTCATCCGACCTCTTACCTCCTTAAGAGCTTTCAACGAGGTGAAAACCGGGCGAATATTTTACCTAAATTCCCGGAGGTGTATCCAAGGAGGTGAAAACCGTGCGGATGCAATTCCTCTCATATTCCTACCTAACTCTACTCCTATCCAGTCAATATCACTCAAAATTCAAAATCCTCACATCAAATTTTATTACCCATAAAATTTTATATTTTAAACCAGAGCCATCACAATTATATTCTCGTTGTTGTACCGTGTACCACAGATGATACCTACGTCTTTATCGTCGTGCCATTATATCAAGTTAATAATAATACCGAGGTGAATTCAACTCCGAATCAATGGGAAGGAAGTGTATGAATATTGCATTGCATGCATTGTGAGCATAGTTCATTCCATACTCTGGCTACCAAGAACTATTCTAAATTAATTCACATCTAAATACAAGTAACAAAACCTCGTTTACTGAATTTTTCGAGGAAATGTGGCACTGGGTCCAAAATATCTAGCTGGTACATGAATATTAGAAAAAGCTCATTCGAAAAGCTTTTTTAAGAGAGGTAAACAAGATATGAAAAGTTTGCTAAACTTTGTTCATTTACGGAACAACCACTTGATTAAAATGCGCGAGAGTTTTCCCGGGATTTTTATAAAAGGGGAACGTTGAAAACAATTGAAGGTGGATTTAATTTCAGTCGCAGGGAGACCTGTATTAATTTTATTTCACCGACTTGTTGGTGGTAGGTACATTTATAGTGTATTATAAATTAAATGGAACTGTTATAAAACTTTTGGATATGTAGCATCCAAATAATAACAGTTTCATTTCATCTTCTTTAAAACGAACCTAAACTGCGGATTATCTGCTAATGGCTCGTATAATAAAAATAGCTACGTCCCTCATCAACATGCTTATATAACCATATCTCTCTTGAACATTATTTATATAACCATCTGATTCAACACAGTGTACCAGAAATAGACGGAGGTTTGGGATGAGCGCAATGAGTAGTATCCAATATCGTGTTTTGATACATAAAAGTGATGTCCGACAACATTTAGTTTCTATCAATCTTCTTAGTCTTAAATCACCAGAATAATCAACCTGCTTTTTTTTTTTTTTAACCTATAATTTTTTTCCCAATTTTAGTGCTCTTGTGAAGTTATATCCAAATCTTGTTTGAATCGTATACATTTTTCTTATTGGTTGTCATACGTCGTAGGAGTTTTCCTAAGATGGAAAAGCAATGTTCAACGTTCCGGTTAAAGCTGGGTGTATTTGCACAGTTCAATCTAACGGGAAGTAAACACCTCATCCTACCCTCATTCTGCTTTTAGCTCGTACATCAATACCTGATACCCAGTGACGGTGGTCAAATATTACACCGGAATTAATATTACCTTTTATTTTATGAGTGATTTTTCCTTATATTATCAATGTTTATAGTTTTATGGTTTACTACTTTAATGTGCTGTATAGGTATAGGTGTATATGGGGTGTTATTATGTGGTTGATCCTCAAATTCTAATTATGCCTAGTTCGGGGCACTTCGATCTGTGGCTCAGACCATTTCTTACGAAGTAAGAATGATATCAATTGTTGTGAGTTTTTTTTAATATACTTATGAACATATATATTTTCAACTTTATATAATCAAAAGGAAGATTGAATTATGTTTTTTTCTTCACCATTTTTTTTGTTGACTTAGTTCTTGTTTGGTTGAAACAATCGATCTCCTTTTGATTTTGCTGAAGGGGAGTCAGAAATTGTTTCGCGGTTTTTGTTGAATACAGAAGTGGGGGATTTGCGTTTATTTTTTTGGCTGAATATATAAATATTATTTTTATAAGAATCCTTTCATGTGTATTTTTTATGGGCTGCAATGTTGTTTCTATTACTTTTTTTGAAGTGGTTTTTTTGGTATTTATATTTATTTGGGTTCGAGGGACATTTTCGATATGATAAATTATATTTAACTTGAAAAATATTTTTACCTTTAGCTTTAAATTATATATTATTATTATATATATTATTATATATTATTATACCTATATGATTAATTTCATTTAATTAAGTGAAGTTAATAAAGGATTTAACCTTTTTCTTATATTTTCAAAATATATGCTTATAAAGCTTATTAACTATTAGATATTTTTATCTCAGAATTTATATTCCGTCCCAGCGTTTATATATCGTCCCAGCCCAGGGCGAGGCAAAAGGTAGCCGAAATAAACGTATCAAATCACGATCCTCCTGAGAGGGCAGTCGATAAAGTCCGCGGAGCCGGCAGAGCAGTGCAACGTGAGCCTGAAATGGCTATTTAACTTTGTACTTTTTAAAAACTTTCTTATACAAACTACAACCGATGAACTGCACCAACGTAATACAATCATCATCCAGTAGGTGGCAGTATTATTATATTGATGTTGATATCCAACAATGGGCAAACTTTCCGACACCTCAACTAGCCCAAGAGGATCCTGAAGTGTCTGTCATATCGTTTGAGGAAATTGCACCGTCTCTAAATCGATAGGGAATAAGTGCGCTATGTAATAAAAGGCGAAGAAGTAACTCAATTCTCCATCTCTCCTGGATGAGGAGTTAAAAGATGTTTTGACTCGGGACGATAACAGAAAAAGTGGGAAACTACTTTTATTCTTTTTTGAGTGGCTTTTGAACTCCACTGTTCGGTCTAAGAGCAGGTTAGATGTTGGAAAAGGTTTTACCCTCTGTTGGCCATCATCCTCACCGTTGCCTTTCAAACTTGAGAGCTCCAGGGCTAATGGAAAGAGCATATCTACTTGGTACACAGTATCTGTGATAATTCAACTGCAAGCATATGACTTATTCTCCTTCATTCATGACTCCAGCCCAGACCACATGAACAGAAAACCGCCTTTTACATCTCCCTTCAAGGTAGAGATTTGAGTTTCAGAAAAGCAAGTCCGCGTGGGATTTTTGAGAATCATCTAGCGGTGATCATAAATGAGAAGAGAAATCTTATGAGTGATTTGATTTACCCTCTCCCTGGATGAGTGGTCCGGACGCTCGCATTCAAAATGTTGGAAAATATCCCAGAACAATCCTCTAATACAGATATTAGTAAGCGCCACAATGACTCCTTGAAAATCCTTCGCGTATTTCCTGTTTTAAAGTGCAAGCTGGACTCAAAATTGACCACCTAAAACTGCAGGTTTACCCTAACCTATAAGACCTAGCACCACGAGCCAGTCACTATGTCCAGTTCCACCACAGTTGCCGTCGTTCGTTTGGAGAAGAACTCAAACTCCTGATTCATCACTACAACGCCGGATAATCTGCGGAGTCAACAGTACCTACCACCTGCCGCAATCGCCTGCACAGTATTAATTTGTATTTACGTTTCGTTTTTCTCTCCATCTGGCCAACTGCTGTGTTGGGAACAGATTTCCACGCTTGACACGGGTAATGCCGCCATCGTTTTTAGTTACTACGGGTAGTGACGTAGAAGTTGGTGTTAAAGATTAACTGATTTCAATAGAAAACGGTATTGTTTATTTTCCACTGAACAAACTGTAACATTAATTTTTAGAGGTTTAGCCAAAAAATTTGCCGTGATTCTCAAACACCACTCACTGAAAGGTATCTTCCGAGGATGACTGGTATTTCTGAATCATTTTCAACATTATTGTCCTGTTAACCTTGTTCACACAACACTCCTGTAATAGTTATAAGATTTTCACCAATAAGGACGGAGAAGCCGAGCTACACATTACAAGGGACACAGCCCAGGTACCTCTTCCTCCAACGGTCTACAACGTTCATTCCGATGGGACCTGAGGAGGGTAGATGGGCCTATAAATACGAACGAATGCCTAGCTCGGATTCATTCATCCTATTTCTCTCAAACCTTGCCTTCTCACTCATCCGACCTCTTACCTCCTTAAGAGCTTTCAACGAGGTGAAAACCGGGCGAATATTTTACCTAAATTCCCGGAGGTGTATCCAAGGAGGTGAAAACCGTGCGGATGCAATTCCTCTCATATTCCTACCTAACTCTACTCCTATCCAGTCAATATCACTCAAAATTCAAAATCCTCACATCAAATTTTATTACCCATAAAATTTTATATTTTAAACCAGAGCCATCACAATTATATTCTCGTTGTTGTACCGTGTACCACAGATGATACCTACGTCTTTATCGTCGTGCCATTATATCAAGTTAATAATAATACCGAGGTGAATTCAACTCCGAATCAATGGGAAGGAAGTGTATGAATATTGCATTGCATGCATTGTGAGCATAGTTCATTCCATACTCTGGCTACCAAGAACTATTCTAAATTAATTCACATCTAAATACAAGTAACAAAACCTCGTTTACTGAATTTTTCGAGGAAATGTGGCACTGGGTCCAAAATATCTAGCTGGTACATGAATATTAGAAAAAGCTCATTCGAAAAGCTTTTTTAAGAGAGGTAAACAAGATATGAAAAGTTTGCTAAACTTTGTTCATTTACGGAACAACCACTTGATTAAAATGCGCGAGAGTTTTCCCGGGATTTTTATAAAAGGGGAACGTTGAAAACAATTGAAGGTGGATTTAATTTCAGTCGCAGGGAGACCTGTATTAATTTTATTTCACCGACTTGTTGGTGGTAGGTACATTTATAGTGTATTATAAATTAAATGGAACTGTTATAAAACTTTTGGATATGTAGCATCCAAATAATAACAGTTTCATTTCATCTTCTTTAAAACGAACCTAAACTGCGGATTATCTGCTAATGGCTCGTATAATAAAAATAGCTACGTCCCTCATCAACATGCTTATATAACCATATCTCTCTTGAACATTATTTATATAACCATCTGATTCAACACAGTGTACCAGAAATAGACGGAGGTTTGGGATGAGCGCAATGAGTAGTATCCAATATCGTGTTTTGATACATAAAAGTGATGTCCGACAACATTTAGTTTCTATCAATCTTCTTAGTCTTAAATCACCAGAATAATCAACCTGCTTTTTTTTTTTTTTAACCTATAATTTTTTTCCCAATTTTAGTGCTCTTGTGAAGTTATATCCAAATCTTGTTTGAATCGTATACATTTTTCTTATTGGTTGTCATACGTCGTAGGAGTTTTCCTAAGATGGAAAAGCAATGTTCAACGTTCCGGTTAAAGCTGGGTGTATTTGCACAGTTCAATCTAACGGGAAGTAAACACCTCATCCTACCCTCATTCTGCTTTTAGCTCGTACATCAATACCTGATACCCAGTGACGGTGGTCAAATATTACACCGGAATTAATATTACCTTTTATTTTATGAGTGATTTTTCCTTATATTATCAATGTTTATAGTTTTATGGTTTACTACTTTAATGTGCTGTATAGGTATAGGTGTATATGGGGTGTTATTATGTGGTTGATCCTCAAATTCTAATTATGCCTAGTTCGGGGCACTTCGATCTGTGGCTCAGACCATTTCTTACGAAGTAAGAATGATATCAATTGTTGTGAGTTTTTTTTAATATACTTATGAACATATATATTTTCAACTTTATATAATCAAAAGGAAGATTGAATTATGTTTTTTTCTTCACCATTTTTTTTGTTGACTTAGTTCTTGTTTGGTTGAAACAATCGATCTCCTTTTGATTTTGCTGAAGGGGAGTCAGAAATTGTTTCGCGGTTTTTGTTGAATACAGAAGTGGGGGATTTGCGTTTATTTTTTTGGCTGAATATATAAATATTATTTTTATAAGAATCCTTTCATGTGTATTTTTTATGGGCTGCAATGTTGTTTCTATTACTTTTTTTGAAGTGGTTTTTTTGGTATTTATATTTATTTGGGTTCGAGGGACATTTTCGATATGATAAATTATATTTAACTTGAAAAATATTTTTACCTTTAGCTTTAAATTATATATTATTATTATATATATTATTATATATTATTATACCTATATGATTAATTTCATTTAATTAAGTGAAGTTAATAAAGGATTTAACCTTTTTCTTATATTTTCAAAATATATGCTTATAAAGCTTATTAACTATTAGATATTTTTATCTCAGAATTTATATTCCGTCCCAGCGTTTATATATCGTCCCAGCCCAGGGCGAGGCAAAAGGTAGCCGAAATAAACGTATCAAATCACGATCCTCCTGAGAGGGCAGTCGATAAAGTCCGCGGAGCCGGCAGAGCAGTGCAACGTGAGCCTGAAATGGCTATTTAACTTTGTACTTTTTAAAAACTTTCTTATACAAACTACAACCGATGAACTGCACCAACGTAATACAATCATCATCCAGTAGGTGGCAGTATTATTATATTGATGTTGATATCCAACAATGGGCAAACTTTCCGACACCTCAACTAGCCCAAGAGGATCCTGAAGTGTCTGTCATATCGTTTGAGGAAATTGCACCGTCTCTAAATCGATAGGGAATAAGTGCGCTATGTAATAAAAGGCGAAGAAGTAACTCAATTCTCCATCTCTCCTGGATGAGGAGTTAAAAGATGTTTTGACTCGGGACGATAACAGAAAAAGTGGGAAACTACTTTTATTCTTTTTTGAGTGGCTTTTGAACTCCACTGTTCGGTCTAAGAGCAGGTTAGATGTTGGAAAAGGTTTTACCCTCTGTTGGCCATCATCCTCACCGTTGCCTTTCAAACTTGAGAGCTCCAGGGCTAATGGAAAGAGCATATCTACTTGGTACACAGTATCTGTGATAATTCAACTGCAAGCATATGACTTATTCTCCTTCATTCATGACTCCAGCCCAGACCACATGAACAGAAAACCGCCTTTTACATCTCCCTTCAAGGTAGAGATTTGAGTTTCAGAAAAGCAAGTCCGCGTGGGATTTTTGAGAATCATCTAGCGGTGATCATAAATGAGAAGAGAAATCTTATGAGTGATTTGATTTACCCTCTCCCTGGATGAGTGGTCCGGACGCTCGCATTCAAAATGTTGGAAAATATCCCAGAACAATCCTCTAATACAGATATTAGTAAGCGCCACAATGACTCCTTGAAAATCCTTCGCGTATTTCCTGTTTTAAAGTGCAAGCTGGACTCAAAATTGACCACCTAAAACTGCAGGTTTACCCTAACCTATAAGACCTAGCACCACGAGCCAGTCACTATGTCCAGTTCCACCACAGTTGCCGTCGTTCGTTTGGAGAAGAACTCAAACTCCTGATTCATCACTACAACGCCGGATAATCTGCGGAGTCAACAGTACCTACCACCTGCCGCAATCGCCTGCACAGTATTAATTTGTATTTACGTTTCGTTTTTCTCTCCATCTGGCCAACTGCTGTGTTGGGAACAGATTTCCACGCTTGACACGGGTAATGCCGCCATCGTTTTTAGTTACTACGGGTAGTGACGTAGAAGTTGGTGTTAAAGATTAACTGATTTCAATAGAAAACGGTATTGTTTATTTTCCACTGAACAAACTGTAACATTAATTTTTAGAGGTTTAGCCAAAAAATTTGCCGTGATTCTCAAACACCACTCACTGAAAGGTATCTTCCGAGGATGACTGGTATTTCTGAATCATTTTCAACATTATTGTCCTGTTAACCTTGTTCACACAACACTCCTGTAATAGTTATAAGATTTTCACCAATAAGGACGGAGAAGCCGAGCTACACATTACAAGGGACACAGCCCAGGTACCTCTTCCTCCAACGGTCTACAACGTTCATTCCGATGGGACCTGAGGAGGGTAGATGGGCCTATAAATACGAACGAATGCCTAGCTCGGATTCATTCATCCTATTTCTCTCAAACCTTGCCTTCTCACTCATCCGACCTCTTACCTCCTTAAGAGCTTTCAACGAGGTGAAAACCGGGCGAATATTTTACCTAAATTCCCGGAGGTGTATCCAAGGAGGTGAAAACCGTGCGGATGCAATTCCTCTCATATTCCTACCTAACTCTACTCCTATCCAGTCAATATCACTCAAAATTCAAAATCCTCACATCAAATTTTATTACCCATAAAATTTTATATTTTAAACCAGAGCCATCACAATTATATTCTCGTTGTTGTACCGTGTACCACAGATGATACCTACGTCTTTATCGTCGTGCCATTATATCAAGTTAATAATAATACCGAGGTGAATTCAACTCCGAATCAATGGGAAGGAAGTGTATGAATATTGCATTGCATGCATTGTGAGCATAGTTCATTCCATACTCTGGCTACCAAGAACTATTCTAAATTAATTCACATCTAAATACAAGTAACAAAACCTCGTTTACTGAATTTTTCGAGGAAATGTGGCACTGGGTCCAAAATATCTAGCTGGTACATGAATATTAGAAAAAGCTCATTCGAAAAGCTTTTTTAAGAGAGGTAAACAAGATATGAAAAGTTTGCTAAACTTTGTTCATTTACGGAACAACCACTTGATTAAAATGCGCGAGAGTTTTCCCGGGATTTTTATAAAAGGGGAACGTTGAAAACAATTGAAGGTGGATTTAATTTCAGTCGCAGGGAGACCTGTATTAATTTTATTTCACCGACTTGTTGGTGGTAGGTACATTTATAGTGTATTATAAATTAAATGGAACTGTTATAAAACTTTTGGATATGTAGCATCCAAATAATAACAGTTTCATTTCATCTTCTTTAAAACGAACCTAAACTGCGGATTATCTGCTAATGGCTCGTATAATAAAAATAGCTACGTCCCTCATCAACATGCTTATATAACCATATCTCTCTTGAACATTATTTATATAACCATCTGATTCAACACAGTGTACCAGAAATAGACGGAGGTTTGGGATGAGCGCAATGAGTAGTATCCAATATCGTGTTTTGATACATAAAAGTGATGTCCGACAACATTTAGTTTCTATCAATCTTCTTAGTCTTAAATCACCAGAATAATCAACCTGCTTTTTTTTTTTTTTAACCTATAATTTTTTTCCCAATTTTAGTGCTCTTGTGAAGTTATATCCAAATCTTGTTTGAATCGTATACATTTTTCTTATTGGTTGTCATACGTCGTAGGAGTTTTCCTAAGATGGAAAAGCAATGTTCAACGTTCCGGTTAAAGCTGGGTGTATTTGCACAGTTCAATCTAACGGGAAGTAAACACCTCATCCTACCCTCATTCTGCTTTTAGCTCGTACATCAATACCTGATACCCAGTGACGGTGGTCAAATATTACACCGGAATTAATATTACCTTTTATTTTATGAGTGATTTTTCCTTATATTATCAATGTTTATAGTTTTATGGTTTACTACTTTAATGTGCTGTATAGGTATAGGTGTATATGGGGTGTTATTATGTGGTTGATCCTCAAATTCTAATTATGCCTAGTTCGGGGCACTTCGATCTGTGGCTCAGACCATTTCTTACGAAGTAAGAATGATATCAATTGTTGTGAGTTTTTTTTAATATACTTATGAACATATATATTTTCAACTTTATATAATCAAAAGGAAGATTGAATTATGTTTTTTTCTTCACCATTTTTTTTGTTGACTTAGTTCTTGTTTGGTTGAAACAATCGATCTCCTTTTGATTTTGCTGAAGGGGAGTCAGAAATTGTTTCGCGGTTTTTGTTGAATACAGAAGTGGGGGATTTGCGTTTATTTTTTTGGCTGAATATATAAATATTATTTTTATAAGAATCCTTTCATGTGTATTTTTTATGGGCTGCAATGTTGTTTCTATTACTTTTTTTGAAGTGGTTTTTTTGGTATTTATATTTATTTGGGTTCGAGGGACATTTTCGATATGATAAATTATATTTAACTTGAAAAATATTTTTACCTTTAGCTTTAAATTATATATTATTATTATATATATTATTATATATTATTATACCTATATGATTAATTTCATTTAATTAAGTGAAGTTAATAAAGGATTTAACCTTTTTCTTATATTTTCAAAATATATGCTTATAAAGCTTATTAACTATTAGATATTTTTATCTCAGAATTTATACTAGGGCCCAGGAAGGACGGGCCCTGGGCTACCTGAGGTGACCCTCGGTTGTTGCAACGTCGCATCGTTAATGGTATCATCACCTCGAGGTTTACGACCCATTGTATGTCACTCACGTGGATAATGATCAAATAGTGTTCCTCTATGCAAATGTTAACTTCTAGGGATCAAACAAAATTAAACATTTCTCTTCGGAATCATGCTCTACACAAAATTTTATGGCGAATGAGTATAAATAAAGCTACTCGTACTTGATGAATCGGTGTTTTTTATTCTCATTGTATAAATAAATATTCTCTTGGTGATAATAAAAATATACAAATATATATAAATAATTCTTGAAAATAATAATTCAATTTTGTTTACATATCCAATAAGGGCTGAACTCCAAGGTCCTTACAGAAGTCACCATTGGGAACGTAAGGGTCGTCAACAAAATCATCTTCACTATCTGCATAAAAAAATATATTGTTGTCATCGTCGTCTTCTGAGTCATCGGCCGTGTTGATAATGAAATCATCTATAGCAGTATCCGTCGATGTTTCCAGAACCCATGCGTCTTCCACAAGTGCTTTCGCGTGACGTACGTACCACTGCCATTGGTCATTGGTAACATTTTCGACGGCTGACAAAAAGAGAGACTTTATATCATCCAACTTGTTAGTCGTATTTCTTCGCCCAACGTAGTTTTTAAGCTGTGACCACACCATCTCGATCGGGTTGAAATGACAATGGTAAGGTGGGAGACGAATCACGCGATGTCCGAGCTCTTTCGCCTTTTCATCCAACACATAAATCGGTCGTGGGGGTTTCCTCTGTTTGACTAACTCCATAAGCTCTGCTTTGAACATACTGCTGTTGCAGGGAACAGAATGATCTTGATCTTGAAGCCATTCAATGATCAAGCTTTTTCTGGTGTTATTGGTTGGAGCTTGGATTTTGACCTCAGAATTTCTACACCAAGATACCTCGGTTATCGGTGGAAGGGGGAGGCACTCATTATAGTTTGGGAAAAATGAGTCATATGGGTGAACTTCGATCATTCGAAGTCTGCAGTTTACCTGCACACATTAATGGAAAGATTACATTGTACGTGGCGTCCTATCTCTGCATTGTGAGAATCGCACGCTCTCTAAGTAGGCGCTAATGAGGCAGTAGAAGGAACGGGTGGATTAGCCTAGTCACTTCTTGTCACTCACGAACTTCGGTGACAGAAATAGCAAGAAAATTATTTATTGAGATATCCACTTCGTGTTTGTACTCTTTCAACTTCGCTCTTGATCCTCTTTCCATTTATCACCATGCAATCCTTATAAAATTTGATTCCATTGACTTGAGGTAAAGGAAGACGAAGGGTTATCCAGGATAATTACCACTTTTGAATGGAGGGCTTTTCTCATGGGAGCGGGGTTGCCACCTAATGGCGGGGTGAGGAAGGTAAACTGGTCAGGTCGAGGGCCCTTCCTTCCTGGGCCCTAGTATAAATAATACATAAGGGACTATAATTATATTCTACCTTCTTCGTTTTCAATAAACCGTTCGTTTTAAGTATGTAAAATGAAGAAGGATTACGAAGGTGCATTAAGATCGAATGCTATAGCTGTTTTAATCCGTGATGATACTGCAAAAATAACCACATTTATAGCGGCCTACCTACCTATAGAGATTGCTTTTGTCAGATATCCTTGAATCTTTTCACGCGCATTCCTATCATGAAAGTGTACAATTATGTGTTTAACGGATGGTGTCACCTAAAAGCTGTATTGTACCTAACGGGATGACTGCTTTGACGAACAGACAATGAACAATAACAATACCGTCCATGACTCACTCATTCATCAATGAAATTTAATATATAGGAATATATTAAATTTTTAATATATAGGAAATGCAAGTATGGTGCTACCGACATAAATAGCTGTTCGAGAAAACCATTCAATCTTGTTCAGAAGTGCTCAAAACTTTTCTAGACGGTTCTCCCCTTGATGTCGCTCTGTAAGTATGTACTAGTATGTTGTTATGTTGGAATTTCAAATGGTCATCACTTCCTCAAAATACGGTCTTTCAGATTTTCTTTTTGGGTTGAACTCTCCAATTTGAGAAGAGAACGAGCGTTCTAGATGGAAAAATAAGGGCGCTTTGACTGGTTTTCTAATTTTTCAACGATAACGACCGTAAAGATGGATTATGCATGCACGTATTATGTCGGAATTTCGAACTGTCATCATACCTAACTTACTCAAAATATGGTCTTTTTAGATTAGATTTGGATTGAACCCTATAATTTGAGATGAGAACGACCTTTCTATATGGAAAATTAAGGGCGTTATGACGGGTTTTCTAATTTTTCGAAGATAACTACTGTAAACATAGATATGTACGTATGTATAGTGGAATTTCAAATTGCCATACTTTCTCAAAATATTGTCTTGTTCAGAATTTATTTTTCAGTTTTGTGCAACTTGTTAAATTCTTCAATTTGAGATGAGAAAGAAATGTCTAGGTAGAAAAATATGGGAGTTACAATGAGGGTTTCTAATTTTTCGATTTTCAACGATGACTGCCGTAAAAATGGGCCAAAATTGGTGCGGTTAGTATAAAATTTCCGTTAGGATGTCCAGATCATTCTTACTGATTTTGAGCTCGATCGCAGATGATCTGGCTAACCGACAGCAAAAATATGCCAATGGGTCCAACATTTTATAGGTTTACCAGCTAAATGAAGTTCGTGCAGTGTCAGAAAGTGATATTTCTATGCAAGTACGATTATATTTCCATGCTTAATGCACATGATCGGCCTGTCAGGCCGAAATGTGCGGCCAGTCGGGGTCCCTGAGCTGAGGCTAAACTTGTGTTACGAGCCAGTTCGACGGAACTGCTTTGGTCAGCTCGACCCGGTTTGCCCTCCGGCTCAGTCTGCCGTAGCACCTTGTCCGCGATTCACTCTCCCTTACACCATTGTTTTACTCATCTAATAACCCAATAGAATTTATTTTAATGTTCTACATGAGGGGGTGTCCTTCTCAACCTTAAATCAACGCTCGGAACATTACACTTGTATCCATACTATTACGAAGAACATAGAAGTATTGTGAGGCAGTCTCCACATCGGAACTTCTAAAATTCAGCATTCTGTGAGCCTTTCATTCCCAAGAAATTGTTTTCCCGATGAAATCTACTTTGTGGCAACGTGCAGGGGATCGGCTGTGAGTCGTATCAGTAATAGTCCCACGTGGCGCTCACCTTCCTACGTTATCCCAGACCGTCCGATGTTCCGCCGCTGTGATGTTGTAAGCGTATTTGCACTCTTCGGTGAGCAGCCTTTCATAGACGTATCTGCACAACCTGTCTCTCGGCTTCGTCAGCTTACTGTAACAAAAATACAAGAAATTGTTCATCATCAGTATTCCTGTGGAGTATTTACAGCATTCAGCTTATTCAACTTTTTCAAGCGAAAAATTCATCAGTACCTACATACTTCTGGATCGAGGTGGCCTAATATAAATAAATGTTTCGTTACGAGATATTAAGCCATGGATTTGATATCCTAATTGGTTGGTTCATGCTTCCATGAACCGCACACCTTTTCGCCCAAAAGACCAATTAATAAGAACAGTGGATTTACAATTTACCTTGCATATGACAACGAATTAGTTTCATAGCAGGTAATTAGTAAGATGAATACTAAAATTTTCAATTAAAGATTTGAACATTCACATAAACTTTTGGTAGGTAAGGAATCGGATTTTCAGAGACCTTAGTGGCCACTGAGGACAGGCAGACTGGACTTTCAGCAATGTCTTTTAGAATGAGTGGTTTTAGTTAGTATCAACGGGTTTTTAGCTATCTGCCTATTAATTTGTCAAATCGGGACCCGAAATTACGAATTTTGGATATTCACTGTCACAACATTTTTGGCCAGTTTGGGTTGGCACAGTGTGTTAGACTGTGCTTGGGTTGTTATGCAAAATGCATCTCGCATTTCGTTCAAGCGTTTTCATTCATTTACCTGTTCGTGTACTCGAAGCTGCGTTCGGAATGTGGAACACCTCGCCACCAGCTCTTAACCACCTTGGGTAATTAAAGCCTTGAACAACTGCTACGTATTACTGTACGGTTCAGGTTGTTGAAATTCTGGTAAAAATAACGTCACGCCGCCCCACTAAATGTGACCCGCGTCTGAGGATTTTCGCTCTGGAACCAGCAATTAACCCGCAGTACAACGTACCTATAGCCAAAGGGCGTTCTAGTAGCAGCTAGCCATGTAATGAAGTGGTGGTCGGGGGTTACTGTCATTAGACCTTGTAACGGTGAGCAAGAACAGACCAACAGCCTATGCGATGCTAAATCGAGGACACCCTGTACTAACGCTGTTACAACTTCATTGCCCCTCATTCAACCTCCAGTCACCTTGTTAACGTTCTCAACTTAATATCTGTCTAAAATCGTTTTTCCGCCCCATCACCTCTCCCCGGTTTTGAACGATAAAAGATAACCTTTTCAGGTAGGTACCTTCCGGGCGAAATCGCTCAATCACTCCGATCTTCCTTCAACAAGTTAGTGACGACGTGCAAATAATCCACTTTGCCTCGGGCTCTCGTTTGTGCCGTCGTCCCTTGTTTGAAGAATAATTATATACCACGGGCGGTTCGTTGTACCAAAATAAAACCGGAATTATTGAAAGATTATTTCCAGTAATCCACAGTAGTCCACAGTTTCTCATAATACATTAATAAGAACAATGTTGAAAAAAAGGTACCAGTCCAACGGGGAGAACATGGGAGGAGACTAAAAAAAAACGGAGGAAGACCTGACAAACTTGAATAGACTATTTGGAAAGAAAAATTTAAAATTGAACCATGAAAAAACGGAGTTCATTGCATTTTCACTGAAGGCCACTGATATACCCAACATCCCGAACCTATGTTGCCACGGATGGGGAAACTGCCCAGTAATTCAACAAGTTGAAAATATCAGATACCTAGGGGTTTTTTTTTTATCAAACCATATCATGGGAAATGCACACGGAAGCAGTAAATAATAAACTTAGAAAACTAATACCCATTTTTTACAAAATACGAAACATATTGAATGAAAAAACCAAGCTGACCGTCTTCAATGCATTAGCCCAATCACAAATTAACTATGGCACTGTAGCATGGGGTAATGCTTATGCAAACAAAATTCAAAATTTAATTCTCACACAGAAATTACTAATAAAAATTCTATTCAATAAACCCTATAGATTCCTCTCCTTGAAGCTTTTTGCAGAAACAAAAATATTAACTATTAATGAACTATTTAAAAAAACAACAATTACAATAATTTATAAATATTTCTTAGCTGGGAAACTGGTGAGAGCAAAAAATAACACTAGGCCGGATAGTAAAATTAAAATAACATTGCCAAGGAGATATACAACAGCCGGTCTAAAATGTTACGATCATTCGGGGGTAAAAGTTTTTAATAGTTGCTTATTTGATGAAAATGTACTTAAGTTAAGTCTTACACAATTTAAATTTAAGGTTAAGAATATGTTTTTAAAATAGAGGTTCATTTGTTTAGTCAGTTTAACTTATTAACTAAGCTCCGATAGTACTCATTATTTTCTAAAATAAGTTTTGTACAGCTCATATAAATTGTTTTTTTCTTCCTTTTTTTGTCTTTTGATTTTTTAATCACGTTGGGCTGTTGCGTAGTCCGGTAACTCACTTCTTTATTTTTACACAAAGTTTATACAACTCCTCCCCGCGTCACAAGTGTTACTTAGTGCGGGGAGTAGCATAAGAAAATTATTTGTATTTTTGCAGTTGTAATGATTTATTACTTCGTTTAATAAATGTAAAAAAAAAAAAAAGTAATACACGAAAAATGTTGAACCTGTTTCATAACATCGAGTTGATGCTTGTTACTGACGATGTTGATCATCGAAACCGGTTCAACAGTGTATTTTTCGTGTATTACTGGAAATAGAAAACGTTTCAAATACTCCAGTATACCAGCGTATTTTTCGTGTAAGTGTTTAGTGGACAACCTCCAATAACTCCGTTTTTATTTTGAAATGGGCTTTAATAATCGCGAGTGATTTAGTTCGGTTTGTTGTACCATTATACTGGCAGGACACAACAGTTCGAAGGCTAATCACGCAGTATGGCCCATCATTATACGACTTCCTTGTTATCACATTACGCATACTGTTGATGTGATGCCCCATCGGAATCGCCAGCGGAACCGTTTTACAACTTCTACGCTGTTATGGATTCTAGGTGCGCGATGCAGGACGAAAGTGCCAGCTCCTACTGAAAACAGTCCGTACTCGCCATTAGCCAAGTTCGAAAGTGCCAGTTCTCGTTTCTCTTTCAAGACTGTTTCAGTTATTGTTGTAGAAACATTGCCTGGGTTATAGGATTACAAGGGACTGTCCTCTTGTCTGCAGCTGATAACTTGTCTGCAGCTGATACGCTAGATTCTACAGAAATTGAACTCTGTGTTAAAATAGTTATATTATTGTATTTATTTAGATACTGTATTAAAGTACTTACAGATTATCACGTACTACATCAAATTTTACATTTTATTTAGTTATAACACTGTTGCAAGGCAATCTGACCTATGACATTTTCTATGACACGTCCTTACTTAAGAAGCACTTCAACGGGTTTTTGAGCAAGGAGACAGAGATAGAAGCCGTGATGGATTCATAAGTACCTAAATAATTATAATCGGCCAAACCTGGTAGTGAGGCAATCAAAATCCTAACTTGCTTGGCAGTATGCATGAACTACCAAACAATGGCCATCAAGTCATGAAACTAAGAGGATTCTTTGTTATCAGTGAACTACCAAACAATGGCCGGGATATCAAGGTATGGAACTAAGAGAGTTCTTTGCTATCAATCTCCGAGAAAAATGAAGGCTAATAACAAAGAATCCTCGTAGTTCCGTGATATCCCGGCCAGTGTTTGGTAGTTCATGCATTTTCAGTTTTCATTTTAATAACATGTTAGCTATTTGTCGAGACTTATATGGGTACCTGCATAACTACCTAATCAATTTTCGTTATGGTCTGATTCTTGTTCACTGCTTATAGCTTATCAGTAAATTAGGTCGCACCAAAAATACTGAGCGGTTTGAGATGGGACATGAATAAATTTTGTCCCGAAAAGGGGGTACTGGAATACATTACCATCCAAGAGCGAGCTGTAAGGACCCAATGGGGCAAGAAATCTTTTGTTCGGCCCAGCGGATCTCATTACGACCGCCCATATTTTATTAATGCTCCCCTCCCACTTCTCACTGTAGCTCCGGAAAATGAGAATATTTATGGGACATTAGTAACCCCGAACGGCCGTGATATCGTTGGGCGGTCCAAGTATAATTAAGCCGAGGAATGGTTTCCCGAAAACCGGAGGAATAAACGGTATTTTAACTTCAACGCATGAAAATATTATCCAAAATAAAGAGAAACAATAATAACCAACTGCATTCTTCTGAGAATAGCACTCTTCACGGAACGCTACTTACATTTACCTACATTTCAATATAAATTATTATTCAATACAGATCGTGATTATATTTAACAATCCTCTACACTGACATGTAAATGTAAATAGCGTTCCGCAATAGCGATGTGCTATTCTCTAGAGAACCTGTCTATATCATACTAACTTTTAGCCTACAAGACGTCAGCAACAGTGAAACACCGAAATACGCCGAAGTACGCCACTAGTCCTCCAGTGTAAAATAGCAAAAATTTATATATATATATATATATCATTTCCAAATTGAATTAATGGTTTTCCAGAACAAATTGACTATTTTCAAAATTGAATTAAGGGGTTTCCACATTAAATTACCGATTCTCCAAATTAAATTAATGGTTCCCCAAAAATACGGTTATCTACAATCAAATTACGTAATGAAATCATGGGAAAAGAAAGGAAACCATTGCCATGCGTACCCAATTATCCATCACTGTGCATCTTCTGTATATGTGAAGGAATATATATATTCTAAAGCGATAGCGTGAATGAAATGCACGATAACGACTGCGTTAGGAAAGTACTGATTTGATAGGCTATGCTAATATACGATGGACCTACGCATCGCAATCGTTATTTTTGTGTAGTAAATTGTTACTTATGTAGAAAATTGCCATTCTTCAAATACCTAATTAACACTAAATAATTTCAAACTTACTTTTTCTTAATAACGACAAACTTCTATTAAAAATAATTATAGACGTCTATGCGTTTTGGAATATGACATGATTGTTATGTATGCCAGTTCAAACTCAGTCATGTTATTATATATATATATTACAACGTGAAATTAAGTCAAAACGGCTAACACTGTTTAGCGAAGGGCCAATTGGCTTTCAGCTGATT
The DNA here is from genome assembly GCA_954871275.1 of Leptopterna dolabrata. Taxonomy (NCBI): domain Eukaryota; kingdom Metazoa; phylum Arthropoda; class Insecta; order Hemiptera; family Miridae; genus Leptopterna; species Leptopterna dolabrata. Next base: position 42,912,079 of record OX940982.1, on the reverse strand, counting down.
TGGGCACATTTCCTTTTCTAGACCCCCTGCACCTTTCGACATAACAATAACAAACCCTTTGTATTTAGTAAAGCCCATTTTCTTTCTTTCTTTTCATTAGGAGTCGACTCCTTAATCCACATAGTTACGTACAGTTTCCAGTGATAAGCAAAGCTTCTTACGGAATTTCTCAAATTAATACGTATTTCTAATAGGGTCATGGTTGGCTGGTTTCTAACTAGTTATTATACACACCAGAACGATGAATTTCGCAACTGTTACCTACTCACTCTATCCGACAGTTCCGATATTATTTTTTCCTCAGAGTTATTTATTTTCTCAACCGCTGTGGTAGCTTGGTTAATAGGAAGACATGAGGAAACTTAGGGGTTACCTTGGGAAACTTTTCATTGGATGAAGCAATACATCAATCTTCAACTACTTGCCACGACCAACTTGCTCGCTTCTCACTTAATAATAACTATCCGAAAATTCCCCTGGAAAATATCCTTTGAGGGGAAACACTTGTACAGGAACATGCTTACTTCATAATTGATGAGAAACTTCTTAGGTCCATCACGAAATTTACGATTTACAAGGAACCCAATGGGGTATTCCAGTCATTTTTCTGAAGTATGTTGCTTGTGGTTAAGGCTAAATGTAACGACAAGTTAGTGAGATTCTCAGATAAGAGATGGCAGCACTATCGGGGGCAAATTTCCTTGACTCCTCACAGGAGAACGAATCAAGATATTTTGAATCTGAAAACGGATTTGATAAGATATCAACCCATAGTTTGGACGAAATTGGTTTAAAACATTTGCACAATTTTTTTGCGCACTGTTCAAAAAAATTTTTGATTAAATTGAGACTTTTTCAAAAATGTCGCCTTATACAGCAGTGTGCCCATGCATACAGTGTACAAATCCGTTTTCAGAATTGAGATCGGTCAAAAATCACGATCGTAATCCTTAAGATTGGTGAAACAATAGATTGGAAACAATAGTAGGGCTGACGGGGTGGAGGAGTGCGCGCGCGAGAGGGGGGCATTTTAGTGAGGTGGTGCCCGCCGCCTGGACCCCTCGTATGAACGTTCTCCGAATTCTCCTACTCAAGGTCGGCATCAAAATCGAGTCTTCCTGATGTTGGTTGGAAAAGAAGTTTTGTCTGTGAACAGGATTGGGTCAAGCCTTGTCTCACGTTTGTGGACTACGAGAAAAGGGGGGCCTAAGTTGGGGGTTTTAGATTTCGTTTTTTTCTTGTAGGGGATGTGACTGATACGCAAAATCCATGTTTTTGACAACGGTGGCCCCCAAAACTTTGGTCAAAATGCGAGAAACCTCAAAATTTTCGCACTTATTTTTTTTTTCCCCCATTTTGGCCATGATAGAGCGCGTTTTTGACAAAAATTGTACATTTTGAAACCGAATTAGATTTGCTAGAATACTAGAATAGGCTCGGTAGACTCAATAGTTTCCGAGATACAGCTAAAATACCATACCTACCACCACTCTCAAACCGCGTTGTGAAATCCAATTTTTTTTTCGTATTTTTCGCTATATCTCCAAAACGTATTGTCACATCCGGAATTTAGTAGTGAAGTATTTCAAAACTCAAATAATTTTAGATTGTATTGCAAGTTGTGTCACTAAATACATACATACAGACTACATACACACTTTCAAAATAATTTTGTTACTTTTGCGCACTGCAACAATTTTTTATTGTTCACAAAGATTGGCAGGTACCTACAACAGCGTGCCTACATGCATATAGATGTTTCAAAAAATACAAGTCGATAAATCTTTCATCCTACGCGAATTTTATGGGACAGCGTGTAAAATCATAGTCCATGAATCTAGTCTTGAAAAATTAAACTGGGTATTTCAAATCTGAGCAGTATCGAAATTAGGGGACATATAGGTACAGATCATCAAACACTTGAAACATTTCTGCTGTTGAATATACTATATTTGCTTTCAAAATAAAGTATTATACTTTGAGGAATTTTCATCCCAAGTCCTGGGTAGGCTCCCGTATTTCCAGCGAACGTGGTATCCTTGGATCACAATAATTTCTGGGAGCACAACATTTTCATAACAATATTTCAACTTTGTTATCATTTTGTCCTCCCAGAATGAGCGATCCCTTTGTATTATCTCGTAATGTAGATCCCTAGGGGTCCACACTACGAAAACGCTGCAAATCCCTGCACAACGGTTTATTATTTTGTATAGAATACCCTTCTGTTACAGATCACAGCTCTATGTATAGATAACCCGTCTATATAATATGAAATGTACTATTCTATACATATTATGTAGATCGCAGACCCTCCGTAGGTTAGTACCTAACCCCGTACTCGTTACTAGGTACCTACCTAAATCACGAGTTAAATGTTGCTAAAATAATTCTGCCGATGACAAACAGTACCTAACAAAAAGAAACACACATAATGAAGTTCTGAAAAGAAATTGTTGATGAGGAGTGAAAAAAGTAAGTACCTACCAACAAACTCCAGCCCCTTCTACGTAGATGGTATAATGAACCGTTGTGTAATAATTTACCGTTGAGTAATGATTTACCGTAGTAATAATTTACCCATCAATAATACTTCAACGTTTGTTCAAGTTTCACTACCTACCAACAAACTCCAATAGAGCCATCATTTTTCAAATAAAATAATATCACAGAACAACCAACTCGACTTCATACTCCGCCAATATAATCAGGTGGCCCGTAGCAATGATTTCATCTCAGGCTAAATTTCCTATTGTGGGCGCGTCTCTGGTTACGAGATTTGGTTTGAATTGTATACAATTTCATTCACACTGGAGTCGAAAATGCCTGTCGGTGCAAACTTCGGGGCCTTACTGTGAACGAACGGCTGGACGTACGATGCTCCGGATGGTCTTAAAAAACCCGCAAGTTCAAGAACTATTTAAAACCGTAAAAATATTCACGTAAAAAAATGGTATAGGCGTTTTGAAAATTTCAACCCCTATTTTGAACCCCTTAGAGATGACTCACAGTAACGTCGAGCTTCCAGGACCAACTAGACCCCGAACGGAACCTATAACCCGAATTTCATCAATTTTCTTTCATGGTAACTAAGAAAAGTGGCCCGTACGGCGTACGGCGTACGGCGGACAGACAGAAATATTTTTATTGCAGTTTTGGATTCTACATACCTTGAAACGTAAACCATCAAATTTTGAGGGGGGTTAAGAATTTTTTTTCATGCTCGATTCCAATGGTTCATTATTGAAAATAATAAACCAAAAACAACGCTCTCTCATCGTTATTTCCAATTGTCCTTGAATTTGGAAGAAGTAGTCGCTAGTTTTTTTAAGTTTTTTATCTTTACCCAAACAAAAATTTTTTAATTTGTGTCCAGAGTTTTCGCTCTGGAAACACTAAAGTTTCGCACCATAGTAATGCACCAAACAGACTCATGAAACCTACTAAACACTATGATCGCAACATTTTCCATGAAAATTGGGTAACGGAGTTACGAAATATGGACGCACGCGTTGTTGTAGAAGTCCATTTTTGTGAAGCCAATTTTTGTTAGAGCAGTGCAATAAAGTTTTGGCACATCAAAAACATCAGGTAGGTACATACTGTTGGCAAAGTAAATACCATTCAGATTCATCGACTATAATAGTTATGTAAACACAGTTGCATAAACGTCACCTGATTTCGAAAAAATCAAATACAAATCAAATCGAAGTGTCGGCTTCTTGGAATTTGGGCAACCTTTTTGGCGAGTTCGTAAGAGGAACTATCTAGGTACTCTGTAAGCAGATACCTCGTGACATGGATATATGTGTAGGGGTTATTATTATCTCTTATCTCTATCCTTATTATAATTATAAATTCGAATCTTTGTCTGTCTGTGAAACTGTGATTCTTTTCACGGCAAAAAGCATACCTATTTATGTTATCACAATATATGTACAAAAGTAAATAAAAAACGCTGCAAAGTACTTGTCACATGGGTTTATTATTCTTGCGGACATATAGAACTGTACTCCATCAATATCAAGATGTCAAACAATTTTTTCACCATTTATAAACAATGTGCCATTAATTCGTTTTTCCCGTGTTTTTTCCGATACTTTTAGGTAACAAACATCCCTAATATAGATACCATCTTTGGACCAACCCCCACCTACCCTCCAAATTTGAATCACATTCGACCATTTTTACGGTAATTATGGGCGTTACTACCCGTTCAACGGTTTTCACTTCAAAACTCCTAAAAAACGCCTCATTTTTGCCAGTTTTTTGTCCATAAAATCCAAACCGTTGGTCCGATCGAGCTGAAAAGCTTGCGGGCACCATGTCTGCCCTAGATGAGTATTTGGTGCAAATTTCGACTCAATTGGACCAATTTTGAGGCAGTTATGCGTGACACGGCGGACGGCGGACGGACATTGCATTTTTTGAATCTAGACACCTTGAAACGTGTAAGAAAAATTTTGATGGGGTGTTCCAACAAATTTTTGCTGAACGATTACATAGGTGTATTATTCACAAAATAATAAACCAAAACGATTTAGTCATCCTCTAAGAGACAATCACACTCTAGGATACCGCACCAAGCCAGTTTCCGAAAATACCAATTTTGGGAAAAAGTGTCTAAAAATGTGAAATTTGAGCCTATTTTGAAAAATATGTGCTTTTAGGAATCACGTATCAAAATTTTAGGGACGTATCGACAAATTTGGGAAAAATCGAAAAAAGACTTATTTTTGGCGATTTTAGCTAAATGGCTGAAGCGATTTTGACGTACTAAACTCCAATCGACGCGCAATTTTATGCTCCTTATAGCATAATTATAGTGAAAATAGTTTTCGAGAAGCGAAAAAGCTGAAAAAGGTCCGAAAATTTCGCAGTTTTTTGGCTCTCAAAAGTTTAGCACAAGCCAGAGTCCGTCGCAAACTCACATTACTCGTATTATGCCCAAATTCGATTAAAATAATTTCCATTTAGTGCACATTTATTAGGCAGCAAGCACAAGTCCAATTTGACTTGGCTATGACCCAATCCTGCTCACAGACAAAACTTCTTTTCCAACCAACATCAGGAAGACTGGATTCCGAGAATGTTCATGCGAGGGGTCCAGGCGGCCGAGGGGTCGAGGCGGCGGGCCCCACCTCACTAAAATGCCCCCCTCTCGCGCGCGCACTCCTCCACCCCGTCAGCCCTACTATTGTTTCCAATCTATTGTTTCACCAATCTTAAGGATTACGATCGTAATTGTTGACCGATCGAAATTCTGAAAACGGATTTGTACACTGTATGCATGGGCACACTGCTGTATAAGGCCACATTTTTGAAAAAGTTTCAATTTAATCAAAAATTTGTTTGAACAGTGCGCAAAAAAATTGTGCAAATGTTTTAAACCAATTTCGTCCAAACTATGGGTTGATGTCTTATCAAATCCGTTTTCAGATTCAAAATATCTTGATTCGTTCTCCTGTGAGGAGTCAAGGAAATTTCCTTCATTTTGGTGCTGCCACGTGGTGGCAAGTTTTGCAACTAAAAGCGTTACATTTAGCCTTAATGAAAATCGGGTCTGTTCGTCGAGAAAATGTTAACGTAAAATTAGAGAAGCAAATAGAAATTGGGAGTTTGAAAAAAAAGGCAGGCCGTGAAGTAGAGATAATTCACAGCCTCCTAGTATCGTGGACAAATTAAAACGGAATAAGCAAGATCGAGATGGAAATAATGTAATACCTGGTTTCCTCCTACGTTACTCTTGACCACTATTGAACAATAAAGTAACGTTAGTGGATGAACAGAGACCTTGATGGCCCAGATACTAAAATACCTTACGCACGCGTGTGCACACACACACACAGCTCGGACGTGACGTAGACGTAGGACCTGCGCTTTTTCAACCAACCGATCTTTATTTCGCATTTCCTTCCCTATATTACACAATTATCACCTTCTCCCACACTCTACATCCTTTTCACCGTTACTTGAACTAAAATATTCCAAAAATTATCACTCAGTGAAATACCCCATTGTCATGACAAGACCCGTTTTGTAAGTGATAACTACGAAGAAATTCATGTATTTTTCATCAGTCTAATCAATGAACCTAATCGCAAACTGTATGAAAATGTATCGTCGAATTAGACCCTTCACTTCCGTTATGATTTAGATTTATTATTTACGGATTTTTGCACATATTCGGAGGTTTTTCAAGTCGTTCATCCGTATTTTCAGGATTAGGCCAAGGGCGGAGAAAGCAACAGGGAACGCCTAGGACAGCGACATCGATTTGAAGTTAGATAATATTTTCCACGGTAGTAAGCAGATCGTTTAAAGACAGGTTCAGATTGTCTAAAAATTATCTGTGCGCAATAGCTTCGTTGGTGGTGAAGACTTCTATATAAAGGATATCTTTGTATTAGAGCGTGATGTACGGACGGTCTAAAAAGTATCACATAAATAAAAAAATCCTGTCTTCGTCGAAGGTTCATACTTATCGGCACGAGAGTCCAATGGAAATATCCAGTTGATATGAGGGGTAAAGCAACTTGTTTTTGAAAAAAATATCATGCCCACAGCTTACAGTACTACTGCGCATGTCAATGAATAACACGATTGCTATGCCATTTTCAGGGGTAAGAGATGAAAATCACTGACCTCGAGGATGAAGGGCTAATGGGAAAAACTGAACTCTGATTTGACAGTTCGTATTCCGGGTCAGTGTAGTCGCCACGCCTCGCCATCGCAACCCCTCCAGTGTTTGGTCACCTTACCCCGTCCATCTGGAATCAAAAATGACAACCGAAAAATGTTACAAAATTATTACTTGTAATGTGAACAGAACTCAGATGAATCAAAAACTCTTGACACCCACAGGAAGAATATAAATTAAACAATTATTGTCAAACGTAAAACGCTAAAATACCGCCATACTATAACAACACCCCCCTCCCATCGTCACCATGATTATTGTGTAGTACAGGAACATACAATTAATCATCAGGACAATGATTTGTTGACCTTGTAACAGGGCGAAATTATCATGAAACCTCAGAATGAAATACGTACGAATGAGGTGGAATTAGATCCAAATTCAAACCGTCCAGAGATTTCCGCCTTCAAATTTGCTGCAGATTGAAATTACTCATCAGAATATGTGTACGAAACACGAAGACGTTCGTATGGATACTGATGAGCAGTGCAATCTCTCCGGTCTCTCTGATATGAAGGTAGTGTTTCAGTATCTCGGCTTCTCCTTTTGAAATTATAATACAGGTATGCAGACATAATGTACACCACTTACAAGTGCATAAAATCGTACTAAATCCAATTAGATATTGTATTACAATTAGGCTGTTCCTCCTATCATTCAACCACCCTTACTAGACTCCTCCACCATGATTGTTGAAATTTCACTGGTTCCATCACAAATTACAGTGTATTTCGACGCATTCCACAAGCATAATCTAACTCGTATGATATGCTTAGCCGTGATGATCGAACTAACCTTCTGAGATACTGAGAAAAATAGACGCATAATTTTGCCGGTAGTCTTCGAACGGCATACAACGAACGGATAATAAACGGAATTTTGTTATTCAAATTTTTAAATTCACAGACGATTTACACGATTTTACTAATATTGATTGATTGACTGCAAAACCCCCAAAGACAGGTTAAATGACCCAGAAACGGAACCCCAACTACTTGGGTTCAAACTACTCGATCTGCTGCCTGACGATCTCAAGAAGCTGCCTTCAAAATCCTTTCACAGGAGGATGAAGGAAAAACTAATTCAACTCGCGCTTTACTGCTTTAACGATGTGCTGTCACACTTTCGCGGTGCTGCTGGGTGATTGTTGGTTTTTGTTGGGACGTTTGCCAAAATACTTGGTACTGGCGAATGTAAAAACGTAATAAATTATGAATTGCTTAGAGTTTACTCCATTTTCCGCCACAAAGACTTCTGTTTATTTAATCCCTCCGCTAGTCCACTGAGACCGCATGGTCCCACAAAGGAAGGCAATTCGTATTGGATTGGTTTTGGATTTGTATTTGTATTTTGTTTGTATTTTGCAACGAAAAAGATAAACCATTAATTTCTAAGATTCCCGCTATCCGTCAATGTGCCCAGAGCAGCTCTGTTGCATAGATCCTGAGAGTTGGTTCAGTGCCTACTTCGGTGACCTAAATGTTGTATTTTTCCGCCAATGAGAGAAAAAAATAAAAAGAAAGGAAACCCACTTAGAACCCTCTGAAATTCCACATGGAACCGCAGAAGATGCCATCAGACAGTTGGCATTTCAGTCGAGCACTCAAGCTCCACCGCCCGGGGCCATCGCGACCCTTCGCGGCCTCCCGACCTACGCATCACCATCGACAATGAAACCCTTTTATGACGCCGGTCCATTCAACCAGAGCAACATCTTTCCTGAACATTCAACTCCATACGAACACATTAGCGGAATTCAACGACAACGGCTTCCCATTTCCATTGAAATATGTTGGTTGTATGCAAACCACAGCACGTCAGGTGATAAAGCCAATGCCTCTAATGTCTTCAACTATTTCTAAATAAATAAATAAATTTTTAATGCCATATCACAATAAAATTTATGTAAATTTTTAGAATACAAAACTATAATTAATCCTCAATTAAGGTACAAGGTTAAAAAACATAATTTTTTATACCTATTAAGTTCCTAGGAAATCAAAATGGACTTGAGGTTTTTTTCTTCTAAATACCGAATGGGAGAAATCTGGGACGTACAAAACTTATGGACACTGACCCAATCCATGGTGCAGTTTGTGAGGTGGTGCTGTCAACAGATCTCTTCCGTGACATGTCCAATGGTTAAAGTCAGCGTGTAAAAGTCAGCGAGATTTTGCTAGATTTTTTCCCTTTTCTTCGAGTAAGAAAAGTTTCTGGAGACAGGCCCTGAACAGTCAAGAATAGATCCGTTCGATCGTTCCACATACGAGTAGCACTTTCATTCAACTCCTTAGTCAACTAATACTTCGAAAAACGCTGCTAATCCCTGCACAACGGTTTATTATTTTGTACAGAATACCCTTCTGTTACAGATCACATCTCTCTGTATAGATAACCCGTCTATATAATATAATATGCACTATTCTATACATATTATATATAGATCGCAGATCCTCCGTAGGTTAGTACCTAACCACGTACTCGTTACTAGGTAACTACCTAAATCACGAGTTAAATGATGCTAAAATAATTCTGCGGACGACAAACAGTAACTAAAACGGCAAAAAGAAACGCAAATAATGAAGTTCTAAAGGAAAATGTTTGATGTGGAGTGAAAAAAGTTGCAAAAGTACCTACTAACAAACTCCAGCCCCTTCTACGTAGGTGGTATAATGAACCATTGTGTAATAATTTATCCATCAGTAATACTTCAACGTTTGTTCAAGTTTCACTACCTATCAACAAACTCCAAAACAGCCATCATTTTTCGAATGAAATGATATCACAGAACAACCAACTCGACTTCATACTCCGTGAATATAATCAGGTGATCCCTAGCAATGATGATCTCGGGCCAATTCCCGATTGTTGCCGCGTCCCTAGTGATGATATCTGGGCTGAATGTATACAATTTCATTCACCATCCAGCTGAAAAATGCCTGTCGTTGCAAACTTCTGGGCCTTACTGTGAACGAACGGCTGGACGTACAATGCTCCGCGTGGTCTTAAAAAACTCCCAAGTTCGAGAACTACCTATTTAAAACCGTAAAAAAATTCGAGAAAACGGCGTCCTGGAGACGTTAACCCCTATTTTTAACCCTTTAGGGATGACTGACATTAACGCCGAGCTTCGAGGACCAACTAGACCCCAAATGGGACCTATAAACCGGATCGCGTCCATTTTGGTTCATGGTAACTAAGAAATGTGCACAGTACGTCGTACGGCGGACGGACAGAAATTGTTGGTTTATGATTTTCAATAATGAACCTTTGGAATCGAGATTTATTGCATTTTCGGATTCTACATACCTTGAAACGGGAACAATCAAATTTTGAGGGGGGGGGGGGGTTAAAAAAAAAATTTTTTTTTTCATGCTCGATTCCAAATGTAGGTACATTATTGAAAATAATAAACAACACCATGTTTTTCTTGTTGCGGTCTTGAACAATCTTGAACCGAAAGAGTGTCATCCGCATGAATGACGGTGTTGGTCGATCATCTCGTAGCATATCAGAATATGTAATGACAAATATTCGGCAATCATCTATTTGCAGCTGGTTTTATAACACAATATGAGAGCGTCTGTATATTATCGTGAATTATCAGGTTGCTGAGGGCTTGATGAAATGCGTTTGGGATTTAACTCCGAGAGTTTCGGTCGAAATTAAATTAGTGGGAGGGGCTTTGAAAAACTTGGCGGGGCTGCGTATTTTAACTTTTTAAAAGCATTCCAAGCGTACCTACCTACTGGAAGCGAAGGAGTGGTTGGGATTGAAATTACAGTTTGGATCGGACGAGTCGGATTCAGCTGAGCCGATTCCGCAAAGTTGAACGAGCGCAGAAAAATGCTACCGGCCTATACCACGATGAGTTCAGTTTAAAACATTGCATTGCACGCATTAGCGGAGTACTAGCCCACCATGACCCAACAGAACCATCACAGTTTTGCCGTGAATTATTTATTATTACATCATATTATTCATTATTTATTATTTATTTATTATTTATTTATTATTTATTTATTATTATTTATTATTTATTTATTATTATTTATTTATTATTATTTATTATTTATTTATTATTTATTTTTTATTATTTAATATTATTATTTATTATTATTTATTTATTATTATTTATTTTTTATTTTTTATTTATTTATTATTATTTAATATTATTATTTATTATTTTTTTATTTTTTATTTTTTATTATTGTTATTTTTTATTTATTTATTATTATTATTTATTTATTATTATTTATTATTTATCATATTGGAATACGATTCGAACCACCTACAGTTGTGGAAACTTGATGTTGAACGTTACGTTGATGTTACTAACGGGTTGTCTTTTATATTCATCATGTGTTTCGGATAGTTGAACAATACATTCTCGTTCAAGCTTTTGACTACGATTTGCACTCTGAATTTGTAAACGTAAATATACTTAGGGACTAGGTATATTAATTACGTTAGGTTATGGGCCCAGCACGCTTAGTCGGAATTTTCTGTTGGTGAGAGATTAAGATCAGTAGTGAGAGGTGAAGTGTCTTTCTGTAGGTGATCGTGAAATTTCCACCATGAACATTCAGAAAATTGATAGTTTGACGAAGGAGAATTATGACACCTGGAAGGTCTTGATGGAGGCTTTGTTGGAGAAGACCGACGGTATAGGACATGTAGATGGGACTATTACTCGCCCAGAAGTCTTTGAAGGAGCTGGAGATGCTGTGAGAACAGCAGCTACCAACTGGGATAAAGCGGACCGGAAAGTTCGTGCTGACATACTCCTTGCCATTTCTCCACCAGAAATAAAGCAAATAAAGGATTGCAAGACATCGAGAGAGTTGTGGATGAAATTATAATCTATCTACCAATCCAAAGGCCCTGCTAGGAAAGCATCCTTATTGAAACAACTACGACAACAATAGCGGCTGATGAAAAGGCAAATGCTGCAGAAACAAAGCCCAAAACTAAAATTGAAATATGGCATCAGAGATATGGTCATTTGAATGAGGCTGACTTGAAAGATTTGTACACAAGCAGGAAGGCTAGAGGGATGGATCTGTCTGGATGCAAGAATCTACCTGACTGCACAATCTGTTTTCAAGGGAAGATGGTCGAGAAACCTTTCCCAAAACAATCTAGTCGTTCATCAGAATTACTGGAGATAATACATACAGACCTATGTGGGCCAATGAGGGTACAATCAAAAGGAGGAAGAAAATATTTTCTCACGTTGATCGATGACTACTCCCGGTGGTGTGAAGTAAGGTTTCTAAGGAAGAAATCCGAGGTTTTGGAGGAATTTAAGAAATTCAAAACTCTAGTTGAAACCCAGAAAGGGAGGAAGATAAAGTACGTTCAGTCGGATAATGGTACTGAGTACTGCAACAAGGAATTCGACAAAAATTTGGAAAAATGTGGAATAGCCAGGCGACTAACAATACCACAAACCCCTCAGCAAAATGGGATTGCAGAGCGTAAAAATCGAAGTCCAGTAGAAACGGCAAGATGCTTGATGATTCAAGGGAAATTGTCGCCGTCATTTTGGGCTGATGCAATCTTTACCGCCAATCACATTAGGAACAGAAGTCCGTCCAAAGGAATTGATGGTGAAACACCTTTCAAACTTTGGCACGGAATTACGCCAAATGTTCACTATTTCCGCACATTTGGAAGCAAGGTTTATTATCTGGACAAAGACGGATATAAAGTCAAATTCGCTCCACGATCGAGGAAAGGTACCTTCATTGGTTACTCGGAGACAACTAAAGGGTATAGAGTATGGTCAGAAGAATCAAAAAGAACAATTGTGTCGAGAGATGTCAAATTTTTGAACGAATTTTCTGACAGCAAAGATTCTGACCGATTTATACCTGAAAATTTAGTGAACTATGAAGATCCAAAAACTAAGACGAAAAATAGCGAAATCATTGTTGTAATTGAGAAGTTAACAACGGAGAATCAGCGCAACAATCATAATGACAACAACAGTGACCAAAGTAAAGAGCCTGCTTTGAATCCACCGGAATCCTCTGTAGATCTGGAAGTAAGGGACGAACCTGGAACCAGTCGAAAACTAGAGAGAACAGTACGTGGAAGAGGTAGGCCGCGCATTGTACGGTCAGGAAGCATTGGAAGACCTCGAAAAATCTATTGTGAAGTCAAAGTTCCAATTGAGACTGAGGTAGATGATTCTGAGTCGAACTATTCGGAAGGAGAGGGTCCTTTGCAAGATGCCATTGGCGAATTTGCAGGATTCGCTGATCTCACTATAAAAGAAGCTTTTTCCAGTCAAGACGCCCCAGGATGGAAAGAAGCTGTAAAATCAGAATACGCCTCCATAATAGAAAACAAAACGTTCAAAGTTGTAGATTGCCCCAGCGACAAAAACGTCATTGGCTGTCGGGTAGTTCTGCGTGAAAAACTGAAGGCAGATGGAACAGTGGAACGGAAGAAAGCCAGGTTGGTAGCCAAGGGATACAAACAACGACAAGGGGAAGACTTTCATGAGACGTTTGCTCCAGTTGTTCGCATGACCTCGATCCGAACGATCATGGCACTGGCAGTGGAACATGACTTGGAGATCCACCAGCTAGATGTGACAACGGCATTTTTAAATGGGGACTTGGCAGAACAAATATTCATGGACATTCCGGAAAATTTTGAAGAAATTCTGCTGGACATTATTGCTGACGAAAAATCGCTCGGGACTGTAGTGGAAAAGGCCAAAGGTATGCTTGAAAACCTGAAAAATTCGAAGAAACGGGATAAAGTGTGCCTCCTACAGAAATCTTTGTATGGCTTGAAACAAGCAGGCCGCCAGTGGTATCTCAAACTTGAAGAAACTATTAAGAAACTTGGTCTTAAACCACTGAAAACTGATCCGTGTGTGTACTACGCGCAGAGAGGAAATGACATGCTCATTCTTGCGATATATGTAGACGACTTGTGGCTTGCTTCAGGAAGCTCAAAATGGATTGACGAGATGAAGCAAATGCTAATGAAATAATTCAAAATGAAATATCTAGGAAAGATTCACTATGGACTCGGAATTGAGTTTGTCCAGCGCCTCAGCGAGGGGAAGATGTTTATGTCACAAAAGAAGTACACCCAGGACATACTGAAACGCTTCAACATGGAAAACTCAAGACCAGTGAAGACCCCTTTGGAAGTTGGTCTGAAACTTGGGAAGCCGGAGTCCATCAACGAAAGTGAATTGAGGAAATACCCGTATCAGAACCTCATAGGTTCACTCATGTACCTTGCTGTGTCAACGCGACCAGATATCGCCTACGCAGTCAACTGGTTGAGTCAATTCAACACATGTTACACAAGCGAACACTGGAGTGCAGCAAAACGGGTTCTGCGGTACTTGAAGGAGACAGCCAACCATGGGATCCTATTCAAGAAGACGGGGAAACCTCTACAAGGATACACCGACGCTGACTGGGCCAACTGCAGAGAAGACAGACGGTCATACTCTGGCTTCTTCTTTTCACTTGCAGGAGCGGCAATTACTTGGGGTGCCCGGAAGCAGCGTACAGTTGCGTTGTCAAGTGTCGAGGCTGAGTATTTGGCTCTCGGTGAAGCGACAAAAGAGGCACTCTACCTTCGGCAGTTTTTAAACGAACTGGGAATATCACGGCCTACTTAGCACACAGTGATATTCAACGATAACCAAGGGGCTCAGCAACTGGTCAAAAATACAAGCCACCATTCCAGGACCAAACATATTGATGTGAGGCATCACTTCGTCAGGAATTGCGTGGAAGACAACACTATCAAATTTGAATACATGCCAACCTCTGATATGCCGGCCGATGTTTTGACGAAAGCACTACCGAGAAACAAACATGAACATTTCTCCAAGGAGATGGGCTTTTGCGTTGCAACGTAGACTCATCGACTCGAGGGGAAGTATTGGAATACGATTCGAACCACCTACAGTTGTGGAAACTTGATGTTGAACGTTACGTTGATGTTACTAACGGGTTGTCTTTTATATTCATCATGTGTTTCGGATAGTTGAACAATACATTCTCGTTCAAGCTTTTGACTACGATTTGCACTCTGAATTTGTAAACGTAAATATACTTAGGGACTAGGTATATTAATTACGTTATATCACCTATTTATTATTTATTATTTATTTATTATTATTATTATTATTATATCAGATATTATCCACACTACAAAACGGATAATGTATTTATCCCCATTTGGTCTCCTACGAATTACAGAACGATTGAATTATTAGCAAGGCACTGCCCATGCCCAAACGTGAAGCCGAGGTACTAAATTTCCTGCGAATCGATGGCCCGATTTTGTTGATATTCGGTGGGTAGCTCCTAGATGGTCCCCTATAAATTACGGAATGATTGGATCGTGATTACGGACACTGCGCATGCGCAAACGCGAATCCAAGGTACGCCATTTCTCATGAATAGGTATATGGCCCGATTATGGTCAAACAGAAAACAGTGATCTACGCAGAAGGGGTATCTACACAAGAAAACAATAAACCGTCGTGTAATAATTTGCAGCGTTTTTTTTTGTTATACGAGTGGCAAGGGTTGTTGAAATTGCACCAAATTTTGTCAGAAAAGTCTGATTACAAAACGCGTGTAGATATTTTTGTATGGGCGGCTATGCGATTTTTTTTCCTCCCTGTAAAGTGACCACAATGACCCTTTACAGTAACCGTTAACTTCTATATAATTATTCCCTAATTATGAGTAGTATGTGTCTGTTGCGTTGGTCCCCTCATGAACATGATCATTAAACTAACGTAGTCATGCATTAGGACCTAGTGTGCGAATATCTATGCACATAACAATAATAATTATGTTTAATTTCCTTGACCACTGAGAACAGGTATCTATAATGTTGGAATTAACGGAAGGACAAGTACAAGCGCACAAAGCGTCTTGCTCTGACGACACTCGCAGTGAATGAGTCAATGATGAACTAGGCTACAATTCGTTTTATTTGGACAACTTCTTCAGGCTTATGGTCGGATTCTAGGTGGGTTAATTATTCCTTGACGCACCTTTTATTCCAGTTTGCATAATTTCATCAGGTATGAATAGTTTGATGTAGTTTTGCAATTTTAGTGTTGGAAATGTGTCTGGATACAGACGCGCTCTAGCTTATATTATCAGGACTTCCCTAGATTTCATTTTATCGTTAGCATCAGCGAAATTGGCACGACACGTCGTCGAAACAGGAACAAGATGCTCAACGAGGAGCACCTACCTATTTCAACAATTACGAGGTCCGCCCACGACTTCTTCACACAATGACAATGGAGGTGTCACTTACAGAACATTATGAAAGAATGGACTGGCCCAAGCCCGTAGGAAACTAGCCGGTAGGAAAAGTGGCAATTCTAAGGAAACCTTGTAGCACGCGAGAAACATGTTATTGAAGGACAAAAGTATAACAATACCGCAGACAGGAAACCATATTTCTTATTACGGGTCGTCAACAGAGTTCTACATACGTTACCCCTATATTTTACGTGGGCTTCTAGTAATAATCAAACAGCTAACTCCAGAACAAATCGATACTACTCAATCTGGCTCCTGGCTGATGAAAGGTATGGTAGCTCTAGCCTAGACCTACTAATAACAAGAATAGTTCTGACGTGCTTTCCACACAGACATTTTGGGTGGTTTTGGGTAAAAACAAGGCAAATAAATGGCGCATTCATTGCGTACATAACTCTAGCAGGAGAATCACCTACAGCAGGTACCTACTGAGATTTTGAAACAATTTGCAGTGTTTTTTCAACTGTTTTCAATTTATATCAACCTTGTTACTTACCACGCTCCGCTGATAATAGCAAAACCTACGACACGAATGCACTACGTAAAAGCTGATACTCCAGTCTCAAACGAGTCAGACTATATTTATATGCCGAATATCCAACGGCGGCAACAAGTGATGTCATTAAATCTACAAAATTGTAATGAAATAAATATGAACATCTTGTGAATAACAGAAAATCTCGATCTCTTCTTCCAAATAAATGAAAAATAAAAATATTAAATACGTTGGTAAGTAAGTATTTGGTAGGTATTTTGGTTGGGGGGAGGGGGGGGTTTGGGGTATTTTGGTTGGGGGGGGGGGGGGGTTTGGGGAGTATTTTGGTAGGTGAGTTGTTTCATTTCACTCAGGATCGTTGTTTCATGAATAATATTGAATTATTGTCAATTCAGTATCAGACTGTCAGACCAGACCAATTGTGTCAGACTTTTTTTGGTTTATTATTTTCAACATCGAACCTTTTGAATCGTTTAATATTTTAAAAATAATAGACCTCTGGTATATTATTTCCAATATCGAACCTTTGGAATTGTTTTTAACCCCCCCTCCCCACACACATACAAATTTTGATGGTTTGCTCTTTAAGTTGGGTACGTGGAATCCAAAAATGGAAAGAAAAATTGATCTTCATGAGACGGATTGAGTCTATGAATTCAGGGCAACTGACTCGATGACTTCACAGCATAATCCCCAACACATAGTCGAATCACATCCACGGTTATGCAAAGTTAAGATTTGAAGTTTGTTTTGTCTGGTTCCCCGAGACAATCCTAAAATGAATGTGGTGGCAAGGAGGCTCGAGACCACCGGAGATAAGATTCTTCCACCAACAACCGGTGGAAGTTCATGGAACGAAAAACGCGAAAATACTTCAAACGATGAGGAAATAACCTTCAAAAACTATGCTCCTCCTCGCAGACTAAATCGATGCGACTTGACAACAAGGACTGAGCAAACAAACTCTCAAGTTGGCTTCGTTTGCTTCTGTGGAGAAAATGTTCGGGAGCGGCTGACGAGATGCCATTCCGAACTGTTCCTGCAGCGAGGAATTTTAAACCAGGGTTTATGGCTTCTCAACGGCATTTTACGACGTAGGTAGGCTGTTACCGGTAGGGGACCTTTATGTCTGACCTCATTTAGTTCCTTCCATCAGTTCCGTAGTAAACGTTTTGGATTAAATCGAGTGGACAGCTGAAGGTTGTAACGTCCCTCTCGTCATATACTACCGCAAAAGATACTGATGCATCATACAGTGGGGTTCAGAACCTCCATCAGTCTCGCAAAATGTCTTTATAGCCGGTCTGATGGACTGTAGGGAATAACGATAAAATAATGGTTCATCAAGAATGCTTCAGTAATTGCAAGACCGAATTTCGGACGTTTCGATCATGTAACACTTTTGGTTTATTATTCTGTGAATAATACACCTATGTATTCACTCAGCAAAAAATTTATATAACAATATTTTTATAACACCTCCTCCAAATTTTTTTCTTTTACTTTTCATGGTGCATAGATCCAAAAAATGCCGCGCCGTATCATCCATATCATTCAAAGAAAAACGGAGTTATTGAAAAATAGTCTATTTCCACTAATACACGAAAAACGCAAAAACACTGTTATACCGGTTTCGGTGATCAAACCATCGTCAGTAACACACAATAAGTTATTGTGTGTGTATTGTGTGTTACTGACGATGGTTTGATCACCGAAACCGGTATAACAGTGTTTTTTGCGTTTTTCGTGTATTAGTGGAAATAGACTATTTTCAATAACTCCGTTTTTCTTTGAAATGGGTTTCCACGATTTCGTCGCGAGTGATTTAGTTCGTATCTATATCCTTCATCTATATACTTCATTTTCGGCCTAAAAAATTCTTTCTTTAGCACATAGGCTCCATTTGGGCCCTAGTTGTGCCACGAAACTTTTCAGGCCGATCGGAATACACCCAGGGGTGTTATAGGTGAAACAATAGGTTTTTTGGCGTTTTAGTAATATGAGCTTGTGAGGTATCGTTTTCCATGTTTTTAGGACGAGGAGTCCGAATATGAAGTCGATTTAAACCAGAGTGGAAAATTGGGGTTCTAACGAAGTTTCAGCCTTAAATTTACGTTACATTTTGGTCTAAAATCGTCGTCCCTCCGCACACAGTTTGGGTCCCCATTTGGGAACACATTTTGCTCGGCATCCCGATCCGAATGCACCCAGGGGTGTTATGGGGGAAAATGGGTGTAAAAATAGGGTTTTTTGAGATTCGAACGAAGGTTCAGCTCCCAAAATTCATTTTTTATAAGTCAAAAACCTCGGAAATCAACATAAACTTGTATAATAACGCTGGAAGTAGTTTCAACAGGTGAATCATGACAATTAAATGGCGCATTTTGTATTAATGATCAAAGATAGTTTGTGAGAAATAAAAAAGGAGCCCAATTCGTGTTTTTGGGGGCCAAAATTGGTGGAACCACAAAAAATAGCTATTTCAATTATTACACATGAAAGAAACAATAAATTAACAGACAACATTTCTACAGGTACGTCCAACAGACTAATAAACCCACGTGACAAGGACTTTGCAGCGTTTATTGGGAAGTTCTGAACACGATGTTTTCATTAGAATAATAATAAATAATCTTGCAAGTTCCCTATTTGGAAAATACCGACGTGGGACCGACTTCGTGCCATACGCGTGGACATTCAATATCTTGACTTGTGTGAAGGCTTTCGTACATGAGCTAATTGGTTCAAAACAAGGGCTGCAGTTCCACTGTCCGTTCGGTTCCGAAATCATTCTTCTCGTAGTACCCTCTTTAAAATTTGCGAAACCTTGATATCAATTATTAATCTTTCTCTGTTACGTATAATTCTGAAGCATATGATTCATATTTTTTCAATAATGAACCTTTGGAATCGAGCATGGAAAAAAAAATTACCCTCCCCCTCAACACCTCACAACCATAAAATTTGATGGTTCACGTTTCAAGGTATGTAGAACCCGAAAATGCAATAAAAAACGCTGCAACTTATTACAAAACGGTTTATCATTTGCCCCTTCTGCGTAGATCAGTGTTTTCTGTGGTCAATACCTACCCTCGAGCTCCCCCCAGGAAAGCCCTGAATCGAGTAATGGAATCGGCCTGAGAATTACAGTTTCATAAAAATGTGAGGGATTCAATAATTTAATAATTAATTATTTTGTTGCTATTCATGAAGCATAAGGTAAAATAATAAACCGTTGTGTAATAATTTACCTATACAGATGCCCCTTATGTGTAGATCACTGTTTTCTGTTGTCAACACCTACCCTCGAGCTCCCCCCAGGAAAGCCTTAAATCTTTTTTTTTTTAAATCTGCAGTTGTAGGTATAATTATATTTTCTTGTTTATTTTGCCGTTTCCTTCAGCTGCCACTCTGTTATTGAGTAACGGGCTATATACAGTGTGATGAATTTAAAATTGGCGTATATTCATCACGGTGGTGTGAGGAAGTGCCCAGGCGGTTATGAGCGAATCACCACCGACATCTGGAATCTTTTTGGAGGGGTTTTTGCCTAGGCGGTTATGAGCGAATCACCACCGACATCTAGGATCTTTTTGGTTGTGTCCAGGCGGTTATGAGCGAATCACCACCGTCATCTGGAATCTTTTGGGAGAATTTGCCTAGGCGGTTATGGGCTGACCACCACCGTCATCTAGGATCTTTTAGGTTTAAGGTGAGAGAGCAGGGTAGGAAGAGAGAGAGTAGCCAGCGGCAAGTGGAAGCGTCGAATGAGTGAAAAGTCGAAGGAGGCGAGTATTTACGTTACTGGGAGTCGTCTCCCTCCATCCCCTATTTGGTAGGGGATGGTGGGGACCCAGGTTGTGCTCTGACTCCTGCGGCTTGTTCCCCACTCGTATGGTTTATTTGGTAAGAACTAAAGTTGGCTTATGAAATATTTGTGAGAACTTAAATCTGCTAGGAGTAGTTCCGGGAGGGACTCACGACATGGGTCCTAGGGATGGGATATCGAAAGAAAATTCGATATTGATATCAATCGATATATCAAAAGAAAAAATCGATATCGATATAATATTGGATGAAAAAATCGATATCCGATATTATCGAAAGAAATTGAAATACCAAATTAAATAGGTACCTACCAATTTAAAAAAAGTAAGCCACACGTTACTATATTAAAACTAGGTTCACACTTTGTAAGCCAAAATAAGCAAACGTAGGAACCAAGCAGAAACAAACTTATTGGAGAGGCAATGGAACAAACTTCTGTTCCTTCGTTCAGTGGGAGAAGAATTCATTTTTTAACTTTTATACAACTTTTTATTTCTTTTTAAGCTATTTGTGGACTTTGTTCCATTAGTTTTGTACCTGTATGTACATAATGTAAACATATACCTAATAATTTTAGAGTTTTGTTCAAACTGCGGTAGGTTTTCGATTTGTTTTGTACCTACATACTATTGTTGTTGGATTCTTGAGGGTTGGTCACTCAAGAATCCTAACAATAATATTCATACTGAGTGGTTGAACCTTAAACATACCTACAGACAATCATGGGAAAATAAAGTAGTGTGAAGTTTTGTTCTACCAATATTCAGTCTGTTTTGTATCTACATGTTGTGAAAATGAAATATCTCCACATTCGGGTTCATTCCTTGCGTCTTCAAAAGTTTAAAACCGAATTTGAGGATTTTTCTTGTAATTAAAAAACCCGATAATATCGGAGGTAAATATCGATATTCCGATATTATCGAAGTGAAAATATCGATGTAAAAATATCGGATATCGGAAGGAAAACATCGATATCTCGATAATATCGGTATCGATATCCCATCCCTAATGGGTCCCCCCAGTTCGAGCAAAAAATTTCCAAGAGCTGAGGGCACAGGATTACAAGTTGTGAGGGCTATGGCAAACAGGATGGTGCTGAAGGCGCAAGGTTACAAAAGGCTGAGGGCTATGGCAGACAGGAGTGCTGATGGCGGTGGAAAGTCAGCAAGTGAACATTCGGATGTGGCTGAGGGCCCAAGTTTACAAAGCTGAGGGCTGAGGCAAACAATGTAGGCTGAAGGCGGTGATTGACAGTAGTTGAGATGGTGGTTTGCTTAATACTAGGTAGAAAGGTGGCGAAGATTGGCGTGAAGTAGTAGTATGTACAAAAGTGGGTACTTAGAGCTAGTATATACAGTTGCATGAGGAGAGTATGTACAAAGAGGAGTAACTTATGGCTAGTATACAGATAAAAACAGCATGTGGCTTAGAGCTAGGGAATATACAGGTGAATGAGGAGAGGTTATGTACAAAGAGAAGTGACTTAGAGCTAGAGAATATTTACATTGACATATAAGGAAGCTCGATATTTACAGGTGTGTTTTAAAGATATTTACAGGAATCATATTTACAGGTGTGATATGTACAGGTGCTGGGTCCCCCCAGTGAGTGGTGGGGGGGGGGTGAGGCGTGGGCCGTTGCAATTTAACCCTGGCTCTTAACCCTGGCTCGTAGGCGAGGGGTGGAAGCCTTCCGAAGGGGGGTTGGTGAAGGGGGCGAAGCGGTCAGCCCCCAGCATCGTGGGGCGGGAAGAGAGGGCCCCCGAGTGAGTGGAGGGTTTGAGGGGTGGGGGTCGAGGGGGTTGGTGCGGCGGTGTTCGCCTGGGTCGCAGAGACGCCAAGGGGGTGGGGGTCGAGTGGGTTGAGGTGTGTGCGGCGGCGTTCCGCCGTGGTCGCAGGTGCGATGAGGGGGTGGGGGCGGCAGCGTTCGCCGTGGTCGCAGGTGCGATGAGGGGGTGGAGGGCTGAGTAGGAGCACCTCTGTGTAGGAAGGGGAAAGGGGCGGCCCTCCCTGAGGGGGTAACGCAGGGTAAATGCCCCCCTCTCGCGCGCGCACTCCTCCACCCCGTCAGCCCTACTATTGTTTCACCAATCTTAAGGATTACGATCGTAATTTTTGACCGATCGAAATTCTGAAAACGGATTTGTACACTGTATGCATGGGCACACTGCTGTATAAGGCCACATTTTTGAAAAAGTCTCAATTTAATCAAAATTTTTTTTGAACAGTGCGCAAAAAAATTGTGCAAATTTTTTAAACCAATTTCGTCCAAACTATGGGTTGATATCTTATCAAATCCGTTTTCTGATTCAAAATATCTTGATTCGTTCTCCTGTGAGGAGTCAAGGAAATTTCCTTCATTTTGGTGCTGCCACGTGGTGGCAGGTTTTGCTACTAAAAGCGTTACATTTAGCCTTAAACAAGTACCTACTTATACCTATTCTGTTCAAGTTGTTGCTCGGGGAGAAGAAGAAGAACAGAAGGAGTCTGGTCCAGCGTCCAGGAAAATGATACTCAAGTAGTTGTGCAACAATTTGTATAGTCTTTGTTTCTTATAGTCATCAATGGAAAGCTTCCGTGACATAAAGCCGTTTCCTTTAAAAAAAAAAGGAGAAAGCCAGCTACTTTTCTGCGTTACCCCGGGTTCTAACCAGGGGGGGTAAGAAAAACGCTTGCGGTATAGGCCAGCGGTAAGAATATGCTTGCAATACTGGCGAGCGGAAAAAAGGGGTTGGGCGGAAGGCCTCCCATGACGTTGGGGGAAGGGGCGGTGGTGGGGTAGGGGGGGGGGGGGGGGGTGGATGATTCTACGATTTCCTCCAGCCGCCGACTTATTGGCAAAAGGGTGAAAGGGTGAGTGGGGTTGCAGAGGGGGCAGTGAAGGTGGGGTGTGGCAGGGTGGAGGGGGGCGTGAGAAGGGGAGGTGATTGTGAGACTGAGTCCATCATGTAGGGAGGAGTTGAAATTTCAATTTCGCAAAATGGGGTGAAATTGAACTTTGAAATTTGACATTTGAATTTTAAAATTTGAAATTCGCAAAAATACGAAAAATGGCGTGAGCTGAGCGGAGATGTGAGAGAGGTGAAATCTCCGTGTGGAAGGTTTTGGAGATTCAAAAGGTAAAGTGAGGAGGTTGAATAACTGGAAATGTGAAGTTAAATTGGAAATGTGAAGTTAAATTGAGGGAGTGTGAATTTAAAAATGTGAGGGAGGTGTTCGAAGCAGAGTCGTCGAGATGAGAAGGGAAGAAGGAGGAAGGTTGGGTGAACGTCGGGTTCACCACTGTGATGAATTTAAAATTGGCGTATATTCATCACGGTGGTGTGAGGAAGTGCCCAGGCGGTTATGACCGAATCACCACCGACATCTGGAATCTTTTGGGAGAATTTGCCTAGGCGGTTATGGGCTGACCACCACAGTCATCTAGGATCTTTTAGGTTTAACGAGAGAGAGCAGGGTAGGAAGAGAGAGAGTAGCCAGCGGCAAGAGGAAGCGTCGAATGAGTGAAAAGTCGAAGGAGGCGAGTATTTACGTTACTGGGAGTCGTCTCCCTCCATCCCCTATTTGGTAGGGGATGGTGGGGACCCAGGTTGTGCTCTGACTCCTGCGGCTTGTTCCCCACTCGTATGGTTTATTTGGTAAGAACTAAAGTTGGCTTATGAAATATTTGTGAGAACTTAAATCTGCTAGGAGTAGTTCCGGGAGGGACTCACG
The DNA here is from genome assembly GCA_954871275.1 of Leptopterna dolabrata. NCBI lineage: Eukaryota > Metazoa > Arthropoda > Insecta > Hemiptera > Miridae > Leptopterna > Leptopterna dolabrata. The sequence continues at coordinate 42,888,010 of OX940982.1, read as the reverse complement.
ACATACAGGTATTTATTTTATTTTTTGAAATGAAGTAGGTAGATTCCATTATGACAATTTTGAGACCAACCACACGCTCTTACGATAAGTAGTTCTTTTTCTACGATTTTCCGAAGTTTCCAGAGGTTCCTACACCACGTGAGCAGTGGTGTACCGTCCAAGCCAAAGGGGTTCAATGAAGTACCTCTGGAAACTTGGAAAAACCATAGAGAAAGAACTTGGTGTCAAAATTCTCTGGAATCTACTTTCATTTAAAAATCATATAAACGTCTTTTGAGGCCCATAAAAACAGCCCACTGGGTTTGTGTGTTGGTATTGTTTAAAATGAATGAATTATGAGAAGTGTACCTACAGTACACAAACCATGTATACCTGCCTGTTTTGTAATGTTTGTGAATCCAGATGAACGTGTGAATACGAGTTACGTTCACTGAATAACCTTAACTGTAGCGATCACTGCTCCGCTTGGACGCTTTCTGGTTGCTCATTTCAATACGATAGGATGGAACGGTTTCCTCATCTTATTGGATGAGCGTTCATGTATGTAGTAGGTACGTATTGATCTTCAACAGATCTAAGCTCGACATCAGTTTAAAGGTCAACGGCGAAACACACTCATTGCTCCCATTCTGATAGCACCAGAACAATTTATTCGCCCTGAAATCCAATGCTATTTCTGTGCAGTCGTTCAAGTAATACAAACCAACTCGTAGGACTAATCACACTAACCACAAATCCCGGTCGTCTGTCAGGTTTTCGATGTTTCAGATTTCATTCCAACCTATAACGTGTTGCCACGAAATCCCAACGACGTGCAAGCAAACAAAATAGATCCAATGGTTTGGTGGGATTCGACCGTCACTGAGGCTCTTATTTAGAGTCGAGCGATATTTGCGGGTGACTATATACCTACATGCACTACAACCCGTAATTTTTGGATATTCTGATTTGAATTTTTGGTTTTTGGTGTCTCGACGACGTCAGGAAGAGATGCCATGGCGCCGAGTGACGCTGCAAGAGCCGGAACAAAGGTAATAATGCTACGAATAACATTTTCAGAGTAACCTACTCACAGTACTGTCAGAAATTGCTGTACAGGTTTCGGTACTATGATTGCGCCAGGCGGTGCGGTAACGTCGCTGCAAAATCCAAAAACAGCTAATTTGGGGTAGGTACATTATTCGTTTTACTGGACATATGTGTGGCTACTGGTCAGCGGATCCACTAGGCTAGAAGCCAATTTGTTAACAATAATCGACTGTTAGGAAACATTCAAAGCCAAAAAGTACATACACAGGATATAATGGGTCGATAAGATATTTCGGGTTATGAGGGACTGACAGCTGTTCAAATTCGAAAACAAAACGAGCAATAATCACCTCATATTGTGACCAAAATACGCATGTTATAGATAGGTAGCTACTGAAGGCTATCCAATGAGATGGCCTATATTGGCTGTTAGGTAAATTACAGTGAAAATAACTCTTTACAATTGTACGTGGGTTTTTGCCTATTCTGTGACACGTGGGCCTCTGATGTATGTACGTACATGCCTGCAAACAAACTATGATGCTACATGATAATTTGTAAATGACTGCTAGAAAAACGTGGAGTGTACCGTGTTTTATAAGAATGGTGTTATCAAGAAAAAACCAGAAATGCAATCAAGAATGGAAACGCTTGCATACGAGTCTGCAACACATTGGGAAATTTTATGTCCCAATGGGAATTTAGGGATAATTGACGGTATCATTTACGGGTTGCACGATCCGGGTTACATGTTGGTGCAAGGTTACCACATTCGATTCTAGTAAACAATGACTTTCTTCACTACCTGTTGCTGACTACATACCTTGTTTACCCGCCTTTTTTTCATCATGCTCAGCTCAGCTAGCGCGCCAGGTACGGGGGTGCGGTTAACAAGAAAATGTTCAATAAAATCACACGATTCCAACAAGTGGTGAACGATTTTTGTACGATGAAAAATGGCAAACATGAAGTTCCGTAGAAACGAACCGGTTGTAAGCGAAAATCATCAGAATATCAACTTTAACGCTTTTTTATAACGCAACGCTTTTCGAGTCCATGTGCCAAAGTAAAGGCATAAAATGTCAATAACGATCTTTAAACAGGTAGGTAGGTATGTATGTATGGGACAAAAAAAGTGGATTTTAGATTTTTGGTGGGCTTGTAACAGTGTAGCTGTTCTCGATACATTTTTTCTTCCGGTGGAGACGGGATCGGTAAGCGGAAGCCTAATCGATATCCCTTCTTAACCGGTGACAATCTCACTGGTCTCGAGGGTCCACCCCCACTGTTACACTCTGTCACATGTTAGCAGAGCGTGGTTCGGTAAGTATGCGCTGAGCACTTCACCATACTCCATCCACTTTTTGTGGGCTTACCAGAAGGATAAGCCCAAAGGTTTCCCAGAAGGATTCCTTTACTAACAACCTGTCCCTTTGATAATACATACATCTATTGGCTTCCCCACCCCTTTCCTCCCTTTAGAGTGTCAGTATAATCAAAATATACTGAGCTCATTTGAAGGCGATTGATGCCATGTCCCAGTAGTTGTTCCATCATAACGATGAAGGTTGATCACCTAGCGGTTGCCCAGATGAGCTCAATTCACTGGACAACAACCTCTGACAACATTATCCACCAATACTCGTATGTAGGAGCTTTGTTCTCCACCAGTAAATATTATTGAGGAAGTACCATTACGATGGAGGTTAGTCACCTTGAAGTTGTTCAGATGTCGTTTCCTGAACCAGAACTTCATACTATTTTCATTCCCCCTTTTCCCTCTCATACTTCTGCTACCCAGAAGTATGTCATGTGGGGAGGAGTGTAACAGTGTGGGCTGTTCTCGATACATTTTTTCTTCCGGTGGAGACGGGATTGGTGAGTGGAAGCTTAATCGATATCCCTTCTTAACCGGTGACAATCTCACTGGTCTAGGAGGGGGACTCTCGAGGGTCCACCCCCGCTGTTGCACTCTGCCACAGGCTCCAGGCGAAAACATGACACGGAAATAGAAAAACACCTGTGGAGGGACAAAGCAGTGAAATACCTCGCAGATCCAGACATCGAGGTGAACCGAGTCAATAGTTTCCCTTTCCCTTATTGGAGGTCTCCTGCGTAAGTAATTTAAAATCCCATTTTGGCCCTTGAGACGCTTCGAGATTTTCAACCTTTTTCCCTTTCACAGACGACGGGCGAGGTGGTGGAGAGGGGATGTTAGGACTGACCTCTGGAACCCAGTGGTGCCCTGTCAATATTGGAGGGCAGAGTGAGGATTGGCTCGCGCATTGGGAGGTTAGTCCGTCGGATGGGAAAAGGAAGATGTACTCGTAGAAAGAAAACTCGGGAAGGTCTACAGGAGAAGGACCGAGGGATGCTGTGCGGAGGGGTAGGACCAATCATCACACTCCCTCACTCCTTCGTCAGACTCGAAAGGAGTGAACTTGTCTTGTGTAGAACGGACTTCACAAAACCCCTCACTCGTTCACACTTTAACCACAAACCACCTTATTTCAACCTCCATCGTTTTACCACCTATTCCTTCACCTTTGTACGTTTTCAATCGTATTCCTCCCTATTTTCAGTTAATTGAGTCATTGTACGATATTTCATACATCCAGCCCAAAGCTCAAGTTCAGGCTGTACTTGGGCCAAGACAATCCTGATTCTAATTGACTCCACTCACAGGAAATCATCACAGTGTTCTGATAGACACAGTTGATTTTAAACCCTCGAATACAACAATGATTTGGCATCAACCTGCGATTCCTTCCTTAAGGTCCACACAAAGATTGTGGAGAAGCGTAAGTATCAAGAGTACTATTGAGAGAATGTTCCGGTCAATTGATACAATTTCCAACCTTGAATAGCATGCTACCTACTTTTAGTTTATTATTTTCAGCAATGAACCTTTCGAATCGAGCATGGGGAAAAAATCGACCCCCCCCCCCACCAAATGAAATTTAATGGTTTCTGTTCCAAGGTATGCACAATCCGAAAATCGAATTTAAAAAAAATTCTGACTGTCCACCGTACTTCACACTTTCCTTGTTACCTTGAACCGAAATTGATGAAATTTGGTTTGGAGGTTCCACTTGGGGTCTAGTTGGTCCGCGAAGCTCGGCGTTTCTGTCAGTCATCTCCAAAGGGTGAAAAATAGGGGTTGAAATTTCCCGAACGCCGTAGCGTGAAAACTTTCAATACAAGGGAATGGTTTTGGTTTATTATTCTGTGAATAATACAACTATGTATTCGCTCGGTAAAAAATTTTTTGAGCACCCCCCTCACTGTCCCAGGCACTTCTGTAACTTTAACAAACGTTATGCTTCATGAATAATAACAAATAATCAATCAATCCACCGAATATAATTTATGTAACTGTCATTCCCCGGCCGGCCTCAGTACTCGAATTTGGATTTCCCTAAGGGCGAGCACGAGGGTAGGTACTGGCCACACAAAACAGTGATTATATCTACACAGAAGGGGCATCTATACAGGTAAATAACAAACAGTCTTTGTATAATAATTTGCAGTTTTTTTTAACGTTTTTAAATTGAACTCGAACTTAACAATTTTTTGAGACCACCCGGAGCATCGTACGTCCAGTCGTTCGTGTGCAACATGATCGTGAATCAAACGGCATAAATCCGGCCAAGTTTTCACTGCTAGGGAACACCTGATTATAATAACGGATGGCTGCATGAAACCGAGTTGGTTGTTCCGTGATATTATTTCATTTGAAGAGATGGTTATTTCGATTTCAGTTGATAGGTACTCTTTCAATTTGAACAAACGTTGTCCTTCATGAATAGCAAAAAATAATATTAATGATAGACTTCTTTATTCTACCGCATATTTATGAAACTAAAAATCCCCAGCTGAGGCCTCGAGTTAGGGCTTTCGGGGGGTGGGGGTAGGGGGGGGTCGAGGGTAGGTCCTGATCACAGAAAACACAGCTCTACCCAGAAGGGGCATCTATACAGGTAAATAATAAACCGTTGTGTAATAATTTGCAGCGTTTTTTCCCCTGTCCGATTCCAAAGGTACATTATTGAAAATAATATTCCAAAAATGAAATGAAGGCGTTTCATATGAAACTGCTGGTCATTAAATAGGTATCCGGTTGTGTGGCACCCAGATTAACACTACAGTGACGTGCAAGAAACTATCGAAGTATGTTCGTAGCAGAGGGAAATAAACTGGACATGCAAAATGCATTAGTCGAACCGCCAAAAACACCTACCTGCCACACATCAGCTGTCACGTGAGATTCACATTTTGTACTTGAATTCGTTTCGCAACCCTCAAGTTCATTTCAAACACACATCTGGAGGTCATTCGAGCGGCGCTAAGTAAATTGAAACATTTCCACCAGTGTTCCCGGGAGGGGTTGGGCGGAAAGAAAATTCATGGGCTGACATGCAGGTAAATAGCCGCCCTTTTTATGGAGTTACCTTGAGAATATATCTCGCAAGGGGGTCGTTTACGATGCCGGCACAATGTAGGACGAAGCGGAGGTAATGTCACTTCCCGTTTGTAACTCGAGCTCAACACAGTTTAGAGCTGTGTTGAGACAGAACCCTTTTGCTACAGTTCCATCGCCTTACTTGACATGAATGTGTCACGGAACTGATTATTTTTGCTAAATATTATCCGGGATATTAAATTTAAATAATGTTGGTAGGATTCGTGAGGGTTGGTCACTTAATCAAACGATCAGAAAAACTGTTCGAAGAAAGTAAAATACTTAGCGTCAGACATATTATGTATATTTCTCCAATTCTGAAAGACATTATTGCGTTCCCTGACAAATATCAACAACACGAATCACACTATACCACCAGGAATAAAAACAAATACCACATCCCTTACAAATACAAAAAATTCGGCCAACTCCATCTAAATTTCACTGCTCCGAATGTTGCCAATAAACTAACAAATCAACTAAAAACCATAATTAAAACAAAATCGAGAAAAAAAATCAACCAAAAATTGAAATATATTATCCAGGATTTATCGTCCCACCAAATAAAACACCTGTTAAGCATGAACAAACAAACAAAGTCACATCACCATTAATAATATTGCCAAACACCTATCCCTAAACTAAACTTCTAGAATACCAGCAATAGCTTTTGAGCATTGTTAACTACACTAGCTTCAGCTCTGTATTGCCCACGTACAGGCCCTGGCCTACTGTGGGATTCCCATCATCTAAATACTGACACTTACCTTGATTACTAAGTCTCAAATATTTTTGTAACTAAAATTTTATTTTGATACCTGTAAATTTGAACTTTTTGATTTGAACTAATTTTTACTTTAATTTGTTACTTGATTTGAACTTAGCATATTATTTGTATATTACAAATATTTGTAAAATGTTTTAAGGAATAAAGCAATTTCTCTCTCTCTCTCTCTCTCTCATCCACTATGCCGACGTTTCGATTTATAAATCCTCTTCAGAGCTGTAATGATAGCAACTATTTTACTCAGAAAACATTGACTCAGACAAATGTAGGACGGACTTTTTCAGCATTTACTAATAAAACCCATCCTACATTTGCCTGAGTCAATGTTTTCTGAGTAAAATAGTTGCTATCATTACAGCCCTGAAGAGGATTTATAAATAAATCGAAACGTCGGCATAGTGGATTTTTTGATTAAGTGACCAACCCTCAAGAACCCTACCAACAATATTCATACTGAGTGGTCAAGAACGTTAACATTAAATTTAAATTAAAGTTTGGCCGGTCGGAAATCCAAATAATTGTACATTATCGTAACCCAAATTGGTCATCCGAGGTGCAATCGGAAGGTGAAATTATTTTGAAAATTACCTCTTTTCATGTCTCGAATCACCGCTAAACATCGCTTTTGGTGATCTTATATCAATTTTTGCTTTAAACTATTTTTACCGATTTTTAGTAATTTTTGATCTACAGGAACTCACATTTTATACGAAACCTCTTGCTATCCATAAATCTGGCGAGTTTGTCCGACGACCATCGCACAATGTCGTGGTTGGACAAGTAAATGGAAGACGATATTGGCAAACTCGGCCTAATGAAACTGATAATGAACAAGCGTTGGAAAATAAAGACGGGAAGTTCTCTGCAAGGTTTACTATTCTTTGCTTGGTGGTCTCCCCTTGTTAGCTGGCGAATAGCTGAAGTTGGGAAAAGTCCACCTACATGTATTTGCTTTAGTGTTACAGGTTAAAGTTTCTAAGGAGTCCTCACACGTAGAGATGATGAACCGTGAGAGGGGGATTACTATGTCGACGTGGTGATGAACGGGGAAAACTGATTACGAGTGCTGCATTGCGGTAGGTATTGCTACGATACAACAAAAATACGGTTCACTTTCAGTATAATGTGTAAAAACACCGAGTAGGCACCTTTTTACAAATCTACTATTGTTGAGCTCAATGAAGCGATCTGTGATTGAATTAAATAAAATTTTAAAAATACTGTAAATGTGTTGAATAATAATTTAAAAATAAAAATTAAATGACATGAATTTAATTGAAACAATTAAATGAAATACTCGTGCTATTGCGTAAAAAGATTATATATATAGTGAGAAACAATAACAATTTTCATAATTATTCAAAATTGTATAATTTTTTCGTGATTCTAGCCACTTTTTCGATTTTTGACCCTTATAAATAAAGTCAAATTTGACCCACTGGTTTTTTTGAGAAAAATATGTTTATAATCGAAATAGACCCTCCGTCGTGAATCACCATCCTACAAAACGCCCGGTGAATTAATATTGACTTTAGCCCGTAATACCAATTTTTGACACCAAAAAATCCAAATTGGACCCATCTCCTGCAAGAGAAACCACTCAAACGGTATTTTTCTGTATTTACTCGCCGTTCCGTAACACTTTCAGTGATTTTATATCAATTGTTCTCTATTTTCGCCGTTTTTACCGAATTTCGACACCTAAAAACTCAACTTTGACCCTCTTAGAATTTTTTTAAATTGCTCATTTTCGAACTCATCCTTTTGTTTTGTAATACGAACATTTTGGTCATGTCCCTAAGGACGACCCTAAGGAGACGGATTCGAAATGTAATGAACTGAGAAAATATTTGAACTCTTTTTTTTTTTTGTCAAAAATGTATGTATTACAACGTTTGGACCCATTGCAATAGCGTATTTTATCTTCGAAAGTTCCCTAAAAGCAAGTATTTTGTTTTCTGTTACTTCTATTCTTTTGGTTTATTATTCTGTGAATGATACACCTATGTATTCGCTCAGCAAAAAAATTGTATAATACCCCCTGAAAAAATTTTCTTTTACGTTTCAAGGTGCGCAGAGTTGTGTAATAACTTGCCCATCAATAATACTTCAACGGTTGGTCAAGTTGCAAAAGTACCGATCAACAAAATCCAGCCCCTTCTTGGTTGATGAACCGTTGTGTAATAGTTTACCGTTGTGTAATAATTTATCGTTATGTAATAATTTACCGTTGTGCAATAATTTGCCGTTGTGTAATAATTCAACCATCAATAATACTCCAAAGTTTGTTCAAGTTTCACAAGTACCTACCAACAAAACCACCAAACGAAAACACCAAATGAAAAAATAATATCGCACAACAACCAACTCGACATCATACAGCCATCCTTGATTATAATCAGGTGCTCCTTAGTGATGAAATCCCGGCCGGATTTATACCTTTTGATTCACGACGTGTTGACGAAGCTTTTTGGTGCACACGAACGGCTGGACGTACAATGGTCCGGGTGGTCTCAAAAAATGGTTTAGCTCAAGACAAATTTAATATCGTAAAAAAAAACCATAACCTTCAATCGAAAGTTTTCGAGATATGGCGTTCTGAAAATTTCAACCCCTATTTTGAACCTCTTAGAGATGACTGACAGTAACGCCGAGCTTCGGAGACCAATTAGACCCCGAACGGAACCTATAACCGGAATTTCATCAATTTTTATTCATGGTAACTAAGAAAGAAAAGTGGCCCCTACGGCGTACGGTGGACAGACAGAAATACTTTTATTGCATTTTAGGATTCTACGTACCTTGAAACGTAAACCATAAAATTATGAGGGGGGGGGGGGGGGGGGGGGTAGGAATTTTTTTTTCATGCTCGATTCCAATGGTTCATTATTGAAAATAATAAACCAAAAACAATAAATGTAGTTCCAGCATTTTTTGAATAATAAAACCATGCGACAAGGACTTTGCAGCGTTTCTTCCGAACAATCCTGCACGTACTGGCAGTATTATATCCGCTAAATAATGAACAAATGGTGATATGGAAATGAGAAGGATACGCGAGGGATTTTTTTTTTTTTTCGGATTGTTTTTGTAACGCCTGGTGGCAAATCGGTGCAAATTGTTTTCGAGTTGAAATAACCGGATTTTAATACGAGGTTGGCGGCAAAGTGGGCAGCAACCGGTTGGAACACAGCTCACATCGGCGGACGCTGCTGTGGCCGGAGGGGGGGTCTGGCCAAGCGTGATATGCCCGCTCCGCCGCGCTCTTTCGCCGCCCTTCACCGACCGCTGCCCCGTCCCGTCCGCGCCGGGGCAACCTCGGGGCCTGTTATCTGTTTTCCGGAGCCCTCCAACCGGTGGGCACGTGTCACCAAATAGAAGATATCGGGTAACAAAAGAGCCGGATCCCTTCCCCCGGCGGTCGACGCTCACATCGGACTCGTAACGAACCGTTCGGCCAAATGACCACTGTTTCTCGGTTGAGCAGACCGGCATCTCCGCCCGGCCCGGACTATTGCATAAATCATGCGCTTTCAGCCCCTCCACAGCTAGCGTTGCCGGATCACACTATCAGCTTCAGCACCCTACCATATTTTCGTACAAACTATTGGTTTATTATTCTGTGAATAATACACCTATGTATTCGCTCAGCAAAAAATTTTTATAACACCCCCTCAAAATGTTTTCTTTTCCGTTTCAAGGTGCGTAGATTCCAAAAACGCTGCAAAGTCCTTGTCACATGGGTTTATTATTTCTATTTTTTTTTTTTTTTAACCATCTTTGATCATTGGTAGTGCCATTTAATGGTCTTGATCCACGTGGAGACACTTTTTCCAGTATTATTATACAAACTGATGGTGATTTCAGACGATTTCCCAGGTTTTTCACTCATAAAAAATCTTGGGAGCTGAACATTTGGTAGAACTCAATTTTCCACTCTTTGGTCAAAATCGACTTCATATTCGGTCTTCTCGTCCCCAAAAACATGGAAAAAGATATCTCAGAAGCTCATGTTACCAACATGTTGCTTAAACGCAAAAAGTACCTATTTTTACACACATTTTCACTCATAACACCCCTGGGTATATTCCGATCGGGCTGAATAGTTTCGGGACACAACTAGGGCCCAAATGGAGCATGGGTGCGAAAGAACGATTTTTTTAGACGGAAAATGAAGCCGGTACACGTGATACGGCAGACGGACATTGCATTTTTGGAATCTACGCACCTTGAAACGGAAAAGAAAAAATTTTGAGGGGGTGTTATAAAAAAATTTTTGCTGACCGAATACTGTGTATTATTCACAGAATAATAAACCAAAATGCAATGTCCGTCCGCCGTACGCCGTATCACGTGTAGCGGCTTAATATTCGGTCTTCTCGCCCTAAAAAACTTGGAAAACGATACCTTACAAGCTCATGTTCACAAACCCATGTGACAAGGACTTAGCCGCGTTTTTGGATTCAAAGCATCTTTAAACGTAAAGAAACAAATTTTGAGGTGGTGTTATAAAAATGTTCTGCTGAACGAGCACATAGGTGTTAATAATGTAATACACCTATGTATTATTCTGTGAATAATCCCGACGGTACGCCAAAATATTAGGAACACAATAGAGAGGAAGATTTTGAAGACGAACCTTTGAGAACTGCCAAAGGTTCGACAGACAATTTTTTAAAATTAATAACCTTGGATTTGCCTTCATTGCGCATATCCCGGGAGGACTTTTTTTTCTCGAACAAAATATGTCGAATGAGTGACACATATGTCACTTATTTAAATCTTTAGTCCCTGTAGGCTTAACACGATTATTAACGGCGGTTACGAGCTATATATACACTACACACTAATCACTGGTCGGGTAAGCACATGCAAGCTTTTCAAAGCTTGTATTGGTGCCCACACGAGACGAGAAACAGACACGCCGCGAACTTTTATTCCAAATGGGGATACAAAAATCGGATGCTCTAGCCCGCTCAGACACCCCGGCCCTATGTTTTGCTTCCGAGTTTGCAAGGCAGCGGGAAGCTTTGTTTTCACTATCAAAATAAAAAAATTTTGTGCTCCAAAATCAAAATTTCCACTATTTTGCGTTTCAGGGCCTACTGAACAAATTTGGTTTCGTGTCTGTCCACATTTCCTGGCCACAGCCGTAACTTCCACAATTTTGATCCGATTTCAATCAAATTTTCAGGAATTGTGTGGGTTCAGCGCTAGATCACCCCTATCAGTTTCATCATGATCGAATCAACGGTAGCCTCTGCGCAGGCGCTAACGAGATTGTCTTCTTACGGTCATAAGTCCATCAATTTGAACGGATTTTGGTCAGATTTTCAGGGATGATGCGGGTAAGGTCCCTTGAGGTCCCATACGACATTCATCACGATTGAATCAGCGGTGGCAGTGGCACGTGGCACTGGCACCGCGTACATTCCGGAAGTCAGTATTCCTGTCCACCATTTCTATGGCTACGGAATTCCACAATAACGTTGACATCTTTTTTGCCCCCGTGCTTTGTATTGCCCAAAAATAACGATTTTTAATTTTTGGTTGCCCAGCATTCTATCCTCATGATCATGGTGAACCGGGCATTTCTAGTTTTCTGAAAATTTGAAGTGGTGACATACTGTGAAGGCCACGAGGAAGCTTCTGTGCCAAGTCCTTTGGCAGTGTATTTTAATTTGATTTTCGAGTTCTAACAACAAATTTTGAAGGAAAAACATTTTTTGTTGCTCACTTCAATAGGTTCGTTATTGAAAATTAAAAAAAAAAAAAAAACTCGACTATAAAGGCGGGTGAGGTGACGTTGTCAGGAGGATTTGAACTGAAGTTCTTAGCCAAATGAGTTTACTGTGGTTCGCTGCGTCAGACCGTGGCCTCACGAAGTGAGGTGTGTTTGCAGTGCCATTCTTAAATTAAGCCTTCTGACGTATGAACAAACCAACGGAAGGCCCGCTAATGAGTGGTTTTTGAAAATCCCTCTCGGGCTTGCTGCTCTGAAACGCATAATAATTCTATTGTTCTGCACGCAGGGGCTGGACGACATCCACTTCCAGACGGCTCGGTCGTGCGGGTTAGGTTCACTCCGGTTCACTGGACAGATTTTCAAACAGATGGAGAGCAGTCGTCTCATTCGAAAAAAATACGAAATGTGGCTAATACAAAACCAATAAGAGTAATATAATAATCGATTACGGGGTCATGCGATAATCATGGTCACATTACATGACCGAAGACCGACGGATAAGTTTATCAACTTCTCAATAAATATTTGAGTTCAAATGTGATTATCCTGGCCTCTAGCAGCCTTCTTTACCACTAAAAACTATATAAACAATTAGTCCATGCATATTCCACGAGAAACTGGGTTTAGAAAAAATTCTGATGTCGGTCAATTAACATAAGTTCATTTAGGTTAAATTTACGATTATATTTACACACCCAAAAATGCTTAAACTGCGCAGAAACAAACTTTTTGCCGACGATTATCACGTCATGATGTAATAATTTACACTACAAACTGGTCTAGTTCTGATCTACGAGTAGTTAGTGAACCTAGTTAGTTCCCATCTCGTGTTGATCGCGTATCGTGATGGGGACTCCACCCTGTTCCTAGTAAGCGATCGATCTTGTGATTGGAGCGAAATCAAGTGTTTTTCTTAAAATCCCTGACCCAGCGGTTTCAAACCTTTTGTCAGCCCCCCCCTTTTGTCAGTAGCCCCTCACAACCCTTTGTTCAGCGCAAAAAGGAGAGGTAAATAGGTTCGGCAATAATGTTATTTGGCGCCCATAACGATCGTACCTACTGAAACTAGAGATCTACATTCGATAAGCATACAAAGTATAATACGCGATATCAAGCTATTTCAGGTAACAGGACAAAAGGTGAGCATAATAGTAAATCGATTTACCGAAAACATTAACAATTCATTGATTATTAATATATAAAATATACCCATCAACTTCTTGTATTCTACGAATGATTTTTGAAATAATGACCGTGTTTCATAAACTTGTATTTTCAACATAGTCGTCACCTACGAAAAGTTATTGGCCATGTAACCAAATATTTTCATCAACCGGTGGATGTTAAAATGCCGACTGCGGTAAATATTGTGCTGCATCTAATTACGGAGCATGTATAACCAATTTTCAATTCCACACAGGAAGTAAGAGGCACTCACCGCAATCGGGATTTAATAGATACTTACTAAAGGTAAACAATTATATACGTTTTATATATAGGTAGTGTGAGCAGCACTCATTATGCAGGGTAACTCGGCGTTCCACAGTTCCATAGACCGTTCCACTCCTAACATATTATCACTATTTAAAATTTCTTGTTATCTTGAGCTTTTTTTTTTGTTTTTCCTGTCCTAGGAAGATCATAAGGGGTTTTACAATATTAACGCCTACTGTGTGGTACCGGCTGCAGGTAGGTATTATTTCCATTAGCAGTAAAACACTCCATTAAGAGTAAAATTGAGTGATTAACTACCTATTCAAATGGAATGATGTCAACTGGTAGGAGTTTTGTGATCATGTTACGCATCACAACTGACTGGAGTGCAACATAAATGTTGATACAACTGAAAAACTGGCTACTCTATGTCTATCCCAATCATTATTTAATTTTAGGCACTTAGGTAAGAGGCACTCACCGCAATCGGGATTTAATAGATACTTACTAAAGGTAAACAATTATATACGTTTTATATATAGGTAGTGTGAGCAGCACTCATTATGCAGGGTAACTCGGCGTTCCACAGTTCCATAGACCGTTCCACTCCTAACATATTATCACTATTTAAAATTTCTTGTTATCTTGAGCTTTTTTTTTTGTTTATCCTGTCCTAGGAAGATCATAAGGGGTTTTACAATATTAACGCCTACTGTGTGGTACCGGCTGCAGGTAGGTATTATTTTCATTAGCAGTAAAACACTCCATTAAGAGTAAAATTGAGTGATTAACTACCTATTCAAATGGAATGATGTCAACTGGTAGGAGTTTTGTGATCATGTTACGCATCACAACTGACTGGAGTGCAACATAAATGTTGATACAACTGAAAAACTGGCTACTCTATGTCTATCCCAATCATTATTTAATTTTAGGTATATAATAATTTGTAGTGATGTAGGAAGCAACAGACGAGGCCGGAAGATTGATTGAGAATGGTTGTATATTTAGTGGCCCCTGGCTCTTTTATATTCCCCTGACATGATCAGAGGGGGGTCGGGGGGTCCCCACTCTGAGGTACTTCATGTTGGCACAATACATGAGTTGTGGAGTTACTTGTATCAATTACTGAATCATTTGTTTCTTTGTCATTGCTGACGATGGCGCCCAACGGCCTTATCAGGTGGAATAGACCGGTTCCCGTGAGATCACCGAAGTTAAGAAACCTCGAGCGTGGTTAGTACTTGGATGGGTGACCGCCGTGACACGTGGTGACACGTCCAAGTATGACCCATGTAGCTGTTGGGCGAACCCCTCTCCACTCAAGGGGGCGAGGCAATGAGTAGCCAAGTAAAGAGCGAAATGATCAGATCGAATTCTGATCCTCCACTGGAGGACAGCTGATCACGTCCGCGACGCTGGCAGGGCAGTCGGACGAAAAGCCCCAGCCTGAAATGGCTGTTACTTTACTTTACTTTTTTTACATGAGTTGTGGAGGAGCAGCCGATCACAACACTGCTCCCCCCAGAATTTAAGTAAAAAATGAGTTAAATTTTCGTTGTTTCGCTGTGGCGGGTGCCGGGCGTGGGAGGTGCGTGTGCTGGTTGTGGTCGTTCCGTGGTGGCTGTCCGGGTGGTTGTGTGGGTCGTTGTCGTGGGGCGGTGGCATAGAGTGCGTAGTGTTGGCGGGCGAGGCTCGGGCACCGGGCGTGGTTTGGCGGGAGCGGCGGTTGCCGTGGACGCTGTAGTGGCGAATTTATGGCCATCGTTGTGTGGTGGGGGGCGTTTGGCGGTGGGTCCCGTGTTGTACGTAGGTGGGGGTGCCGGCTTACATCTGTCGATTGATACCGATGGCGTGCGGCGATCGTCCGTTAGGTATGTGACTGTTTTCCCGTCGTTCGTTAGTACTTGATGGGGGCCGGTGTAGGGTGGTTCTAGTTTACCCCGTGGTGTGTCAACGCGGACGTACACATGGGTCGCTGTGCGCATGGTAGTAGGCATATAAGACTGTGTGTAGTGGCGGTAGGACTCGTTCGTGCGGAGGGGTACAGTCGGACAGTGGAAAGAGATTATCTATTTTGAAAATCTCCCGCGGGAAGACAGTCTCTTCCAATGTCTCCGGGTTCGTCTATTTTACAGAATAGCTCCAGAGACCTTGAGAAAGAGATATGGATCCTAATACACGAAAATGCCATAGTATCCATGAAGTGCGAGATGTTCGTGCCCACGGGAGTTCAATTCCTTAATAATGAACGCATTTCTTAATACCTATTCAATGGGTACCTACCTACCTCAATCCATACTTGGACGTTTTTACTCACGAATCGGATGAAAATTTAAATGAAATTGAAAAAAGTCTCAATTATAAACAGAAAAAGTCGAATTAGGGGGCTTTTAATGCTTGTGTTATATCTACACCTAATGAACCTCTTAGGTAGGTAGGTACCTACCTCAACCCGTACTTGGACGTTTTTACTCATGAATCAATGATTATGTATATATTTTTATTTTAAATTGACTTACCTTTATGAAATGAAAGAATACACGATCAAAAGTACCGATGTTGCGGATGAAGGAGGATATTACACGGATGAAAGAGGATATTTCACGATCACTGTGAAACAAACGAGAAATAGACTCTCTATTTCGAGGGAAGACACCTAATTAGGTGTCTCTCTGAAAGAGATCGAGAATGCCAAGATGGCCGCCAACTCTCTCTTTGAAAAGTTACTGAATAACCCTGTCATGGATACTATAAAAATCTATTTGGCCCAAAGAGAGAGTCGGACCTGAAAGAGATGTCTCTTTGGCTTAGTGAATAGGCCCCCAGATCCCCCGGGAGGCGTGGTGTGGCCGAAAAGAGGCGTTGGGCCGGCGAGTAGCCATCGGGGCCCGGGCGGTTTCTTAGGCCGAGGAGGAGGCCGCTGAGGTGTGTGGCCCAAGTGCGGGACGTGGCTGTTGCGATTATTGCGTCCTCTAGGACGCGGTGCAGTCGCTCTACTAGGCCGTTCGCTTGGGGGTGGTAGGTGTTCGTGTGATGAACCTCCGTGCCCATGGATGTGCAATATTTGTGAAAATCGGTGGAGGTGAAATGTGTGCCCTGGTCGGTGGTTATGTGTGCAGGGGAGCCGTAGCGTGCGATCCAATGGGTGTGTAGGGCCGTGATTACTGCGTCGGCAGAAATGGTCGAGAGGGGTGCGCATTCGAACCAGCCGGTGGCGCGGTCGATCATCGACAGTATGTATTTTTTTGTTGCCGACGGTGGTAGTGGGCCGAAGAGGTCGATGTGTACGTGTTCGAGCGGCGCTGCGTCGGGAAATTCGCCGAGGGGGGCCCTGATGTGGCGTGTCGTTTTTGCTCGGTTGCAGCTCGGGCAGGCGCGGCTGAATAGCCTGATTGATGAGGTCATATTTGGCCAGTAGTATCGAGCGCGGATGAGGGCGGTGGTTGCCTTAATCCCCGGGTGTGTCATCCCGTGTATGTGGCGAAAAACTGCGAGGCGTAGCGGCGTGGGGATGTAGGGGCGGGGCGAGGCGTCGGTGTTGTCACACATGATATCGTGGCCTTGGATTCGGTGTGACGTGAGAGCCATGGTGGCGAGGTGGTCATCGGCGGCCTGTGCGTCGGCGAGTTGTTGGATCGTGAAGGGGGTACTATGATCCGTGACGGCGTGGGCCGTGGTTGTGTTGGCCGTTGGTGGTAGGCGAGAGAGGTAGTCGGCGACGATGTTCGTTGGGCCCTCGGCGTACCGGATGTCCGTAGTAAATTCGGAGATGAATCGAAGGTGCCGAAGTCTCGTTGGCGGGGCCGTATTTGACTGAGTCGCTAGGGAGGTCGTTAGGGGCTTGTGGTCCGTATTGACTGTCAGTGGGCGCCCTTCGATTTGTTGGCGAAAATGCACTATGGCGAGGTATATAGCCAATAGTTCACGGTCAAATGCGCTGTAGTTACGTTGAGCCGGGTTGAGGGTGCGTGAGAAAAAACCCAGCGGGCGTAGGTGCGATTTGTCGATGAAGTGCAGCGCTGCGCCGGCGGCGAAATCCGATGAGTCCGTGTGTAGGACGAGTGGTTGGGTCGGGGCCGGATGGGCGAGTGTTACGGAGGTTTCGAGTAAGCGTTTTGCGCGGTCGAATGCGTCAGCTGCGTCGGTGGTCCCCGTGAGCGTGCGGTTGTCTTTTTTCTTCGCATCGGGTGGTATCATTTCCACTAGGGGGCGAAGAGTAGGTGCGGCTTGTGGTAAGGCTCGGTGATAGAAATTGATGAGGCCGAGGAATGTTCGAAGCTCGTGGACGGTGTTGGGTCGAGGGAATTTCTTGATGAGGGCCGTGCGTTCCGGTAGGGGTGTGATCCCGTCGGCTGAAACTTTATGGCCGAGAAATTTGACTGAGGGTCGAGCGAGCTGGCATTTGGCTGTATTTATTTGTAGGCCGTATTTAGCGAGGGTCTCGAGGATTGTGCGTACGTGGGTGTAGTGTTCAGACGGGGTGGCCGAGGCGACCAGTATGTCATCGAGGTAACAGTACACGAAAGGTAGGTTGCGTAGGACGTGGTCCATGTAGCGTTGCCACGTTTGCGCTGCGTTTCGTAAGCCGAAATTCATTCGCTTGAATTGGTAGGCGCCGAAGGGTGTCAGGATCGTTGTTTTTGGCACGTCGCGCTCGCTGATTTTGCAGTGGAAAAATGCGCGGGCGAGGTCGAATGTGCTGTAGGGCTGTTGTGAAGTCGTGTAGGTGTGGGACGGTGTAGCGATCCGGTATGGTTAATCGATTCAGCGCTCTGTAGTCACCGACGGGGCGAATGTCACCGTCGGGTTTCGGGACGATGTGGAGTGGGCTAGACCAGGGCGCTTCCGAAGGTTCGATGACCCCCGCCGCTAATAATTCGCCGAAATGGGCCTTTGCTTTCGCCTAAAGGTCCGGTGATAATCGGCGAAGTTTCGCATGACACGGGGGTCCCTTCGTGACGATGTGATGTTCGACAGGGGCGTCACATGATGTGTCGGAAGGTTTGTAGCCATCGAGGAGGGCTTGAAATCGAGGCTCGTTCGCTGTCGTCGTGCAGATTGACTGGCTCGGAGGTATTAGTTCTACTGTTCCGGTGATGTACCGCTGGGTGGCCGCGTTGATGAGTCGGGCGTTGGGTAGTAGGTCAACGAGTAGGCCGTGGTACGTCAAAAAATCGGAGCCGAGGATCGGTGTCGATACGTCGGCGACTGTGAACGTCCACTCGTACGGAGGGAGATCCTGTAGGTGTACTGAGGCGGAGTGTGTTCCGTACATCTTGATCTCGGTGCCGTTTACGGCACGTAGAGCGCTTGGACGTGTGGTTTTTCGACGTAGCAGGGTGTTCGGGACAATCGAGACGTCGGAGCCGGTATCTACTAGGAAGTGTAGGGCGGTTCGCTTGCATCTGATGAAGAGCCGAGATGTTGGTGGGTTGCGCACGGCCGTTACGGCTGGTCGGGCCGTGCGTTGGCGTTTCCCGACGGTTTCGTGCGCCAGCTGCAGGGGCTGCGGCATTTCTGCGCTCGGGGGCCCCATGTGCGATGGTAGAAACATAAGGTGGTCGTCAGGCGGCGTGTGTTCGATGTCGGCTGCGTCGGCGAGCGCCGTTGTCGTCTGTTGTGTATCACTTCAACCTCTTCGGAGACGGTAGCCACCCGAGGAGGCGGGGCGAAGGGTAGGAGGCGATCGGCGAGCGCAGCGAGGTTCATAATGTCGGGTTCGTCACGCGCCGCTATGTGTAGGCGAATGCTCTCTGGGAGGGCGCGGAGAAAAAACTGTCGGACGAGTGGTGTCGGTGTGTCAGCCGGGAGTGCTCGGGTGAGTCGGCGAGCGAGGACTGACGGTAGCTCGTCGTCGGAGGCCGGTTGGAGTAAGGCGGTGAGCCGGGAACCATCTGAAGGTGCGTGTGTAGCTAGAAGGCGGGTTTTCAACGTCTGGTAGCTGTTTGCGTTCGAGGGGTTGAGGTCGGCGCAGATATCCGCTTGTCGGGGCTCGAGTACAAGGAATGCTCGGGCGAACTTCGCATGTGGCGTCGTGAGGCCTTCGTGTGCGAGTATGATCTCGAGTTGTGCGAACCAGACGTGCGGAAATGCGGGGTCGAACGGCTGGAGCTTGAGAATCGATGGCGTACTCGCTTCGGGTGTTGTTTTCGGTTTCAGCTCCGTCATCTTCGTTTTCTCGGAAGGTGCCAGTCCGTTGAGGTGTCAGCAGGAAGTGTGCTAGGCGCCGGCGTCCGTTTCCTTATATAAGGATCGGAGATGGTGGGGCGAAGTAGCGGGAGGCGCTGTGATAGCCGTCGAGGCGGGCGTCGAAGTGGGGCGCCGCTGTGGCGTCGGTGGGGGCCGCGCGTGGTGGGGCGCGTTGATGCGGAGGCGGTGCTACGACGCAGTCAAACGGCGGGCGCTGAGCGGCGTTGTCGACGTCGGGGTCACCAGTGTAGTGATGTAGGAAGCAACAGACGAGGCCGGAAGATTGATTGAGAATGGTTGTATATTTAGTGGCCCCTGGCTCTTTTATATTCCCCTGACATGATCAGAGGGGGGTCGGGGGGTCCCCACTCTGAGGTACTTCATGTTGGCACAATACATGAGTTGTGGAGGAGCAGCCGATCACAACATAATTATTTATACGTTAATTCATTTACAAGTTGATGAAAATTCAGCACTGAGGAATCGTAAACTCATAAATTGTTTGTCCATGGGCTTCAGGCCTTCGAACCGTCCAGGTCATTATTATCTTCCATAATGTATATAATCCTCTTATTTTTAGCATGGAACATGCAAAACTCGGCGCTCCGCGCCTCGCCAGGGGGCAAGCCCCCTGGACCCCCGGATGCTTACTGCTTAGAGCCTACGGCTAAAATTCAAGAAACATGGAACATGCTTTAGCCGCGTAGTTTACTACAACCAAACAAGCGTCATTGTTTACTATCCATTTACAACATTCATTTATATAGTTATATTATGAAACTAGGATATAAATACCAAGAACAAATACGAAATACATTCGTGATAAATCAAGAGCTTTCCAACGAATGGAAAACGATTTTTGTCCGATGAAAATGAAAGAAGTTTCATTTCCCTAGCAACTACTCGGTTGTAAGTGAAAATCATTGTTAAAATTTCGTTCCACTTCCGTGTTCCACTTCCGCGTCACCCATCCCGTGTAACGTTTTTCGGCTAGTTAGTCCAAGGCTAAAGCATGTTCCATGCTAAAATAAGATGGGTGACGCAGAAGTGGAACGCGGAAGTGGAACGAAATTTTAACAATGATTTTCACTTACAACCGAGTAGTTGCTAGGGAAATGAGACTTCTTTCATTTTCATCGGACAAAAATCGATTTCCATTCGTTGGAAAGCTCTTGATTCTTGGTATTTATATTCTAGTTTCCTAATATAACTATATAAATGAATGTTGTAAATGGATAGTAAACAATGACGCTTGTTTGGTTGTCACTTGGTTGTAGTAAACTACGTTGCTAAAGCATGTTCCATGTTTCTTGAATTTTAGCCGTAGGCTCTAAGCAGTAAGCATCCGGGGGTCCAGGGGGCTTGCCCCCTGGCGAGGCGCGGAGCGCCGAGTTTTATTTTATTTTTAACGCACGTTTATTATTATTATTATTATTATTATTTCTTAACTATCATACAAATCACATTTAAGTTTAGTATAGGTACATTATTATACTACTTCCTTATGAGCCCTTTTTGAGTGCACTATGAGATCCGTATCATTCATTTACTGTTCTGATTTGGCGGATTCGTCACTTCAACTCAAAATATAGGTTTGATATCAATGATAGGCTCCGGCCTGGAAACTATCACTAATAGGTACATTTTCATTTGGGCCAATCTAAATCTACTGCTTTCGCACAACGTGAAAAGAAGCAACAAGTTGGTACCACGAAACTGGATATTGGAATCAAACAGATTCAAATTGTTATTCTATTATTATTATATTTTAAGGGAACGCTCAATTTTTTTGGAACGTTGGTTGAATCGTAAGATGATTCAGATGAAATTCAGAAAACATTTTTCCCGTTCTTACGGTCATTTGAAATAGTTCTGAGCTCTGATTAAGTAACACCTCTCCATACTGTATACAAAACTGGAGAACGAAAAACTGAATGATGAACAAAGTAGATAAACTAATTTCAGAAATTGGCTCGACTGCTGACTCCATAGTATGCGTGACATTTTAATATTAATTAGAAATAAGGGGTGAGGACGGGTTGTGGACTGAAACTCATATTAAAAGCAATCCAGGAGTTGCACATCCCCCGCCGCTTTACTACGACTAATAAGCTCCGCCTGGGGGCACTAACCCAAAGGGACGTAATTAAAACTCGGAAAGACTGTCAGAGTTGGAGCAGGAGCGGGAGGTTGCGTTGCACATAAATATCCCGTTCAAGTTCCATTCGCTCGCGTGGATGGCGGGAGATTGCGGTTACCAACGTCTCGGGCAAATCGTGAATACGTCATCTTTAACGACGACATTTCCATAAGCCGAAACCTTCCAGGTGTCCCCGAAATTGTCGGGTCGGTTATAATTCCGCCATTCTCAGCAGGAAAAAAAATCATCAAAATGCGAAGGAGATGATCCTGATATAATACGTAGGTCCGATATTAAAGGCTGCATTGGAGAAAAGCTGGATTACGCCGAAGAGTGTAGCCCCCCCCCCCCCCCTCACCCTTATCATGGCTGTTGCTACGAAGCCGAAGCAGTTGAATTCTCGTGATTCTAGTGGATGGTGGCCATTACTACTTCACTACCAACATCATCATTCTCGTAAATCATTTGAGGTATCGGTGTACCACACAGTGATAATGTGGGGGAGTTTGAATTTATAGGTGACATCCAAAATCTCCCGCTGTACATATATTTGTTTATTTGTTTATTAGGTAAAGCACGGGCGAGCCCAATTACAAGCAAGTTGTTTATATAATAGAGCAAGTCATGGTATAATACTAATAGTAATGATGATAAAGAGTAGAACAAGTAGTAAACACTTAACTGAATGAGACAGGAGATGAGTTGATTAAAGATTTTAGTAAAAACAAAGAATGGGAGAAAAAATCATAGTCGGGGTATGTACAAAGAAGGAGGTTTGCAGAACGGGGAAGTCTAGCTAATTCATCAGGTAGTTTGTTGCACAAAAGGGGACTTTAAACAACAACGATGACCGGGCACAGGCGCGAGGCACCAGGAAACAGATCTTCTCCAGCAGAGCAGGGCAATTCAACCGGCCATTGATCAACTTGTGGAGCAGCACGAGGTCAGCAATGCAACGCCGTGTACTCAAAGGCAGCAGGTTACAGGTGACGAGCAATGACTTGTAATTCACATCGCGTTGTGGTATTCCCTGCTTGAAGGCTATGTATCGCAGAAACCTGTTCTGCACCCTCTCGAGGCTGTAAATATGGGTTGCGTAGAAGGGAGACCAGACTGTGCAGGCATATTCAAACCTCTGGAGTACCAGTGCTCTGTAAAGCAGTGATATAGCACGAATATCTGAGAAATCCCTTGTATGCCGCTTCAGGAACCCAAGAGCCCTGAAGGCTCCGTTAGAGATATGGTTGATATGTCCAGAAAACGACAACTTACTATCCAATAGCACACCCAAGTCCGCGGTCTCACTAACCCTCCTGAGAGGAGGACCACCTAAAGTATAGTCATACACGAATGTATCAGTTGAATGGCTAAACGAGATAACTGAGCACTTCGAAGGGTTCAGGAAGAGGCTGTTTTCATCGCACCAACATTCAAGGTTCACGATTGCTCTCTGCAATAAGCCGCAGCTCTGAGGAGAATCAACGTAACAGAAGATTTTTAAATCGTCTGCAAACAAAAGGCACTCCACGCCAGGCCCCAGACCGCCAACAACACCGTTTATTGCCAGCAGGAAACAAAAAGATCCGATGTGACTTCCTTGTGGGATTCCTGATGTAGCCACAAACGACGAAGACAGAGCTCCCCTCACTCGTATGGTAAGACGCCTCTGGTCGAGTTACTAAGAGATCCAACGTAAGAATGGACCATGGACTCCAAGGGACCCCAGCAAAGCGGTGAAATGTCGATGCGAGAACTTATCAAAAGCTTTTGCAAAATCAGTTGAGACAAGATCAGTCTGGAAACCTTGGCTGCAGTGTGCTTTTCGCAAGAAAAACTGTGCAAGTTATTACACAACAGTTTATTATTTCCCTGTTACAGATATCTCTTCTGCGTAATCACCGAATTCCTAAGAAAAAGAAAAACGGAGTTATTGAAAAGTTGCCTATTTCCAATAAAACACGAAAAAACGCGAAATGTACACTGTTATACCGGTTTCGGTGATCAAACCGGTTCTTCGAGAGTGATTTAGTTCGCACTGAATTCCAATTAGCGCAATACCCTGAATTAGCAGGGTATTACGCAACCCATGCACGCTCACACACGCATAGATACCACAAAAAGTATCGAAGTATTAGCTTTCTAATTTTGGGCAATTGCAGTTAATTAAATATCGATTTTTATAATGCCCCCATCTTCTGTAACGCGGGATTTCGGCACCACAAACATCCCTGCCGGTCATTTTTGAAATTCTGATGGTCGCTGAGCCTAAGTATGACATTTCGTTCGTGGTAATAAGGAAAGTACCAAGCATACGACGCCCGGCGGACAGACATTTTTTAAATTCCATTTTCGGATTCTACGTAGGTACCTTGAAATGCCAACTATCAAATTTTAAGCGGCGGGGGGGGGGGGGGAGGGGACATTTCATTGTTGAAAATAATAAGTCGACAATTTTAAAATGTCCATGAAGAACAAGAAAGCACCCGGGTATGACCTCATAAAACTTGGTATCCTAAAGAGGCTTCCCAGAAAAGGTAAGGCATTTATCCTCAACATATTTAACGCCATGCTACGATTAGGTTACTACCCCATAGTGTGGAGGCACGCAGTGGTAATAGTGGTACCTAAGCCTGGGAAACCTCAACAACAGCCGGCGTCCTATAGACCCATAAGCCTGCTCTCAGTGCTGGGGAAAATCTTTGAAAAGATTCTATTAAATAGGATTATCAAAGTGTTACAGGTCACGCCGAGAATCCCCAATTTTCAGTGTGGTTTTCGGGCTCACCACTCCCACCACGTAACAAGTACGTAGGGTAGTAGACTACATCGCCAAAGGATATGAAGATAAAAAGTACACTTGGTGCTGTGTTCTTGGATGTGCAATCTGCCTTTGACAAGGTCTGGCATAAGGGCCTTCTATTTAAGCCCTTCCTACCTAATTCTCTCTACTTGCTATTGAAGTCTTTTCTCAGTGAACGAACATTCCGGGTGAAAGTAGGGGAAGCCTTCTCCTCTTTTAAAGATGCTTGTGCTGGTGTGCCCCAAGGATCCCCACTATCACCCCTCCTATACAGTCAATACTGTGACGACTTCCCCGAATCAGGTGATGCAATGGTTGCTCAATTTGCTGATGATACTGGGAATCCCGGAAGTCAGGCGAAACTTGCAGGCACACCTAACCAAAACTGAGGAGTGGTGACAGGTGGAAGGTGAAGATCAATCCCACCAAATCATCACTTGTCACATGCACCCTCAGGAGAGGTTCAGTTTCGGGCATCCAACTGGGAGGAAGTGAAGTTCCATTGGCAAGTGAGGTCAAGTACCTGGGTCTTACACTAGACAGGAGGCTGACATGGAATGAACATCAGCAACAAACGACTTCTTTACATGTCACTGATCAAGCAAGTGTGGAGCTACGGCTGCGAGATTTGGGGTTCGGCTTGCAAGTCCAGTGTCAAGAAGGTACAGGTAGAGCAAAATAAGATACTGAGAACTCTCGCCAATGCTCCCTGGTTTGTGAGGAATGACACCCTTCATTCAGACCTCCGCATGGAAACAGTTGATGAGGCTATAAAAAATAGGTACTCAACACTCCGTATCCGTGCTTAAGGTCACATCAACCCCGAAGTAGCAGCGATTGCCGGACCAGCGCCCTTTGTTGGACGCAGATTAAAAAAGAAGGCACTGCGAGACAACGTAACCACGCAAGATGGGCCCAATGAGTGAACGCTAGCCACCATCGTCTAAAGTACCCCTTCCACTGGTTGGTGGGAGTTTGAAGGACAATTGAGATCCAGGTGTTTTGAGATAGTTATTTAATGATGACACAAGCTTTCAATTGCTCCCTGACAGTCATCATCAGGTGTAAACCTATTAGACAATGTATAAAAAGATGTTAAAAACTATCAATCAAAACTATAATGATGTCAGACAAAAAAGTGAAGGGAAATAAGTAAAAACTCAACAGAAATACGTTGTAGGGCAAGATATCTTATCAGGAACAACTGTTGAGGATGTTTTGATAAATGGCAACAGTGTTGCCAACATCTGTTTTGAAATTTACTGTAGCGTTCTGATTTATGTGAAGGGCTTTTAAAATTTTTCTTTTTTTCCAATTATGTTCTGTAACAATTATTTTTACTTGTTCAAAATTAACTTTATGGTTATCATTCAATGAATGTTCTGCTAAGGCGGTTGAGTTTTTCTTTGTTTTTATATCGTATTGATGTTGGTATATTCTTCTCTTCAACAGTTGTCCTGTTTCCCCTACATATTATGACTGACAATAATTGTTGCAACTGATTTTGTATACCACACCACTTTTCTTGTCTCTTTCTATCCTATCTTTCAATGGAGTAAAGAAATTTGACCTGAGATTGTTTTTCCTACTATGTCCTAATCTGAGCCCCCCTTCCCTTTCCACTCCACTCATATTCTGAAAGGCTGAGGCGGGACCTAATATCTGTATTTACCGAGAGACACATTGCGTTACCCATGGATCCCTAGGATTCAATGGACTGTTCGCCCGGAAGTGGGCACAGGCTCTCGGCGACGCTCTTAGCTCAGCCCCACAAAGAATACCCTCCCCTCCCCAAGAGGAAATACAATACAACATGAACTTAAAAATAAATAAAAAAAAGTACGCCGTGTAGGTACTTTTTCAACTTATTTGTATACCACAGAAAGCAGTGAGTTACGCAGAAAGGGTAGCTACGGGAAAATAGTAAATCGTTTTGCAATAATATGTAGCGTTTTTTTAGGATTCTCTTGTATTAGCTCGATATCCATTCTTTCACGACGTTTGAAGCCAAAGCTTGACGTTTTAACAGAAATCGAACGTAACTTTACATGAGTTTTATGGTAGTGAGTTACTGCTATAGATATTAGAGAGTTGTAGCAACCAAAAATTGACGATCGGGAGAGAGAACGTAAACGCAAGTGCTACGTTCGAGACGTAAGTTTTGGCGTTTTCAAGACTCGCGTTGTCACTATTGGAAAGATGCGTGTCGAGCATCTCAAAGCTACGTACTACGTAACTCGATAAGTAAACTTCTTCGCGGATAACCAAATTCGATCTCCATGGCTACGCTATCGCATCACCCCGAATTTTATAGAAAGACAGGAGGAGCCGGCCTCGGGAAGGTTTTCCGCCGTGTGCGTTGTCTTTATTGTGGGTTCTCTTTAGGTATATTTGTAAGCTTGAACTTCATGTGGTTCGTGTACCTATTCATCTTGAGCATTGCCATCCGAATGCCATGAGCACGGTGAGTGAGTGCCTTATAAATTAGCAAGTATTTTTCGGGTAAATAAAATTATACGAAGGACCCAAGGTCTCGCGGTGCCGTGCGTACGGTTTTACAGTGAAAGGGCACGATTGTTCTTCTGGAAACTGTTCAAAACTCATAGAAACTATTACTGAATAATTATATTACGAGCTAGTTTGAGAATAAAGAGGTTAACTTGACAGACAAATTATATATCATTGACAAATTATTACGTTAACGTCACTTCAAATATGTCCGGAGTTACGTAGAGACGTAACTTTCTCATGGAACGTTTGTTAGATAGTTAGCATCCGAATTTGTCACCCTAGAACAGAATTACGTTTTACAGTTGAGTTTTTCGGAAAATGGTTGCGACAACTCTCTATTTAAGAGTCATCTCGAATACTCCACTACACGCACAGTGCTAACTGGATATTGTGCCACTTGGCTATACTTTTTTTCCACAAAGTTACTTATAAATAAGAAGATATATTATAAATAAGAAGAAAAGTACATGATAAGAATAAATGGATTGTTCTAACAAAGAAACCAACTTTTTTGATCTCTTTTCTGAGTAGTTCTGTAGTTCTATAACGAGACACAATAATAATAATATCTTCTATCCAACAAGTAATCATGATCCCCAAAGCTGAGGTTTGTTACAAGAACGGATGAGGGTTTGGTGGAGATAAGGTCTTGTACCTCGACGGAAGTTTGTACGAGGGGGTCAGGAAGCGTTGCGGCTTGACGATCGGGATCCAGCGGTTAACACGGAGGATTTGACGTCATCGGATATGAAGGAATCGGTTTTTATTCGTTCTCTCTCGCCTTCCTTTAGCTCAATATTGAGGTTGTCTGGCGGGAGGGTTCTTTTTATTGCAATACTGCTACCCACGCTGTGTTGTTATTTTTCGCCCACGCGATATGTCTCTCGACATAAAAATCAAAATCTATATGAATATAATCGATACCGAATGAGGCATCGCTTGAAATGATCTGGAGATGATGAACGCATGATTTTGAGTACTCCACATGCACATAAGCTGTTATAACTCCAATCTGCCTAAGATTAAATAAAATATCGATACAAGGAGTTGCCGCATCGATTTGTGTCATTATTTTTCTGGCGAAAGTACCTACTGAAAGACTTAGGAAACAACAAGATGAATCGCCATGCTCTGTAAAAAACTAAAGTGAAGTAACAACCATTTACTGCTGGCTGGCATCAGTACTACTGCTTGCTAACATATATGATGTATCATGTCACACAAAATACCCAGTATCCTACAAAGCCAGTTGATGTAATCAGAATCAGGCGAACAGAATCTATTGTGCGTGTGGCATAGGAAACGTCTGAGCAAATGCGTAGAGATAGTGAAGGTACTTACCAGTTCGATTTTGATGAAATTCATGCTCTGGGATCATTCAGAAACCAACCCGCGCAAATCATCAGTCATATAAAAAGATTCAATAAAATCAGATGGTATGGTGATCATGTGGAGCCGCAGCATATTTGCAGACATACTCGTACAAACACGCATGTAGACGTGCAAGGAATGAAATTAAATTAGAAACGTCTGAAAATATTCACAAAATGGGCTATTTGCACGTGCTATTGATTTTATTTTGTAAAATGAAAGCAGAATCCATCCTGAGGATTTTGAGACCAACCACACGCTCCTACGACAAGTAGTTCTTTTTCTATGATTTTTCGAAATTTCCAGAGGTTCCTACGTCGCAGTGGTGAGTCCCGCCCAGGCCAGAGGGGTGCAATGACGTAGGAACCTTTGGAATCTTTATAAAATCATTGAAAAAGAACTAATACGAACTAAATCACTCACAAAGAAATCGTGGAAACTCATTTCAAAGAAAAACGGAGTTATTGAAGAAATAGTATATTTCCACTAATACACGAAAAAACGCGAAAAACACTGATACACCGTATATACCGTATATCGGTGTTTTTCGCGTTTTTTGGTGTATTAGCGGAAATAGACTATTTTTTCAATAACTCCGTTTTTCTTTGAAGAAGAACTACTTATCGTAGGTGCGTGCGGTTGATCTCAAAATTCTCAATGTGGAATCTAATCTAGTCATTTAAAAAAATATATATAAAACTCTTTTGTGACCCATGCAAATGGCCCATTCTCAATCAACAATTCAGATGTAGCGCAGCTCGGTCGGGCACGACTCGCCTCCCTCAGTGTCCAGCAGAAGCGCCACCATCGCACGGCCACCCAGGTCCCTACGGCCCTACACTCGTTCATTTTTCCGCTTCCTTGGTAAACGTGTAAGCACTGGTAAATGGGGTTTCAACCCATTTTACTTGTCGTCCAGGGCTTTTTCAAGGAAGATCTAGATAGCGGTAGTTTCTGAACAATCTTAATACACCTATCACAATTCCATTCTTCTGCGAGTAAACTTTCGCCCGGTCCCCCAACCACGTTTCTCTATTTCCGTTGTTTTCAACTCCTATGGCGTCCCTCCGACGTGCCTGGAATCCATTACCGTTCTAAGTTACTGCTAAACGATAAGAATAACCGACTCAACAATTTTCTTAGTGATCAAAGGTCATTTCCGCGACAATGGGACATTCAGGTGTATACCGTGAACGTTGTTTGGCTTAAAATTTGTGAATGCCTGGTAGATGAACAATAATAATCAAGATGTAAAAAAACATATTAGGTAGGGATTTTACTTGCTAGGTTATTTACAAGAGTCGCTATCGGAGATTACCACGATCATCACATTGAAATTAACGAGTAGAGACAACGAGAACGACAGTAGAAGGAAGTTATTTGAATTTAAAGCGCAGTCAGCCAATTCACACCTCCCCCGCCTCACGAACAACGTTTTGAGCACCAGATCCGGCTGCAAATGTCCTCAATTTCCTCGCAAATTGCTATTTCCTTCGTCGTGGGAACGGGCCCACCTGAGCCTCAGGAAATGAATCTAAAACCTAGACGTGATGAAAACGGATTAGCTCAATTTTTTCTCCTTTCGCCAGGTTAGAGTAATGCTCTTTGAGAGGATGTTTAGTAGGAGGGGAGTCCTGTTTTGAGGCTCACGTATTGATTTCGGTCATAATTATCGCGGGGATATGCTCTAAGGTGAGGGAGAAAAAATACGAGCAATATAAATATGGCTCCCGACACCGAATTAATTCTACTACTGATTGAATTGGTGAGTCCTATATAAACCACCCTCACCTCCCCAGTGAATGCTGATGGTCTTATCTAATTATAAATTCATTATAATACCGAAAAACTCAGAATGAAGATTCCATGGATTTGTAGGCTGATCAGTACATAAATGTCATCATTTATAATAATTTCAGTGAGCTGAATTATCTTGAGTAGATGTGGTTTTGACCCCAACTGGTACCAAATGAAAATCTCTAAGATCCCTAGATTCGTCTGCTCATGTGAAACTTTGGCCCTGAATTACACAGATACTTTGAGGACCACATGAGGAGGGTATTTGTGAACTGGGTCCGTGGTGAAAATGAACTTTCAAACTAAGTTCTTGTCTCAAGGCTATTTTATTATAATAGACTTCAAAGAATTAGGGTGGTACGTCTTTAATTTCTGTCTGGAAGTACATGCCAACTAAAATCTCCAAAAATCTCTCATCGCAAGTGATTTAGTTCGTGTAGTTGGTACTTACATCTTTAATTTCTGTCTGGAAGTACATGCCAACAAAAATCTCCAAAATTATGTTTTTCTATTGGCAAAAAAATTATATTTCAGAACTAGAACCCCTTCTACGTTATGTAATAATTTACTGTTGTGTAATAATTTACCGTTGTGCAATAATTTGGCCATCAATAATACTTCAAAGGTTGTTCAAGTTGCAAAAGTACCTACAAACAAAATCCAGCCCCTTCCACGTTAGATGGTATAATGAACCGTTGCGTAATAATTTACCGTTGTGTAATAATTTGCCATTGTGTAATAATTTACCCATCAATAATACTTCAACGTTTGTTTAAGTTTCAGAAGTACCTACCAACAAAATCCAATAGTCCATCACTTATCAAATGAAATAATATCGCAGAACAACCAACTCGACTTCATACAGCCATCCTTGATTATAATCAGGTGCTCCCTAGTGATGATGTCTGGGCCCGATTTATACCGTTTGATTCACAATCGTGTTGACGAAGCTTTTCGGTGCAAACGAACGGCTGGTCGTAAAATGATCCGGGTGGTCTCAAAAATTTTTTTAGTTCAAGATCAATTTAAAAACGTTAAAAAAACGTACCCTTCTACTGAAAGTTTTCGAGTTACAGCGTTCTGAAAATTTCAACCCCCTACTTTTAACCCCTTAGAGATGACTGACAGTAACGCCGAGCTTCGAGGACCAACTAGACCCGAACGGAACCTATAAACCAAATTTCGTCATATTTTGTTCAATTCAACTAAGAAAAGTGCTAAGTACGAGTACGGCGTACGGCGGGCAGACAGAAATTTCTTTATTGCATTTTTGGATTCTACATACCTTGAAACGCAAACCATCAAATTTTGAGGGGGGTTTAACAATTTTTTTTTGTGCTCGATTCCAAAGGTTCATTATAGAAAATAATAAACCAAAAGTAGAATCTGACTAGTAAGAAGAGTGCTGCCGTTGAAGATAACCTGTAGCGATGTAAATATCCTATAGAATATCAAAGTTTACGGAGATCGCCCTCTTCTCATATCCCGTCACCAAACGTCACCGCCAACGGCATTCCTCCGCCCATAATGAAAAACTCCTTCACGAGTTGACAGTTTCTCCGTCATACTCGAATCGCATACTGTACGAGACCTTCTCGGGAGATTGGGGAGGAGGGAAAAAGAAACTAGGTAAGTCTGTCGAGCGGAGGAATACTGTTGCAAAGCATATAGGCCGAAGGGAAATGTGTCCCGAGTGGAAAGTTGGGACGCAGAAAAAGTCGGAGTTCGATGGCGGGAAAGCTCATGAAGAATGGAACACAAGTGGGACGGAAGATGGAACTTGTCAAGTATTGAACTACCTTCCCACTTTCCACCTTATAACACGTTTTCCCACGAGGCCGCTGTTGGAGCGACGGGCGAAAATGCGTGCATTTCTCCTGCCCGATGTTTAACATCGACGACCTTGTTAGGAATTTCAGCGTTTGATTTTTATTCGGTTTATCGATTCTCCTGAAACACATGGATTTGGGTTTTCTAACGACTACTACGTTGCATTTAAGCGAATTCATGACGCATACCTTGCAGCACATCCATTACAGACACCTTCGAATTCACTGAGAAATAAATTAACTCCAAGCAAGTTTAAGGACTCAATACCCACGTGCTTTTCTATCGTTTGGCTTATTATTTTCAAGAATGAACATGAAACATGGAATTGACAATAATAAAATTTTGATTGTAGGACCCATTGGAGGTCTGTAGGTTCCGAGTTGGTCCGCGAAGCTCGGTGTTACTGTCAGTCATTTTTAAGGGTTGATATTTTCAAAACTGGTATGGTTTTCATAAATGATTGATAAACTGACGCCAAATTAAGAGCCTCAAGAAAATGACTTCAGTATATTGTCGTGGTATCCTCCCAGAACCACCTCCTGTGAAATTAAGATCTCGCCAAATAAACATAGAAGTGGAGATAGAAGACGCAGGGGAACCGAGGAACCCAGTGGGGATCCCCACCATCCTCCACTAGCTGGAGGATGGAGGGAGATAGCCCTAAGGGCTATAAATACTCGCCTCCTTCGCCTTCCCAACCATTCTACGCTCTCCTCTAGTCGAAGACTATTCTCTCACTCCTCATCTCTCTCCTCAACCTAAAAGATCCTGGGCATGGTGGTCGTCTAGCACGATAACCAAACCAGGCAACGCCTCCTAAAAGATCTTGGGCATGGTGGTAGCCTTGTGCTATAATCAAACCAAGCACCTATCCTTAAAGATCCTGGGTATGGTGGTAGCTCTGCACTATAACCAAACCAGGCAACGCTCCCGAAAAGATCCTGGGCATGGTGGTAGCTCTGTCCTATAAACCAAACCAGGCAAACATCCAAAAAGATCCCGGGGATGGTGGTAGCCCTGCACTATAACCAAACCAGGCACAACCTACCTTAAACGCCACTCGTAGTGGATGCGCGTCACCTAGGCATTCACTACAAGTATGATAGACCTCGAATCTAGATCACTTTTGACATTTACTTAGAGGTGTTAGCTGTAATTATCACATGAAATTCATCAAAATCTGTCCGATACGTCTGATCATGAGATGTCCCTGGATTTTCATGTACGTTATAACCAACTGTAGAAAATAGTCCGATTTGACCCAGACTTGATGTCATATTGTTCTACAACAGTAGGAATCGAAGTATCATTTTAGGCGTTGTTGTTGGAAAACTATCCCTCCCCCCCACGCCGCGCGTCGGTGGTCTCGGCTCTTGTGCCATGAAACTTATGCTGGGAAATGCAGAAGAATTCATGTTGCACGAAATGTAAAACGCACCTTGTCATACCTATGTTCAATCAGGCGCATAGAATTCGATGAGGAGTGAAAGAACATTTTGAAGTTTTTCGATTTTAGCCAACTTGGAAGTATTTCGATTTTAGCCACTACTACTAGTATTTCATTAATTTTTCTATCGCTTCTCAACATTAAAACAACGAATCTCTTCACACCAAATGGTCAACGAATGACCCTGCAGTTTTTTGTGTTTTTTTTGTTTGTTTTTTTTAATCGCCAAATCATACGAATAGAAGTTTGGATGGTGCCAATGGGCCAAATTGTGATTTTTCTATAGGTTTTGACTACATTCGCTTCAACGGTTATTATTTGTAAATTATTACACAACGGTTTATTATTGCGTAAATTACTACACAATGGTAAATTTTACACAACGGTGAATTATTACAAGACGGTAAATTTCTACACAACGATAAATTATTACACAACTGTTTATTATACATCTACGCAGAAGGGGCATCTATACAGGTAAACTATTACACAACGGTTATTATTTACCTTATGCTTCATGAATAACTACAAAAAATGATGAATGATGAATTATTGAATTATTGAATCCCGCGCATTTGTATGAACCTTTAATTCCCGGGCCGGCTCCATTACTCGATTTAGGGCTTTCCTGGGGGAGCTCGAGGGTACTGAAACAGAAAACAGTGATCTACGCAGAAGGAGCATCTATACAGGTAAATAATAAACCGTTATGTAATAATTTGCAGCGTTTTGATGATTGTTGCGCTAATGAGCTGTAGATAAAGGATTAACGTGGCGTATAAACAGAGAGAAGAAAAAAAAATGCGTATCAGCATGCAGCGGAGCAAGTTTGTTCCCTCAGTCAGGCCCACCGTGTGGCAAAAAAAACCCTAACGATTGCCGCGATTTTCGGATTCTTCATACTTTCATGTACTTACATTCACAAATTAGAATATATATATTTCTATCGCCATAACTTCAGGTTATCTGCAGGTGTGCCATATCAATAATTATTCAACCTTACAGTTTCCCCCTAACAGTGTAATTTTTCTTAATTTGGAGCTATTTGACCTTTCTTCATTAAATTTAACAAATTTACCAGAATTATTAAAAAATTATGAATTATTATAAGATTATTATTTACCCGGTAAACGAGAGGACATGGTTATGTATTGTCATGTTGTGATAGATATCCAACGCTGTCCTCGTCCTTGGAAAGCTGTCCGTCGACCTGCCCTCTGGCGAAAATTATTTATTATAAAATCATGAAGTGTTGGACTAAGGAGAAATATAAGTCGGAATTACCTTCTGGAAACTGGTAGCAGGTGGCAGGCGTGACAGTGGATAATGCATCGATTAGGGGTTGGCCACTAATCTAAAATAGTCCCGCCTTCCCACCCACTGCTTGCTGAGTTCCTTCACGTGCGAAATCCCGGATTCAGTTTTTGACTTGACAAAACTCCCACCGCAATTATCCCTTACGTCCCCTTCGAGTACGTAAAGAGGGATTTTCGGTTTAAAGTTTGAGTACGTCCCCAGGGCCGGGCGACTAACCGAGCGTGGTAACCCACCTCATCTCCACCTATTGTTTGGCTAATCCGCATTTACATTGCTCGCAGCCATATCGCCCGCCCACCGACATATCACACGCGAAAAGCACGTTTCATCGCCTTTACAACAACAAGTAGGTGTTTCCCGGCTTTATAGAAATGTAATCTCGGGGAGCGCACTCTAAAAGCTTTTTCGGGTTATCACTTCTCGGTAGGTTGACTCCGACCGTGAGTACACGTATGACATTTTCTACTCACAATTAATTCAATTCGACGTTTACAGATCTCACACGCAGCACTATCGGTGTCAAGAGTGACAGAAATACTATTAGGACTTGTCCTTCCGCCCCAATGCCCACTTTGAAACTTCGATGCAGTTCAAATCGCTGAATACTTGAAAATGACAGTCCCTTTACCTCGGTTAAGTAATCACAAGTGAATTTTACAAATGATATAACCACCTAGAAGCCGTAGTTCAGATTTCAGGAAAAGGGGGAATGAAAAGTAGTATCATGTTCAGGTTCAGGAAAAGACTAACCTCCATCATAATGGTACCACCTCAATAATATTTTACTGGTGGAGAACAAAGCTCCTACATACGAGTATTGGTGGATAATGTTGTCAGAGGTTGTTGTCAAGTGAATTATTGTGCTCATCTGGGCAACCTCTAGGTGATCAACCTCCATCGTTGGGATGGAACAACTATTGGGACATGGCATCAATCGCCATCTAATGAGCTCAGTATATTTTAATTACACTGACACTCTAAAGGGAGGAAAGGGGGTCGGGAAGCCAATAGATGTATGTATTATCAAAGGGACAGGTTGTTACTAAACGAATCCTTCTGGGAAACCTTTGGGTTTATCCTTCTGGTAAGCCCACAAAAAGTGGATGGAGTACGGTGAAGTGCTCAGCGCATACTTACCGAACCACGCTCTGCTACCATGTGACAGAGTGTAACAGTGGGGGTGGACCCTCGAGAGTCCCCCTCCTAGACCAGTGAAATTAACACCGGTTAAGAAGGGATATCGATTAGGCTTCCCCAAACTGATCCTGTCTCCACGGGAAGGAAAAATGTATCGAGAACAGCCGACACTGTTACAAACTATTCCAGTCAGTGGTCGAATCCGGTCTTCTATATTGCGCTAACCTCTGGAGGATTTGGTATACCGAAGAGGTAAAGACAGTACAATCTGCCTCCATAAAACATTCGCTGCGCCTTCCTACCAGTATGCGTTCACCACTACTACGGTTAGGGACGCACGTAAATTGAGTCCTGCGGTCAAACAGTGGATTAAAGAGAAAGTGAGTTGAGTCCCGCACCATGTAGTGCGCCTGGTAAGTTGAGTCCCTCCCGGAGTACAGCCGACAAAGATCGTTCGTTTTCTGAGGGCAAATTTAAAAAATATTTCTCTGGACTGCCCTTCCTTTCTCCTTCTGACGCCGGTGACGTTTTCACTGACGATCCGACGGGTTCAATTCCGGAACACAACACCAAACCAGACGATTCGAAGAAGTTGGAGCTGTTCACCGGTTACGTACTTGAAACATATATTTCGCCAGACGCACGAGATGAATTACAATATTTCTTTCGAATACATTAAAATATACATTAAATTTTTTTCACTCAAGTTGAATTTTGTCTGTAAATATATTGTTTCCAGCTAAAAGTACACTCTCAATCCAAACTAATAAGCTAGTTCAGTGACAACCAGCCCATGGACGGGTCGTCAAGACCTTAGGGGCCCATTCATGAACTTGGTTTTCTCATGTTTCTGTACTTATATTCTTCATTACCTATGTACTAAATATGTGTTTTGATAAAGAATTGAACTGAACTGAATTGAATTGAAAGTCGAGCCGGATTAATCCAGCGTGACAATGGCCAGGATGCTGGGCATGCTTATGTGAACTTTTCATGTTTGGTAAAGAAGAAGTAAAAACGCTGCAAAGTCCTTCTACTGGACATGCCTACATAAATGTTGCTGTTCATTTATTGTTTCTTTCACGTGCAATAATTTAAATAGCTATTTGTGATGGTTTCCACCAATTTTGGCCCCAAACACACAAATCACGCTTTTTTAAAAATTTTCTTTGATCATTTATAGAGCCATTTAATTGTCTTGATTCACCTGTTGACACTTTTTCTAGTTTTATGATACAAACTGATGAGCATTTCAGACAGTTTTCCGAAGTTTTTGACTACTAAAAAAAAATAAATTTTGATACCTGAACCTTCGTTAGAACCTCAATTTTCCACTCTTTGGTCAAAATCGACTTCATATTGGGTCTTCTCGTCCCAAAAAAACATGGAAAACGATACCTCAAAA
This sequence comes from Leptopterna dolabrata, assembly GCA_954871275.1. Classification (NCBI taxonomy): domain Eukaryota; kingdom Metazoa; phylum Arthropoda; class Insecta; order Hemiptera; family Miridae; genus Leptopterna; species Leptopterna dolabrata. Next base: position 42,850,605 of record OX940982.1, on the reverse strand, counting down.
AAGCTCATGTTACTAAAACTCAAAAAACACAAAAAATAACTATTTTATGCCCATTTTTCAGTCATAACACCCCTGGATATATTCCGATCGGGCTGAAAAGTTTCGGGACACAACTAGGGCCCAAATGGAGCATGTGAGCGAAATAACGAATTTTTTAGACCGAAAATGCAGCCGGTATGCGTGATACGGCGGACGGACATTGCATTTTCTGAATCTACGCACCTTGAAACGTAAAAGAAAAAATTTCGAGGGGTGTTATTAAATTTTTTTTGCTGAGCGAATACATGGGTGTATTATTCACAGAATAATAAACCAAAAACAGCTCCAATGGCGTACCTGTATTTCTCCAGTACTCGCCTAATCATTCACCGAAGTTGAATTAAATGGCCCGCGTAGGTACTCACTCAAAACTATAGAAAGCTCGGGTCTGAGGTTTAAAACAAAAGGGCAGATCGGATCGGCTTCAGAATTTGTAGCAATTACTCTTGGATACTCCGCCTCGCAAAGTTCTGGTGATGGTTGAACAACTTTCGGCTTAGAAAATTAGAGAGCGCAGTGGCAGTGGAGCACTCAAACGGGGCGAGTCTCAACCACAAGGAAATCTCGTTATGTCGAGAACGGCGTGGTGCGGTGGGGCCAAAGGAAAAAAGTTTAGCCTCGATCCGACGCGTACCATTTCACCTGAAACCAATAAATTGGAACGAGCGAAGCACTTGGTGAGGCTTCTTTTTGAATTTCGAACCCTTTTAACCCGGACTCGGCGCGGCGTGGTTTAACTGGGCGTTTTCGAAACCGGAACCTCGGAAGTTTCGTTAAACATGATTTCGTGTTCACGCATCTCGCAAGCAAAAGGAATTCATAGGAAGTTTCTCGTGAAATCGAAGAAAATACAAATGGGAAAGGTTGTCCCATGGAGTTTCTATACACGAACACATTGATCGACTATTTTCCGTCCTCCTCAAGGTCTCTCGTTATACAGCGGGTGGCTCCAGATTGAATGCCTCTACTTGAAGGTCTCGTCGGAAATTTCAAGCTGATCACGAATATGTACATCATATTCATTGACAGGTCACCACGAGAAACGCTGCAATGTCCTTGTCACATGGGTTTATTATTCTATAGGACATACCTACAGAAATGTTGGCTGTTCATTTATTTTTTCTTTCATGTGAAATAATTGAAACAGCTATTTCTGGTGGTTTCAACCAATTTTGGCTCCCAAAACACAAATTCGGTACGCTCCTGTTTGTTTTTGTTTTTTTTTTTCCAAATTATCTTTGATCATTGGTAGTACCATTTAATCGTCTTGATCCACGTGTTGACACTTTTTCTGGTGTTGTACAAATTAATGGTGATTTCAGACGATTTCCAAGGTTTTTAACTGATAAATCAATTTTGGGAGCTGAACATTTGGTAGATCCTCGATTTTCCTCTCTATGGTTAAAATCGACTTCATATTCGGTCTTCTCGTCCCCAAAAACATGGAAAACGATACCTCAAAAGCTCATGTTACTCGTACTTGCAAGAAGTACCTATTTTTCCACACATTTTCACTCATAACACCCCTGGGTATATTCCGATCGGGCTGCAAAGTTTCGGGACGTAACTAGGGCCCAAATGGAGCATGTGAGCGAAAGAACGAATTTTTTAGACCGAAAATGAAGCCGGTACACGTGATACGGCGGACGGATTTTTGGAATCTACGCACCTTGAAACGGAAAAGAAAAATTTTGAGGGGGTGTTATACAAATTTTTCCTGAGCGAATACATAGGTGTATTATTCACAGAATAATAAACCAAAATCAATTTTGGGAGCTGAACATTTGGTAGAACCTCAATTTTCCATTCTTTGGTCAAAATAGACTTCATATTCGGTCTTCCCGACCCCAAAACCGTGGAAAACGATACCTCAAAAGCTCATGTTACTAACATGTTACTAAAACACAAAAAGTAGGTACCTATTTTTGTGCACATTTTCACTCATAACACCCCTGGGTATATTCCGATCGGGCTGCAAAGTTTCGGGACACAACTAGGGCCCAAATGGAGCATGTGTGCGAAAGAACGAGTTTTTTAGACCGAAAATGAAGCCGGTATGCGTGATACGGCGGACGGGCATTGCATTTTTGGAATCTACGCACCTTGAAACGGAAAAGAAAAAGTTTTGAAGGTTTTGGGTGTTATAAAAATTTTTTGCTGAGCGAATACATAGGTGTACTATTCACAGAATAATAAACCAAAAGCGCTTATATCGAAATTGCCTCTTAATGAGGTTGTAGGAAACTGAATCCTGTGATACAATTAAATCTAAACCTGAAATAAGCCCTCAACGGCTTTTATGTGGATTATTTCCTTTTATTTCCATTTTTGTTCGTTTAAGAAAAGCTGATTAATTTTGAATTTATTATTTTTAAGGGAAACATTTTTCAAAACCATGTGGTTTTCTGTTGACGGTTGAAATGGGAGTTGAACCACTTCGCTAACTGAAATCTGAGACTACTTTCTCCGTAGCAAAGGTTGTAATATATCCAATTCAGCGGCGAATGGGACGAAACAAAGTCCTACATTTAAGGCTCAATTATCATTGATGCATTTCAAAGTTTCTTCAAAACTGAGAAATACTGAATATTTTTTTTAATATAAAAATAAATTTAAATATAATATAAAATCACCATAAACTTGGAATTCCTAGACAGTTCGATTTCACCGTCTACAATTTCACCGTCTACAACCTTTTTTTCGAATTTTTTCGATTCGAGCGTCCCTTATTGTGTTTTGCGACCAGTTGTTAATTATTTATGGTGTAATCGTATTTGCTATAAGACGTTCAAGATTCAACATTCAATCTGGAGCCACCCTCTGTCAAAATTTTATACAGCCACGTTACCACCGACATTATTTCAGCTCGCTTCAGAATATAAAATGTTGAATTATCGTGGGAACTGCGAATTCGGTATCCTATGTTTCGAGATGAAAGAAAGCTGGACTTGGGACCCACGATACATCAAAATATATTAACTCAATGTCAAGAACAAATAATGAGTATAAATTATCACTTACTATCTTTGCGAGACTCCCTGCATGCAGAAAACAGAGAAGTGCATCAGTTTCATTGATTTGAATGAGTATGTTTTATGAGTATGCACAATTAATTTATACTTAGACTTATGGTATGGAATTGAAGATTAAAATAGTTCCAAATACAAATACAAAATATGTTCAGTTAGCGAGGTGGGTATTCGACTTATGAAGAGAATTGAGACTATTCGACTTATTGCATTGAGTTATCTACGGAATAATCAGGCGAAAAACAAAATTATTTTCTTGAAAATGACTATTGTCTCTGTCTCAACCGAATCCCTCCACCTTTTCATGTTAAAATACTAAATTTAACTGAGATTGAGGTTTGAAAAACCCATTGATTACTCAAAGAGGATGACGCTCAGGATTTCGGCTCATAGAGATGGAGGAATCCCACCAGGCGCCTTCCTGGAGGTCGGCTTATTTACTAGAGTGAGGCATCTCATCAAATGTGTTCGAGTCACTGAGGTGAAAATACCAGATATAGAAGAATCTGTACCAGAAAAACGGTTCAACTTCTAGAACCGTTCAACTTCAAGAATATAGATGAATCTGGACCAGAGAAACGGTTCAACATCTAGAACTTCGGAGCAAGCGCGAATAGCACTATGATTCCACCATTCCGGTAGTCACTGTAACAGCAGCCGTTGTTTCATCCTTAAACACGTTTTAGGTTCATGTGGTACTGAACTGTTCCTGTATCACGAAAGGAACGATCCCTCCTTTTTCTAATCAGTTTTAATTATTCCAGTTAGTTAAGACTATTCTGATCATGCTGATCAAATAGGTTTTCGGTTATAGTTTCTATGGTTTCGATTATCCCTAAAATCCAAGAGCTGCTGTAAATATCTGTAAAATTTCGGGTCCGCAAGATGGTCCAATTACGGTAGGAAAAAGTTGAGGGTCCTGAAGAAAATCTCACGCAGACCAGAGATATTTTGAAGGTGCTTGAATGGATCAAATTTGATGGTTTGCGTTTCAAGGCAGGTAGAATCCGAAAATGGAATTGAAAAATGTGTGTCCATCCGCCGAATGCCGTACTTCCACTTTCCTAAGTTATCACGAACCAAAATCAATGAAATTCCATTTGCAGGTTTCATTTGCGGTCTAGGTGGTCCGGGAAGTTCTGCGTTACTGTCAGTCATGTCTAAGGCCGTAGCTCGAAAACTTCCAATAGAAGGGTATGGTTTTAATGACGTTTCTCAAGTAATTCGAACTTACGTATTTTTCTTAGATCACCCGGAGCATTCTACGTCCACCCATTCGTTCACAATAAGGCCCCCTGAAGGTTGAAACGAAAAGTTAGGTCCATCCTGTATCCAGATATGACTGCTAGGGAAGATGTGATTATAATCACGCATGGCTTTATGAAAGAGAGTCTGCTGTCCCATGGTATTATTTCATTTGAAGAAAGATGCTAAATTTGGATATTGTTGATGGATACTTTTTACCTACTTGTTGGTAAAATCATCCAAATTAGGTGAAAATTTAGTAATAAAGTTGGGGTCTAAGGTTCTACTATGGTTCAGCGACCATCAGAATTTCAAAAATGACCGGGTGGAGGGTTTGTGGGGCCGAATGACGCGTTACAGGAGATTGGGGTGGTAGAAAAATTCCGCATTTATGTAAATACAGGGTGATCCGCTCGTAGATGCAAAAAAATTTGCGTAAAATTACATAAAAAACGCTGCAAATCCCTGCACAACGGTTTATTATTTTGTATAGAATACCCTCCTGTTACAGATCATAGCTCTATGTATAGATAACCCTTCTATATAATATGATATGTACTATTCTATTATATACATATTATGTAGATCGCAGACCCTCCGTAGGTTAGTACCTAACCCCGTACTCGTTACTAGGTACCTACCTAAATCACGAGTTAAATGTTGCTAAAATAATTCTGCCGATGACAAACAGTACCTAACAAAAAGAAACACACATAATGAAGTTCTGAAAAGAAATTGTTGATGAGGAGTGAAAAAAGTTGCAAAAGTACCTACCAACAAACTCCAGCCCCTTCTACGTAGATGGTATAATGAACCGTTGTGTAATAATTTACCGTTGAGTAATGATTTACCGTAGTAATAATTTACCCATCAATAATACTTCAACGTTTGTTCAAGTTTCACTACCTACCAACAAACTCCAAAAGAGCCATCATTTTTCAAGCGAAATAATATCACAGAACAACCAACTCGACTTCATACTCCGCCAATATAATCAGGTGATCCCTACCAATGATTGGCCGTATTCACAAATTCCTATTGTGGGCGCGTCTCTGGTTACGAGCTTTGGTTTGAATTGTATACAATTTCATTCACACTGGAGTCGAAAATGCCTGTCGGTGCAAACTTCGGGGCCTTACTGTGAACGAACGGCTGGACGTACGATGCTCCGGATGGTCTTAAAAAACTCGCAAGTTCAAGAACTATTTAAAACCGTAAAAATATTTACGTAAAAAAATTGTATAGGCGTTTTGAAAATTTCAACCCCTATTTTGAACCCCTTAGAGATGACTGACAGTAACGTCGAGCTTCGAGGACCAACTAGACGCCGAACGGAACCTATAACCCGAATTTCATCAATTTTTGTTCATGGTAACTAAGAAAAGTGGCCCGTACGGCGTACGGCGTACGGCGGACAGACAGAAATATTTTTATTGCAGTTTTGGATTCTACATACCTTGAAACGTAAACCATCAAATTTTGAGGGGGGGTAAGAATTTTTTTTTTCATGCTCGATTCCAATGGTTCATTATTGAAAATAATAAACCAAAATGGAGTAAAATGCCGCCAACCGCATTTTGGTTTATTATTTTCAATAATGAACCATTGGAATCGAGCATGAAAAAAAAAATTCTTACCCCCCCTCAAAATTTGATGGTTTACGTTTCAAGGTATGTAGAATCCAAAACTGCAATAAAAATATTTCTGTCTGTCCGCCGTACGCCGTACGCCGTACACCGTACGCCGTACGCCGTACGCCGTACGCCGTACGGGCCACTTTTCTTAGTTACCATGAAAAAAAATTGATGAAATTCGGGTTATAGGTTCCGTTCGGCGTCTAGTTGGTCCTCGAAGCTCGACGTTACTGTGAGTCATCTCTAAGGGGTTCAAAATAGGGGTTGAAATTTTCAAAACGCCTATACAATTTTTTTACGTAAATATTTTTACGGTTTTAAATAGTTCTTGAACTTGCGAGTTTTTTAAGACCATCCGGAGCATCGTACGTCCAGCCGTTCGTTCACAGTAAGGCCCCGAAGTTTGCACCGACAGGCATTTTCGACTCCAGTGTCAATGAAATTGTATACAATTCAAACCAAATCTCGTAACCAGAGACGCGCCCACAATAGGAATTTGTGAATACGGCCAATCATTGGTAGGGATCACCTGATTATATTGGCGGAGTATGAAGTCGAGTTGGTTGTTCTGTGATATTATTTAATTTGAAAAATGATGGCTCTTGGAGTTTGTTGGTAGGTAGTGAAACTTGAACAAACGTTGAAGTATTATTGATGGGTAAATTATTACTACGGTAAATTATTACACAACGGTTCATTATACCATCTACGTAGAAGGGGCTGGAGTTTGTTGGTAGGTACTTTTGCAACTTTTTTCACTCCTAATCAACAATTTCTTTTCAGAACTTCATTATGTGTGTTTCTTTTTGTTAGGTACTGTTTGTCATCGGCAGAGTTATTTTAGCAACATTTAATTCGTGATTTAGGTAGGTACCTAGTAACGAGTACGGGGTTAGGTACTAACCTACGGTTTTATCTCAATCCGTTCTCGAGATATGATTTTTTAAAGGTTTTTTCAGGAAAACCATTTTTTTTCATTTTTAACTCAAATTTCTCCACTTTACCTCATTTAATTTTACTTGTTGACCTCATTTTCGGAATCAGCGTTAAATTTTCCATACGCAAGGTGTACTTCAAGTCTTGAAAAGTAATATCTAGAGACCACAACAACAGCTCAAACATTAGACGAATTTGAAAAAGTAAAATTTTGTTGACTCAATTTTTTCAATTAAAAACAAAAACATTTCTTTACATGTTTTCTACCCTCTGATCAAATTCCCCCTTTTGAGGTGCCTAACGTTTTCTTTTGAATTTTTCATCAAAGAAACAAGATAATCGCAAAGTTGACCATACCATTGGAAAGCTTATTAAATGAAGAGATTTTCAAGAGATTTGTCAGTTTCCAGGATTTTTTTTCGGAGTAGTAACGTTTTTAAAATGTCAGAAATTTGATTTTTTCAAATTTGTCTAATGTTTGAGCTGTTGTTGTGGCCTCTAGATGGTACTTTTCAAGACTTGAAGTACACCATGCGTATGGAAAATTTAACGCTGATTCCGAAAATGAGGTCAAAAAGTAAAATCAAATGAGGTAAAGCGGAGAGTTTAAAAGGAAAAACGCTGCAAATCCCTGCACAACGGTTTATTATTTTGTATAGAATACCCTTCTGTTACAGATCACAGCTCTATGTATAGATAACCCGTCTATATAATATAATATGTACTATTCTATACATATTATGTAGATCGCAGACCCTCCGTAGGTTAGTACCTAACCCCGTACTCGTTACTAGGTACCTACCTAAATCACGAGTTAAATGTTGCTAAAATAATTCTGCCGATGACAAACAGTACCTAACAAAAAGAAACACACATAATGAAGTTCTGAAAAGAAATTGTTGATGAGGAGTGAAAAAAGTTGCAAAAGTACCTACCAACAAACTCCAGCCCCTTCTACGTAGATGGTATAATGAACCGTTGTGTAATAATTTACCGCTGAGTAATGATTTACCGTAGTAATAATTTACCCATCAATAATACTTCAACGTTTGTTCAAGTTTCACTACCTACCAACAAACTCCAAAAGAGCCATCATTTTTCAAATTAAATAATATCACAGAACAGCCAACTCGACTTCATACTCCGCCAATATAATCAGGTGATCCCTACCAATGATTGGCCGTATTCACAAATTCCTATTGTGGGCGCGTCTCTGGTTACGAGATTTGGTTTGAATTGTATACAATTTCATTCACACTGGAGTCGAAAATGCCTGTCGGTGCAAACTTCGGGGCCTTACTGTGAACGAACGGCTGGACGTACGATGCTCCGGATGGTCTTAAAAAACTCGCAAGTTCAAGAACTATTTAAAACCGTAAAAATATTTACGTAAAAAAATGGTATAGGCGTTTTGAAAATTTCAACCCCTATTTTGAACCCCTTAGAGATGACTCACAGTAACGTCGAGCTTCGAGGACCAACTAGACGCCGAACGGAACCTATAACCCGAATTTCATCAATTTTTGTTCATGGTAACTAAGAAAAGTGGCCCGTACGGCGTACGGCGTACGGCGTACGGCGTACGGCGGACAGACAGAAATATTTTTATTGCAGTTTTGGATTCTACATACCTTGAAACGTAAACCATCAAATTTTGAGGGGGGGTAAGAATTTTTTTTTTCATGCTCGATTCCAATGGTTCATTATTGAAAATAATAAACCAAAAACGCTGCAAATCCCTGCACAACGGTTTATTATTTTGTATAGAATACCCTCCTGTTACAGATCATAGCTCTATGTATAGATAACCCTTCTATATAATATGATATGTACTATTCTATTATATACATATTATGTAGATCGCAGACCCTCCGTAGGTTAGTACCTAACCCCGTACTCGTTACTAGGTACCTACCTAAATCACGAGTTAAATGTTGCTAAAATAATTCTGCCGATGACAAACAGTACCTAACAAAAAGAAACACACATAATGAAGTTCTGAAAAGAAATTGTTGATGAGGAGTGAAAAAAGTTGCAAAAGTACCTACCAACAAACTCCAGCCCCTTCTACGTAGATGGTATAATGAACCGTTGTGTAATAATTTACCGTTGAGTAATGATTTACCGTAGTAATAATTTACCCATCAATAATACTTCAACGTTTGTTCAAGTTTCACTACCTACCAACAAACTCCAAAAGAGCCATCATTTTTCAAGCGAAATAATATCACAGAACAACCAACTCGACTTCATACTCCGCCAATATAATCAGGTGATCCCTACCAATGATTGGCCGTATTCACAAATTCCTATTGTGGGCGCGTCTCTGGTTACGAGCTTTGGTTTGAATTGTATACAATTTCATTCACACTGGAGTCGAAAATGCCTGTCGGTGCAAACTTCGGGGCCTTACTGTGAACGAACGGCTGGACGTACGATGCTCCGGATGGTCTTAAAAAACTCGCAAGTTCAAGAACTATTTAAAACCGTAAAAATATTTACGTAAAAAAATTGTATAGGCGTTTTGAAAATTTCAACCCCTATTTTGAACCCCTTAGAGATGACTGACAGTAACGTCGAGCTTCGAGGACCAACTAGACGCCGAACGGAACCTATAACCCGAATTTCATCAATTTTTGTTCATGGTAACTAAGAAAAGTGGCCCGTACGGCGTACGGCGTACGGCGTACGGCGGACAGACAGAAATATTTTTATTGCAGTTTTGGATTCTACATACCTTGAAACGTAAACCATCAAATTTTGAGGGGGGGTAAGAATTTTTTTTTTCATGCTCGATTCCAATGGTTCATTATTGAAAATAATAAACCAAAACACGGTTTTCCTGAAAAAACCTTTAAAAAATCATATCTCGAGAACGGATTGAGATAAAAATATGCGGTTGGCGGCATTTTACTCCATTTAGCGAATTTTCGAAGAAAAGGAAGCTATTGTTCTCGGTCCAAAATTTTTAAAACTCGAATTTCCGAAAGATTTTTATACCAAAATCCGTTTCAGACCATCCTGAATTCCCTGCCGAAAGACACCAAAAATTATATGTATATATATTTTTTTTTTTATATATATTTATATATGTATGTGTCATTCCAGACGATAACTCTCGAAAGAATTGAGATAAAAAGTTCAAATTTGCACGAAAAATCTGTCTTGGCAATCGACAGGCTAAGTTCGAAGATGGGCAGAATCGGGTCACCCTAAGGGGGAGTTTTGGGGAGTTTTAGGGGGGGAAAATTACCCATAAATTCCCAAAATGAAAAAGTCTGACATGTGACACCTCATTTTAAAGGTTTTTGTACGCTGAACACGATGGTGGAATCAGAATTGCGATATCTCATTCCATTCTCAAACTGGAGCACTTTGAAGATGAAGGAACGTGGTTATTTCTTGAGATGTTCTTCCTGGTTCGTCTGCTCTAATCTGATAACGGAATGGGATATCGCAATTCTGACTTCACCATCGTGTTCAGCGTTGGAAAATCTACAAACCGAGGTGTTACTCGGCAAGAAATGGAACAAAAAATTTGTTACGTACCCAATACCTACTCTTCTGGTATTCAAAACATTTTTGATTTCCCCCTCCCCATCCTTCCACCCCAAATTTTACTTTGCGTAAAACTACTCCTGTTTTAATTTTGTATGGTATCAAGTTGGGAAAACATTGGCCGAAAATTAATTTTCAGAAAATTTTAGGCGGAGGAGGAAGATGCCGAAAACTTCGAAAATTCGCTCTTATAGCCATGCTGCATGACTGTGGTTTTTTTAAATGTAATTTCACGCTTTTTTTGCATCTACGAGCGGATCACCCTGTATAACTGCCGAACATTCGAGAGCCTATACCCTGGTGGCATATTTGTCGTGCCTCTGAGTGTGTGTGTTTTTTGTGTTCGTGCGTGCGTGGGTGGGTGCGTGGCTGAGCGCGCGTGCTGCGTGCGTGCGCGCGTGTGTGTGTGTGTGTGCGCATAGGTAGATAGGTATCTACAGCAAAACAAGACCCTACTAATTCAGGGCCCAACGCTAATAGGAATTCAGTGGTCTACGCAGCGGGGGTATGTATACGGTAGAGATTATCAACCGTTGTGTACTAATTTGCAGAGTTTTTTATTTTAAACTTTATTTGATCTCGTAGCTAGTTTCCACGAGTAATTTAGGTCGTGGTATGATTTTGATCAGCATGAATTTCCCATGAGATCTAAAATTTGTTAAAGCAGTTTGGGATGTAAAAACAGTTTGGGGACATTCGGCATTTGAAAACCGTCGTAGAAAAAACTTCCATCAGTCCCCTGCTTACTGAATTTTCCTGAAATGGTCCTGCTTACTTAAGAAGGGATATCGATTAGGCTTCCCCAAGCGACCCCGTCTCCACCGGAAGAAAAAATGTATCGAGAACAGCCACACTGTTACAGGGATCTAAATACAGTTCGGGGACATTCGGCATTTGAAAATCGTCGTGGAAAAAACTTACATCAGTCCTGCTTACTGAACTTTCCATCACACGCGAGATTATCTCATCCACGAGGAACCGAGGGCGTTCGAGTGAAGCCGGCAAGACCTCATAGTCTGGCAGGGGTGGTGCAGTGGAAGAGGGGCGGTGGCTTCTCAAGGGATTTTGTTCGTCTCGATATCACAGTCGACGATCAGGACGAGACGGAGATAGGAACACAGGAACGGAACGACTCACTGCGGGATTGCCAAGAGCTAGCAACATGAGTCATTATCACCGCCATCGTCTCTCTGAAACAATTTATTGAAAAACGGTCGAGTTTAGTAACAGGATTCTGAGGAAACAAAGGGGGTGGCACACAATGTACAAAATTCCACATTTAAGCAGACCAACAGGAAAAAAATTGTAGCTGCTCTACGCCTGGAGGGGAGGGGGGAGGGGTGTCTATGTGTCGAAATCGGTCGGATCTACAGAAATTTCATGTCATGTACAGACGAGAGCTACCACAAGACGATAAAAACCACAGTCATGCAGCATGGCTATAAGAGCGAATTTTCGAAGAAATAACTGATTTTATATAAAATGTGATCTTTGGGATATCCCATTCAAATATGGGCAATCTTAAACTTATTGGGTAATTATAGGTATTCAAGTATGACGCTATTCGGTTAATTCGGTATGCATCAAATATGGGCATACCTACGTAACAAATTTTTTGTTCCATTTTTTGCCGAGTAACACCTCGGTTTGTAAATTTTCCAACGCTGAACACGATGGTGAAGTCAGAATTGTGATATCCCATTCCGTTATCAGATTAGAGCAGACGAACCAGGAAGAACATCTCAAGAAGTAACCACGTTCCTTCATCCTCAAAGTGCTCTAGTTTGAGAACGGAATGAGATATCGCAATTCTGATTTCACCATCGTGTTCAGCGTACAAAAACCTTTAAAATGAGGTGTCACTTGTCAGACTTTTTCATTTTGGGAATTTATGGGTAATTTTCCCCCCATAAAACTCCCCCTTAGAGTGACCCGATTCTGCCCATCTACGAACTTAGCCTGTCGATTGCCAAGACAGATTTTTCGTGCAAATTTGAACTTTTTATCTCATTCTTTCTAGAGTTATCGTCTGGAATGACACATACCTACATATATAAATATATAAATATATAAATATAGGTAGGTATATATAAATATATATATATATATATATATACATATAATTTTTTTTGTCTTTCGGCAGTGAATTCAGGATGGTCTGAAACGGATTTTGGTATAAAAATCTTTCGGAAATTCGAGTTTTAAAAATTTTGGACCGAGAACAATAGCGTCCTTTTCTTCGAAAATTCGCTAATATACATAATCATCCTTATAAAAATGTTAAAAAAACAAGTTTGAATGCTCTGAAACGGACTTGAACCTTTAAAATTCGTGTAAGACTGGAAACGATGGACAAATTGCAGTAGCTCATTTTCTTCGGCAGTTTGGTGAAGAGAAGTTGGAAGTTGTGAGAAAAGTTTCACAAAAAACTGATCGTTTATAAAGAAAACCGAATTTCACACTAAAGTTTGGTTTACTATTTTCAATAATGAACTTTGGAATCGAGCATGAAAAAAAAAACTAACCCCCCCCCCCCCCCCCCCCTTAATAGTTGATGGTTTCGGTTTCAAGGCATGTAGAATCAGACAATGCAATAAAAAAATTACTGTCCGTCCACCGTACGCAGCACTTTTCTTAGTTACCATGAACCAAAATTAATAAAATTTGGTTTGCAGGTCCCGTTTGCGGTCTAGTTGGTTCTCGGAAGCTCGGCGTTACTGCCAGCCATCTCTAAGGGGTGAAAAATACGGAGTGAAATTTTCAGAACGCCGTAGCTCGAAAACATTCAATAGAAGTGTATGTTTTTTTTAACGTTTTTAAATTAATCTTGAACTAAAGAATTTTTGGAGACCACCCGGAGCATTGTACGACCAGCCGTTCGTTCACATCGAAAGCTTCGTCAACATGATCGTGAATCAAACGGTATAAATCCGGTATCCGGCCCAGATATCACTACTAGGGATCTACTGATTATTATTACGGATGGCTGTAAGAAGTCGAGTTGGTTGTTCTGTGATATTATTTGATTTAAAAAATTACGGCTCTTTTGGATTTTGTTGATAGGTACTTTTGCAACTTGAACAAAAAATTAAGTATTATTTATTGGGTAAATTATTACACAGAGGTTTATTGTACTATCTACGCAGAAGGGGCATCTATACAGGTAAATTATTAAACAACGGTGTATTATTTACCTTGTGATTCATGAATAACTACAAATAATTAATGATTGAATTATTGAATCCCGCGCATTTATATGGAACTTAAATTCCAGTACTCCAAGTGCCCAGGTCATGTACTCGAGTACTCCAGGGCTCCAGTACTCGATTTAGGGCTGTCCTGGGGGGAGCTTGAGGGTATTGACTACAGAAAACAGTGATCTACGCAGAACGGGCATCTATATAGGTAAATAATAAACCGTTGTGTAATAATTTACAGCGTTTTTAAAAAATAATTACCGAAGTTTAGTGATAAAAATAAATTACAAGGAACGTTACTGGTTTTAATCTAACAAGCTCAATTAAGGTAGGTACCAAAAATGAATTTAACTCATAGCAATTGCACTTAAAATTACTAATTACCAAAGATTATGTAAGAATTACTATTACCAAGGATCTAAAGCGTAATAAAGCAGTTTTTCATTGTCATCGATGAGAGTTGGTAATGGTTGGTTTTTTATTTTATTTTTGTGTATATATATATATATATACATTTTTTTTTTTTAACTTTTTTTTTCAGCGCAAAACTTCAATAGGAATTTGACTTTCACGCCCACTCAAAAGCGTTACCGTTGCTAATTACGTCAAATCAAAATACAACTAACCTGACTAAGATTTTCTTGAATCAACTGCCGCTTGTTGTATTTCTTATTCTTGTTTCCGAAAGCTCATCAAATAATAGAACACGAATTAGCCAGGTTTTTGTTCGGATGTCTAACTGAGATTAGTTTTCATCACTTCGACCACGAGGATGAATATTTAAACGCTAACTGGTTGACAGCGATTTCCTCGGCGAAAACGAATGTATAAAAACTCCGAATCAATACGAAGTAGGGGAAAAGTTCCAGACGGAACTCCGCCTTCCTGAGTTGATCCGAAAAAAATGAATTTTATATGTCGAATGAAACCGTCGCGTCATTTGATGGTGGAGTCGTCGAGAGAGGGGGGTAACTCGATTTGATTTTTATCGAATGAAAAGTAGGGGTCTGAGGGTGGAAAAGCAGGGCGAAATACAGTCGGGAGAGAGTTGGGAGAGTAGACAGATACTTTCTGACGTGACTGGGTCCCTTTTAGTGGGATGCGAGGCGGTGGAGGGCAAGGCCATGAATATAATGCACCCAATGGGATTTCACCGCAGGAGATTGCGAGTTTCATTATTTTTATATTCATACCGGATATACCGCGGGAACCACCTCACATAATCAAATGGGATTATGAAACAAGGGAACCTTATGAATACGGCCGCTGCAAGGGGTATATTTCCAGTCAGTCGGGATGGAAAATATGGCTTGTTGTCACTGCTTACTAACATATTTGTTGAGCTGAATTAATCAAATACCTAACCGGAGACGCGATTCTGTGAGATTGCTTCTGTCAAATCAGTACACACAAAATCTTGGACGAACTTCAAAAACGTCACGAAGAAGGTAGTCAGGTACACGTGAGTTTGTGTTGCAGCTGTATCCCCAACAACACGTGCATAACTATGTCATTTTTAGGGTCGGCCGTCAGAAGTGGCCGAAGTCTTATGTTTTCGTTTTTACATTTTCTAGATAAGTTTCATTATTTTGAGGGGGAAAAAGCAGATTTCCCCATTTTCAATCACGTGTGCGTATGTGTGTGTTCACATTTCTGCGAACCGTCAAAACCCAATGGTTCAAACGGGTTCAAATTTTGATGGTAGTTCGGGGATAGGTACCACATGAATTTCGTCGCATTCGGAGTAGTAGTAGACACTGTTCATGCGCAAAAGTGAAAAACGACGAATCCACATCACTCACAACCCAATGGTCCAAACTGGCTCAAATTAGGACCGCAGTTCCGGGATATGTCCTAATTCGTCCCATGTGAATTTCGTCGCATTCGGAGACAGCGCATGCGCAAACATGAAGAGCGTCGAATCCACGACCCGATGGTCCAAACTGGCTCAAATTTTGAGGGTAGTTCAGGGTTAAGTCCTCGTTGGTCCCATATGAATTTTTTCGCATTCGGAGCAGTAGTAGACACTGTGCATACGCAAACGTGAATCGAATCCATTTCACTCACAACCCAATGGTCCAAACTGGCTCAAATTTGGATAGTAGTTCCGGGTTAGGTTCTAGTTCGTCCTATGTGAATTTCGTCGCATTCGGAGACCGCGCATGCGCAAACGTGAAGAGCGCCGAACCCACGACCCGATGGTCCAAATTGGCTCAACTTTTGAGGGTAGTTCAAGGTTAAGTCCTCGTTGGTCCCATATGAATTTTTTCGCATTCGGAGCAGTAGTAGGTACTGCGCATGCGCAAACGTGAAAAACGTCGAATCCACATCACTCACAACCCAGTGGTCCAAACTAGCTCAAAATTGGACGGGGTTAGGTCCTACTTCGTCCCACGTGAATTTCGTCGCATTCTTATCCGTACCAGAGACTGCGCATAGCAAACGTAAAAACCGGTGAACCATCATAACTCACAAGCCAATGGTCCGAACAAGCCACCTTTCTTTAATCTGGTCCAACAGTCTCTAGTGTTCAATATACTCAGATCATTGTTCAAACCTTGTTAATACGGGAATGTCGCTTCTTAATTTCCCCAGTGGCCCGGATTGTTAATTGAAAAAATCCTCTCTTTCGAACTATCCTAAACCCTACCTATTACCTATTATGAACACGGACGATTCCACCCACAGTACCAAGGTCGACCCATGTAATCCATGGATTACTCCAGACCATATATTATGTTAATTTTTTCAACACGTAAATTCATCACATTTGTTTGCACGTACCTGAACATATAGGTACTTACTGAACCCGTACGAAATGGTCTGTAGAAATTCCATCCATAGATTCCGGGCGTCGAGTAGAGGCATTCCCACTTCGAGGCCTACGCGCAAATGTGCAAGGTTTCCCTAAATTTTGGAACATGCTCGCTCTAAAATGTTTTGGGATTCCCAGTTACCCATGTTCCTGATCATTCATGCATGAAAATAGATCCGGTGATTTTTTTTGTAATGAACACCAAGCAGGTTACATCGTCTATGAAATCTATGAGAAATGCCTCCGCCCAACTGCGGGTTCAAAAAGCAATTATCTCAGAAAGACCAACTTGCCAATTCCATTAATTTTGATCAACTTTATGCAGGGAGAACGCCTGGGACAGGAGGAAACCAGAATGTTAGGGGTTCTAAACCATTTTTTATTTTTATTTTTTGCTCGATTCCAAGTACTCATTAGTCATAATCACCAGGAATCAACTCAATTAATAAAAATAAATTATAATAATTTTTTTTTTTTTTTTTTTTAATAATCGATATATTTGCTATATCAATAACATAACAACTGAGCTTAGCCCATCAAGTTAGTTTGCTATAATGATTATAATAATAATAAATTATTCAACATCCTACAACGTTTTAATAATCTGATTATTAACCAACCTTAATTAATATCGATACCAACTTAACATGCTGGAATACATGTGTGAGAAATAATAAACACGAGGGTGGGATAAGGCCCTAATAATTTTGTCAACAATGAGCCACGGAATCGGAACTGAGTGTAGAGCTGTTTGGATACCACCCTAATCAAATGATAAAACACGAACCCATATTGTAGCTGAAAACATACGAATAATATCAATGCGGTTGTATCTACTACACCGAAAGCACGAGCGTAATGTTGGAAAATGAAACGCTTTGTGCGAAGGAGGCACCAGGAACGCGTAACGGGAACAAGCCCCCCCTCCACAACCAAGCGACTTTTGTTTATGAGGCTCTACCAAGGAAAACAATGGCAAAAAGCAATATTGGGCCACAAAAGCCTTTGAATGTTATTAGCCGATGTTCCTTTTCGAAATGAGAGAATCCCTATTAGCGTTGACAATAGAAGCTTCCCTTACAATTTTCTACGATTGGCCTCATCAAAGGTTGAACCATCCATTCAGCGCTCCAATGCAACGCATTCGAGCACAGAATAAACACAAAGCAGTAGATACTGAACAATAACGACGATTTATTGTTCAAGTACTTGCAGAGTGCGTACTGTTAGCTACCTTCTCAACGGACATATCACTCCCGGATAGTAATTACGAGTACTGGTTAATAACATTCATTATGCATGGTGTGCTACGAGAAGTCTGCATGGTTCACAACGAGCTTTGTGTGGCGCACGCCTTGAAAGGTCCATTTCAATCCGTTCAAGGCTGTGATCACCTGCGTATGTAAAAACGTGCAATCCTTGTATTAGTATTATTTTGTCCCATGAAAAAACTATAATGCTGATGCCATTACGTGTGTAGATGCCAATCAGACAGGGGGACAGTTTATGTACTTATAATACTCAAAGAGGTTAAAAAGGTTGGCCTCAAATTTTCCGAAAAACCAATGAAATAATATGAAACCTTGAACACTGGAAGAAACTGTCTGCCATCTCCCACTCAACGCCTGAGCCCCTACAACTACAACTTTCCTCACCAGCCACTGGCTTTTCTATCGCTTTTAGGGCACTGAAGAGCTATAATTGGTATCCTAGAAAGGGAATATACTGAGAGGAATCAACACGCTGAAAACCCAAGGCAAAGAAAACGCGTTTGTTTGGGTTAGGGAACAAATAAATACACTAGGAAACAAAGAAGCGGGTAGATTGGCTAAATACGCCATAAATAGCCTGGACCCCTCATTCTCACCCACATACCATCACCAGTACTTCAGGCAAGTGACGAGATCGAAATGGCACACCAACTATATAACTTACCGTGTCGACGAGAAATATGTGGACACGTCCCCCACCTCCCCGCGACAGCCACGGTTTCACTATTTTCAAAATTCTTCTGAGGTTCTACAAGTGCATTTCAAGAATAAGGTGCGGAAAAAGCGCCACAAACGCATACTTGAACAAAATCAGAGCTGAACGATCAGCGGGCCTGCCGATTTAGCTCGATAAGCCATGAAACAACGGAATATTTATTTATTATACTGATGTGCCCAGCCCAAGCTGGAAAACAAAACCCACTTTTTGAGATAATCGTTCGCAATCAATCTCAACCCGCCATCATGTAGATAGTATAATGAACTGTTGTGCAACAATTTACTTTTGATTAATAATTCACCGTTGTGTAATAATTTGCCCATCAATAATACTTCAACGGTTTATAGTTGCAAGATTACCTACCAACAAACTACGTAGATGGTACAATGAACCGTCGTGTAATAATTTACAGTTGTGTAATAATGTACCCATCAATAATCCCATCAACGTTTGTTCAATTTTCACTACCTATCAACAAACTCCAAAAGAGCCATCATTTAGCGAATTTTCGAAGAAAAGGAAGCTATTGTTCTCGGTCCAAAATTTTTAAAACTCGAATTTCCGAAAGATTTTTATACCAAAATCCGTTTCAGACCATCCTGAATTCACTGCCGAAAGACACCAAAAATTATATGTATATATATATATATATATATTTATATATTTATATATTTATATATATATTTATATATTTATATATGTATGTGTCATTCCAGACGATAACTCTCGAAAGAATTGAGATAAAAAGTTCAAATTTGCACGAAAAATCTGTCTTGGCAATCGACAGGCTAAGTTCGTAGATGGGCAGAATCGGGTCACTCTAAGGGGGAATTTTGGGGAGTTTTAGGGGGGAAAAATTACCCATAAATTCCCAAAATGAAGCAGTCTGACAAGTGACACCTCATTTTAAAGGTTTTTGTACGCTGAACACGATGGTGAAATCAGAATTGCGATATCTCATTCCGTTCTCAAACTGGAGCACTTTGAAGATGACGGAACGTGGTTATTTCTTAAGATGTTCTTCCTGGTTCGTCTGCTCTAATCTGATAACGGAATGGGATATCGCAATTCTGACTTCACCATCGTGTTCAGCGTTGGAAAATCTACAAACCGAGGTGTTACTCGGCAAAAAATGGAACAAAAAATTTACCAATATCCAATACAATACAGAGTAGGTAATGGATACGTAACATACGTACTGTACGTATGTTTGATAAGTAACTGTACGTATATTGTAGTACCAATACTACAATATACGTACATACTTGAATACCTATAATTACCCAATAAGTTTAAGATTGCCCATATTTGAATGGGATATTCCAAACATCACATTTTACATAAAATCAGTTATTTCTTCGAAAATTCGCTCTTATAGCCATGCTGCATGACTGTGGTTTTTTTCAAATGAAATAATATCACAGAACAACCAACTCGACTTCATACTCCGTGAATATAATCAGGTGCTTCCTAGCAGTGATGATCTCGGGCCAATTCCCGATTGTTAGCTCGTCCCTAGTGATGATATTTGGGCTAAATGTATACAATTTCATTCAACCTCCTGTTGAAAGTGCCTGTCGGTGCAAACTTCTGGCCCTTACTGTGAACGAACGGCTGGACGCACGCTTCGGGTGGTCTTAAAAAACCCCCCAGTTCGAGAACTATTTAAAACTGTAAAAAAATTCGAGATAACGGCATCCTGGAGATTTCAACCCCTATTTTACACCCCTTAGGGATGACTGACAGTAATGTCGAGCTTCGAGGACCAACTAGACCCCGAACGGGACCTACAAACCAAATTTCGTTAATTTTGGTTCATGGTAACTAATAAAAGTACGTATGGCATACGGCAGATGGACAGACATTTTTTTATTGCATTTTCGGATTCTGCATACCTTGAAACAGAAACCATTAAATTTTTGAGGGGGGGTTAAAGAAATTTTGTTCATGCTCGATTCCAAAGGTTCACTAGGTATTGAAAATAATAAACCAAAAGTCTACAGAGCAGTTTTCGACTACCTTAGCAGCACTGACTAGAATCCGTGAAAACATCGTCACTTTTGGATACACATAATATTCAATCGAGTTCCTTAGTCAAAGTTGATAAATAAATTATACAAAAATCTATTATAAAGATATATATCTACTAAAAATATTATATTATATATTATGTATTTGGCGAATGGTTGAATAAAGGCCAAAGCCATGGGGAAAACCCGTCTTTGATAAAACCAATAGCGTAAACTGACCCAGTATTAGCCCAGCGCCTCCTGTAATACGTAATGATCCTCCGGTTGGTGGTAGAGGTTCCGTTATTTGGGGAGCTCTGAAAGCATTGTTTTCAACATGGTATTCCACAAGACAGATCGAAGAGGTCGAAAATTCCCAAGGACGGCTACCGCTCGTGCATCCCAATGGATGATCGACTCGTGATTTCAATGGATATCGACTGATTATCTGAAGGGTTTGAAGAGGGATCAAAATGCCCATCGTTCACTTGTTAACTAAAACCACAACTTGACGGTACCTACTTACTAAACAACAACCGCTATGATTTTCGCCTCTTAACAACAAGTCCTCGAAGGATAACCAGAGCGCCCGGGCGGACCGACGTAGAGGATCACATCATCCTCTATCTAGCACCGGCGACGTAGAGCAGGCATGTCAAACGTGCGGCCCACAAGACGTTAATGTGCGGCCCACGAGTCGGTGCTAGCAATCAGTGCAATGCGGCCTACCCTACAATGTCATTAAAATTCGGCATTTCGCGGCTGAAATAATTTCTGTTTGGGAGTACCTACCTATGTGAACAACTCTTCTCCATTATGAAACGAAATAAGTCTCCAGAAAGGTCCAGGCTTACAGACTGCCATCTAAGCTCGATTCTCAGAGTGGCCGCAGCAAACAATATTGTTCCCAACGTGGAAAATTTGGTGGAACGAAAAATATATCAACTGTCGGGGGAAACAATATTAGGTAAGATCCTATTTTCTTCTTGCATTTTGCTGTTAAACTTCTTGTAAGCTTCTAATATAGAAACTTGATATAATTCCGTTTAGTGATTTTCTTGCGGCCCACACAACCTTTAAGAAGCAGCCATTTGGCCCTTGAGAAACTTTGAGTTTGACATGCTTGGCGTAGAGGATCCCATCCAGTTGGAGGTGAAGAAATTCATTTCAATTTTCACTGCGAATGAAATCTTCGTTTATTGTCCCCCTGATTGTCCAAATATTAATCAAATTTTGGTTTGATTGTTTTCAATAACAACTTTATAGAATCAAACATGAAGCCCCTCCACCCACCACCAAAGGAAAACATTTTACTGTTTGCGTGATTCATACGGTATAGTAGGTAGGTATACATCCAGACCAGATATCATTGTAGGTATTGCTAGGGAAGAGCTGATTATAATCACGCAATACTGTATGAAATCGAGTTGGCTGTTCCGTGATATTATTATTTAATTTGAAGAATGGTGGTTATTTTGGATGCTGTTTGTAGTGAATGCTTGGTTGCGTACATTCACTACTACGTAGGCGCTTGGTTATGCCCAGTTTGGTCCCAACACAGAGGCTGTCACCAATTCCGGGATCTTTTAGGATGTGTTTGCCTGGTTGGTTCTAACACAGAGGCTGTCACCAAGTCCAGGATCTTTTAGGTTAAGGAGAGAGAGAGAGGAGGAGCGAGGTAAGAGAGTAGTCAGCGACTAGAGGAGAGCGTGGAATGGCTGGAAAGGTGAAGGAGGCGAGTTTTTATAGCCCTGAGGGCTATCTCCCTCCATCCTCCAGCTAGTGGAGGATGGTGGGGATCCCCACTAGGTGCCTTGGTGCCCCTGCGTCTTCCGTCCCCACTTCTGAGTATATTTGCGAGATCTTAAGTTAACAGGGAGTGGTTCTGGGAGGATACCACGACACTGTTGAAAGGTTCTTTTCAACTTGAACAAACGTTCATGAATAACAACAAATAATTAATTATACAATTCTTGAATCCACCGCATATTATTTATGAAACTGTAATTCCCCGGCCGGCTCCAGAAGTACTCGATTTAGGGCTTTCCTAGGCCTAGGAGGATCACGAGGGTAGGTATTGGCCAAAGAATCCATGCAGTGATCCACGCAGAAGCCCCTTCTAAACTAGATGACCCATCCATACAGGAAAATTGCAAACTCGGGTGATAATTTGAAGCGTCTTTTATACTTCTCCAAAAGGATGGATCGCTCGCATTTCGCGCTGACTCAAAATGAGGAAATGAATGCGAAAAGTACGAAACAGAAGTAGAGCAACGTCTGTACATCAATGGCCCAGCGTTCGGGTAAGTACATATAGCAAAATTTTATAAAATTTGTAACAGTTTCTAATGCATGAGCACGCAGAACTGTTACTCATGAACGGTGCCACCTGTCCCAACGACAGGAAGGAGAACAATAAATTCGTTTCCTGCCTTCAACAAGGTAAGATCACACCTCCCTCATTTTTATTTATATCACTCGATATTTAAACCACTTCATCCTTTTAACAATTCTGCGGTTGCCCGATAGGCCATCCCTTGAAATTGTTACTCTTCGAGAAATATACAAATCCACCCCCCTTGGGTAAATTTAGCTTCCCCCTTAATTTTCGCCCCTTAAACAACCTTCTTGGAGATTTATTCCTTAATTACCTACCCAATAAAAAGGTCAGAGCAGAATCGTTGTCTAATTGACATCTTCCCTTCTCCTATAATAGCACCTAATTTAAAAGGAATTATTTTATTAGTGCAATTTAGGAGAGTGAACCAATCCGAGCAGAGTCGAGGTAAAAATAATATTACCCTCTCTGCTACAAATTTGACCGTAATAAAACACACAGATACTCAGACCTAGCAGGGTTGGAGGTTGACAGCCGCAGAGTAGACGGAAATGGTGAGTTCTCACGGTGCCTCGTTGCCTCGGAATCTGGATGACACAGCACTAGGATCGGGTCGATAGCGGTGACCTATTTTTACTGCCTCGATTAGATTGACCCCGAAAGTGAAAATGACCCAGGAAGGTCAGGGGTGAAAGGTTGCATTTCTTGATACCGCGCTTTTACACTACGAGCAGATCGTACGTTCCACCCGACGCCTCAGTGATGACGAGAACCTCACACCGCGGATGGAGGAAGTTAGCGTGAGCCAAAACTCCAAGATTCAAAGATAGCGAATTTCATAATATTTTGCACAGACGTTGTGTGCCCGCCTACATACTAATTTACAATAAAATAAAATAAATAACAATAATAAAACAAGCACATTCATTCAGTGCTCAGTAGGGATGGGATATCGATATCGATGTTACTGAGATATCGATGTTTTCCTTCCGATATCCGACATTTTTATATCGATATTTTCACTTCGATAATGTCGGAATATAGATATTTACCTACGATATTATCGGTTTTTTTAATTACAAGAAAACTCCTCAAATTTGGTTTTAAACTTTTGAAGACGTAAATGTGGAGCTATTTCATTTTCACAACATGTAGGTAGATACAAGACAGACTGAATATTGGTAGAACAAAACTTCAAACTAGGTACTTTATTTTCCCATGATTGTCTGTAGGTATGTTTAAGGTTCTTGACCACTCAGTATGAATATTATTGTTAGGATTCTTGAGTCACCAACCCTCAAGAATCCTAACAACAATAGTATGTAGGTACAAAACAAATCGAAAACCTACCGCAGTTTGAACAAAACTCTAAAATTATTAGGTATATGTTTACATTATGTACATACAGATACTAAACTAATGGAACAAAGTCCACAAATAGCTTTAAAAAGAAATAAAAAATTGTATAAAAGTTAAAAAAAGAATTCTTCTCCCACTGAACGAAGGAACAGAAGTTTGTTCCATTGCCTCTCCAATAAGTCTGTTTCTGCTTGGTTTCTTCGTTTGCTGATTACGGCTTACAAAATGTGAACCTAGTTTTAATATAGTAACGTGTGGCTTACTTTTTTTAAATTGGTAGGTACCTATTTAATTTGGTATTTCAATTTCTTTCGATAATATCGGATATCGATTTTTTCATCCGATATTATATCGATATCGATTTTTTGTTTTGATATATCAATTGATAGCAATATCGATATTTTCTTTCGATATCCCATCCCTAGCGCTCAGCGGCGCAACTTTACTAAACTTATCAATAATGGTTAGTTGTCTTTAAAAAATCCATACAAATTTGATAGGACGGTTACCACTCACTAGGCAAGGTTTCAACGGCACTTTCAGAAAAATTAATAGAGTAGCATCCCTTCGGAGTGGGCGAACTAGGAATCTAAGTATCATCCTCAATACCTATTTCAAGTACAAGAGTAACCCTACTGCGTTTTTTGGATGAATCGCCGGTCTGGAATAAGCCAGAGAAGTGGAAAATGCCACCAGTGTACAAGGAGCTATACTTTTCAAGTTCGCCACTCACTATCATCAATTTGAAGTTGATTTATTTAATCGATCAATAAATTTAGTATCATCGCGTACTTGAATCATACAGGTAAAACTCTCTACCCTATTCAAGCCACGCAAAAAAGAAGATGAAATAATCTTAATTTAAAAAAATAATAATTAAGATAAATCTTGATTTTGTACTATACGCAAATGCATATCCAACTCTTTTTCATTACACATTTAGCAATTTTATGTGGTGGGGGGGGGGGGGGGGGTGTAGGAAGAACGAGATACTGGAAATGACCACAATACATATAGACGACGTAAAAAGTATATAGACGATATAGACGATGCTAAAATCGACGGTGCTGCGCGAGGTGACTGCCCTCTACAACAAACTGATCCTCCCGTCTTCCGGCCTCGCTCTGTTTGTTTTCAACTACCTACTTCTGGTTTTGAAGGGTGGGTTGTTCATATTTTTCTTCCTTTCTTTTCCCTCACACAATCTCAGACTGTGACGACATCCTGAACAGTAATTCGAATCACCAAGTGATGTTTGTGATGTTTTTCATCAGGTGATGAATTGTGATGATGAAACAAACATTAACAACCTTATCAACTAGGTTGAATGATTTGAATCCTGTTCAGGTCGATTCACACATATCCGTGACGGGACGGCACCAGTGCTTTCCGTGCCAGTGGCATCCGTGATGAATTTTTCACTAACAATCACACGGCACCATTTCTTACCGTGTAAGTGCCGCAGTGCCCACTGCTGTGGTAGGACTTTTTTGAAATAAGGGCTCATTGTATACCTAATGAATTGAAATTTGATAATCTTGCTGTAAAAGCGGCATAATATGGTGGTGGTTAGTAATCACTGGCCATTACTGTGTGATGCAAGGTAATTGCGAATTTATTCAGATGGTCCGTGCGTTCCATGGCAGAGTGCCTTGAGAAAGCCGTGGTCAAACTAGGTATAGATACAAAATAGGAAGTCTAAATGAAAGTGTACCGATGCGTTTGGTTATGTACCTGTATTAAATCCAGTCCGACCTTCCAAGGTGGAGCCTGCATTACGGTGAATTCGTACTCCTTCATAATATGAATTAATAAACACTTAGTAAAGAAAAACGGTGACAAGCGTAAGAACAAAAAAAACGGATGGTAGACGGTACATTTCGGGTATACCCCCCCCCCCCCCCCCCCCAGCCAATTGCGTTTTCAACATGCCCGCCCGAAGTGTCTAGGTTGGATACAAAGGTCAGGAGATGAGGATCGGGTATAATGTTTTCTCGATGGATTGGTTGGTTTACTAATCTCTTCACAAAGGCCAGGAGATTAGGATCGGGAATAATAATATTGCAAAGACAGGTCGTTCGGTTTATCGTTCAGTCATAATGGAAGTGCCGACCACTATATTTGACCTGTACGTGAAGTCCCGTGATTTAGACTTCTGTGTGCGTCTTTTCCAGAATTTTGGGATAATTCCTAATGAAAAACTATGTTCCCGGGGACATTCTATGACCGCGAACGTGGCAGAATCCGTGCAAAGGTGGCGTTGTAAAAGAAGAGAATGTCGTTCAGAAGTGTTCATGCGTAAAGGAACATGGTTGGAGGGATCCAGGTTGCATTTAGTTAAAATTTTAATGTTCATTTATTCGTGGGCATTTGAAATGACGTCTATTAAGTATTGCGAAAGAGAGCTGCATATGAACCATACCATCACAGTTGATTGGAACAACTATATGCGTGAAGTCTGTGCCAAAACGTTGATTAATCAAAATAAGAAAATCGGTGGACCGGGTCTTCATGTCGAAATCGACGAAAGTGTGTTTGTTCGTCGGAAATATAACCGAGGCAGAATGCTGAACCAACAATGGGTGTTTGGGGGTGTATGTCGGGAAACTCGTGAATGCTTTTTGCGCACTGTAGAAAACCGGAGAGCCGAAACATTATTGCCTATTATTGTAGATAACATCGCCCCTGGTACAATTATAATTTCCGATTGTTGGGCAGCATATAATGGGATTCGAACTTTAGAGTGTGAATACCACCACCACACTGTTAATCACAGTGAAAATTTCGTCGATCCGCTTACCCAAGAACACACACAAGGAATTGAGCGCCTTTGGAAATCAGCAAAAATGCGCAATAAAAGACAATGCGGGACGGCTAACTCGTTACTCGATACCTACTTGTCCGAATTCATGTGGAGACAATCACAATCACAATGACGCCAATTTGTTCCAGCAAATACTCACTGACATCGGCAACTTTTGAAAATACGGTAATTTTTTTCTTCCTATTTTTGAAATAATTTAATTTACACTTCGGGCGAACGTGTTGAAGACGCAATCCAACCTAGACACTTCGGGCGGGCGTGTTGAAGACGCAATTGACTGGGGGGGGGGGGGGGGGGTGTATAACCGAAAAGTACCCGGTAGACCTACGGTTCTACAGTTAGATCATTTAATAAAGATTAACGTTTGTTTCGCCAAAATTTCCTAAGGAGGCTACTTACCAAATTACAGCTTCATAGAGTGAATATCATATAAATTAGCTTTAGGAGCAACTCAGCTGATCCGGGGCCTGGGCAGTGTCAAGTTAAAGTCCTAAGGAGACTACATACCAAATTACAGCTTCGTAGAGTGAATAGCATATAAATTAGCTGTAGGAGCCACTCAGCTGATCCGGGGCCTGGGCAGTGTCAAGTTAAAGCCCTAAGGAGACTACATACCAAATTACAGCTTCATAGCGTGAATAGGATAGAAATTAGCTTTAGGAGCCACTCAGCTGATCCGGGGCCTGGGCAGTTTCAAGTTAAAGTCCTAAGGAGACTACATACCAAATTACAGCTTCATAGCGTGAATAGGATAGAAATTAGCTTTAGGAGCCACTCAGCTGATCCCGGCCCTACGCTGCTTAAAGTGTAATTCCTAAGGACGCTACCTACCAAATTACAGCTTCATACAGTGAATAGCATAGAAATTAGCTTCAGGAGCCTATTCTAAGATTCCTATAATTTTCAGCGGACCACCATAGTAACATAACAACAACATGACGCTCGTGATGTGACGGAAAACGACCTGTTCGTCCTGTTAATCGATAGAGAGTTTTTGCAACACACTCGTGACAAAACGAAACGGAAAACGACACCGAAACGGAAATGGCGGTTAGGGCGACCAAAGTCAGATGCTAACCTTTTTCGGTTCAGTTTTCGTTCAGCTTTGGCGTCTACCGGCTGGTGGAGTCACGCTAACGTTATGTCAACCTCTCTTTCATCCATTTTACTCCATGGTTAATACAAATCTATGTCCACACATGGCGTCAAGTCTGCCAAGACGCCAAGAAGCAGCTGTGAATACGACGCTCAACAATTTTATTTTCCAAGGAAAACAGAAGAAGGTAGGTAGCGTTATACAGATGTAAGGTTAAATTACGTTTCGTCATATCAACACGACGAAAGCTGACACCGCGAGATCCCGGTATTTTTCGTAGTCACGGTTCGTCAAACTTTACACCGAAAAGTTTGACGAACCGTGACGACGAAAAATACCGGGATCTCGCGGTGTCAGCTTTCGTCGTGTTGAGATGACGAAACGTAATTTAACCTTACATCATTCTGTATAACGCTACCTACCTTCTTCTGTTTTCCTTGGAAAATAAAAATGTCGAGCGTCGTATTCACAGCTGCTTCTTGGCGTCTTGGCAGACTTGACGCCATGTGTGGACATAGATTTGTATTAACCATGGAGTAAAATGGATGAAAGATAGGTTGACATAACGTTAGCGTGACTCCACCAGCCGGTAGACGCCAAAGCTGAACGAAAACTGAACCGAAAAAGGTTAGCATCTGACTTTGGTCGCCCTATCCGCCATTTCCGTTTCGGTGTCGTTTTCCGTTTCGTTTCGTCACGAGTGTGTTGCAAAAACTCTCTATTATTTATGATATTAATATGAGAAGACGGTCGGTAACCCCTCTTCAGATCAAGTCTTTGGCAAGGTTAAGGTTGGAAAAACGGTGGTAAACAGGTAATGCGTTACAGTCGGTTTATTTCTTATCTCATATATTTTCATTTCAATACGCCCGAGATCAAATAGTCAATAAGGTCTGAATGGTTTTAAACCATGGAAGAAGAAAACGTTAGAGAAAATTTGGAGATAGGTAGGTAGGTAGGATCTCTCCAACTTTTCGATCGTGAATTGGTTAGTTTCATGGTTTTATCGTTCTGCTTCCCTTCTTCATCAATATTTTGGTCTATACTTTGAAATACCTAGATAGGGAAAAGCTCAAGAACGTATCAAAATCACTACAAAGGAACGTAAACTATCTGTAAGAACATTTTGAACTTGTCGCCACGGGTAGGGATTGATTGATTGATTACCTGTTTTATTTGCAATCTGTACAAATGTTAGGGCAGACATAGCCCTCTCTTCCACACCGCACAGAAATAAAAAATAATTATTACTTACACGTCAGGTTTCTTAATGATTAAATAAAAAATATACATAAATTATTCTTATTATAGCGCGGCTCAGCTATGCAGCGCTCTTTTCCGGGTGGATAGAATCTTCTATACAATTACTGCCCTATACTATGCATCAGTGAACATCATTGATGACGCTGATGTGTAAGGCTCGAAACTGGAATCGTAAGATCTTCCATACATCTTACACAATCCACACATGTACACCATCTTACGAACATTACATACCGGGTCATGAATGATTGTGCTTGTTTCCCATGATGTGAAGAAATCAACAAATCATTTCAACTATGATCTGACATTGCTCGAACTTTGGACCAAATTTCTTACTCCATTAGGTAAGTGTTTAAGAGAATCGTTCACTGAGAACCAAGTCTCGTAACGTAAAACCTGAGTTCACGCCACAAACAAAGGGAAAGAACGAAAGGTTTTAAGCCCTTTAGAGTGTGGTCAGATGTTGTAGTTCCATAAAAGCCCTTTCAGTGGCAATGAATACCAAAAGACATCAAAGCGGCGTCTGATCCTTGACACCAGTTCTCAAAGAAATGGACCTGCGGAAAGAATCGCGGTGGGGAGAGCGTTGAGGTTCCATTCTTTTGTGAACTAAAGTTCTTGTTCATTTACTTTGCGTTGCGGCCTTCAGCTGTTGCACTGTGCTCTTCGTCGTACCCGAACAAACTCTTGAAGTGCCCGAGAAACTAGAAAGGATACAGGTTCGTTGGTAAAATTATATTCCGAAACTTGAAGGAAAACACGACGGGAAAAAAAAATTCTTCAGCTGCTACGATTCATCAGGTAGGTAGGTACCAACCTATTTTTTTTAACGCTGCAAATTATTACAAAAAGGTTTATTACTTACCTGTATAGATGCCGCTTCTGTGCAGATCACTGTTTTCTGTGGTCAGTACCCTCGAGCTCCCACCAGGACAGCCCTAAATCGAGTACTGCAGCCGGCCCCGGAATTGAAATTTCATAGAAATGCGAGGGATTCAATAATTCAATCATTAATTATTTGCAGTTACTCATGAAGCATGTGGCAAATAATAAATCGTTGTGTAACGATTTACCTGTAATAGGTGTCCCTTCTACGTAGGTAGTATAATAAACCGTTGTGTAATAATTTGCCATTGTGTATAATTTACCGTTGTGTAATATAAGTTTCCCAATAATGCTTCAAAGTTTGTTCAAGTTGCAAAAGTACCTATCAACAAAATCCAAAAGATCCATAATTTTTCAAATGAAATAATATCACAGAACAACCAACTCGACTTCATACAGCCATCCGTGATTATAATCAGGTGCTCCCTAGCAATGATATTACCTGGGCCGGATTTATACAGTTTGATTCACGATCGTGTTGATGAAGCTTTTCGGTGCAAACGAACCGCTGGTCGTACAGTGCTCCGGGTGGTCTCAAAAATTCGTTAGTTCAAGATCTATTTAAAAGCGAAAAAACCATACCCTTCTAAGTTTTCGAGCTACGGCATTCTGAAAATTTCAACCCCCCCAGACCAAAGTTTAACGTAAATTTAAGGCTGAAACTTAGTTAGAACCTCCGTTTTCCACTTTTTGTTCAAAATCGACTTCACATTCGGTCTCCTCGTCCAAAACACGGAAAACGATACCTCACAAGCTCACGTTACTACAGCAACAAAAAACCCTATTTTCACACCCATTTTTCACCCATAACACCCTTGGGTATATTTCGATCTGGCTGCAAAGTTTCGGGACATAACTAGGGATCAAATGGAGTCTGTGTCCGAAAAAACGAATTTTTTAGACCCAAAACAAAGTAGACGGCCGACGAACATCACATTTTCTGAATCTCCACACGTTGAAGCGTAAAAGAAAAAATTTTGAGGGGGTTATACGAATTTTTTGCTGAGCGAATACACAGGTGTATTATTCACAGAATGATGAACTAAAATGGAAGTGAACCATTCCTGGCTAGCGTCGCGGACGTGTCCGGGTGTCCTATCAGGAGGATCGAAATTTCTTTGAATCATTTCGCTCTTGCCTTCTTAACTCTCCGCATCTCTTAGAAATAGAGGCCATAAGATTTGAATGGACGGCCTCAGCAACCGTCTCAGGCCCAGCCGCCGAATGACTCTGCCCACGGCTCACCCACAGTGTAACAATTACCGATATTGGGAAGAACCGCCTGTGTAGTACCCACGTAGAATATGTACGTCATAACTTTGTATGCATCTTCCCCCGCCCACAACCAATATTCGAAGAGCTAGATGGACATAAACTGACTCGGATACTTACCTACATTTATTTCTGACAAATTTGACCGGCGTGAATAGATACCCACGGGTGAGTAGATATCGAGGGGAAATAATTCAATTATTCATCACCAAAAAGATAAGCGACTGTTAATACTATAAGGTTCACTCCACAATCAAGTGGAAACTTCAGATTTCACCGAGAAACCCGCAGGGCGACACCACTCTTTTAAAAAGGGGGTCAGGATGATATGAAAGTTCACAATCCCTTTTCAACTCCCCCCTTGATTAGGATGAGTCTTTAATAAAGAAACTTAGTTAGGTAATTAAAAAGTTTCCTCTAGAGGCAAACCTCATTACTTTGACGTATAGGAAAATATCGCCGTAATAACGCCTTAGGCAGGCTCTCGAACTTCCGATTTTTTTTGTTTATCATTGCCACGAACAAGAGAGAGGGGGGGGGGGGGGAGAGGTACGAAGAATTGAAATTGCGTAATCAGAACTTGGAGGTTTCGCAACAAGATGTAAACATTTCGAGGTCTGGAAAGGTTCCTTTCATTTCCCACCAGACCGAAGAAAAATGCCAAGTTCGAAGCGACGGATTGGACAGAGGGCACAAATATTTTATAAGTTGCCAGTTAAATGCAAAGTTCGAAGCGACCGATTGGACAGAGGGCACAAATATTTTATAAGTTGCCAGTTAAATGCAATGTTCGAAGCGACCGATTGGTCAGAGGGCACAAATATTTTATAAGTTGCCAGTTAAATGCAAAGTTCGAAGCGACCGATTGGACAGAGGGCACAAATATTTTATAAGTTGCCAGTTAAATGCAAAGTTCGAAGCGACCGATTGGTCAGAGGGCACAAATATTTTATAAGTTGCCAGTTAAATGCAAAGTTCGAAGCGACCGATTGGTCAGAGGGCACAAATATTTTATAAGTTGCCAGTTAAATGCAAAGTTCGAAGCGACCGATTGGACAGAGGGCACAAATATTTTATAAGTTGCCAGTTCAATGCCAAGTTCGAAGCGACCGACTGGACAGAGGGCACAAATATTTTATAAGTTGCCAGTTAAATGCAAAGTTCGAAGCGACCGATTGGTCAGAGGGCACAAATATTTTATAAGTTGCCAGTTAAATGCAAAGTTCGAAGCGACCGATTGGTCAGAGGGCACAAATATTTTATAAGTTGCCAGTTGAATGCAAAGTTCGAAGCGAACGATTGGTCAGAGGGCACAAATATTTTATAAGTTGCCAGTTAAATGCAAAGTTCGAAGCGACCGATTGGTCAGAGGGCACAAATATTTTATAAGTTGCCAGTTAAATGCAAAGTTCGAAGCGACCGATTGGTCAGAGGGCACAAATATTTTATAAGTTGCCAGTTGAATGCAAAGTTCGAAGCGACCGATTGGTCAGAGGGCACAAATATTTTATAAGTTGCCAGTTAAATGCAAAGTTCGAAGCGACTGATTGGTCAGAGGGCACAAATATTTTATAAGTTGCCAGTTAAATGCAAAGTTCGAAGCGACCGATTGGACAGAGGGCACAAATATTTTATAAGTTGCCAGTTGAATGCCAAGTTCGAAGCGACCGATTGGACAGAGGGCACAAATATTTTATAAGTTGCCAGTTAAATGCAAAGTTCGAAGCGACTGATTGGTCAGAGGGCACAAATATTTTATAAGTTGCCAGTTGAATGCCAAGTTCGAAGTGACCGATTGGTCAGAGGGCACAAATATTTTATAAGTTGCCAGTTAAATGCAAAGTTCGAAGCGACCGATTGGTCAGAGGGCACAAATATTTTATAAGTTGCCAGTTGAATGCAAAGTTCGAAGCGACCGATTGGACAGAGGGCACAAATATTTTATAAGTTGCCAGTTAAATGCAAAGGTCGAAGCGACCGATTGGTCAGAGGGCACAAATATTTTATAAGTTGCCAGTTAAATGCAAAGTTCGAAGCGACCGATTGGTCAGAGGGCACAAATATTTTATAAGTTGCCAGTTAAATGCAAAGTTCGAAGCGACCGATTGGTCAGAGGGCACAAATATTTCACAAGTTGCCAGTTAAAAACTGATCTCCCAATAGAGTTCCTTCAGTTCTATTGAATACATATAAATATACATACATGTGGTGGTACGCACGGGTGTGCGTGTCACCACCAAGGTTTGAGGAAAATTTTGGGGTCACCACTGTGATTCAAAGCGATCACAGGCGCTGGTTGATATTTTCTCCTAGTGTAGGGACGGGAGGAACCTACTACCAAAAACCCGGCGAGCATGTACCACAGCAAGTACTGATTGCTCCTTAGGAGTCTTGCTATAGCGTCCCACGAGCATGAAGCACAGCAGGCGCTAGACGAAAGACCGGGACCTAATACTAGTACCCGCGAGCATGAACCACAGCATGTGCTAGTTGCTCCTATGCAGTCTTTTAGAACAGGGACCTACTACCAATACCCCGCGAGCGTGAACCACAGCGAGTATTGGTTGCTCCTTAGGAGTCTTTTGCTAGCGCCCCGCGAGCATGAACCACAGCAGGCGCAAGATAGATAAGATGGTCCTGGTACTAATATCCCGAGAGAATGGACCACAGCAGATATTAGTTGCTCCTAAGGAGAGTGTCAGCGGAAGGGTAGGAAAGGAAGGAGTCTCACGTCGTGAGTCGGACTGTCAACTGAAGAGCCGTGCCATAAGGGCTAGTTTTATATGGACTTTTTCACCCGTCCCCCGTCCACATTCGGCCGTTACGCCCGTTGAGGAGCGACGGCGGTTGGGAAAACCCCCTACGGTTACTTTCATCTTGGCTTGGCGCTGCCCTACCCAACGTTCCCGCCGTTTATTTGGTTAAATCGCTATTACCTACATAGGAGTGGTTTATGTAGAGTTTTGGGAGGAACCACGACAATACATATACATAGATAATGAAACAATAAGGCCACCCACCCATTCCGAAAGAAATGGGCACCCAATCTCTAGCGATAAAGTTCTTCATTCAGAAACTGATCGTTCTGCTCCGATCGGGTGGAATGAATGCAGTTCCTCCTTCATTGAATTTCCTATTTTATAATGTCAAAGTCAAAGGGTATGGTAGTTATTCTCCTACAAGCGCCTTAACAATTCCACAACGCTTCACTTTCTCTTAAAACGAAAAACGAAGAAAGATAGAGCTCAACGGTTTATCACTTTCTGTACAAACCCTTGTGCAATCAAGCAGTTCTTCACGTATCACCCTTCAATGATTAACTACAGGTTATCCGAGGTTTGGTGCTTTTTCTTTATTCCTCTTGATGAAATTTTGAGAAACCACACACATTTCCTCCTGACGATTTCCGCTGAATCTCAGAGCGAGATGGATGATAGCAGCGATAGTCTCTCGACAGTTGGTGTACCAATAAATCTACGCAAGTGCTAACGCGATGCACATTAGGCTGTACTTTTAAGTAAAGATATGAAATAATGGACACTCCCATGCCTAT
Source organism: Leptopterna dolabrata (assembly GCA_954871275.1). Lineage (NCBI taxonomy): Eukaryota > Metazoa > Arthropoda > Insecta > Hemiptera > Miridae > Leptopterna > Leptopterna dolabrata. The sequence continues at coordinate 42,815,564 of OX940982.1, read as the reverse complement.
TTTTAGTCATACTTATGAGGGATTTTCGTCAATAACTTTTGGAAAACTGTAATTTGAAGCCATTTTTCAAAAATGAACAATTTTGGTTTATTATTTTCAATAATGAACTATTGGAAACGAGCATGAAAAAAAAAAAAATTCTAATCCCCCCTCAAAATTTGATGGTTTACGTTTCAAGGTACGTAGAATCCGAAAATTCAATAAAAATATTTCTGTCTGTCCGCCGTACGCCGTACGGGTCACTTTTCTTAGTTACCATGAATAAAAATTGATGAAATTCGGGTTATAGGTTCCGTTCGAGGTCTAGTTGGTCCTCGAAGCTCGACGTTACTGTCAGTCGTCTCTTCAAAATAAGGGTTGAAATTTTCAGAACGCTGTAGCACGAAAACTTTTGATTGAAGGGCGCTAAACAATTTTTTGAGACCACCCGGAGCACTGTACGTCCAGCCGTTCGTGTGCACCAAAAAGCTTCGTCAACACGATCGTGAATCAAACGGTATAAATCCGGCCGGGATATCATCACTAGGGAGCACCTGATTATAATCAAGGATGGCTTTATGAAGTCGAGTTGGTTGTTCTGCGATATTATTTCATATGGTAAGTGATTGATTTTGTTGGTAGGTACTTGTGAAACTTGAACAAACTTTGAAGTATTATTGATGGGTAAATTATTACACAACGGTAAATTATTACACAACGGCAAATTATTACACAACGGCAAATTATTACACAACGGTAAATTATTACATAACGGTAAATTATTACACAACGGTTCATCTACCAAGAAGGGGCTGGATTTTTTTGATCGGTACTTTTGCAACTTGACCAACCGTTGAAGTATTATTGATGGGCAAGTTATTACACAATGGTTCATGATACTTGACCAGAGGGTAGGTATTGACCACCGAAAACAGTGATCTACGCGGAAGGGGCATCTATTGCCCGCGACCGCAAGGGTGCGAAGCTTCGGAGGCGAAGGTTGTCAGTGCCGCGAACAATCCAATATTAGAAATGGCAAACCTTGTAGAAGAACCTTTCAAGAACCTTTGCCGTTTCGTGAACCTCCCCTCGGTTTGATTTTGATTGCGTTTTTTAAAATTTATTTACAAATTTGCGGTTCCATCCATCCATCTATTGCGGTTCTGTAAATCGTCTGAAGTGATGCAGTAGCGCACTAAGCGCGATTTGGGTTGAACTACTCGGCGATTTGCCTGATACGTCATTTCCAGCGGGAAACCGGAAATTCAAATTTCACACTCGTTTTCTGCCTTGGCTTTCTGACATAAACACACCATTATGTGGTCTATAAGTGTTAATTTCCGTTACTGAACAGAATTAGGAAAAAATGAGAATTTGTAACCCACAAAAATTGCCCATTTCAACGTTTCCAGGTACAGGAAAGAAAGTTTTTTTAAAAATTAATTTCTTTTTCTGATTTCACATTTTGCTATTTCTCGATTAACTCTGTCACCTGGTCGATTATATGGGTGATCTTACTCATTGAAAATAATCAAGACTGAAGAGTGGGTCTATTGAGAATATAAACTTCTCCTTAACTTCGCTTCCACTAACGACGGATCGGTAGATCCCTCGTGGTAGCATAGACATTAGGGACTCGCTGGGTAATGGAGAATAGAAAGGCCTCTTGAATGATGCGAGGTTCCCGGGCTCGATTCCCGCCTGAGAAACGGCGGTTTCGGAGAAAAAATCGCGCAGGAAGGGGAGTGTATAGGTTCCATGTTATCGCTCCCCTGATAACGCTTCGTGGGGGCCCTGTGTCAAGGAAACTTAAACCTACCTAGGCGCTTTTGAAGACGTGCTAAATTGAGAGGTCCCCCGGCAGTCGATTTCCACGTTACCGTCTTCCACCGCAGCACATTCTCTGGTTTCGACGTCGACCCAGAATAATAATGCCTCGGCTGTTTCGTTTGTTGGCATGTTTGGCCCAAACGACTGTTGGGTCGCTCAGGATCAGTCCGCTCCCTTCTTATTTCAACAGCACTTATTCAATATAGGTAACTAATATTCAATATGAAGTTGATGATTATCAGACGCAATGAAAAATTATTTATATGTAATAACCGACTACGACGCAAAGAGGTATGAAAAAGAAAATATTTGGAACAGCTAATTTGTTTTTTCCGAAGTTTTCATCTAAAACAACAAATTATCTGCCCAATCTTCCAAAACTATAAAAGTTCTCAATTTATGCCCACAGATGCCAACTAAACTCGTTTTGTATAAGAGGATCAAATTCTACGTTGAATGCGATAAACTTGAACTCTCTAGCTGCATGATCATGATTTCCTGCATTTTTCAAAGGGCGATTCCTTTGAAGTTTTTGCTGCTGATTTTAAAAGTACCTACTCCCATGTATTAACGGAAATGAGGTCCATTAACTAAAACGAGCGTGGCCAAGTCTTCGTAATTTATTTGCTACTAGCAGGAAACCCCGTTGGGAATATTGTGGTGGGCTTGAGAAATATTGTGGTGGGGCAGCGTTTTCTCCCTTGTTCAGCCGGGTGTCGAATAATGTTTTCCCCATCTGGTAACTTAAAGCCTAATGAACGCGGTGATGGCGGTTTTTGCGCTAAGTACCTACCATACAAAAAAAGGGATGCTAAAGGGTACATATTACCTACGTATTATGCCTATACTGGTTTAAAAAAGGCTTCTTCAGAACGTCCCCTCAGAAGAAGCGAACAAGGTACTCCCAATCGAATTTTGCTTCTTCTTTCGATGTGATCACTATTCTGTACGCAACACAATGCCCATAACTTCTTGTTTAATACGAAAGACTTTTTTTAATAGGATGAAATGTTGAGGGACGGTGTGGGTTGATCCCCAGTTGGTCTCATTAAGCCGCAGAGGTTTCTCTGAAATATTGCGACCAAATGTACGGAGTAGTTGGACACTAGCTAATTTCCAAAAATTTTGCAAACACTGACCCAACAATTTTTGTAGAAGTGCGTTTGATCAAGTATCTAAATACACCGTTGATCTATATAAAAGTACTAACCAACAAAATATACTTATTTGTATAAGCAACAAATATATATATTTGTTCTATGACAACTACTGAGACGCTACCTATCCGAAATATTGCGAGTATACCAATCGCTCGATTCAAAATGGTTTAAAACAGACAGCATTATTGGGGTTGGTACCAATAGGGTTCTCATCAAGCTATCATTTCCGTCTAGTAAACTTAATCACCAATTGATACATCAGTGGTACCTAGCCATGTAGCTTCAAAGCAGCATTGGTGCCAAGCGTAATCGTTACGAGGAAGCTATGTGCCACAATAATGTTAGACTTTTTTACTTGAATTACATCACTGCAAGCAAGGAAAAAACGCTGCAAATCCCTGCAAAACGGTTTTTTATTTTGTCAGAATACCCTTCTGTTACAGATCACAGCTCTCTGTATAGATAACCCGTCTATAATATAATATGTACTATTCTATACATAATATGATGTAAATCGCAGACCCTCCGTAGGTTAATACCTAAAACCGTACTCGTTACTAGGTACCTACCTACATCACGAGTTGAATGTTGCTAAAATAATTCTGTCGATGACAAACAGTACCTACAATGGCAAAAAGAAACGCAAATAATGAAGTTAAGAAGGAAAATTGTTGATGTCGAGTGAAATAGATGCAGTGTGTAGATAGATCACTGTTTTCTGTGGTCAATACCTACCTTCGTGGTCAAGTAGAAATGGACTGTTGTGTAATAACATGCCCATCAATAATACTTCAACGGTTGTTCAAGTTGCAAAAGTACCGACCAACAAAATCCAGCCCCTTCTTGGTAGATGAACCGTTGTGTAATAATTTACCGTTCCGTAATATTTTACCGTTGTGTAATAATTTACCGTTAAATAATAATTTGTCGTTGTGTAATAATTTACCATTGTGTGATAATTTACCTATGAATAATACTTCAACAATGGTCCGGGTGGTCTCAAAAAATTGTTTAGCTCAAGACAAATTTAATAACGTAAAAAAAACAATATCCTTTTATCGAAAGTTTTCGAGATACGGCGTTCTGAAAATTTCAACCCTTATTTTTAACCCCTTAGAGATGACTGACAGTAACGACGAGCTTCGAGGCCCGAATTTCACCCCGAATTTCATCAATTTTTTTCATGGTAACTAAGAAAAGTGGCCAGTACGGCGTACGGCGGACAGACAGACACTTTTTGATTGCATTTTCGGATTCTACATACCTTGAAACGTAAACCATAAAATTTTGAGGGGGGGGGGGGGGGTTAGATTTTTTTTTTTTTTTCATGCTCGATTCTACTGGTTCATTATTGGAAATAATAAACCAAAATTTAAATCTAAAAATCAAAATATAATTTAGATTAATAGTAAACCTACTTCAAGCCCTTTCTTTTGAATAGGTAGGACTATCTCTCGAGGATATTGCCAGGAAGCTGCTGTCGAAAATACACTATTAGCAAATCGCACATCTAGTGACCCATCAGGGAGACATTTGCGAAGTGATCCTTGTGAAACGAGATACAGTAGAGTGGAAAGCCTATTTAACCTTGTAGGCCCACCAGCATGACTAGCGGCAGTGTCGTTATCTCGCCCAAAGATAACGCCCGGGACCAAGGCCTTGTGTCAAGGGAACTTAAACCGTCCCCTTGTTTCCTTTGAAAAGCCGTGGGAGGCTAAATAGGGAGTCTCCTGACAACCGATTTCCACGTTCCTTGAACCTTCTGTGCACTACAGCTCTCACAATCAGGCCCTTTCAAACGCTTTCTTTCTGTGAAGCGGGGGAAGGGGTTATTTCCTTTAAGGGAGAAACAACTTCTTCTTACAGCAGATTTTCCCTTCATTTTGTGGAAGCACCGAAGGGTTTGTTTGTTCGTGGGTATATTTGGATGTTTCTGCGGATTTTACTTGGAAAGGAAAACTTTTGCAGAAATAAGATGATGATCACGTAGTCCAGAGTTACGCACCTTCTCTTATTGTTCCGGAGTTCATCAAGAGGTAGAAGAATTTTAGCCGTTAGAGCCTTCATCACTCAGAAGTTGAAATTTACTGTACCTACTACTCAATGTCATAATTTCTTATTCATATCTTTTTTTTTCTTCTGTTCATGAACATTTTTTGTCTTCTGTTCATGATCACGAACAGAAGATCACTAACAGAGGACCACACTACATTTTTGACATTTTATGTCTTTACTTTGCTACATAAACTCGAAAATGAAACGCGGGACATGCAACGGAGACATGCAACGGAAACAACGTCACGAAAATATTTCTGATGATTTTCGCTTACAACCGATTCGTTGCTACGGAACTTTATCTTCGCCAGTTATCATCGTACAAAAATCGTTCACCACTCGTTGGATAGCTCTCGATTTACCTAACCATACTACGTTAACCACTGCGGACTGCGTGGCCAACAAGCTGCGGTATGAGCGTGATTGTTTAAATGAATGTTTACGTACATAATACAGTGGAGTCCGGCTAATCCGAACTAATTGGGACTGAAGGCTGTTCGGACTAGGTGATAGTTCTGCGACATTCAAGTACGAAGTACTTGTTTTTAAATTGAAACGTGATTCTTTGTCATTTGTGACCGCCCAAGGACAGAGTTTACCATTCGTTGGAAATCTTGACCAAAACAATTAAGTACGAAGTACTTGGTGTGGGTGCGGGAGGGGGCGCTAAGACATAAAATGTCCCTCGTGGTTGCGTACTTGTACGGAAGCTGTACCCACCGTTTGTGTTTTCTTTTCCGTTTCAAGGTGTGTAGATTTCACTCTACATCAACATTTCATTAAAATTTAAAATTTTCCTTTTGTGAACCTTCAATTGAAGTAAGGAACATAACTTCGGTATTTGCAAATTCTTCGCGTTCACTTCTTTAATGCCTTTGTCATCGGCAGAATTTCACTCCTCATCAATTTTTTTTTAGTTTGATCCTCTAATTATTTGGCTACCGGCAACCAGTGTTATAGGATCAGCCCTCAACTAAATTCTACTTAGGAAAAACGTTGCAAATTATTACACAGCGGTTTATTATTTTCCTGTACAGATACCCCTTCGGAGTAGATCACTTCAGTGATTTCACTTCAGTAATTTTGACGAGATTTATAGACAATACACATACTCACAAGTTTTCAGCTCTATTCTCTCTCTACCATTTGCTTCAGGCAACTAAGGAAGTTTCAGAGAAAATACGTCCGCACAAGCGCAGAAGAGCTTTAATAATAAGTTCGTATAGTCCGATTTCTGTGAAACTGATATCAAACCACCTGAAAACCAAATATCCATACCTTCAAAATTTCGGTTCTTTTCGATCATTGTTTCTCGTATCTTTTCAAGAGTTAGGGTGCACGTATGCTCAACTATTCGAAGTGGGTGACAATTTCGGATTCTCATTGTCAGATTCCGATTCAGGATTTTCATAAATAGAGGAAAACGTGCTTCATTGATCAAAACACCGAAATCCTTCTCGAAGTGGCAAATCAAACGCCAGGCTTCGGCTAATTTTTCTGAAATCTTTTTTTTTTTAAATAATTAAGTCTCTAAACCAGACTGAAACCTTAACTATAAACAAATTTATTTGAACAAGAAACTGTATACATAGAACCTGTAAAGTAAGTAGGTACTGATTTACCAGCCCAAGCGGCCTTTTATAGCCTGAATGAGCTGGAGTACGCTTTTGTTCCTTTGGTCGGAACCGATTCTCAAGATTGCGAAGAAAAGGGTATTCTCAATCGGAAGAAGGATCTACATCTCTCAAGCAATACATTAACATTCCTAATCCCCTGGCAGGTCTCCAAGTTCAACGGGAAGGTTTCGAAGAAAATCCAAGGCCAGCGCTCTAATCATGAAAGTTCCTTAAGGGAAGGAAGTTTGGGCTTGTACAATGACAGTTGTACTCGTAAATAGGCGTTCGTGAACTAATGAAACCGAAGTTTAAATTATTTAATTATATAAATGGGTAGAGGAGGTAAAATACTCTCCCGCAACCTATATTATAGTAAACAACATCAGATGGACCAGCCAGTTTTTCTCCTTTTAGTAGTCGGCTTTGAAGGAAAAGTTGAATTTTTCAGGATCTACCTACAAGCTCCAAAATGAATCAAGCAGTGAAATTAATTCATCTTTCTGAAACCTAACTAAGCTTGTTTCACTTCCCTTAGTTGTTTCCAGCTCACAAATTAGAATAAAACTCGAAAAACTATTACACAAGGGTATATTATTTTCGGTATATAGATGCCTATTCTCTGTAGATCACTGTTTTCTATGGTCAATCCTACCCTAGCGCTTCCCCAGAAAAGCCCTAAATGGGGTACTGGAGCATAAATATGCGGTGGCATTTATGATTTGTTATGCATGTTATTTTGTTCAAGTTAATAAAGTACCTCCATATCAACAAAAATACTGTCTCCTTAGTTACCATAAACCAAAATTAAAACGCTGCAAATTATTACGCAACGGTTTGCTATTTACATTGATAAGGATATACTTTACTCGATTGATTTTCGAAGTATTAAAATATTTGTCACCGCAGAAAAAATCTTATAAATGTATGTACTTAGTTCAAAAATGATACGATCTTATCGATATCCTAATCAGTAAGGTTGGAAAAGTTATAAATCTCACAAACTGTACCGAATTCGGCGGTCTGCTTCACTGTCAGACTTTATACAAACTTCAAGTTGTTTATCTGACCTATTATTTATTTGCCTGTTTTGTGTTGTACGGTTTGTTATGATTTACGGCATTAGTACGATCTGGTTTGGGATGTCAGAGATACGGTTGAAAACGCCAAAATTGTTCAAGGTTAATAATAGCTTCCGAACCGAATTTGCCATCGTGAAGTCTAAATGGTTACGAATATACCCACCGCTGCCTCCAACATCCGATCGGTCTGATCAACGTATGTTTACCGGAAGGGATGATGAGGCGGGGGTGGAGGAGCTACAGGATGGAAACCTCACTCCAAGAACAACTTGTTTTTACTTCCGAAAACCCCTCCGAAACCACCGACAAACATCCGGGGATCCGGAGTAATATACCGGCGAGAGGGAGCACGGATGGTGGTGTAGAGGGGCGGGGACGCAGAAGAATTGAAGATGGCTCGAGTAGAATCAGACGACGCAAGAGGTAGAAACGTGAACTGTTCTCTATTTGCTCGTTCCCCAGACATTTCTTTTATTTCTGTATGCGAAAAAAGGAACAGAACAGAACTTTTTTTTCTTTGTTACTTCCGTTCGGGACGAAAGTATGTTCAGGGCTGATACGAAGGGACTGAATTTAGTTGGGAGATTGAAGGGAAACGGAGATGAAAAGTTTGGAAAAGGAAAGAAAAAGGAAAAATTAAAACTGATAACAACTTATTGTTGTTATTCACTTGATGACTTCTACAGTTACTACTGAAATTCAAAATTCATTATTATATTGATATTTCTTGACATCACCTGTTGCTCAGGAATTCCCGCATTCTCAATTTTGGCTTCAACCAATTATATTACTAGTTAGTTTTTTTCCCACAATCTTCATTTCTATCAACTACTCCACTACTCTTATATAACTATTATTCTCAAGTATACCTCTCATTCTCGTACTAACCTACCAACATTATTGAATTCGAAGTGCCCGATTTCTTGGAACAGCTAACTCGATTTAAAAACGCTGCAAAGTCCTTGTCACATGGGTTTATTATTCTATTGGACATACCTACAGAAATGTTGGCTGTTGATTTATTGTTTCTTTCATGTGCAACAATTGAAATAGCTATTTCTGATGGTTTCCACCAATTTTGGCCCCCAAAACTTAAATTAGGTAGGTACGCTCCTTTTTTTTTTTTTCAAATTTTCGTTGATCATTGGTAGTGCCATTTAATCGTATTGATCCACGTGTTGAAACTTTTGCTAGTGTTATTCTACAAATTGATGGTGATTTCAGACGATTTCGCAGGTTTTTGACTCATAAAAAATCAATTTTGGGGGCTGAACATCTGGTACAACCTCAATTGTCCACTCTTTGGTCAAAATCAACTTCATATTCGGTCTTCTCGTCCAAAAAAACATGGAAACCGATACCTCAAAAGCTCATGTTACCAACATGTTGCTAAAACGCAAAAAGTACCTATTTTTACACACATTTTCACTCATAACACCCCTGGGTGAATTCCGATCGGGCTGAAAAGTTTCGGGACACAACTAGGGCCCAAATGGAGCATGCTTGCGAAAGAACGAATTTTTTAGGCCAAAAATGGAGCCTGTACACGTGATACGGCGGACGGACATTGCATTTTTGGAATCTACGCACCTTGAAACGTAAAAGAAAACGCTGCAAATCCCTGCACAACGGTTTATTATTTTGTATAGAATACCCTTCTGTTACAGATCACAGCTCAATGTATAGATAACCCGTCTATATAATATAATATGTACTATTCTATGCATAATTATGTAGATCGCAGACCCTCCGTAGGTTAGTACCTAACCCCGTACTCGTTACTAGGTACCTACCTAAATCACGAGTTAAATGTTGCTAAAATAATTCTGCCGATGACAAACAGTAGGTACCTACCTAACAAAAAGAAACACACATAATGAAGTTCTGAAAAGAAATTGTTGATGAGGAGTGAAAAAAGTTGCAAAAGTACCTACCAACAAACTCCAGCCCCTTCTACGTAGATGGTATAATGAACCGTTGTGTAATAATTTACCGTTGAGTAATGATTTACCGTAGTAATAATTTACCCATCAATAATTATACTTCAACGTTTGTTCAAGTTTCACTACCTACCAACAAACTCCAAAAGAGCCATCATTTTTCAAATTAAATAATATCACAGAACAACCAACTCGACTTCATACTCCGCCAATATAATCAGGTGATCCCTACCAATGATTGGCCGTATTCACAAATTCCTATTGTGGGCGCGTCTCTGGTTACGAGATTTGGTTTGAATTGTATACAATTTCATTCACACTGGAGTCGAAAATGCCTGTCGGTGCAAACTTCGGGGCCTTACTGTGAACGAACGGCTGGACCTACGATGCTCCGGATGGTCTTAAAAAACTCGCAAGTTCAAGAACTATTTAAAACCGTAAAAATATTCACGTAAAAAAATGGTATAGGCGTTTTGAAAATTTCAACCCCTATTTTGAACCCCTTAGAGATGACTCACAGTAACGTCGAGCTTCGAGGACCAACTAGACGCCGAACGGAACCTATAACCCGAATTTCATCAATTTTTTTTCATGGTAACTAAGAAAAGTGGCCCGTACGGCGTACGGCGGACAGACAGAAATATTTTTATTGCAGTTTTGGATTCTACATACCTTGAAACGTAAACCATCAAATTTTGAGGGGGGGTAAGAATTTTTTTTTTCATGCTCGATTCCAATGGTTCATTATTGAAAATAATAAACCAAAAAGTTTGAGGGGGTGTTATAAAAATTTTTTGCTGAGCGATTACATAGGTGTATTATTCACAGAATAATAAACCAAAAACCATGCGTGACTTTAACCAACCGCTTCCTAGTACGAAAGGTGAGCTGAACTTTAAACCGTGGTAAGCTGAACCACACCCTCTCGATAAAGGAAAAAAAAATTATTCACGCCCATGTTGATGTTTTTCGGTTCAAAATCAAACCCTTATTCAAATCTTATTGTAAAAGGACAACGCTACTCGGACTCCGGGTGTTAGGTATAGAAAATCCAAAAAAAAAAGTTCAAATGCCTATTTTTCAATTGTATTTCTTATTGATTATGTAAGGTTCTGCGACCATCCTTAGCACAAAATTAGCAATTAGCATTGAAAACATATACATTTTTCCTTGTTTTCGCGTCTGTCAACGTGCAGCCAACTAAACTGCTTTGAAGGAAAGCAGAACGAATAATCATAAGAAATCAGACTAACTATTAAGAATTAATTCAGTTAGAGCACCTCAATTTCGTCAACTTGCTTATTACACAAGCTATACTGATCACTCGATGAATCAAGACCGGAGTTACAGAAACTAGCACAAGGCTGACATTAAGACTGCACATTGTGACCCAATGCCTACCCCAGCACAGTGGTACCTTCTTAGGATTACCAAATTATTAGTTGGACGAAATGTCAGGCCAACCTCCCGTGGCCCTGTGAGATCATTTATTTACCGCCCTCACCCCGCACTCGGGTCTTGTACTGAGAATCCATCGCATGGTGTTTCAAACACCCCTCGTCCTTGCAGGGTATTTTTGTTGATCAAAGATTTATCCTCAGGTCAATGTATTGGTCTGAAATCTACGGTTGACTAGCCCAGATTACTTCATTAAAAAACCGCGTACAGTTGTAACTATACGACACTACATACGTTCGGAGAAGGGCACTAGTAATTATTTTATTCACTTCCAGTGTTGGTAATCTACGGAACTACTGTAACAAGAATAGATAAGGGGTTTGGCTCTAGCTTCACCACGATGATTCGGAATCATAAATTGAAAATTGCTCAATAGTCCTTATTCACCTATTGTTGGAGAAGACAGAGGAGTTATGACTGATACATGTCTCCTTAATAATGAAAGGAAACATTGGAAATTAGTTATTACAATAAAAATTAGTGTCATGGAACCCTTAAAATATACCATTCCTGTAAATATTATATTGTTAGGTACCAGTAAAGACGCGGAGAAGCTGAGCTGTGTGATGCAAGGGACGAGGCCAGGTAGCTCTCCCTCCAACGACTCCCAACGGCTATCAGCTGCTGTTGGTAGACCGGAGGAGGGAAGAGGCGCCTCTATAAGGCGCCCGGCTCACCCAGCTCGCCATTCTACCGATCTCTCTCGAACCAGAACCTTCTCTCTCTTACCTTACCGCACGCCTCTTTCAACTCACCCTTCCCCTTAACCTTACATTCTCAACGTGGTGAGAACCGGACGAGAATTTCCTTCCCAGCACTCAACGTGGTGAGAACCGGACGAGTACCTTTCCAAGTAACCAGTGTGGCGAGAACCGGAATGATACTTTCTTAACTTTCATTTCCAATATCCAACGTGGTGAGAACTGGAAGGATATTTTCCTTATCCCAATATCCAAGGTGGTGAGAAGAGGAAGGATATTTTCCTATCCCCGAGGCGTATTCAAGGTGGTGAGAACCGAGCGGATACGCTCTCACACTCCTCTCTTCATCCAACCTCACTATCTCAACCTCACCTCTTTAACCTCACCTTCCCAAACCAACCTCAAATTTACCTCTCACCAAAATTAGTTAATTAGTTACACCAAATAGAATATTATTGAAAAACCAGTAATAAAATACGAACAGACGGGCTATGGAAGGATTTGCATAATATTCGGAATATGAGCTGAGCTAAAATACTTCCTCAATGCTGAATAAAAGAATGAGCGGATGGCGTCGTGAAACCTATGAGGAGAATGATTTTTTGAAACTGACATAATCAAAAGTCACTTACCTATTCATGGACAAAAAAATGGATTTTTCCAATCCCCAGGCTAAAAGAGTGTCGGGTTATATTCCCCCGTTGTACAGTCGCCTGTCAACTTATCGTAGGTCGATAGGTCTTTCAACCGATCCGAGGGTCTTTCTTAGTTAATGAATCCTGCGAACGGTATCACCAAATACATACTTCGCTGAAATCCATTCACAGTCCTCCCTAGATTCACCTTGCCCTTCGTTATGAAGCAACTATTTTTCTCTATCAGCCAAGGAGAAAAGAATTCCGAAGCTGTCACCCAAAGAAAAATGGAACGCTTAAAAATCACAAAGGAACGGCTTCCAAGGAACAGAAATGAGCTGATGATAACAGAGAAAATAAACACACCCTATTCACTATATAAACCCAGAAACAAAACAAGTGAATTTTTCGCGTGCATTTTCATGAAAACTTCATTTACTCAGCATTTTTATTAAACTAGATGGCCTTTTCCACAAAAGAAAACAACCTATGTAAGGTACATATTGAAGGTTTTGAATTTATGAATCTATTTAACTTGACTGTATAAACGGATAGGTACATCTGCTTTCCAGCACTATGATGACTGCAGAAGACCAGAATTTTAGCGATACTTTGTCAACGATATTGCTCCGATCTCAGGATGTTGGTAGAGATGCCACTTATTCATTCAACAATTCAACAATCTCAAACAGTTGTTTGCTGACTGATGACACGGCTTAAAAAACATGCATATTATTATACAACGGTTTATTATTTTCTTCTGCGCAGACCATTGAATTCCTATTCCTATTACCGCAAGACCCTGCTTGGGTCGTTTTTGGCGGTCGATACCTACCTAGCCACGCACGTACACACAGACTCGAAAAAATCTCATGAGAGTCGAATTATAATAAGCCCCTAACGTTCGGCAATCACAGTTACATAAATATACATAATACAGTTAGATAATAATATAGTTACATATATATATATATATATATATATTATTTTCCACCGCCCCCATCTCCTGTAATGCGCCACTTCGGCCCCACGAACCCCCCCACCCGATCACTTTTGTAATTTTGATGGTCACTGAACCAAAGTAGAACCTTAGACCCCAAATTTTCACCTAATTTGGATGATTCGTTTGGCCGTGAACAACAAACTTGCTCCAATCAACAAATAGGTAAAAAAAACGCTGCAAAGTCCTTGTCACATGGGTTTATTATTATTTTGGACTTTTGGACATACCTACAGAAATTTTGGCTGTTCTTATGTTGTTTCTTTCATGCGCTGTAATCGAAATAGCTATTTTTGATGGTTTCCATTAATTTTGGCCCTATAACACAAATTAGGTATCCGCTCCTTTTTTTTTTAACTATCTTTGATCATTGGTAGTGCCATTTAATCGTCTTGATCCACGTGTTGACACTTTTTCCAGTGTTATTATACAAACTGATGGTGATCTCAGACGATTTCCCAGGTTTTTCACTCATAAAAATCAATTTCTGGAGCTGAACATTTGGTAGAAATCAACTTTCCACTCTTTGGTCAAAATCGAGTTCATATTCGGTCTTCTCTTCCCCAAAAACATGGAAAACGAAATCTCAGAAGCTCATGTTACCAACATCTTGCTAAAACGCAAAAAGTACCTATTTTTACACACATTTTCACTCATAACATCCCTGGATATATTCCGATCGGGCTGAAAAGTTTCGGGACACAACTAGGGCCCAAATGGAGCATGTGTGCAAAAGAACGATTTTTTTAGACCGAAAATGAAGCCTGTACACGTGATACGGCGTACGGCGGACGGCGTACGGCGGACGGCGGACGGCGGACGGCGGACGGACATTGCATTTTTGGAATCTACGCACCTTGAAACGGAAAAGAAAAAATTTTGAGGGGGTGTTATAAAAATTTTTTGCTGAGCGAATACATAGGTGTATTATTCATAGAATAATAAACCAAAAGTACCTATCAACAAAATCCAAAATAACCATCTTTCTAAAATAAAAAAATTTAAAAAAAATTAATAATAGTAATAACATGGAACAACTCGATTTCATAAATCCACTCGTGATTGTAATCAGCCGTTCCCTAGCAGTTCGCGATCAACTCAAACTTCGAGCTACGGCGTTTTAAAATATTTCAACCCCTATTTTTCACCCCTCTCAGATGGTGACGCCGAGCTTCGCGGACCAAATAAACGCAAAATGAATGAATGAATGAATGAATGAAAGAGATTTTATTCCGAAAAAACATACAGCAAAGCACTTCAGTACCTATGTTATTAAAATATGGAATATACCCTTAACCATAGGCCCTGTGCGGATAAGGGGAGATGACTGAGCTAAATATAACTAATAATTAGGCATCTTAGCACATCGAGTGGTTAAAGAAGTTTTCGGTAAATACAAAAAACACATTTAGAAACAATAGTTACATACATTTACAAAACACTATTGTTTAAAAAATAAAAAAAATAAAATTTCATTTCATTTCAAGCCACATACATGCTTGTAAGTAGAGCTCGGCAGTTTTCTATCCCATTTGAGATTAGCCATGAGAAAATTTTCTTTTTATAATCAGATCGAGTAAAATTTGAGGGTGATCTTAATTTGTCTGGCAAGGAGCGAATCAAGAATGGCATACTATAGTAAATGTGTTTAGAAGTACTCCATAGTCGTGTTTTTGGTGCAGGTACCACAGCTTGCGAAGTGAGTCGGAAGGCGTATGGAGTGTTTTTAGAAAAGTTAAAAAAATGCGGATGTTTGTGAAAAAAGGCTAGTGACGACTTGATGTACAACTGATCAACTGAGAATACACGAACATAGTTATACAAATCGACAGACGGAAATTTCCGTGGTTTCTTTGATAGTACCTTGAGAATGGATTTCTGCATGATATTCAGTGGATTCAGAACCGTTGAGGTAGCTCCTCCCCACGCAATAATACCAAAACCAATGATGCTCTGAACAAGTGCTTTGTATACAATAATCAAGCTTTCCTTCCCAAGGCATCCTCGGAGGTTATAAAATAAATGCGTAAATTTCCGAAGTTTATGAATCAGCGCAGAAACATGGCATTCCCATCTTAGATCCTCGTCAATTATTACTCCTAGGTACCTCACAGAGTCAACACGCTCCAACGCAGGACATGTGCACACGCAAGAATCGTACATTCCATCAGCACCACATAAATATGGAGCTTTATTGAGGCAGCGATGGATTTTTTTGTAGGAGATTTAGAAAAGACAATGTACTTGGTTTTCTTTACATTTAGGCTCAACTTATTATTGCAAAGCCATTTGAAGGTGAACCTAAAAACCAAATTTCATTAATTCTAGTTCGTGGTAGGTAACTTAGGAAAGTGCCAAGTAAGGCGTACGGCGGGCGGACAGATTTTTTTTTTTAAATTCCACTTTTCTATTCACATACCTTGAAACGCAAAACATCAAATTTTGTGGAGGGGGGTATGTTTTTCATGCTCGATTCAACGATTTTCACTATCGAAAAAATAAACCAAAAATTGGCAAGGATCATCAAAGGACCCATAAAATACAGCACATCCAATATCAGCGTGAAATTACTTGAAGGACCGTAAATGTTTTGATATCAGTTTGGATATTTGTGGGAAAGAACACCACCTGTGTTGAACGCATTACCTAAAGATTTCACATAGCCTTATTATTACAAAGCAGTACAGCTGTAATAGCTGTAAACTGACTGTGCAAAGCCTTAGCCCTCAAGACTCCCCAGTTCCTCGCCGTTCGACTACGAGTCGGTCTGGCATTTTGGAGGGCATAAATGATGTATGTGACCCTATGGAGGTAAAATAGGAACCTTGAGCCAAGAAGGTACTCCGGTGTTTTAGGAGACATTCATCTCCTGAGTAAATATCGGAATTATTCAGATTCAGTTTGTGGTTTCCTCCAAGAAAGTATTCGATTCACCCTATTGTTTCACGTCTAATTTATAGCCGCTCTATGTCCGATTGTCTCCTGGTTGCCTTGCTCTTGTCTTGTGATGATTATAGAAGCAGGTAATATTGCAAGTTAAATCTGCCAATCTACGACGACAGTTTCGAACAACCATCAAATCTCAGGTAGGTAGGCAGATTTCATGTTACAGTTTCAGTTTTGAGAGAATAATACATGTTCGAACGATGAAGAAGCAGAATTTTAGTTTGCTATTTTCATAACAGAACGCCACCGCTCGAAAACTGTCAATAGAAGGGTATTTTTACGTTTTTAAATTGATTCCGAATTGGAAGATTTCTCTTCTTTTTTTTTAGATGACCCGGAGCACTGTACGTGCCTTTCGTTCACATTAAGGCCCTGAAGTTTGAACCAAAAAGCTTCATCAACCTGCAGATCTGGATGAAATTTAAATGGGGCCACTTACGGTTCAAACCTCGACGACTCCAAACTACAGTACATTACTACTGTGATTTCTAGTAGCACTTGATAATTCTGCTGTACAAGGAACGCCAGAGATGGATTCTGAATGCTTAGAAATGGATTTGTACAGAGGAATTTCACAATAATTAAGGTTTATTTCAAGGCGATAACAGAAACCACGTGTGTACAACAGCAACAATATACGCTCATCATCATTCGTACATAATGGCTAACCTAGCCTCATGAACGGGAAGCTCCAAACCGTATTAATAACTGACAAGGTCCATGAAGCAGTTCATGATGAAATAGCGCCGGGTCTCGGTCTTTCACTGCCGGGTGATGAATAGCTAATTACTAAACCTCGGGGTTGAAATGCAATTGAATTTGGCATATTGATTCGCCCCTTTTGTTCAAAACTCGAAGGGGAACATGTATAAAGAGCACACTGAATAAGCAAAACTTCTGAAAGCTCGTACTGCAGGAAAGCAACTGTTTGCAGGAAATTCTAGAATCATTGTTGAAAATTATGGTGGAGATGTGTTGTCAACTCGTGTAGAAAATAGCTGCTATAATTAATACGAAATAAAAATAAATTCAGGTACATAATTAGGAAGGGAGGGTTGTGTGGAACCTTCTAAAATGAGAGGAATCAAAAGTCAAAGTCTGTTAGACGCAACCCTTGGGAACAAACGAAAAAACTGAAAATAGAAACTTCGCGCCTTTTTAAGAGGTCTTTTTTTCTCAAAACGTGAGGGAGCCATGTGAATTCACCTACCCAGGTTTTATTGTCCTGCAAATCAATGTGAATATCAGCCAATCCCTGACTAAAGTATATATTATTGTTTTACACAAAACAGTTGAACATCACCTCATCACGAACAGCATGTTGTAAACTGAAATTCTGTAGCGCACTCTCGCAAAAATCAGATTTCTTATCCAGAACTTATTCCTTTAAAAAGAACTGCTGATTTATAAGATGGCGAAGATTTCGTGTAAAATGGTATGTCAACCACTGCAAAACTGTGCAGTGATGACACGCTTTATTCAGTACGACAGTGCCAACTCTACGGTTTTTCTTCCTGTCCGGTACGAACTGAAGTTATTGCTGGATTGCTGGCCTACACGTAACTTGCAGATACAATCTTTATGACCCCTGTTACCCCTAAAATCCTTTCCATGTTCATTAATATTTATTCCTTCCAAAACATCACTCCCATAGTACGACCAGAACTTCCGAGCCCACATATAAATTTACTCGCCCCTCGCTCTCCCTGTTTCCTTTTGAATATTTAGGAAATTCATCTTCAACTGCATTGAATGACCTATATCACGGCCGGCTTCAGAGAAGGCCACGGCGCAAGATCTGGCAACGCTGTAATAGCTTCTTGGTTCAGGCCCCTTTCCTAACCACTGCGTTCTTTTAGCTCCATGAATGAATCCTTCACTTACTTTATTATTATACCTGTATATTGCGAGTAGGTATATTTAATGAAAACAACCATCTTCTGAATGATGCATTATTTAAAAGAAAGGTACTGAACTAATACCTAGAACAGCAGAAAGGAACAAGCAAGATGACTTGGAGAAAAGGAAATGGAACATGAATTAATTATAGTTTGCTTATACATAGTAATCTACATCTGGAACTTCTTCAACTTGCGACTGTCATTGTTGTTAATTATTCTCCAAAAACACCTATGTATTCGGTTCGAAACATTTTTTTTGGAACACCCCCTCAAGGTGTGTAGATTCCAAAAACACAATGTCCGTCAGCCGTGTCATCGATATCTACCTTAATTTTCGGACTAAAAAAAAACCGAGGGGTGTTATGGGTGAAAAATGGGTGCAAAATTAGGTACCTACCTACCTATTTTTCACGTTTTTTGAACTTGTGATGTTTGTGATGTTTTCCGTGTTTTTTATGGTGAGGAGACCAAATATGAAGTTGATTTTGACCAATGAGTGAATTATTGAGGTTCCAACGAAGTTTCAACTCTCAAAATTCCATATTTATGGGTTAAAAATCTGTGAAAATGGCTGTAATCACTAGAAATTTGTATAATAACTCAGAAGTGAATCCGGACAATTCAATGAGAAGTTCAATGATCGAAGATAATTTGTCAAAAATAAGAGCCTAATTCGAGTTTTTGGGGCCAAAATTTGTGAAAAAAAAAGTAATTGAATAGCCAGCTTTTTTGATGTCCAATAGAATACCTAACAAACCCAAGTGTCAAGGATTTTGCAGCATTCTTCGATTTTTGATCACGAACATTCTTGGAATAATGGTTCGTAATCACATTGACCGCACGTATTGCTGTCTTCTAATTTGGAATGCGATCTCTCTGAGACAAATGTTATGATGTATTTTTGGTTAGGAGCCTTCAGAAGCTTATCCTCGAACTCTTGGGAGATTAAAATGTTCATAATATTCAATGATGAATCTATTTTCATACCATCCCCGTAGCTGAATGATGGAAAGCACTGTAGGTACGTATCTTTAGGTTTTGCAAGGGTCCATTCTTTCTATTCTCCCCGTTGAAGGTACCTACTTATCCACTGTACCCAAGTCATTTTCGGAAAATGTTATAAATACAAACCACTGACCTAGGTTTTGGTTACCAATTAGTTCGGGGAATCGCACGAATCCACTTTTTCTCTTCATCCTTGAGAAACGAAACTAAGTCACATATTATTCTTTAGAACATTCCTAATTACTTTTGCACTCTGGCACGACACAATTTTCCTGCAGTCTGTTACCATTAAAAACAATAACTTGTTAGCAAAAGTACTGTTGAATATAATTTTCGCGAGATGATCTATCGGTAAACTATCGAAACCCGGAAATAAACAAACCTAGGCTTATTGGTGGGTGGTGTCGCAGCCGGCCTGAAGTGCGACGTTGCCAATTCTCTACTGCCGGGGCCTTCTCTGAAGCCGGCCGTGCCTATATTCGTTGCCCTTTGGCCTGTATTTTTTTGCCCCCAAAGCGAAAAGCACCCGCCAAACAGCGTTGAAAGACATTTCAAAGTTTGGGGGGAAGGAACAGGTTATACACATCCAACAGAGGGGGGAAGAACAAGTTTCTACATGCACATCCAAGAGCGAGGTGTCAAACGGATATAATCTTTTTTGCGGCTGTGGAGGTTTCGTTGGCCTGTAAATTTTTTACAGGGTTATTTCTGATGAGGGATATCAGCTCTTTTTGCATTTATACAGAGTGCGGGTGGTTAAATCATCATTCCATGGATGTTTCCTTAAACTAAACCTTGTCTGGCATCGAAAAACACCAGGAGTTTTTATAGACGTGAAGAAATCTTTTTAGTTTGGCAAGCATCCAAATCAGCCACCCTCTGCAGAACGGTCCTCCTATTTAAATTAATTTCAGCGAAACTTTCTTTGATTTCTGTTTTAGTTTGCCAAAGCTATGCCAAAATTTGTTAAAACGTCTGTATCTATAAACGAAAGGATGTTGAAAATAGTCATTTTTGGAATACGAATATGGATCAAATATAAGTTTTATGGGTCAACAAAATAATGCTGTAGCTGGTAGTAAAACGGTCTGAAAAATTCAGGTCTTAGGTTCAAAGCTATGTCAAAGTTAAACTAATAGAAGTAGGTAGTGTTATCAGGGAGGTACAATTCGTCAAACATTATCTCACTCCAGTCATAGTTTTATAACCGCAAATTATATTAGGTAATATTAGTTCGAACCCTTTGTAGAGTACAGCTATGATATTGCGCTCGTATTTTTCCCCCTATGAATGCGTACGTTTTCAATGTTTAACCATTAAAATATTTAAGATCCTCACTCACCCCAGAGCCTGCTTATCCTACCTACAAAATTTCGGTCCGACGTTTCTGCCAACGAACTTAGACGAGACCGCGTAAAAATTTCATGAGCGGCGGGGCGATTCGTGCACCGGGAAATTTTTCATCCGCTGCTTTCCCTTCAGTCGTATCCATAATTCATCTCCGCAGGAAACCAGCAACAAGTGAGTTCCGTCATGAAGCCTCAGGCACTGGAGAGGGCAGATTATCTTCTCGTCTCACTCAATCTTCCCTAGGCCTCCAAGGCGCATACGGAAACAGGTAGCCGGGCTTATCTTAGAATATCAGCTTCTGCGAAACCCGTCATCTTCCAAATTGAAACACTTCGCTCAGGTAATAGCTTGCGACTGACTCGGCCAGGTTTTGACAATTCCCCTTGCCTCCCAATTTCTGTTGAGAAGTGATCAACCAGCCGACTTCCATGCGAGTCCCCTGAATTAGCGAATATGATTCCTTCTGGGAGGAAATAACGTTTTCGTCCTCTAAAATCGAAACACCCACTCCCGTTTTGCGTTTTACTCCCTTCCGAATAAATTATACCGATATCCTTCTGGATAATGTTCCTCTGGAAGGCATGGTACATCTAATACTAGCGGAAATAACCCTCTAGATTCAATAACCTTCTATGATTTTCAGTACTATTGGGACAAATGAGTAGGTATGGAGACAATATACGGAAGTGTGCTGTTACTCGTTTGACTGCTCAAATTAGTTCAAAGGCCATTGGCGGACGGTATTTTTGGGTAGCCTGGACATGTGATTTTTAACGTTTCGTTTGATCCTTTCCTGATCGTCACAATCCTCAAATTCTCAAGCTGAGTAAGAGCGGCTACTGAAGCTTCTGTAAATAACACGTTGGTTTCTGTTTTTTCTTTCTTTGTTGCTATTGCAGTGGGTCCAACATTTTCAGAACTGAATTTTGAAATTTTTTTAAAGGCCGTTTCAGAGTATACATAAATATATATAAAGAGAATATATATAATTAAAATTTTATACTTTACGGGGAAGGGCCCTCAGAGCACCTCCTGAACTGTACACCCCTCCTCACCGCCGCTTGTAAAGGCGACGGTGAGGGGGGGTGTACAGTTCAGGAGGTGCTCTGAGGGCCCTTCCCCGTAATACTTATATATATTTATTTATCTGTCACTCCAGACGATATCAGACCTTGGGTACGATACAAATTGTAAATTTTGCCAAAACGTTCGTATTGCCAATCAAAAGGATGAGTTCCAAGACCAGCAATTTTCAAAAATTTTAAGGGGGTCAAAGTCGAGTTTTTATGTGTAAAAATCGGTAAAACCTGCTAAAATCGCTAACAATTGATCTAAAATCACTGAAAGTGCAACGGAATGGTGAGTAAAGACAGAAAAAATACCGTTTCAGTTGTTTTCATACAGTGTAGAGGTTAAATTTGGATTTTTGGGGGTAAAAAATTGGTATTAAGGGCTAAAATCAATATTAATTCACTTGAAGTTGTGTGGGATGGTGATTCAAGACAGAAAGAGAAAGAGATTTCGATTTTAAAAATATTTTTATCTCAAAATAATGGGTCAAATTTGACTTCAAGTAAGGGTCAAAAACCGGTAAATATGGCTAAAAACACGAGGAAAGAAAAATATATAATTTTGTGGCATGGTTTCTTGCTATCTCATCTTTTTACACAATGGCATGAACAGTTCTTTGAAAATTCGCTCTTATAGGCATAATGCATGACTGGAACTACTTTTGTTTTTCAGAAAGTTCTCAGTCTATGTACCTACCTACTTATTAAATGAGGGCAGCAGAGGGTTTGTTCACATGTTTAAACATGAAAGCTTGAAGACCTGCATGTTCAAACAGGCTCCGCCATGTAATCAAAGGTTTCTTTCTGCCATCCAACCAACCAAACCTGTGTACGTAACATTATAAAAGTTCACGCCTACGGTGGCTTTCACACCAGGGAAATATGTGGGGCAACACTTGTCGGACACAATTTTGACTGGGAAATCAAATAGGAGGTTTCACACACATGATACAAATGTGTTCATCACAAATCAAGTGTCCAACAAATGATGCACGGAACCGACTGGCCATTTCTTCTGGAGATGTTTCATCCTGTTACCTACCCAATGAGAACCAAGGGGAAGAAGCGTGGCAAGGGAGAAGCGAATCAAAGTACAGAGTACACAAGTAGGTACAAGGCGATGTTTCATCGTGTTGAGGTTTTCTTAACTAATATACCCAATGAGAACCTAGGAGGAGAAGGGCGGCAAGGGAGAAGCGAATCAAAGTACAGAGTACACAAGTAGGTACAAGGCGATGTTTCATCGTGTTGAGGGTTTCTTAACTAATATACCCAACAAGAACCTAGGAGGAGAAGGGCGGCAAGTGAGAAGCGAATCAAAGTACAGAGTACACAAGTAGGTACAAGGCGATGTTTCATCGTGTTGAGGGTTTCTTAACTAATATACCCAACAAGAACCTAGGAGGAGAAGGGCGGCAAGTGAGAAGCGAATCAAAGTACAGAGTACACAAGTAGGTAGGTACAAGGCGATGTTTCATCGTGCTGAGGGTTTCTTAACTAATATACCCAATGAGAACCTAGGAGGAGAAGGACGGCAAGGGAGAAGCGAATCAAAGTACAGAGTACACAAGTAGGTACAAGGCGATGTTTCATCGTGTTGAGGGTTTCTTAACTAATATACCCAACAAGAACCTAGGAGGAGAAGGGCGGCAAGTGAGAAGCGAATCAAAGTACAGAGTACACAAGTAGGTACAGGCGATGTTTCATCGTGTTGTGAGTTTCTTAACTAATATAACCAATGAGAACCGAGGGGAAGAAGCGCAGCAAGGGAGAAGCGAATCAAAGTACAGAGTACACAAGTAGCTACAAGGCGATGTTTCATCGTGTTGAGGGTTTCTTAACTAATACAATATACCCAATGAGAACTAAGGGGAAGAAGCGCGGTAAGGGAGAAGCGAATCAAAGTACAGAGTACACAAGTAGGTACAAGGTGATGTTTCATCGTGTTGAGGGTTTCTTAACTAATATACCCAATGAGAACCTAGGAGGAGAAGGGCGGCAAGGGAGAAGCGAATCAAAGTACAGAGTACACAAGTAGGTAAAAGGCGATGTTTCATCGTGTTGAGGTTTTCTTAACTAATATACCCAATGAGAACCTAGGAGGAGAAGGGCGGCAAGGGAGAAGCGAATCAAAGTACAGGGTACACAAGTAGGTACAAGGCGATGTTTCATCGTGTTGAGGTTTTCTTAACTAATATACCCAATGAGAACCTAGGAGGGGAAGGGCGGCAAGTGAGAAGCGAATCAAAGTGCAGGGTACACAAGTAGGTACAAGGCGATGTTTCATCGTGTTGTGAGTTTCTTAACTAATATAACCAATGAGAACCGAGGGGAAGAAGCGCAGCAAGGGAGAAGCGAATCAAAGTACAGAGTACACAAGTAGGTACAAGGCGATGTTTCATCGTGTTGTGAGTTTCTTAACTAATATAACCAATGAGAACCTAGGAGGAGAAGGGCGGCAAGTGAGAAGCGAATCAAAGTGCAGGGTACACAAGTAGGTACAAGGCGATGTTTCATCGTGTTGTGAGTTTCTTAACTAATATAACCAATGAGAACCGAGGGGAAGAAGCGCAGCAAGGGAGAAGCGAATCAAAGTACAGAGTACACAAGTAGGTACAAGGCGATGTTTCATCGTGTTGTGAGTTTCTTAACTAATATAACCAATGAGAACCGAGGGGAAGAAGCGCAGCAAGGGAGAAGCGAATCAAAGTACAGAGTACACAAGTAGGTACAAGGCGATGTTTCATCGTGTTGTGAGTTTCTTAACTAATATAACCAATGAGAACCGAGGGGAAGAAGCGCAGCAAGGGAGAAGCGAATCAAAGTACAGAGTACACAAGTAGCTACAAGGCGATGTTTCATCGTGTTGAGGGTTTCTTAACTAATACAATATACCCAATGAGAACCAAGGGGAAGAAGCGCGGTAAGGGAGAAGCGAATCAAAGTACAGAGTACACAAGTAGGTAAAAGGTGATGTTTCATCGTGTTGAGGGTTTTTTAACTAATATACCCAATGAGAACCGAGGGGAAGAAGCGCGGCAACACAAGTATTGCGTCGCATGTTTCCTTGGTGTGAAAGCCACCATACCAAATACGGATAACACCGACGAGAGCGAGCACACTTAGATGCTCCATGAGCAACCTGGTGACCTGGAAAAAAAAGTAGGATAGCAGTTACCCATCACAAACAACAATCACAAAGCGTACCTCGCTCGAGCAATGAGTTGCTCAATTATTCTGCTCATACAACGAGTAAAACTTTTCTCTGAAATTGAACTCCTGACGCATGTCTGTCATTCTACTCCGGGGTTCCTTTCGCTCGAATCACGAACACGAATCGCCATTTGGGCGAACGACTTGAGTAAAATAACGACAGAACTAGTGAGAACTGATGAGGTGTACATATACTACACATGTACTATACTATACATATATGTTACTCAGTACTTAGTACCTCAATACGAGCAGTAGGTAATATGTTAATTTAGTAACTCAACGTTGTCCACCGCGCCTAAACAGTATTATTAACTGAATTCATGGAATTTAATTTCACACCTTATGTGGTAAGCCACCTTGCAATGTGGAATAAACCATAAATAAACCTTTAGCTTACCACCAATTTATTTAACACAAAGCTTTTCGCTTAACTTCTGAGCATCATCACGCAGGTGCTCACATAAACACAGATAACAGTGAAACCTACCATCAACTTCCTACCCTGACCTGGCATGCCATACAATTTATGTCAACACCTATTGCTGTGGAGGAAGGACTTCATAAGTCTGCCTAATTGCACCTTAGCTTAGCTTATTGCACAGAACGCATTACTATAAATTTTTGAGTTAAGAGTTAGTTTGTTGAGTTGAAAAACTGTAGGTATATACCTACATAGTACTATCATTTACATAACAGTATAATGTAATACGTTCTGTGCAATAAGCTAAGCTAAGGTGCAATTAGGCAGACTTGTGAAGTCCTTCCACTACAGCAATAGGTGTTGACATAAATCGTATGGCATGCCAGGTCAGGGTAGGAAGTTGATGGTAGGTTTCACTGTCATCTGTGTTTATGTGAGTACCTACCTGATGATGCTCAGAAGTTGAGCGAAAAGCTTTGTGTTAAATAAATTGGTGGTAAGCTAAAGGTTTATTTTTCTTTATTCCACATTGCCGTATTATTAACCGTTATTTCTACTGGATTTAGGGTCTTTCGATGAAAGACGAATGTCGACTCACCAAAGCTCGACGTCACAGACAATCGAGTCTTTGCAGCGTGGACATTTATAGTCACTTTTATATTGGATTATTATTTATGTGTCTGTACGTATTGGGGTGTAGACAATTTATTATTGTTACTTTTATATTGGATTATTTATGTGTTAATGTACGCTGTCACTCAACTTAAAAGATAAATAAAACTTCAACTAGTGTGCGACGTTTTTCCCCTTGTTGACAAAACGGATTGATTACTGGGTCGCAGTAAAACAACAAGAAGGTTGGAATGTTCGGTAGGACGATTCAATAGGAATTCAGGTGACCGATGACTACTTTTGAATGGTTTTACCCGTTTTCGATTTCCCTCATTTCGAATTGTTTCCGTTTTGATTACCCGAGGGCACTTCGACGGAGCTGATTTGTCTGACAAGGCTGAGCGTGAGGGGGAACGAGGAAGTGAAATAGAGGGAAACAAGAGGAGGGGAAAAAAATGTGTTAAACATTCTAGACAACCAAAATCAGATAGTGAGGGTTGGGTAGGGAAAAACGTCGAAAATCCTGTTACTGTTTTATTTGAGTGTGGGAAGGGGCTGGAGAAGGATGGCAGGGAACGAGGTTGATTATTTCCGGCACTGTGACGCTGGAAAACAGGATTATCGCAGGAAATGGGCGTTGGTGGAAATCGCGGAACCCCTCCCCCCAACCAAATGACGATTCGTTGCCAAGAACGCCACCGCCCTCGAGTTCCATAACCGGTCGTTTTGAGTCTCGTTATTGCGGCGGGTTCGGGTTATGAGGTTTGAACCGAAAAACTAGGGAGTTGAATCAATGACGGATTCGGGTCGGGGAACACCAGGAACGGATCCGAAAGGCGTTTTAAACCTTTCAATGAAAACAAGTTGGAAATCCGCTTTTCCCCGCCTCGTCCCGCCCACAAAAATCTCCCTTTTCATAATGAAAAGCCCTTCTCCTCGGTCCCACAGTGACTGAACATTATTCACTATTACCTTTACTGTTTACCCAGTGGCTCTTTTACTCGTTCCTACTTCCGCCTTTTGAACGCGCAAAATAACCGGCGTTTCGCTCACTGAACAGACTTTTCACTAGATGCACTTCGCTTTTGGGCCAATGAAATGAAAAACCGCAAGCCTTATCATCACAGGCACATAATTGGGTTCTTCGTCAGAGTGGACTTTATAACTCTATGAGTGGATATTTATTCATCCCAACGCTTTTAAAAGACTGGTGAATGAATCGAAATTCTAGAGATGTCAGATTTGAATTAGCCGTCAGCCCATCTAAGCTGCCGCTTGATCTCTTCATTGCTCTATCACTAGATTCACCCGAAGTCTTTTCAAGGGCTACCACAGAATAATTTTGCTTCCACTACCCACTACAGTAAGCATGATGGAAACAAGAAACAAGACGTGAGGTGGTGTCAAGTGAAATGTTAGGAAAACTACTTGTTGAACAGGGACTGAAACGCCCCTGAAAAAGAGAAAAAAATGACGAACAATGACAAAAATGCTGTGAATGCCGGTCGTGAAACCTTCCTTGACGCTGGTGCTGATTTATGCTGATCAAATATTGGATATTTTTG
Source organism: Leptopterna dolabrata (assembly GCA_954871275.1). Taxonomy (NCBI): domain Eukaryota; kingdom Metazoa; phylum Arthropoda; class Insecta; order Hemiptera; family Miridae; genus Leptopterna; species Leptopterna dolabrata. The sequence goes on along the minus strand of OX940982.1, from coordinate 42,788,025 downwards.
CCGGATGTGTTTCTAGACGACCTTGTTCTGTATTTTTTTTTTTTTTTCTCCACATTCACATCTCGACGGGGGTATCGACCACTCAGCCAATACAAGTACCGAGCCGATCAGGGGGAAAAAAAAATAAAACCTGTCGTAACTCAGGAACATCACAGACACGCGAGGTCGCTTTTAAAAACCGCCTCTGCTCCTACAGATCTGACTGCTCCCTGACCTGCCTCAAACCACGCGAGGTCACCTTATCGCCTTTTTTTTTCTTCTCCCGTAAAAAATAAAAAAATAAAATTGAGCGGTAGGCATTCAGAAAAGTGAGCAGAGGAGTCATTACTTGAGAATGAGGGACGGGAAACAATTTTTTCTCCCTTCTCCATCCAAACCACTTCGTCAGTTAATTTCCTGATGGGCGTATCACCGGGGATGGATGCGTGTAATCAAAGAGGCGATGGAAAATCGCCACACCTCATAAATTATGGTCATTATACTTCACTGGAAAGGAGGATTAGTGAGGAATAAAATGTTCTCTCAGATAAGTGAGGGGAGGGGGGGGGATACTAATTCTTGCTTACAATAACTTATGAATTTATATATATATATATATATATATATATATATAACGTGTGTGTGTGTGTGTATATATATAATATGATGAATGTTCATTTGTTGGTCAAAATCACATCAGAATTCAGAAAATGCGTACGTTCTACAAATATTTCTTATTTATTTGAATCATAAACAGATGTGATCCAAAACATCCCTCACAAAACGAATTTAAATATAATATTGTTCGAAATAAATTTTGAATTTTTCCATCCCCACTCCACTTTACCGAGCCACCCCCCCCCCCCCCCCCCTTATGAAACTACTGTTTTGAGTCATTACTATTCACATCATACCTTCCTACTTCGTTGACAGTATTAGTGCCGAGCCCAACACGCAGAAAAAAAGGATAGTTGTGTTAGAAATGTTGCGTTTCTTTAGGCGTGAAATTCTAACGTTTTCCACTCACTAATAGCATAATATGAACCTATCCCGATTTAGTCAATTACCATATAAACCCCTCGATGAACTTCGTCAAAAGATAAATTTACTTTGCCTATTAATTTATTAGATCGAGTCACAAAGCCGGCGTTGTAAACTACCTGGGGCTCGAAATTTTCAAGTAATTAGCCGGGTAATCATCTGCCCTATCACGAAGTTGAACTTCGTTAGAGCTCAAAATATGGGAACTTCATGAGAGGATATCATCAAGTGGCCTAGCGCAGCTTAGTAAGAGTAGTTTTACTAGAACTTACCTTCATCCGAGTAGTTACCATCACTTTTGATATTCAATATAAATTCATTTAGTTTTCTCTACTTACCTAACACAGACAAAGACCGTGCATGAGAAGGTAATGGGAGACCAATAGTATTATAACTGATGTTGTAGACTGTACAATCTGGTTTTGTCTCAATTTACGTTATAGGAACAACCAATTTCATTAGTGTGATCGCAATGGATCCATAATCTCGCCCGATTTTCATCCTATTAGGATTTTAGAGACTTCAGAGACGCGCAGGAATGCGGGTATTTCAAACAGGTCGGTCCTCTAAAATTACCTACCTCCCCACCTGTCTCAACTATCTATCGATCTACCTGTTTCCAAGTAACTGTGATTCCTGTAACGTGGTGCGTTAGAGATCTGATGTGGCATTGCCCAGGATAAATAAGGCGCTGGGTAACCACCTGTATCACTACAACTGGAAAAACTTGTTCTGGGATATCGGGAACCCCCGTCTCATACGTCGAAGGGAAGTTACTTTCTCGCTCTTAGGGGAAAAAAATGTGAAGGATTGTACCTAGATACTACCCCTGAAATCTCTACTCCATCCATCATGATAAGTACTCATTTTCAAAATCGTGAAAATTATCGATTCAGATGTGTTATCATGATAGATAGGTAATCGTCGATAAAGAGAGAACACAGAGGTTGGAGAGGCCATCAACATCCTGATTGTAGCCTCGACAGTGTCATAAATATCTGTGCCCCTACCACTGGTTACGGGGAAGGATTTATGGTGTCCCCACACCAACCCTTCATCCCACCGTCACTCCTCCAGCTTCCTCTTCTTGAGCTTCCCTTTCTGAGTCACATGCTGTACGCCAATAATAATTACAAAGCCTTTAACTGTTGCATGAGACAACAAGAGGTACCATGAGATATGAATGGCATCGAAAGGACGTTTTACCAGAGGAATCGATATTACTGTCTTTCCTCTTTCGATATTCTTTACTGACATCAGAAGCATTATTGGTTGCGCCGAACATTATCACGTGCATACCTGTAGGTGCAAACTTCGGGGCCTTACTGTGAACGAACGGCTGGACGTGCGATGCTCCGGGTGGTCTTAAAAAACTCGTAAGTTCAAGAACTATTTAAAACCGTAAAAAGATTCACGTATAAAAAAGGTATAGGCGTTCTGAAAATTTGAACCCCTTAGAGATGACTGATAGTAACGTCAAGCTTCGAGGACCAACTAGACCCCAAACGGAACCTATAACCCGAAATCATCAATTTTGTTCCCTGGTAACTAAGAAAAGTGGCCAGTACGGCGTACAGCGGACAGACAGAAATATTGTTATTGCATTTTCGGATTCTACATACCTTGAAACGTAAACCATCAAATTATGAGGGGGGATTAGTATTTTTTTTTTTTTTTTTCATAATCGATTCCAATGGTTTATTATTGAAAATAATAAACCAAAAAGAAATTAATTCGTGTTTTTGGGGGCCAAAATTGGTGGAACCCATCAAAAATAGCTATTTCGAAAAATTTTACTATGCACATGAAAGGAACAATAAATGAACAGACAACATTTCTGTAGGTAAGTCCAATAGAATAATAAACCCATGTGAAAAGGACTTTGCAGCGTTTTGGTTTATTATTCTGTGAATAATACACCTATGTATTCGCTCAGCAAAAAATTTTTATAACACCCCCTCAAACTTTTTTCTTTTCCGTTTCAAGGTGTGTAGATTCCAAAAATGCAATGTCCGTCCGCCGTACGCCGTATCACGTGTACAGGCTTCATTTTAGATCTAAAAAAGTCGTTCTTTCGCACACATGCTCCATTTGGGTCCTAGTTGTGTCCCGAAACTTTTCAGCCCGATCGGAATATACCCAGGGGTGTTATGAGTGAAAATGTGTGTAAAAATAGGTACTTTTTGCGTTTTAGCAACATGTTAGTAAAATGAGCTTTTGAGGTATCGTTTTCCATGTTTTTGGGGACGAGAATACCGAATATGAAGTCGATTTTGGCCAAAGACGCGGAAATTGAGGTTTTACCATTGGTTCAGCTCCCAAAATTTTTTTTTTTTAGTCAAAAACCTGGAAACTGTCTGAAATCACCATCAATTTGTACAATAACATTGGAAAAAGTGTAAACAGGTGAATCAAGACCATTAAATGCCACTACCAATGATCAAAGATGTTCTTAAAAAAAAAAAAAAAAAAGCGTACCTACCTATTTCATGTTTTGGGGGCCAAAATTGGTGGAAATCATCAGAAATAGCTATTTCAATCATTCCACATGAAAGAAACTATAAATTTAACTGCCAACAAGAATCTCTAGAACTCCAATAGAATAATAAACCCATGTGACAAGGACTTTGCAGCGTTTTTTGTATTGATGACTGATAGGCGAGGTCTTTTTGGTTTATTATTCTGTGAATAATACACCTATGTAATCGCTCAGCAAAAAATATTATAACACCTCAAAATTTGTTCTTTTACGTTTCAAGGTGCATAGATTCCAAAAATGAAATGTCCGTCCGCCGTCTACCGTACGCCGTACGCCGTATCACGTGTGCAGGCTTTATTTTTGGTCTAAAAAAGTCGTTATTTCGCACTCATGCTCCATTTGGGCCCTAGTTGTGTCCCGAAACTTTTCAGCCCGATCGGAATATACCCAGGGGTGTTATGAGTGAAAATGTGCACAAAAATAGGTACTCTTGTGTTTTAGTAACATGAGCTTTTGAGGTATCGTTTTCTATGTTTTGGGGGACGAGAAGACTGAACATGAAGTAGATTTTGACCAAAGAGTGGAAAATCGAGGTTCTGCCAACGGTTCAGCTCCCAAAATTGATTTTTTATGAGTCAAAAACCTGGGAAATCGTCTGAAATTACCACCAATTTGTATAATAACACTGTAAGTAGCATCAACACGTGGATCAAGACGATTAAATGGCACTATACCAATGATCAAAGATGAATTGAAAAAAAAAAAACGCTGCAAAGTCCTTGTCACATGAGTTTATTATTCTTTTATTTTATTGGTCTACAGAAATGCTGGCTGTTTATTTATAGTTTCTTTCATGTAAAATAATTGAAATATCTATTTCTGGTGGTTTCCACAAATTTTGGCCCCCAAAACTTGAATTAGGTACTACAATTTTTTTTTTGTTTTTTTCAAATTACCTTTGATCATTGATTGTACCATTTAATCGTCTTGATCCACGTGTTGACACTTTTTCTAGTGTTATTATACCAATTGATGGTGATTTCAGACGATTTCGCAGGTTTTTGACTCATAAAAAATCAATTTTGGGAGCTGAACATCTGGTACCTACAACCTCAATTATCCACTCCTTGGTCAAAATCGACTTCATATTCGGTCTTCTCGTCCCCAAAAACCTGGAAAACGATACCTCAAAAGCTCATTTTACTACTATGTTACTAAAAAACAAAAAGTACCTATTTTTATACACATTTTCACTCATAACTCCCCTGGATATATTCCGATCGGGCTGAAAAGTTTCGGGTCACAACTAGGACCCAAATGGAGCATGTGTGCGAAAGAACGATTTTTTTAGACCGAAAATGGAGCCTGTACACGTGATACGGCGGACGGCGTACGGCGGACGGACTTTGCATTTTTGGAATCTACGCACCTTGAAACGGAAAAGAAAAAATTTTGAGGGGGTGTTATAAAAATTTTTTGCTGAGCGAATACATAGGTGTATTATTCACAGAATAATAAACCAAAAGGAGCGTACCTAATTCGTGTTTTAGAGGCCAAAAATGGTGGAAACCATCAGCAATAGCTATTTCAATTATTTCACCTGAAATAAACAATAAATGAACAGCCAACATCTCTGTAGGTATGTCCGATAGAATAATAAACCCATGTGACAAGGACTTTGCAGCGTTTTTGTATTGATGACTGAGACGAGGTCTTTTTTTTCAATGACCGTGGGACGGGATGGGAGGGTTGTCGATGGTAGATGTATGAGTGCCTCGCTGAGGCTTTGATGTATCTGCCAACATCTTGTCCTTTCCAACCCCCCTCATCGCCTCAGCTGGCTCATTCGAGTGGGTGATTGCTCGTGATCGATTGGCAAAGGGTAAGGTCCCCGTCCTACCGCCATCCACTGCCTCTTCGTCTCGGGTACTACAGCGAATACCGCCCCCCAACTCCGGGCTGCCGTCTCCATTCACGGCCCCAAACCTCCTACTTATGCAAAACAATGGGCAAACAAATAAACCCGGCATTGTCCGAAACCCCTCCGTCATTCCACGATCACCCTCGAACGACCCTCGCCCTCTTCCCTTCCACCGTTTCGGCCTCAAGGTGAGGGATTAATGGGTCTATATAAACGCCATCAGCGCTAGAAGTAGATGGAGAGGGAATGGGAATGGGAGATCGCTCTAACTTTCAAGCAGCTTTCAGGTTCGACTGTATACAAAAACCTTTCCTCGCTCCCACCCCTCTCCTACACCCCTCACAAACACCCCTAAAACCCCCGCCTCACTCTACTATTCCCCTTTGTAAACCGCTCATCCAAATGCCATTTTGTGACGACCACGAAGGAATGAATTCTTTCTTTCCTCCTCGGTCTTCTCCTGACTTTATAACTGAAATGAATAAAATATTCCAAACCTGCGGGAAACTTGATGGTAAAGTAAATTCCTTTTTGCAATTCAGAACGCGAGGAATTAATAGCACTCCAACTCATCACCTCACCAACAGGCTCGTATTACAACAATAATTACCGTTGTTAATACACGCATTTCTTGAAACTAACTTCATGCGGTTATACAGAGTGGCCCACTTAACACGCCCACCCGCATGATATCCTCCGCTGTTGGAGATGGAAGGAAGAAAAACGGAGTTATTGAAAAAAATAGTCTATTTCCACTAATACACGAAAAACGCAAAAAACACTGTTATACCGGTTTCGGTAATCAAACCATCGTCAGTTACAAACAATAACTCAATAACACACAATTAGTTCGTATGGAAGGAAGAGTTAAATTTAACCCCCCACCCCCCTTATTTTTTGGCGCATATTTCAAAAAAAGACATCTTCGTGCTCGGGCGCATGCTCTAAATGTGCACTACGAGCGCTAACTTTTCAAATACTAACCCCTCAATTTTTATTTCAGATACGAATTCTACGTGAAATTTCATGAAAAAATGAAACCGTCACTCGAATTTTTGAGTTGGCCAAAACAGGTGCTAATAGGAAATTTTCGACCAACTTTTTTTTCTTTTTTTTAAATTGAAATAAATATTCACAACTTACGGAAAAACGGTAGTTTGAAGCCCGTTTTCAAAAATAAAGATAAGTGAAATTTTTTTAATGAGGGTGATTAAAAGAGAAAATGCGGCAAAAAGTGGCGTATGACATTTTTGACTGGCTGTTGGCCCAAGGAGGCGGAGCCGAAGCCTGGGAGGCGAAGGTTCCCAATGCTGCCAACAACCCAACATTAGAAACGGCAAACCTTCGTGGCAACATTTTAGAACCTTTGCCGTCACTTTCGCTCGGTTTTATTTTGAGGACGTTTACATTTATTTATAAATCTGAGGTTCCTTCTATCCATCCACTGCGCTTCTGTACATCGTTTGAAGTGATGCACTAACTAGAGCTCTAAGCGCGATTTTGAGTTGAACTGCTCGGCAATTTACCTGACACCTCGTTTCTAGTGGGAACCCGAAAATTCAAACTTCACCACTCGTTTTCTGCCAAGACTTTTAAACATAAACACCTCATTTTCTGGTCAATAAGTTTTAATTTACGTTACTGAAAATCCAAGGCTGAAAAAAGGAGAACTTGCAACCCACAAAAACTGCCCATTATCCGCCAAACTCTAAAAACCCACGTAGGTAATAAGTTCCATTGGAACAGCTCGCCTTTATTGAAAAACAAACTTCACCGTGTGATTCAGCGTGAAAAAATACCCCGGAAATCATGTACTACATGTGGTACTTAATTGAATGATCCAAAAAAACGTTTTCTACGGTTAGCGCACATTTAGCGCAGAATTACCGCCTCTTTTTGCCAATTCAAAAATTCGAGTGACGGATCGTTTTTTCATGAAATTTTACGTCGAATACGAATCTGAAATAAAAATTGAGGGTTACCGTAAGAAAAAACCGCTTGTATAGCGCATGCGCCCCAGCACGAAAATATAATTTTAGAAATCCAAGCAAAAAAATTAAGTGGTTAACATTTCTTAACTCTTCCTTCACCATGTGGAGGACATAATGGGGGTGGGCGTTAAGTGGGTCACGCTGTACACCTAACAACAGCCAACAAATTATTCCAAGCATTATGTAGTACTTACACAACAGGTGTAAGTAGTACTTGAGCTTCATGTAGATACTTGAGCGTAATGAACTCTTCTTCGGCATTTTGTCGAGGATTTCGCTCAGTTTATGGTGACCATCTTATTATATTATGTACCTTATTGATAGCCTTTATGTCACTGTTATACACAGATCAACTACCCAGATCGCATTTCAGTAAGCAACAACCTTCAAATGCCCATAATTACTTACCGATGTGCTGATTTAGTGAGCAGGTGCGAGACGATCCCAGCATACCAACGTCCAACGTCCTGGAGGCGAAACGCCCTGAGGAACTAGACGACCCGACGTACGGATTTTTAACATGGAACATGTTTTTACGGGAGTAAACCAGGCTGGAAAACGTCCGCATCCAGTCCAGGTCAACTCGGCTCCCCTCCCCGTCGCCCGCACAGTTCCTCCCCACTCCTGCCACCCAACTCCGAGGAGAGTATGGCCAGCCAGACCCCACTCCGCCGAAAACTGCCGAGGGGGTTCTACCTACCCGAAAAACGCCAAAAGCAGCTGAGGACGTGTATTACATGACATTGCGTTAGGTCGCTGGTCCGAGGCTTGGAAATCCCACGACGTTTTTTTGCTTCCTCACTACCGAAGGCGGGGAAGCCTTGGATTCGTGATTGAGTAAAAAAAAGTTCATGTCCTCCAAAATGAAAATTTCCAGTACCATTTTCCGTTTCAGACATCGAGGAATATATTTAGTTCCGTGTCTGTCTGTCTGTGGTAATTCCTTGCAACACCCATAACTACCCGAAATAATGGTATAAGTGGGCTGAAATTTCGAGGATAGGTGCAGGTTGAGTCACAGATGGTCCCATACCAAAATCATTGAAAAAGTACCGTAACTTTCGTCTGCGCATGCGCAAACGTGAAATAATTGGAACACCCATAACTACCCTAAATATCGTTGAAATCAATTCAAACTTGGAGGGTCGGTCAGGAATAATACTTTGGTAGTTCCAAATCAATTTCATTGGAATGGTGATGTAACTTTGATCTACGCATGCGCGAACATGAAATGTTGACCATTTCCTTGTAACGTTTCTAACTACGCGATAAATAGTCGTAGAGAGCTGAAATTCTGGGGGTTGGATCGCAGGTCCCGTTTCAAAATCATGATAATCGTTTAGTCTACGCATGCGCAAACGTGAAATACTTGGAGTGCCTACAACTACCTTAATTATCGTTGTAATGAGTTTACATTTGGAGGGTCGATCAGTATAATAATTTGATGGTTCCGTATGAACTTCATTGGAATCTTACTGTAAATTCCCTCTCCTCATGCGCTAACATGAAATGCTGGCCGTTTCCTTATAACGCTTCTAACTACGCGAAAAATAGTCGTAGAGAGATGAAATTTTGAGGGTACACGCGGTTTGGATCGCAGATGGTCCCGTATCATAACGAACCTACCCAACTAGTCTATACGTTCATGTGATTCAAGTGTGGAAGCTATAGTGCCTACTCGAATTGGCAGACGTTTTTCTACATAATTATCTCCATATCCTCTGTTATCATGTACCGATTCGAAAAACATGTTCCATGTTTCCTTGCTTTGATCCTTGATCTAAACTGTTATAATCCGGGGGTGTGGGGGTGTCCCCCAGATTTCATTCGACAATAAACGTACCGTCATGAACACAAACCACTGACGGCTAGACGCCCCCTACGGCAACGCATTTTTTTCCCCCTCAGATATCAGATTTTTACGGGAGCTTGAAAAAATTATTTTTCTTGCTTGAAATCAAAGGTTCCTAATAATATCGAGAACAATAAATGAACTCTCTCTCTCTCTCTCTCTCTCTCTCTCTCCCTCGCTCACTTTCTCTTTTACCGAACAATAAATGAACGCCTCGTTGAAAAATATAATATACAAAGGAACATCGAGGGTACATGCTAATGGTGTCAAGATACTTGAAGGAAGTTTGATCGAGATGCTCTGAATAGAAGTCCAGGATCAGTCCACCAGCAAACTAATCGGCTATGATTAAGCAATATCCTACTATTTTTTGACAACTTGAGGAGAAGCGTCCGTCATCGTCTCCTCCAGTGACGTGATGGACCCCTGGCAAACTCAAAGTCATCAATAACGAATCCATAGTTTTGACACTTTTTGTTGAACGAGGATGTGCTGACCACAGACGTCACCCTAACGGGGGGTTTTCGGGTTTGTATTGAGAGAATATCATATGCGTCCTATTCAACGATCGAATTTCAACTCGAGATATGAGAGAATCACCAAACTAGACTCGGATTTTTTTAGGTACTGCTTTATCGTACCGTCCTCCACGTTTCATCCTTGATTCGCAATCCTAATTGTGAAGCAATAAAAATAATTAGTTACAGGTAGTGAAGTAGGTAATTTTTGGTAGATAAGAAAATTGTTTGTGTCGTGAGCGGGTGTGCTGTGCTCACGACATGGCGGGTGAGAGTTGGATGAAAGATGGAGTGAGAGGTTGGATGAAGGAGGATGAGGAAGGATGTATTTTGTACTAACGTCCCGCGGTTTTTACCACAGCAGGCGTTAGTCTGGAGGGAAGGTTAGCTCCCCGCTGTTTTCACCACAGCAGGCGCTAGAGATAGTGGCTCCCTGCGGTTTTCCACACAGCAGGCGCCTGGGATGTGGATGCAAGTACCCCGCGGTTTTCACCACAGCAGAAGTTAGAAGAGAAGGAGGCGTCCCGCGGTTTTCACCACAACAGACGCCTGGAAGATGAAGGCTAGCACCCCGCGGTTTTCACCACAGCAGGTGCCAGAGGAGAAGGAGGTATCCAGCAGTTTTAACCACGATAACAGGAGACAGGAGAGCACCCCGCAGTTTTCCCCACAGCGAGTGCATGGAAAGGTAAGAGAGAGAGGGTCGAGAGAGGAGTCGTAAGTCCGCCGGTCGAATGAGGAGCTGGGCCAGAAGGGCTGTTTATATAGGGACTTTTCCACCCGGCCCCTGTTCAAAATTGGCCGTTATGCCCGTTGAGGAGTGATGGCGGTTGCGAAAACCCCTTCGGTCACTTTCCCCTTGGCGCTGCCTCGCTCAACGTTCCCGTCTTTTATTTGGTTGAATCTTATAACAACATTACAGGAGTGGTTACTGTGAGGGGAATCACGACAGTCTGAATTAAGTTAAGCATCGAATAATGCAATAAATAATTACAAAACAGGATAATGTAAAATACATAATCCCCCCCTGTCCCTGTAATAAATAATTACAGGGACTATCAACCACATTCATTCCCAGGCAATTGAATTCTTCTGATGTAAAACCCTGACCCAAAAATGTTTATTTCCTAGAAAACTAGCATTGCAAACAATCCTCCATTTGCCATAAAAACTCATAGGTTGGTAGGTGACGAGCGACTAAGTTCTTAGTATAATAATGTGATCTAGGAAAATTAGTTGTCAATAGGGCATATTTTTTTTCAAGCACAAGCATAGTTTTTTTTCATCCGTTCTTCTTCTTCTTCAGCTTTTTTCCATGAATAACAATATTAAACAATCATGGTGAACAGTGTATGATGAATACAGTATGCAGATTACAATAATTATCGTAGGTACAAGAACTGAGATTTATTCTGAATCGCCGGGGAAATATCTAACGACACTGAGTTTCTTTGCCTCATACGTCAATTAAAACCCACACAAATAAGACACACGAGCTCTTGCTTTGCTTGGGTACGTTTTCATTTGAAAAACCTCTGAACTCTTGTTAAGTTACGAGTAGAACGAAATTGCAACCCCTCATTCCGACCCCGATACCTAATTTATTCGCCCCTTCAACCTCCGCCTTTGGAGTCCTTTTTGAAACTTGCAGAGAATTACCATGGGACACGTGTTTTACATACGAACTCTATAACCCCCTTCCTTTTCGTCCGACAGATTTATACGAGTTGCTACCGTCAATGTTTGAGGAGGAAAGCGTCGCTGCCAACAAAGTTGTATGCGCTGATTTTGCGCTTACGACGAGGTTTATACTCCATGAAGGGGGGGGGGGGGGGGTAAAGTGCCGTTGGCTTTATCCTGTAGGTACTTTATTTAACGACGGATAGAGTCAATAATCCTAGAGCGAGCCTGACGAAAAGCAATATCTTCAGAGTGGCGCGTAACAACGACGTTTTAGCGGTTCTCTTTGGTGTCATGTCGACATTGCATTATATTCGGGCAAGCGCGTGGGCGGAGTTTGGCCGCTTATTTACATAGTGAAACTATCTTGAATCGACAAATGAAACACAGCAGAATGGAAACCCACAGGTTCTCTCTGAACCCGAAGCAGCAGATGGTGAGGATGACAATCCAGTTAAACTGCCGCAGCGCGCCTTACCAAGGACGCAATTTCAGCACGTGTTCAACAAGAACGTGCGTTGTTTTCAGTAAATAAGTATGAACTTCGTCACCACCATACCGGTGATAACGGCGGAAACATACTAGAAAAGTAACGGTATGTACAATATTTGGAGGCGGCCATAAAAATGCGTCTAACAGTGCAAGTTTTTGGATACATCCCTAATGTTTGTTTTTATGTCCTTTTAGTAGGTAATACCTACCTGCGGCCGAACTGCTTATCGCCGTGAGTCAAAACGTCCATAGTGGGAAGGACGGAGGAGTGGAAATGTCCTGTGTCGTTTTCTGAAGTACAAAAGCATCGCGGAGTTTTTTATTTATTTTTAAATCAATATTTATTGAGTATCAGTAAGATAACAAGCAGTTAAGCCCATCAAGCTGGGCCTTTCGTAAAATATTTCAACAGATAGTAAACAGCCCAATGGCTGTGCTCTAGCGAAACGAATAGGATGCAAATCGTTGGGGACTATTGACGAGTATAATATATATTATTTTGCTGGGGCAGCTGCGGCAATCGAAAGATTGGTATCGGCATCGTTCATGATGATGGTGAGGTTACTGACGAGGTTATTGTGTGTTACTGACGATGGTTTGATCACCGAAACAGGTATAACAGTGTTTATTGCGTTTTTTGTGCATTAGTGGAAATAGACTATTTTTTCAATAACTCCGTTTTTTCTACGATAAGTTGTTTGATGATTGATTCGTTGTTACCGAATCCGCGGTTGGTAAAAATCGTATTCTTGGAAAAATCGACGATAGTACCACCTAATGTCCATAGTGGAATCGGGTGCAAATCACTCGCAAATAAACCGACGTTGCCCTTCCCACAATGTGTAGCGAATTTCGCGCGAATCGTCTCTATGCCTTCGCCACTCGTGTCGTTTGGCCTTATTGCCTTTGGACCCAGGACATGACCTAGCAGGAGGAAATTCACATAATTTACTTCCTTAACGACAAAAAAAACTGATTCAGCACCCTCAAAAATCCCTGATCAAGTGCCTATTCATTTAGCCCCAAAACGATTTTGAAATTAGCGTGAGGCTATCTGGCAAAGGTTATCTTCCTATAAAAGCTTGAAATCGAGACGCGCCAATTGCTCCCAAAATATGGGATTGGAAGAGTGATGTGCAGAATTGCGCATAAAAACAGCAAGTCCGCGAGTGAAGGTCAGAGCTATTATACGCAATTAGGTACATACCCAACATTACGGGTTTCAGTTATATACTTAACAAATCAGATAAAATCCATCATAATAGTTTTACTGCTTCAAGGTTTAATGCACTGAAAAACCGTAAGTTCTAATTAATTTTCCAAATGATTGATTATAGTTTCTTTTGTAATGTTCTATGATCAAGCTATTCAATTATTGGTTTATTATTTTCAATAACAAACCTGTGGAATCGAGCAATGGAATCTAGGGAAGAAAAAAAAAAGAAAAAAAACCCCACCCCCGGCAATTTTGATGGTTTCCGTTTCAAGGTGCGAAGAATCCGAAAATGGAATAAAAATGCTGTTAATTATTACTAGTTAATTATCATTACTATTATCTGGGGTCTAGTCCTCGAAGCTCTGCGTTCCTGTCAGTCATCTCTAAGGGGTGAAAAATAGGGGTTGTCATTTTCAGCACGCCGTAGCTCGAAAACTCTCAATAGAGAGGTATAATTTTCATTACGTTTTTAGATTGATCTCGAACTATAGAAATTTTTGAGACCAAATGTAGCAGTCCAGCCGTTTGTTTGCATCGAAAAGCACCGTCAACATGACCGTGAATGAAACGGTATAAATCCGGCCCAGATCATTGCTAGGGAACACCTGATTATAATCACTCATGGCTGAATGAAATCTATATTATTTTATGGCTGTTCTCTGACATTATTTCATTTGAAGAATGATGGCTCTACTGGATTTAGCTGATAGGTAATTTTGTAACTCTAACAAACGTTATGCTTCATGAATAACAACAAATCATTATTAATAATTGAATTACTGAATCCCGCGCATTTTTATGAAACTTAATTCCCGGGCTGACTTCAGTACTCGATTTAGGGCTTTCCTGGGGGGGGTAGCACGAGGGCAGGTGCCACAGAAAACTACGCAGAAACTTTCCTGGGGGGGCCACAGAAAACAGAGAACTACGCAGAAGGCATCTATACAGATAAATAGTAAAACCGATGTGTAATAATTTGCAGCGTTTTTCTTATACACCAATCGATCTTTTTGATAAGACCTACTAGCAAAGTGTAGTAATACAGAAATAATGTCGATAAACTAGTGGTTGCTGGTGGGGATAATGAGTTTTCTTCTGAAAAAATGAGTTTGGCTACAAGGTAATTTCCATTTCGCTTCGCAATTGAATCGTATTCGACAGAGTAATAACTCTGGTAGGTAATAACTATGAGAATAACGGAATGAATAAATTATAAGAAATCCGCATTTTCGAGTATTGCTAGTGGAAGGGTCTGGGTCACCAAATTGCGTGACCGTTCGAACGAGCGCATAGCGTGTTTATGGAAACACTGCATTAGAGTGTGTGTGTGGTTGCAGTGGTGGTGGGAGGGGCCCAAAGTAAACCAACAACCTGACTGCCCTCTATCGGTGAAATTTTGTATGTATGAGGTGCAATGTCAACACGGGGGGGAGCGCATAACAAACGTCACCCCTCACCTCCGTCATCCACACCCACCACAACTTACCTCAGCCACACATCATCATAACTCCAACTTCGCCCTGGCCCGATGAAAGCCCGTTCAACGTATTCAGCGGTGCGCTTAAGTCAACCGGACGCTCATAACAGTTTCGGAAGTGCGGTGAATGAGGGTGGTAGCTGGTGACGTCATCGTTCAATCCACGAGGCGATGAGGTCAATTACCATAAATTCCACGAGCCGAAACGATGAAAACTTTTAGAATTTGTACGCACTACGAAATGTGCCCTTCATTGATGAGGCCATCAAGAGCTGCTGCTCAACTCTCCGAAGATTCGAAAAATCGTCACTACAGCATCCCCTCAGTAAGCTACGACAGACTGACTCGCAAGACTGATCGTTTGACATTCCTCTCTCATGATTTCTACTCCTATGCGGGGGAGGAACTGGTGGTGATTGAACTCAGTCTGCATAAACAACCTTCGGATCTGTCCAGTCTCTCGTGCACAGGGAACTGGAAAAGGAGTTTAGAAAAAATCATGGGAAGTGATTTCAACTGAAGATCAAAAATCCCTTGAATGTCAGTTACTAATAGGATAATGTCGTGACTCCACTGGGTAGGTAGAGTTGGGGATGAGGTTGAGGAGAGAGAAGAGTAGAGTGATAGGTTGGACGAGGATAGGAAGGAAGGATGTGCTCCTTAGGACTCTTTTACTAACTCCCCACCGTATTCACCACAGTAGGCGTTAGTTTGGAAAGGTGGTTAGCTCCCCGCGGTTTTCACCACAGCAGGCACTATAGGTAGTGGCTCCCCGCGGTTTTCACCGCAGCAGGCGCCTGGGATGTGGGATTTAGTACCCCGCGGTTTTCACCACAGCAGGTACTGAAGGAGAATAAAGTGTTCCGCGGTTTTCACCACAGCAGACACTGGGAAGAAGGAATCTAGTACCCTACGGTTTTCACCACAACAGGTGGTGGAGGAGAAGGAAGTATCCCGCGGTTTCCAGCACAGTAGATACCGGGAAAGAGGATGCTAACACCCTGCAGTTTTCACCTCAGCAGGTACTAGGGGAGAAGGTAGTACCCCGCTGTTTCCACCACAGCGAGTATTCGAGGAGCACCCCGCGGTTTTCACCACAGCAAGTGCGAGGAAAGGAAGAGAGTAGGTCGGGCGAGAGACAGAAGTCGAGGGTAAGAGCGAGATCGGTCGAATGACGAGCTGGGCCAGATGGTCTATTTATATAGGCCCATTTCCACCCGTCCACGGCCCACAATCGGCCGTTATAACCGTTGAGGGCGACGGCGGTTGATGGAATGGGCCCTTCTCCCTTTGCATTACCCGGCTCGTCGTTCCCTTCATTTATTTGGTTAGATCTTTCTATCTTACATAGGAGAAGTAGATATAAGTAGAGGGCTGAGGAGAACCACGACACATCACTGTCCCTACCATATCTCACACATGTAACGATAGCAATGACACACACTTCAAGCAAAGCTCTTCACTATTTCTACCAAGTCTACTAGTAGTAGCAGGGAACGGGAGGGGGAGGAAGAAAGAGAGATTTCTGTAGAAATATTCCTGCTACAGATTATTTAATTAAAACCACTGAGCAGTGGTCGAATTGATGTGACATGGGACAGTGTTCACCTTCGATCGTGCACTTATTCGCGCTGAAATAAGGTCTCAGACTGAATAAATTACAGGCCACCGGTATAGCCCATTTTGGTTAATTATTTTCAATAATAAACCTTTAGAATCGGGCATGAAAACAAATGTTTAACGCCCACTCAAAATTTGATGGTTTCCATCTCAAGGTATGCAGAATCCGAAAAAAAATTGCCTTCCGTCTGCCGTACCTCGCACTTTCCTTATGAACAAAAATTACTGAAATTTGGTTTGTAGGTCCCATTTGGGGTCTCGTTGGCCCCCGAAGCTCGAAGTTACTGTCACTCATCTCTAAGGGGTGAAAAATAGGTGTTGAAATTTCCCAACGCCGTAGCTCGAAAACTTTCACTAGAAGGGTATGGTTTTTTAAGTTTTTAAATTGATCTCGAACTTGAGCTTTTTTGAGATTACTGCCAGCCGTTCCATGGATGGCAGTATGAAATCGAGTGGTTGTTCCGAGATATTATTTCATTTGAAGAACGATGGTTACTTCGGATTTTTGGTAGGTCATTTTTTAATTTGACAAATGTTATGCTTCATGAATAACAACAAATTATTAATGACAGAATTCACGAATCCACCGCATAGTTATAAAATGACACTGCCCCGCTGGCTCCAGTACTCGATTTAGGGCTCTCCTGGGGGAACCACGATGGGAGTATTGACCAAACAGTGATCTATGCAGAAGAGGCATCTGTCTATATAGGTGAATAATAAACCATTGTGTAATAATTTGCAACGCTTTTAATACTCACCCTTAAAACGACAAAGTCCTTGGGATACGATTTAAATTCACCTAACCTATAGTTCTGAAACGTGAACATGAGCGACGAAACTATTAAATGTAACATGAAATTCGTTCAATTTTCAAAGTTCAGCAGTGCCCTTGGCAGAATTCATAGTTGGTAGCTTTTATCAAAACAAAAACTGTTCATAATCTGGGGATAAGAATGCAATATCCAAATCAATGGAAGGTGATATTTTCTTCTGTCGCACAATTTTCATGTTTCAATACACCTCAAATGTATACGGCTATCTATACTAATAGCCGTATATAAATATGTGTAAAAGAGAAAATCCATACGAATCAGTTTTTCATTTCATGAAATTCTATCAATTCGATGCGCCGAGCTGGCGGAAAGAACGTTTTTGAGGGTTCCCTTACGTTTTTTTTTAATTGAGCTGTGAAAGGGGTTTTATTAATCATTCAACTCAACACGACCGTGATAACTGTTTCGAATAATTCCTCCCGCGCATTATTCCTTCCTGCGGTGCCAATGAGCAAATGAGGCGCGAGGAACGGGCATTCAACCGTCTCTTTGTACCGATTCATCAATAGTGCCTATACCTGTAACAGTACTGACCGAAATACATAAATGTAGGTATTCAGTAGGCCCAAGGTACGTGCTACAAGGACAAATGTATGATGTACAAGAATATTGGTAGGTACAAGCAGTAAAAACTGGACGATTCGTTCACCTTGGTTGACCTTTACTATTGTTTTACTGTGACCAGTAAATTTCCACTAGATGTAGACTGAATTTAGTCAAAATTTACTGTTATTCCCACCGAAACTAGTCAAATAAACCATATATTCAAGTGGGACGTTTTTTATCTTTTTTAAGCATGGGATATTTTAGGGTCAATTTACATTCTGCAACCCGATTTCTCTAACACTTATTAACATGTTTAATGTTTTAGGGCTGGGGGTCATTCTGTGAATTCCGACACGCAAATATGCAACGTTTTTCATTGGTTACTACACAGTTACTACCTTCTGTTGTAGCAACCATAAAGAATATCGCACTCGAAAGAAACAAGAGTCAATAGCTACGTTTTTCATTGGTTACTACACAGTTACTACCTTCTGTTGTAGCAACCATATGTTGATGGCGAGTTCTATAATAAGTACAGTAAATGCAACATTATACTTGTAGAGTTCAGTGAAATTGTGGCTTTCATTTTTTCTTGACATTAAAAAACTATATCTAATTTCTCCCTTGCGAGGGAAAAACATTAAACATGATTTAATGTTTTTCCCTCTCAAGGGAGAAATTTAAACTGATTTATGGTTAAATAATATCACAGAACAACCAACTCGACTTCATACTCCGCCAATATAATCAGGTTGTTTACTCTGATTTTTCAAATATATATGCATACACCCAAAAAAACCATCCGCCTGCCGGCTATCATTCACGAAGTATTTAATAAATTACCTCATTTTGGCACGTTGGTCCGATTTAGGCTGTAGCAGCTATCAAGTCATTTCTATAGAAAAATAGAGGTAGACATTTTAGGCAATTCGTATAAGGTGGGGGATGTGGTATAAGGTGGGATTTTTTCCTTTTGGTGCGGAAACCCGGAAAATGTTGGTACTGATGATTGATGCGTGAGGTAGATGAGCTCTGAGGAGTGTTTAGTGGGAGCTTCAATGGAGCCAAGTGGGGTAGTTGCGCTTCATCGTTTGCAGAAAACTGTTGGAGGGGGTTATGAGGGAGGAATTAATTTCAAATAGAAATATACGACTTATGGATGTTCTAAACTGCTCGCTAAGAAGCATACGCTAGCACCTGAAATAAAGACCCCCCCCCCCCCTTCAAAGATCAAATCCTTAAAAAACCTACTTAATTTTCTCCGTTTTCGCGGGAAAACACTGAATCATGGGCATGTTTTTGGACGCACGAATTGACAGTACCGTACTGCATACGCACATTCAACGTTTTCCCGTGAAAACGGAGAAAATTACGCATACAATTTTGGTTTATTATTTTCAATACCTAATGAACCACTGGAATCGAGCATGAAAAAAACAAAAACATTCTAACCCCCCTCAAAATTTGATGGTTTACGTTTCAAGGTATGTAGAATCCGGAAATGCAATAAAAATATTTCTGTCTGTCCGCCGTACCTCAAAATTTGATGGTTTACGTTTCAAGGTATGTAGAATCCGGAAATGCAATAAAAATATTTCTGTCTGTCCGCCGTACCATGAAAAAAAATTGATGAAATTCGGGTTATAGGTCCCCAGGTCTAGTTGGTCCTCGAAGCTCGACGTTACTGTCAGTCATCTCTAAGGGGTTCAAAATAGGGGTTGACATTTTCAGAACGCCTATACCTTTGTTTTACGTGAATCTTTTTACGGTTTTAAACAGTTCTTGAACTTACCAGTTTTTTGAGACCACCCGGAGCATTTTACGTCTCTCCGTTCCTTCACACTAAGGCCCAGAAGTTTGCACCGAAAGGCTTTTTGAACGGCAGGGCGAATGAAATTGTATACATTTAGCCCAAATCTCGTCACCAGGGCAAACAATCGGGAATTGGCCCGAGATAAAATCATTGCTAGGGACCACCTGATTATAATCGCGGAGTATGAAGTTTACTCAACGGTAAACTATTACAGAACTGTTCATTATACCATCTACGTAGAAGGGGCTGGAGTTTGTTGGTAGGTACGCTTGCAACTTTTTTCACTCCACATCAACAATTTCCCGTCAGAACTTCGTTATGTGCGTTTCTTTTTGTTAGGTACTGTTTGTCATTGGCAGAATTATTTTAGCAACATTTAACTCGTGATTTAGGTAGGTACCTAGTAACGAGTACGGGTTTAGGTACTAACCTACGGAGGGTCTGCGATCTACATAATATGTATAGAATAGTACATATTATATTATATAGAAGGGTTATCTATACGGAGACCTGTGATCTGTAACAGACGGGTATTCTGTACAAAATAATAAACCGTTGTGCACGGATTTGCAGCGTTTTTTTTTTTTTTTTTGTAAACGGATAAATTTGGGGATTGAAGAAAGGCTCACTCAGCTGATTAGGGAGGGTCCTCATCTCGTCATTCTTACTCGCCAGTCCTACAGAGGATGCATTTCGAATTTTATCCTCGTATGTCAAATAGGAATGAAATTAGCCTCAGGGGTCACGCAGCTGATTAGGGAGGATGCATTTCGAATTTTATCCTCTCAAGTCAAACAGGAAAGAAATCACCGTCACGGTTAATCTAGTAACTTACTAAAATCGCCTTCAGTAAAAAACTACCTTGCATTCTAGGACATCAGGTGTATGGAGACCAGTATTGTTCATCGGTAGTGCGTTGCACTTATTGGTGTCCGTCGGAAATTTTAGGTAGTCCCCCAGCCCGAAAACATACCCATGTTAAAACTAAGGATGCCACAATGAATAACAAATGATCCATTTCTCGGTTCACGGAGCTGTCGAAATGCTTGAATTTCCGGATCATTTTCATGTTTTGTGTTTGTGTGAACAGCCATTTCAGGGGGCTTGACGTCCAACCAGTAGCGGTGCGTGGGCTCTGAAAACGTTGGGGCACCAAACCAGAACACAAAACCAAGAGATTTGTCTACAAATACCTCGAGGCAACATTAAACACCCTTCCCTTATTTACTGATTGATATTCAGCAAATTCCCTTTCAATCAACAATCTATCGTCGTACGAAAACGTCGGCAATTTCTACTACAAATTAGACACCGAATTCACGTGTTATAAAAATATAGTAAACTAAAACACCTATAACAAAACAATGACCCGTCGGCCGGTGCCTACTTGAATGGAGAAGCTATTGACCTGAAGCTAGGTAGTTATCAGTGTGTTAAGACGACGATCAATCCACAAGACCACAAACAGGACAAAATGCACGAAGGTACCAAGAATACAAATCTGCCATCAGAACCAGACCGAACGCAAAATGCGCTCAATTTGACGCAAAAAATTGAAAACTGACAACAGAGAAAGCGAACATAATTCACAACAAAAACAAATCAGAAGACGAAGAAGCATCTCGTATTGAGATGACAAATTGAATCGAATGCACAAGAAGAAAAAACGCAATCTCTAACAACCACTGTCTGCATGAAAAGTGTTTCTTCGCGGCATCCTCAAGAAAAACAACAACAACAAATTGAATCGAAGGGATCGAATCGATTGTGAAAACGAACGATTTTGGAGTAGAAATCAGATTTTGGGGACTGGGCCGAAAGTGGGCGTGGCAAACAACATTTTTACTCTACTGAGCATGCGCGGACGGGCCACTTTTCTCAGTTGTCATGGCGACACCAGGTCCCAGGACCTGCCTGCCAGTTTCAAGAGCCTAGGTTTCGATTTCGATTGCAGGACATCGATTACAGTCGCTTTATTCGGATAAGATGCTTTGGCTATGGAGCACACCACAGATGCTCTACTATAATATTGAATATCCATAGAATTTCCATTCCATAGCCAGAGAAGTCTGGTGAGTCGCTGTTGAACTTTGTGAAAAATGCTAGGTACATTGTACAGAGGGAAATTCATATTCCAACTGAACTATGGAGGTTTTTTAACTTACCTATTATACCTATACAGTGTTTTTTGGTGGCAGGGCAGTGGCCCAAGTGGCCTTATGGACGCAACGCCCCTCCGTCCAACCGCCTTGCCGGCGTCGCGGACGCGATCGACTGTCCTCTCAGGAGGATCAGAACTTGAACCGATCATATCGCTCATGGCTACCTACCGCCTCAACGCCCTCGGTTGAGACGAGGGGCGTTGGGATTCGAACCGACGGATCGCAGTGATCGTCCTAACCATGTCTTGTAATGAAAGAAGAAAAAATAAATAGAACGGTGGTGGATATTTTGCGACCAGAAATGAACCAGCTGACTTGGAAAGGGTTTGCGAACTCAAGGTTCTCCAGCAGGGTATGGTTGAAACTAACAAAGACACCCTCATTCCATCAACCAGGCTCATTAAAGGTGATTTCTAAGGTTAGGAGGGTGCAGTGCAAGGGAAAAACACCGCCTCCCACGCCCCAAGCGTCGAAAGGGGTAAGTCAGATATGGATGTGGAGGGACTCCACAGTCCTTTAGGCGCGGTACCCCAGGAAATGTTTGTATAAACGAGTGGATGGAAAGAGAGGGAGGGGCTCTGTTTACTTGAACGGGGTGTGGGATTTTCTTTTGTTTTGAGGATGAAGCAATCTCCGGCGGCATCCACTCCGAAGCCCAGCTCCTTCCTTTTAAAGACCCTCCTCACCACTTTTCCCCTCCTATGAATTTAAATGGGAAAACTCGAGTTGGGTGCGGTCATTTTAAAGCTCCGGGCTGCCGCAGATCAAAGAAACAACGAGGCAGAGAAACGTTGGGGCGCTAGCAGTGCAAGTCCTCTTCTCGGTCTCCTGTGTGGCTTTAGTGCTTGCTCCTAAGAAAGTTCCTTTCAACGAGTTGCGGCATACGATGCTGATAGTTATTCGTTGTTCCAGGCCACAGTTCCCCAAATAATGGAGGGGGGGGGGGGGGGGGGGGAGAGAGAGAGAGAGAACAGCTCTGCAGTTAATTATTCTTCACTTTTTTCGGGGAGAAAACCTCTTGTTCGGGATTGTCGATATGTCCATATCGATATAATATCAAGTTTCGACTCTCTTGGGGTATCGAGAACTTTGTAGCAGTGTGTACTGTTCTCGATAGATTTTTCCTTCCGGTGGAGACGGGCTCGGTTTGGGGAAGCCTAATAGATATCCCTTCTTAACCGGAGATAATCTCGCTGGTCTAGGAGGGAGACTCTCGAGGGTCCACCCTCACTGTTACACTGTCACATGGCAGCAGAGCGTGGTTCGGTAGTATGCGCTGAGCACTTCACCATACTCCATCCACTTTTTGTGGGCTTACCAGAAGGATAAGCCCAAAGGTTTCCCAGAAGGATTCCTTTACTAACAACCTGTCCCTTTGATAAATACATACAGCTATTGGCTTCCCCACCCCCTTTCCCCCATTAGAGTGTCAGTATAATCGAATATACTGAGCTCATTAGAAGGCGATTGATGCCATGTCCCAATTGACAAGTCCCAATAGTTGTTCCATCCCAACGATGGAGATTGATCACCTAGAGGTTGCCCAGATGAGCACAATTCACTGGACAAACAACCTCTGACAACATAATCCGCCAGTACTCGTATGTAGGAGCTTTGTTCTCCACCAGTAAAATATTATTGAGGTAGTACCATTACGATGGAGGTTAGCCACCTTGAAGTTGTTCAGATGTATTTTCCTGAACCAGGACTTCATACTACTTTTCATTCCCCCTTTTCCCTCTCATACTTCTGCTGCCCAGAAGTATGTCATGTGGGGAGGAGTGTAACAGTGTGGGCTGTTCTCGACACATTTTTCCTTCCGGTGGAGAAGGGATCGGTTTGGGGTAGCCTAACCGATATCCCTTCTTAACCGGTGATAATCTCGCTGGTCTAGGAGGGGGAATCTCGAGGGTCCACCCCCACTGTTACACTCCGTCACAACTTTCATAATTGATACTGCAGCACCAATATAAACAAAGCACCGTTACCTCAGCAGCGGCGGAAATATCACACTTCAGTGTCATTTATCTTTTTACAGTGAGAATGAGGAGGCTTGATCGAAAAACTTTTTTTCACTTAGGTTCCAAAAACAAGTATTTTTTTTCACAAGAAAATTGGTAGTTTACCCATAGCTGTGTAAAATGGTTCAATCTCTCTTTTCACTCGTACGTTGTATGAATAGTGTTGTGGATCAGGCCCTCTTGAAAGCGCTTTAATCAAATCTGGACGAATAGGTCATGAATTGTGATGCGTTAACTGCCGTCTTTTTGAATTTTAAAGAGGAATAAGTGTAATAGAATTTAACAAAAGGAAGATTGGATCAATTGTGCGAAGAAAGAATGGAAAAGAGACAGAAATAACCTTTCCGCGGGAAAAGGTGTCAGGGAGTAGACAGTGGTGAATGAGGTTTAGCGGACTGTTAATGATTTAAACGCCTTTAAACATCCGGGGCGAGAAAATCCGCCAGAAAGGGAGGAAGGTGGCCTTTGTGACGGGTTATACCTCCTCTCCGCTATACCTCCTACCCACATATAACACGTATTAGGTTTCGGTCCGATATTTACATGGAGAAGGAAATCCTTCCCTCTTCTACCTCCATGGTTATTTACACCTTCGCCTTTTCCATGCTCAACACTCGAGGAAATGGGAATCCTCATGGCCCTCCCGAAAACCTCGTCGGTATCTGCAACCTCCCTCTTCACAGCTCCGGGGGGATATTGCTTGAATTGATTGATCCTTTCCCGGGGTTTTCGAGAGCTCTAGTCATTCATCCGCCGTCACGGGGCATGATGAAGCGATGCAAAAACAAAGCCTCCCACACCACCACTTCTCACATACAAACTGTAACACCATCACTAAATTTTGGGGCGTCTGTATTGTTAAAGATCAAAAGGCACTTCAAACGTAATTTTCCTGACGCAATTCTCAATTAAAAATACTGCTAGAGATCATTTACGTCATAGAAATCGTTCATAAATAGGACCTACAATTGATTGATTTATTACAGGTTCTAATCAAGAGTTTATTGCGTCCACATCATAGTTCAAAAGCAGTGAATTATGAATTTTAAGATCATTTGCCAGTGAGTTTGCCCTTTTGAAAAGGTTTTTTCCTTCGCATTTTGAAAAATATTGAACGCTGAAGTGGGGAATATTGTATGGAGCGGAGGGGGATTGTACGTTGTATAAATAATTAATCTGAATGTCAGCTTATAGTTGAGATTGGCAATATAAACAATTCCGTGGGTTATTCGGGAGTTTAAGGGTACAGATGGTCGGAAAAAACTGAGTTACATCAAATTATCGCTCCGCTGCACAGGAACCTCACATATGGCCGGTAGAACCTACAGCAAATCTGTCTCTGGCATCAGTTGCACACACCAATAAACAGCATTTTACCTCAACAACTAGACATAATTTATTATGTGTCTGGTTGCCCTTCACCAAACAGTAACTCAACTAGACACATAATTATTACCTATTGATTAGCACAACAATATTGAGTGCACATCCCAAAATCGACCACACAATGTGCTCACTGGGGCCAGTGGTGACACCGAACATCATCAAGAGTAATTTTGAGGTAACGGGGTTCAACCTCCACATCGCAAGTCGTAAGACCCAACAATTTCCATACATTTTGCGGGCAGTTGGGCACCGCCCTTGCACCGATACCTACACAGCCAACCACTGTATACAACCTGACGGTCCATCCAACAAGTGTATCCTCTAGCATTCTGGTACCACCGACTGGTGTCGTGACAACAAAAAGCATAGACAGCAATTTATGATAGCCTGGCACTTAGAATCCATAGAATGTCGCGCAGAATAAATTTCATGTACGAACACATAGCTTGTTTTTCATCGAACAAACACACAGTGTGACCAATATAAAAACGCTGCAAAGTCCTTGTCACATGGGTTTATTATTCTACTGGTTATATTTACAGAGATACGAATAAGGTATACTTTTTTTTTTTAATAAATTATCTCTGATCATTGATAGTACCATTTAATCGTCTTGATCAACCTGTTGACACTTTTTCCAGTGTTATTATACAAATTTATGGTGATTTCAGAAGATTTCCCAGGTTTTTGACTCATAAAAATTCAATTTCGGGAGCTGAACATCTGGTAGAACCTCAATTTTCTATTCTTTGGTCAAAATCGACTTCATATTCGGTCTTCTCGTCCCCAAAAACATGAAAAACGATACTTTAAAAGCTCATGTTACCAACATGTTGCTAAAACGCAAAAAGTACCTATTTTTACACACATTTTCACTCATAACTCCCCTGGGTATATTCCGATCGGGCTGAAAAGTTTCGGGACACAACTAGAGCCCAAATGGAGCATGTGTGCGAAACTATTTTTTTAGACCGAAAATGAAGCCTGTACACGTGATACGGCGGACGGCGTACGGCGGACGGACATTGCATTTTTGGAATCTACGCACCTTGAAACGGAAAAGAAAAAATTTTGAGGGGGTGTTATAAAAATTTTTTGCTGAGCGAATACATAGGTGTATTATTCACTGAATAATAAACCAAAACGTACTGAGAACGGACTGTAATGAAAAGAATTCTAAATAAGACCAATATAAAAGACAAAACTAGTGAGAAAATTTGCAAGGAAATGCATTTTTTCAATTAGTCCAACAAGTTTAGTGACCTACCTCGCATTTTTTGGACAACGAGAGCAAGTTTTACTTTGGAATTTTGTTCATTAGGTTCATTGCACGACAGAAACTTTAGTCTCGTTGCTGGCTGGTTTAATTCATCACGTCCTTACCTTCTCACCATTTTCATGTTTGTTCTTCACATCAAGTAATCCACTTACGTTAGCCAAGGACACTGCAGAATTGGCTACCTACTTGGAAAGCCTGTTTCATTTGAAGCGGTTACTTCTCGGCCCAAAAGAACGGTCGGTGACAAATAAGGCCGTGCGTGCCCTGCTTTGGGAAACTCGGCTTAGATATCTTTAGAGGTCAGCGACTGAGCTAATCAACTTCTCCAGCGGGAGAGTCCCCGATGTTGTGTTGGAAGGGAAGATTGACCGTAGTTATTAGGTAGCTCCTACCCACCCAGAATCCTCCATCCAGTCTACACCCTTTGCTCACCAGCTGCAGCCCTTTGGCAACTGGTCTCCCTTTACGCCTCGCCCTCCCTCTCTTTGCTATCGTCTCTCAGGTTGCCCAAACCCACGAGCTCCAATGCATCAGGTGAAAACGGACGGAAAGGCTGAAGCAGCTCCTTTGATTCTAAATTGATTACTTTGAACCGATCTTGGGAGAGAAAAAAATTGTCCTCGTTAGGTCTTGATGGGCCTGAAGTGGGCTCTGCCACACTCGTATCAAGGAAAGCAAAAACTATCAATTCGGAAACTCTAAAATCAATCCAGTACCACCGCGGACCAGTGGTATGGCACGGTTACGGTGCCTTAACATGGATGCTGGTAATCAGTTAGGTGATGATGATGATAGATGAAACGTTCACGCGCATATTTTATTGCCGTAGCTATACGTAGCTGACCTTATCGAACCGTCCAGGCCCCGTGAAAATCCAGAACTACTTGACAACTTTCACTTGCAAGTAAGGCGAAAATTCTTACCATGTTTCCCCTTTAGCCATGTCTCATCAATGTAAAAATTAGGCGCAAAATGAAGAAAAATTTGTTGCAACCTATAAATTGGATGCAGTAACGTAGGACCTACGTATTTCATGAACGGAATTGGTAGGTCCATATTATATCACAAATAATTTCTCCTTAAATTAGCCCGAGTCTCCCGAAATCTCGAGTTCCGAGTTTTAGCATTTCTTGAGAAGGGGGGGGATAAATAAAACAAAAAAACAAAAAAGCAGATCGTGAAAAACCAAACATTAACGGAAATAAATTCTGCATAAGTTCTGCATTCAATTAAACGGAAAACCAGATTCAGCACACAAGATTTCTTGTTTCAATTTTTAATGAACACTACGTTTAACTAAAACGAGCTGAGGAAGGAACTAGGTAATAATTTTTTCTCAGAAAAACGAAAAATTCCTACGGTTTTAACAGTCTAGGATTTCTATTTCTGAAACGGTTCTATATCAGCGTCCATATAGGTAAACATCAGATTAAGTAACTATGTTAATTTGTCTAAAAAGTTTGGAATTCCGATATAAATTTTTTCAATGTACTTCCTTCCTACATTCTAATTTAACTTAAAAGATTTTAATTTAATTTAAGAATTTAGTGCCTCCTGGGCCAAATATTCTCAAAGCAGTACGCCAAAAATGAAATAAATGGAAAAACGAGGACAGTGAGCCAATAAGCAGGTAAGGGCCATTAGCAAAATATTTCCGATTTAAAGGACTTCAAATTTTACATGGATGATCTGAGACGCTGTAAATTTATCTCTGTTACGCCATGAAGTAAGATGTTTATATACATCAACATTTCTCTCAATGAAATAGAATTCAGGTACATCAAACATGCAGAGAAGGCTCAGACAGGCTGCATTTGAAAGCAAACTTGACACATCCGTTACTCTCAATCTCAAGGTACGCTGGATGAAATAAATTCCTGTTTTGAAAACATCCCGTACAAGCCCGCTAGAGAGAATATTTCACGTCAACTCTCGTTTTATCCTTTTATCCATCTTTACTCATCAGAGGCAGCTAGGAAGAACGAAGAAACAAAGAAAACCATAGGAAAAAGTCCCGTCAACCAACCTCCAAGGCACTTTAATTATCTACCGCGAACCGAGTTGGAAGAAATTTGGTATGCAGGACCCGCCAGGGATGACCCCGATCGATCAGGAGCAAGAAGTTCAAAATAAAGGTTCAACTTCACACTGAAGTCGAGTGAGAGTTGGGAAGTTACTAAGGTCGTAATGGGGTTTCCAAGAGTCTCCACGATTTCAATATTCATTAACCCTTGGAAAATATTATCAAGGTCGTTGGAGGATTTTAGATTAGGAAGCATTTCGCGACCACGTTACTGCTCTTTGAAAGGAAGGTTCCTGCAGGATCACGAATTCAGACAGGTTTCACAGAATATTTTGAATAACTTCGCAACAGTTTTTTGGAGATGATCGGCAAATTACACTCCTGGTTTGGGTAATGACATTGACTCTCTCTCTCAAAAAAAAAAAAATACAAATACTGCTTAAAATTAATCTAACTAATAAGTACTAGAGGGGATATCGAGTTCAAATTCATACTGAACACCAAAAATAACAAAATGCTTCACTGTTAGACAAAATTTTCAACGTTGATGACAATCTGGGTATTAGGAATTTTTGGAACAACCTGTACTCCTGTATAGGCAGCCATATAAAATTTATAGTATTAAAGCGCACATTACATAGGTACCTATTTAATAGACATCTCCACAGATCATTTCATGATTATCTCATATCACCAGTTTATCACGGAAACCCGAAATTCGTAAATCCTGCTATCACAGTATAATCTCCTACATTTTTCATGAAGACCTCAACATGAATATGATACACCATCTTCGTACGCACTTATGCCACAACTAAACCACAACGAAACTTCTGCTTCTTCAGTACAACATAACTACGCAAAGCACTTAATGCACTTTATGAACGTACAAATTGCAGTTTCGCGCTACTCAACAAAATCCTCGCAAACAAGGTTTTATAAAGAGTTGTGGTTGTTCCACCGCCCTGCTGAAAATGACAGCCTGTTCTAAATAAAACGGAGATACTGAAAGGTTGTCTATTTCCACTAATACACCAAAAATACAATGTTATAACGGTTTCGGCGATCAAACCATCGTCAGTTCTCACCTGAGCGTAAAAGTTCGCGAGGCAGCTGACAAGACATGATTTTTTGTCCCCGAGGCACATGACACTGGGAGTAGGGAATATAAAATGGGCAGTGGACCTGTGGAGTACGGAACACATGCCCAAACAGTACGGAGAACTTTTAGCACTTTTTTAGAACTTTTTACAACCAACTAACATTAATTTCATATTTCACATCATAATGCTTATTTTCGTATCCACAACGGAGAAAAGAACACTCCCCATCAAATAAAAAACCTGGAGACATCATCATAGGAAGTGTGAAATTTTTCTACCTTTGCCAAGAATATAATAGGTACCTAAGTCTAGGATATGAGTATATTTTGATTTTTTTTTTTAAATATGCTGACTTTTAGTTTTGACCGCGTGAACTATGGCGTTGTAGGTACAGCTTTATGCACGTAGCAAAAGACCCTAGAAGAACAAAAATCAGCAACCGGGACACGCTCAAAAAATGTTCGATCCGAGTTACCATTCTACATTCCGCAGAAAGGAAGGATGTTTTTCACGTCTGAGATGCGAGCGAAGTGTGAATCCAACCACTTGTGTGTGCAAATGGGTGATTTAAATCCCCCATTATAATATACATATAATTCTATAATAATTATTGGGGTTCCATCATTTCGAGATGTGAGCGTTAGCAAGCATCCGGATTACTCATCGACGCAGACGGCTGCTTCATTATCTGGTTTAAACTATTTCTCGCTCAACTAACAGCCAAAAACTTCGCCTCTTCCATAATTCACTGAACGGTCCCACGCGAACGTGCTGTCTGAAGTGTCAATGTGACTGTGTCATAAAACGTGAACTTTCTACGAGCGAGATGAGATCGGTCGAAATTGGGACTGTCAAACCACCTGGGTTTTCAGGTTTAAAACGTTTAGGCTTCAGATATTCGAAATACTCTTTCGAAATACTACAACTCACCAAAACGGCGCCAAGAGCCAAAACTCAATATTCCCAACAAAGTTTGTGCTGTATTTAACTTTGAACCACCAGACCTCAACGTAAGAACAACTAGTCACGGCTGGTTTAATTTAATAGAAGTTTCGAGGATTCTTCAGTCCCCATTTACTCTTTACAGTAAAAGTGAATTAAGACCGGGAGTAATTGGTGTTTTCAGAAGACGATCGTTATTCCCATTCAAAAGCCAAACCTTTAATGACTGTGGTCTGAATCAATGGCCCATTGGCTCGGTTCGTTTCTACTGAATAAATTCAGTGGTTTCCCTATTAAGAAGTTTAAATTGTTGGTTTTGATGAGCAAAATAGTTTTTGAAGGATCGCCAAGTAAAGCATGGGGAATGATCGACGAAATTAACGCTGAGGGATTTTTTTAAAAAGGAAGTGTAGGTAGTTTTAAATATCTTAGGAGAACTCAATTTCCATATATTGATTTTGGACATGTATTGTTGAGTGAAGCTTCTATGCTTTACAGGGGACTTCAAGATTTTGTTCGTTTTATAATTTCCCCAACGTTTGGATTTTCATCGTCAGAATTTTGAAAACACAATTTTTAGACTCAATTGTTCGACAGCAACATATTTAAATAAATGATGTTGTTCGACTGCAATATATTTAAATAAATGATCTCAATGCAATATATTTAAATAAATTATTCTCAATTGTTCGACTGCAATATATTTAAATAAATGATGTGCGACCACCTTAATACCAATCCGCCTACCCTGAACAATGCTTTTTGATTTACTTTACGGTGCAAGCATCCAGATTACTCATCCAAGCGTAAGGATGATTAACACAACCACAAATTAAACACATTTTGAACTTGCCAACATTACCGCCAAGAACTTTTCCTTCCTCCATCCACCAAATGCTAAGATGAAGCGCTAGAAACTCGGCTGCAATCCTCCCACTAGAAGCTCCATCAGATTTGGATGTAGGGTGCTGGAGAGGAGTGGGGTTCAAAAACACTTTACTATTCAATACACTTCCTCTCTGTGATTTAGGTCTTCCTATAAAAACCAAAAACACCTCCCTCCTGGTGTCCCTATAACCGTCCGCCAATCAAACGGCCAAGAAATCAAAAAACCTTTTATTGAACTACGGGAAAACAAAGGCCGTGATAATTACGGCGCCAGGTTAGGCAACAACGAACGACAGCTCGGTCTTGAACGAGAGTTGGCTTGTGCACCGGGCCGAGCGGCACGTGTTGGAATGTATTAAATTCATATTGTTTATGTTACATTATATTATATTATGCTATATTACATAAAATTTCTGTAACATGCAAACAATAGACGATATTTAAAAAAAATTACAAAAAAACAGCTCTATAAAAAGCTTTATAAAACTAAAAAGTAAAGATTAATTTTTTATACTGAACAAACGTATAATTCACTAAAAGCTAATAAACAAAATTGTTTAAATCGGCGCCAAATGCCAACTAAAATTTAATCAACGGATAAAATATGAAGGCTGTGTGTGGGGTTTTTAGTTAAAATTTGGCGCCGACTTCATTCTTCTTTATTTTTAATTTTATACAGTTTTTTTTTAAGTCGGTTTTGTTTTTGTTAATTTTTATTTTATTTTTATTTTTAGTGCGATATTTTTAATAATATATCTCATGCTATCAAGTAATGATGCCATCATTCCACAGTCTTTGGCAGACTATTTTCTGTCATCACATCGTGCAATGTCTGTCAAAGCACTAGAACTCGAAGAGTATAACTGGCCTAGCACAGGCCCACTACTACTTCTTTTTTTTACTTAGAAAACTGGTATGGTCCTCTTTCATTTGAGAAAGGAAAACATTCATCGAAATCGGTCCAGTAGTTTCCAAATAATCGCTGGACTAAATTTTTTTAAAGTGAATAAAATAAAAAAGAAAGAAAGAAAAAGTAAAAAACTAGAAAAAAATCAGTCATGCAGCATGACTTAATGAGCGAATTTTCAAAGAAATATTCGAATTAATGGCTATGGTTTTGAATAAAGGAAAACTTCGGTCTAAAATTTGGTTTTCTATGTATATTCTCTTCGTATTTATTTTAATTTGTACGTTTTGTCCATCCTGATTCTACCGTTTGTTTATTACGTAATTGTACTAAGTGCTTATTTATTTGATCGCTGTGGGTAAATTCAAGGAGTTGTACTAATCGTTTGCCTCCCCCTTTTTTGCTTCGAACTCTCGTCTTCAATTAATACTTCTCACATTTTTCAATCTGACCACTCTAAGGGGGTGGGGGTAAGAGTTTAAAGATTATCCTAGTTTTGGGTAATTTTTGCGCACTTTAAATGCTCTAATTTAAGAACGGATTTAGATATCTAAAATCCGATTTCACTATCGTGTTCAGCGTGCAAAAACCTTTAAAATGAGGGGTCACTTGTTAGAAAATAACATTTTGGGGATTTTTGGGTAATTTTTGCGCACTTTAAATGCTCTAATTTGAGAACGGATCAAGATATCTAAAATCCGATTCCACCATCGTGTTCAGCGTGCAAAAACCTTTAAAATGAGGGGTCACTTGTTGGAAAATAACATTTTGGGGATTTTTGGGTAATTTTTGCGCACTTTAAATGCTCTAATTTGAGAACGGATCAAGATATCTAAAATCCGATTCCACCATCGTGTTCAGCGTGCAAAAACCTTTAAAATGAGGGGTCACTTGTTAGAAAATAACATTTTGGGGATTTTTAGGTAATTTTTGCGCACTTTAAATGCTCTAATTTGAGAACGGATCAAGATATCTAAAATCCGATTCCACCATCGTGTTCAGCGTGCAAAAACCTTTAAAATGAGGGGTCACTTGTTGGAAAATAACATTTTGGGGATTTTTGGGTAATTTTTGCGCACTTTAAATGCGCCAAAACCCTCCTTAGAGTAGGCCAATTTCGCCCATCTTCGAACTTAGCCTTTCGATTGCCAAGATAGATTTTTTGTGCAAATTTGAGCTGTTTATCTCAATTCTATCGAGAGTTATCGTCTGGAGTGACACATATATAAATAAATATATATATATATATACATATAAAAAAGTGTTAAATTTCAGGAATCGTTTTAGAATGGTCTGAAACGGATTTCTATGAAGAAAATTTCCAAAAATTTATATTATTTAAATTTCGAAGCCATTGCAATAGCTTCATTTTCTTTGAAAATTCGCTAAAAGAACACAGAAACAGGTTAAATTGAGAACCAACTCCTTTTTTCTTCAAGTCAGTTAAAAATATAGAAAGAGAGACAACATTCATCGAAATCGGTCCAGTAGTTTCCAAATAATTGCTGGACTAAATTATAAAAAAATGTATAAAATAAAAAAGAAAGAAAGAAAAAGTAAAAAAAAAAGAACACAGAAACAGGTTAAATTGAGAACCAACTCCTTTTTTCTTCAAGTCAGTTAAAAATATAGAAAATTTTCAATTCATCAGTTCTTCGATCAATTAGATGCATTCCCTAATCGTTGTGTACCTGTTACCGCACCATTCCCACCAACGGTCGGGCAAATATTATGAACTACCTATTTTAAACTGTATTCTACTAGTTCCTAGCGTGGGTTTTGAAACCGTGGAAGCCCATTTCGAAATAAAAAGTTCTATTCATGAAGCATGGCTATTAAGAGCGAACTTTCAAAGAAATATTCGTGCAATTGTGTAAAAAGCTATATAGCGAAAAACCATACCACTTTACGCATAATTATATAATTTTTTCGTGATTGTAGTCATGTTTTCAGATTTCTGACCCTTATAAAGTCAAACCCGACCCACTATTTTTTTGAGAAAAATATTATCACCGAAACAGTCCCTCTTTATGTCGTGAATCAACGCCCCACATCGTCAGGTGATTTAATATTGACTTTAGCCCTTAATCCTAATTTCTAACCCCCAAAATTCAAATATGACCCCTACTCTGTATGAAAAACAACTGAAATGGTATTTTTCTGTCTTTACTCGCCCTTACTTACCGCTCTCACTTATTTTTGTCAATTGTTCGCGGTTCTAGCCGTTTTTACCGAATTTGACCCCTAAAAACCCAAATTAAAATTTTGGAAAATTGCTCATCTTCGAATTCATCCTTTTGGCGAAATGAGGCCTACAAAAATGTCAAAAATTCATGTTCTGAAAATTGTGTACCCATTACAGTACATTCATTTTCTTTGAAAATTCGCTAAAAACGGATTTATTGAAAGGTTGCTTATTTCCACTAACACACAAAAAGTAGGCTGTTATACCTCTTTCGGTGATCAAACCATCGTCCGTAACGAACAATAACTTCAAGTAGGTAAGTAATAATAGGACCATACAAGTAAGTACCCACGTTTAATTCATAGGTATAGAAACGCCTATATTGATCTGTTATACAGGGTAGACATATTTACGTACCCCTCCCCTCCTCACCAATAACCTCCTTCCCGACCAATTTTAAAACAATGAACCTTTGGAATCGCGAATGGAAACAAAATTTGTACTCCAGCCACCCTATCAAAATTTGATGGTTTCCAGTAGGTAGTAGAATCCGAAAATGGAATAGATAAGCTCGGGTTCACTGTCACTCATCTCTAGGGGGTGAAAAATAGGGGTTGAAATTTCCAGAACGCCGTAGCTTGAAAACTCGGAAGTGTAAGCCGAATGTTCGTCGACCCCTCATTGATTTACACGGATCATGCGGTGTCCTTTTGCACTCATTTCAAATTGTAATTGTAGTAATAGGTATGTGATTTGTCGTGTAACTCAAATTAACTGGAGGTCAATGATTTGATTGAGGGATGAGATCCATTAGCATTTAGATCTGGTTTCATTGTTCATGAGGCCCCGCTTATTAACCACTGAAGATCCTTCATAAACACACCAGTGCCGAGGGGTAAATTTTAGGATTCATGAATAAAATAGTTAATTAATCACGAGGAACACCACAGGGCTGGTAGACTCTTTTCTCGAGATAAAATGTAGGGTACTCATAATATTATTTCAGCATCTAATTTATCAAACATAATCGTTATATCCCATACGACCTTACTCATTTTGTACAACGTACATACTTAAGTTCCATTTGTCGAGCTTTTCTTGACCTCGTTTTCCCCTCCTATCCTTTAGTGTGAATGAATGACGAGATCTATCTTAATAAGTACAAACCAGTTCATTTTACATTCAATGTCCGTTTTTGCTACTTCCTTCAGGGCAAGAAATTTAGAAGTCCTAAAAAACTGAAAAACGCTGCAAATTATTACACAAAGGTTTATTATTTACCTGTATAGATGTCCCTCCTGCGTAGATCACTGTTTACTGTGGTCAATACCCTCGAGCTCCCCCCAGGAAAGCCCTAAATCGAGTACTGGAATGGAACTGGATTTCATACAAATGCGCGGGAATCAATAATTCAATCATTAAAAATAGTTGTACTTATTCGCGAAGCGTAAGGCAAATAATAAACCGTTGTGTAATAATTTACCTCTATAGGTGCCCCTTCTCCGTAGATAGACCACTGTGAAATAACTTACCGTTCTGTAATAATTTATGGAATTTAGGGTTGTTTAATAATTTACCCAGTAATAGTTCAACATTTGTTCAAGTTGCAAAAGTAGCTATCAACAAAATCCAAAAGATCCATCATTTTTCAAATGGAATAATATCACAGAACAACCAACTCGACTTCAGCCATCCCTGATTAAAAGCAGGTGCTCCCTAGCAATGATATCCGGGCCAAATTTATACCGTTTGATTTACGATCATGTTGACGAAGCTTTTCGATGCAAACGAACGGCTGGTCGAAGAATGCTCCGGGTCGTCTCAAAAAATTCTCTAGTTCAAGATCAATTTAAAAACGTAAAAAACCATACTCTTCTATTGAAAGTTTTCGAGCTACGGCGTTCTGAAAATGTTAACCCCTATTTTGAACCCCTTAGAGAGAACTGAAAGTAACGCCGAGCTTCCAGCACCAACTAGACCCCAAACGGGATATACAAACCAAATTTCATTAATTTTAGTTCATGGTAACTAAGAAAAATACTAAGTATGGCGTACGGCGGATGGACAGAAATTTTTTTATTGCATTTTCGGATTCTACATACCTTTAAACGGAAACCATCAAATTTTTAGGGGGGGGTTAAATTTTTTTTTTTTCATGCCGAAGGTTCATTATTAAAAATAATAAACCAAAATTGAAGCAAAACAAGGTATACAACAGTTGTTGCCAAAGTACACTCATTTCAACTTAGTATTTATTCGATAGATGATTTTAATTTTACCGTCGAGCAGCTCACAATGGCAACTGTTTTTCTATTTACTTGTTCTAGTTCTATCCTTTTGTTTCAGGGAGTTCCGTTTACTTTATTGTTGCTGTTCTTTTGGTTTATTATTTTCAATAATGAACCATTGGAATCGAGCATGAAAAAAAAAATTCTTAACCCCCTCAAAATTTGATGGTTTACGTTTCAAGGTATGTAGAATCCAAAACTGCAATAAAAATAATTCTGTCTGTCCGCCGTACGCCGTACGCCGTACGGGCCACTTTTCTTAGTTACCATGAAAAAAAAATTGATGAAATTCGGGTTATAGGTTCCGTTCGGCGTCTAGTTGTTCCTCGAAGCTCGACGTTACTGTGAGTCATCTCTAAGGGGTTCAAAATAGGGGTTGAAATTTTCAAAACGTCTATACCATTTTTTTACGTGAATATTTTTACGGTTTTAAATAGTTCTTGAACTTGCAAGTTTTTTAAGACCATCCGGAGCATCGTACGTCCAGCCGTTCGTTCACAGTAAGGCCCCGAAGTTTGCACCGACAGGCATTTTCGACTCCAGTGTGAATGAAATTGTATACAATTCAAACCAAATCTCGTAACCAGAGACGCGCCCACAATAGGAAATTTGGCGGAGATAGAATCATTGCTAGGGATCCACCTGATTATATTGGCGGAGTATGAAGTCGAGTTGGTTGTTCTGTGATATTATTTAATTTGAAAAATGATGGCTCTTTTGGAGTTTGTTGGTAGGTTGTGAAACTTGAACAAACGTTGAAGTATTATTGATGGGTAAATTATTACTACGGTAAATCATTACTCAACGGTAAATTATTACACAACGGTTCATTATACCATCTACGTAGAAGTTGGTAGGTAGGTACTACTCCTCATCAACAATTTCTTTTCAGAACTTCATTATGTGTGTTTCTTTTTGTTAGGTACTGTTTGTCATCGGCAGAATTATTTTAGCAACATTTAACTCGTGATTTAGGTAGGTACCTAGTAACGAGTACGGGGTTAGGTACTAACCTACGGAGGGTCTGCGATCTACATAATATGTATAGAATAGTACATATTATATTATATAGAAGGGTTATCTATACGGAGACCTGTGATCTGTAACAGACGGGTATTCTATACAAAATAATAAACCGTTGTGCAGGGATTTGCAGCGTTTTTTCTCTATTTATTTGCGATTAAACAAATTTCAGATTTCAGATTTTAAATGTCACATTTTTTCCAGTGGGTTAGTAAATAGTGAGGCATCAACTGTTTTTAACGAATGTTCAAAGAATTTTCAGTATAACTTTGGAATCGACGTTTGAAAGGAATACGAATCTCGTTTCACATGTAAGTTTAATTAATTTTTAATTTTTTCATGACTATTATTATTTCATTTAGTACAGTCAACCAAACACCACGTTACTAGATATTTCTTCGCATTATTTAGTTTTCTTATATCATTATCTTCTAAACAGTACCAATCATTTATCCATTTAAATAATATTAATAGTTACGTTGTAGGTTCCTTCTAGATCCAAAAATGAGGGGGAAATTGATTTTTCTCTAAAAGATGTCCAATTTAAAATTATATTTTATACTTTTTTTGCTATATTTTAACTGATTGTTACACCAGCTTTACTCATAAGAAATTAAAGTATTTCTCATTCTTACAACCCTATCACGAATAACTAACTATGCAGGTTATCCTGATTGCTTCGTATATTTTTATGAAACAACTTGACTGACTTCGAAATTAGAGGTCAGTGGGTATGCACATTTTATTCAATTTCAAACGGTAGGATTTACTAACACAGAACTCGAAATGTATATTTAATATAACCAATCAACGTTCTGTCTCACTGATCGATTCCGATCACTGTTCTGGGCCCCTAATACCACGAGAAATCCTAAAGCAACCTAAATTACATTATAATTATACAATTAAGATACCTACTACTAACTTGGAAGAATGAATGAATAATATTGAATAATTTTACTTCCATTAGTTTCAAAAAGCAGGTTTTATGTATGGTTCAATGCGCCTGCCCGTGAATTGATTTTGCTCTCAGTTTTGAGACCGCTCCAGTGGAAAACCCAGGGGCTCGAACGTTTTCGGTTCCTTACGGCAGTCCATCCAGTACTATATATCTATGTAGTATATATATATATCTATGGATCTTTGTATCTCTCGAAGATAAAGAGATAAGGAACCGCTTAGCTCCGCTTGACCACCCTGGCCCCCACCGTTTACTTTATCAACGCATGCAATATTCAAAGAAAAGTGAACAGAAACGTTGATAGTGGTTTTGAACAAACTGCGATCACGTCCCTCCAACCAGTTTGGTGAGATTCCTATTTGCCAAAGAACGCTTTGTGTAAACACTTGTTTTTAACCCCTTAAGACAACAGGTGTGCGTCAGTGTGTGTCAGGGCCGTCACAAAAAAACACTACAAGTTCTTCCATAGTGGATTGTTACCGCCCATTTTGCCTAAATCTCTCTTCCGTGAGCAGTAACCTAAAAACGCATATCAATGCACGAAAGAACGATGCGAAAATATCACGGTTAAGTGCGGGTTGGTACATAGGATTTGGGGATCAATAAACTCGCAATACAGTGGTAAGGAAAGGAGATTATACATAACCTATATGTTTTCTCCGATAAAGAAGGCAACTCACCTCTCAGATTAAGCAAGTAGTAAATTTTGCGTATTCTGCTCTAAAAGTGCTCTCTTTTGATGAGCAAATCCACCAATTATTCAATTACGAAAGAACCAACTCTCTCCACAAAAAAAAAACCTCAGACCGCCTGAATTAAACCGATTAAAGTTGAATGTATTTTCGTATCTCAGACCGCTAATCTGGAAAGCTAATTTTTTATGAACACTACTTTGGTATGCTCTCATTCGAAATTGGTTGAGTAGAATAAACTGCTTAGGAGAGCTGTTTATTATTAAAATATCATAACGAGGAACTTTAACGTTAAATGTTCTTCGAGTAATGTTCACAAGAAGGAAGTGAGACAATAATATCTAACTGAATCGGCTGTTGGTATTTCGATTATAGAACAGTTTGATACTGGCGAGGAAGATGCATTTTGGTTTATTATTTTCAATAATGCACCTCTGGAATCGAGCATGGAAATTTTTACCCCCCCCCCCCCCCCTCAAAATTTGATGGTTTCCGTTTCAAGGTATGTAGAATCCGAAAATGCAATTAAAAAAATTCTGCCCGTCCGCCGTACGCCGTATTGAGCACTTTTCTTAGTTACCATGAGCAAAAATTGACGAAATTCGGTTTATAGGTCCTCGAAGCTCGGAGTTACTGTCAGTCATCTCTAATGGGTTCAAAATAAGGGTTGAAATTTTCAGAACGTCTATACCTTTTTTTTACGTGAATCTTTTTACGGTTTTAAATAGTCTTGAACTTACGGGTTTTTTGAGGCCACCAGGAGCAATGTACGTCCCGCCGTTCCTTCACAGTAAGGCCTCCAAGTTTGCACCAACTGGCTTGATCAACAGGAGGGTGAATCAAATTGTATACATTTAGCCCAAATATCATCACTAGGGAGCATCTGATTGTAATCACGGATGGCTGTGTGAAGTCGAGTTGATTGCTCCGCGATATTATTCCGTTTGAAAAATGAAGGCTGTTTTGGATTTTGTTGATAGGTACTTTTGCAACTTTGACAAACGGTGAAGTATTATTGATGGGAAAATTATTACACAACGGTAAATTATTACGCACCGGTAAATTATTACACAACGGTTCATTATAGTATCTATACGTAGAAGGGGCATCTATGCAGGTAAATTATTACACAACGGGTTCTAATTTGCCTTATGCTTCATGAATAACTACCAACAGTTAATGATTGAATTATTGAATCCCGCGAATTTGTAGGAAACTTTAATTCCGGGGCCGGGTCCAGTACTCGATTTAGGGGTTTCCTGGGAAGGAGCACGAGGGTAGGTATGGACCACAGAAAACAGTGATCTACGCAGAAGGGGCATCTATATAGGTAAATAATAAACCGTTGTGTAATAATTTGCAGCGTTTAACTGTTTGGCAATGAACCAAAAACCATACGTTTACTATGTTTGATTGCTGTTTATTACAAAATAAGTAGAAGTGAAAAAAAAGTAGCGAAAAC
The DNA here is from genome assembly GCA_954871275.1 of Leptopterna dolabrata. Lineage (NCBI taxonomy): Eukaryota > Metazoa > Arthropoda > Insecta > Hemiptera > Miridae > Leptopterna > Leptopterna dolabrata. Next base: position 42,747,242 of record OX940982.1, on the reverse strand, counting down.
CGCTTTTTTATGTTTTTAGATGTTATCGACATAACAAAAATTAATACTATCCTGTGCAACGCTACTATCTAGCAGTACTCTCCAGCTGGTACAAAGGATATTTATGCTGCTGAGAGACATAGTTGTATATAAGCCAGGCTGAATAGTAAGACGTTAATTTTTAATGTCTTGAAACCAGTTCATATGCACTGACCGCCATTTTGGAGTTAAGCCATGAAATGACATCGCAGTTTTTCTAGCTGAGACCAATCAACTCGAATTCGTTATTTGAAATAGTTGATAAAATGAAGGTCGCGTGTTAATCGCGTTTTATCGCGTGAGCTTTCATTTTGCGTGTGGTGTGAGTTTCAAAAGAATGGAATATGGAAAACAACTTTTCCCCGCACTACAGTTAAGTAGGATTCAATTTGGAAATCACTTTTCATGGTAATCGATAAAATGATGAAGAGTAAAGTGTCGTTACTCGTAATCCTGTCGGTTGAGTAGGACCTAATACTCTTAATAGTCGAAATCATTCGAATGGCATAATTACAATGTGCCACCTAGTAGTAGTACAGGACGAGTCAACATATTTACAAATCAAATGGATAACAGTATTTAAGGTATTTTATGGTACTCCACAGCTACCCAAATGATTCCATACCACCCCAAATTCAAGTAGTCATTGGGTCGAATTATGTACTAATTCAAGTGATTATTCTTAAATTTATGCATTACGGTTAAGATATACTTTAAAGATAATTACGCTGCAACCCAACCTGTTTTGTTTTTAGTTATATTTCATTATTTTCATTTTAATTTCATGTTACCTATCAATAAATCTGAAAGGACCACAGGAATGTACTTATTCTTAGATTACCTTCATGTCTAATAACAACAATCAGAATACTAATACATTTTATTTGGAGTTACATAGGTATTTATTCATCGAATTATTCTAAAATTCTTGATATTCCTTGTAATTACGTCGTCTGTTGGGACAGTATGCTTAAACACTCCTTCGATTTTTGGATTTGATTTTTCCGAAATATCAACTATTGAACTTACCTCTCCTCTCACCCACTCCCAAAAACTATTGACCCAAAGCTATATTATACTATTGCTAATAACATACTTTGTTACCCACCTATAGTCAAGTTCATCTGAAACTGGTTTTATTTCTTTTGGATAACTTAAAAATACGTTTGGACATGACCGTAAAACATCAAATATCGGGAAGATTTTCTTGTGCATATGCAAAGTGTAATGGAAGCAATAAACGAAAGCAAAACATGTCATGCAATGACAGTGCGAGCAAACGTTGTGGGAACTTTTCCCAATCGATTTTGCTGTTGATTTTTTTTTTTCTGCTTGAAAGCTGAAAAATGGTAATAAAAATGTTGACTTCAATTGTACGGGTTTTCAAAATTCTTGAGGCAATAAATGTTGAAAACAAAAGAAAGTGAATGAAATTACCTAATTTATTTAACCGTTCTGTGCGTCCTTTTGTTGCTATTCGTCTCAATTCTCGTTTTCATTGTTCAATATTTATCTAAATACAGAGTATTTAAAGAAATTTCCGAAAGTTCGAATAGATCACCAGTAAATAGGTTATTTCTGTAAGTACCCTCGTGTACAGGGGTGTGTACAAGGGTTTCCATGGGTGATTTGTGTCGGGTGAATGGATGGTCTGCATATCTTCCCCGTTACGTAGGAATTTTCTGTATTAATTGTATTGTATTCTTATTAGCTAAACAACAGGTGCTTATGAGGCTAAAAAATACTTGGTGCAAGGTGTTCCATGGTGGTATTTTTCAATCTTTTTTCGTTCAATTATCAACTCACCAAACGTCAGTCGAGAAAACATGATGAGACGGATAAGGGAGTCGCCGACCGGGCGCCGGTAAAATTTTCGCCGACGTATTTGTTGGTTATTGGATTTTTTTTTCGAAATATGTATAAACTGGAATAAATTACTGGTTCAAAAAAATTAATTAAATATGAATAGCAAGCTGATAATGACGTCAGTCGTTCCGTTCACACTCTGGGCCTGCCAAGCTCTGACGACCGAGTCCGTCGGGACCTCTGGGCTCAGTGGCTGACGGGAAGCCGAGCGTCTGTCGCCCCCCAGTCATCCCTTACCGCCCCCCTCGATCGCCCCTTACCACCCCTCGATCACCCCTTACCGCCCCCCAGTAACTCCAGCAGCGCATGCCAGTCCCCCCCCTCCCATCCAGCAAGTACTCACAGTTCGAAACTGTGATTTTGGAATTATCAGGAAATTCCATTTTTTATTAATTTCAGTAGTTTTTCTGAGCTTCCTCTTCATCATGACTCGTGCTCCTGTAGGAAAGAAAGGACTGCAATTGCCGAAATTTATTTTCGATGCGGTAACATGTTGCGAAGGTCTGTGCAGATCAATCACGAAGAGTTGCGCCTGATCGGCGGTTTCCTGATTTTGCGCAAGTATCTGCGAACTCCGAATTCGAGTGACGGGTCGTTTTTTCATGAAATTGTACGAAGAATCCGAACCTGGAACAAAAACGCTGCAAATCCCTGCACAACGGTTTATTATTTTGTACGGAATACCCTTCTGTTACAGATCACAGCTCTCTGTAAAGATAACCGTCTATATAATATAATATGTACTATTCTATATACATATTATGTAGATCGCAGACTCTCCGTAGGTTAGTACCCAACTCCGTACTCGTTACTAGGAACCTATTATCTAAATCAAGAGTTAAATGTTGCTAAAATAATTCTGTCGATGACAAACAGTAACTAAAATGGCAAAAAGAAACGCAAATAATGAAGTTCTGAGGGAAAATTGTTGATATGGAGTGAAATAGATGCCCCTTCTGCGTAGATCACTGTTTTCTGTGGTCAATACCTACCCTCGTGGTCAAGTATAATGAAACGTTGTGTATTAACTTGCCCATCAATAATACTTCAACGGTTGTTCAAGTTGCAAAAGTACCGATCAACAAAATCCAGCCCCTTCTTGGTGGATGAACCGTTGTGTAATAATTTATCGTTGTGTAATAATTTGTCCATCAATAATACTTCAACATTTTTGGTTTATTATTTTCAATAATGAACCATTGGAATCGAGCATGAAAAAAAAAAATTCTTACCCCCCCTCAAAATTTGATGGTTTACGTTTCAAGGCGGACAGACAGAAATATTTTTATTGCAGTTATGGATTCTACATACCTTGAAACGTAAACCATCAAATTTTGAGGGGGGTAAGAATTTTTTTTTTTCATGCTCGATTCCAATGGTTCATTATTGAAAATAATAAACCAATATTTCTGTCTGTACGCCGTACGGGCCACTTTTCTTAGTTACCATGAAAAAAAATTGATGAAATTCGGGTTATAGGTTCCGTTCGGCGTCTAGTTGGTCCTCGAAGCTCGACGTTAGTGTCAGTCATCTCTAAGGGGTTCAAAATAGGGGTTGAAATTTTCAAAACGCCTATACCATTTTTTTACGTGCATATTCTTACGGTTTTAAATAGTTCTTGAACTTGCGAGTTTTTTAAGACCATCCGGAGAGTCGTACGTCCAGCCGTTCGTTCACAGTAAGGCCCCGAAGTTTGCACCGACAGGCATTTTCGACTCCAGTGTGAATGAAATTGTATACAATTCAAACCAAATCTCGTAACCAGAGACGCGCCCACAATAGGAAATTTGGCGGAGATAGAATCATTGCTAGGGATCACCTGATTATATTGGCGGAGTATGAAGTCGAGTTGGTTGTTCTGTGATATTATTTCATTTGAAAAATGATGGCTCTTTTGGAGTTTGTTGGTAGGTAGTGAAACTTGAACAAACGTTGAAGTATTATTGATGGGTAAATTATTACTACGGTAAATCATTACTCAACGGTAAATTATAACACAACGGTTCATTATACCATCTACGTAGAAGGGGCTGGAGTTTGTTGGTAGGTACGTTTGCAACTTTTTTCACTCCTCATCAACAATTTCTTTTGAGAACTTCATTATGTGTGTTTCTTTTTGTTAGGTACTGTTTGTCATCGGCAGAATTATTTTAGCAACATTTAACTCGTGATTTAGGTAGGTACCTAGTAACGAGTACGGGGTTAGGTACTAACCTACGGAGGGTCTGCGATCTACATAATATGTATAGAATAGTACATATCATATTGTATATACGGGTTATCTATACATAGAGATGTGATCTGTAACAGAAGGGTATTCTATACAAAATAATAAACCGTTGTGCAGGGATTTGCAGCGTTTTTTCAAGTTCCAGAAGTACATACCAACAAAATCCAATAGTCCATCACTTACCAAATGAAAAAATAATATCGCACAACAACCAACTCGACTTCATACAGCCATCCTTGATTATAATCAGGTGCTCCCTTGTGACGATATCCGGGCCGGATTTATACCGTTTGATTCACGATCGTGTTGACGAAGCTTTTTGGTGCACACGAACGGCTGGACGTACAATGCTCCGGGTGGTCTCAAAAAATTGTTTAGCTCAAGACAAATTTAATAACGTAAAAAAAAACCATAACCTTCAATCGGAAGTTTTCGAGCTACGGCATTCTGAAAATTTCAACCCCTATTTTTAACCCCTAAGAGATGACTGACCGTAACGTCGAGCTTCGAGGACCAACTAGACCCCGAACGGAACCTATAACCCGAATTTCATCAAATTTTTTTTTTTTTTCATGGTAACTAAGAAAAGTGCATTTTCGTATTCTACATACCTACCTTGAAACGTAAACCATCAAATTTTGAGGGGGGGGGGGGGGGGGGTTAGAATTTTTTTTTTTCATGCTCGATTCCAAAGGTTCATTGTTGAAAATGATAAATCAAAACGAAACTGGTGTCGGAATTTTAACTTTTTCAACAGTTTCATGAAATTTTGATTTTTGATTTGAGATCTACGTAAAAAATCATGGGGAGTTACCATCCGAAAAAATTGAATTTTTCTATCTCGTTTTTTAAGGAAAAAATGGAGGGGGGAGGGGGAGAGGAGCCTCATGGGACACCCTGTACAATTGTCATTCCACATGATAAATCCCTAACTTCCATGCTAAAAAAATCGTTCTTGCGCAGAAAAATCCGTCTCTGCAAGAGTAATGATGAGTTCGATACCCAGCCCGATCGCACTGTGCGCGGGGGTCGGAATTTACAATTTTTGGTCCAAAAAATCAAGACAAAAAGGATTTCAGTAAAATAGGCTTGTGAGGTGTTTTCAATTATGTTTTTTGGGGTGCTGAATCGATTGCAACTGGTTCCAGTCCTGTTATACGCACCCAGAGTACCAAATTTACAAAACTGTGGTCCGAAATCCAAAAAAATGTCTTCGTTTGTTTATGTAGGCATGTGAGAGTCGTTTACCATTTTTTTTCGGTCGCTGAATGGATTGCGATTAGTTTCAGCATGTTCACAATGCATCGAGTGATCAAAATCACCATTTTTTCTGTTCAAAACAACCAAAAATGATGGTATGACATAACATTCCTGCGCGACGTGCCACTCTGGTCTCAACGGTGCCCAGTCAGGCCGTGATGAGTGCTCTGGCAGATTACCACTGATTTAAATTCTCAATTTACCTTACGATTTCTTTGAAAATTTGCTCCTTAAGCCATGCTGATGACGGGATTTTTCGAATGCTCCTGAAATGTCCATCATGCAACATGAACCACTACGCTAATTTTTGAAGTAATATACCCACGTACTTGAGCTGTCAAACATTTTCCATGATCCTGTTATTTATCAAACTTACACATTATTTTGTCCCGAACGTTTTTTTTATCCCTTCCACCCACCAAATTTCGTTCAAAGCGCACATATACGAGTATAATTATATTCATACAATAAGTACGTACATACATTGATGCATCCATGTAAAATGACGTTGGAATCAGGATGATCTGTAACGGATTAAGTTCCTAGAAACTGTTTAAGAATCAATGCAAATTCTTCCACAACGGTTTAGTATTTTGTATATTTTGTATTATGTATATTTTATAGTTTAATATTAATGATGTTTTTCATTAAAAATAAAAATTTCAAGTATGCCTTTTTGTTGCCATTATTTTACGGATTATTATTATGCCTACCAGTCAGTTGTGTACGCTACATCCTTGAAATACACATCACTGCTGTTCACTAGCTGTTTCGCTCTATAAAACTTGGTCTGAAATTTTACCAAGTTTCACGCTCGTGCTGATGGGGGTTTTTCGGTTCAAACGTCAATATGAGTTTAAGGAGCAGTTCAACAATTTTGTTTCCTATATTTTCTAAAACATCTGTCCCATCAGTAAACTTTCATCCCCCACCACTTATCATTGAACTGCAACAATTTGACTAATTTTTAGCGACTTGTTAAAGAAAGTGAAGCTATTGCAACGGGTCCAGTTTTTTGAAAATCTTTTACAGGCAAATCCGTTTAAGAGCATCCTGAATTCATCCCTAGATGTCAACAAAAGTGTATGTACCAGTGTATACTCGTATATATAGATATGTATTTAAATATACATTTATTTACGCGTCACTCCAGAAGATATCTGACGTTGGACAAGATAAATATTCCAAATTTCGCCAAAACGTTCATTCTGACAAAAGGATGAGTTCGAAGATGATCAAAAATTCTAAGGGGGTCAAATCTGAGTCTGTAGGGGTCAAAAATCTGTAAAAACGGCTAAATTCGCGAACAATCGATATAAAATAACTGAAAATGGTATGGAAGGGTAAAGACAGAAGGACCATTTCAGTTGTTTGTCATACAAAAAGGGATCAAATTGGAATTTTTTGGGAGTCATAAAGTGGTATTTAGGGCTAAAATCAATCTCAATTCACCTGTCGTTGTGTGGGATGGTGATTCACGAAAAAAAGAGGGACCATTTCGACGATAAAAATCTTTTTCTCAAAATGACTGAATCAAATTTGACTTTAAAATAAGGGTCGCAAATCGGCAAATATGGCCAAAATCACGAAAAAACTAAATAGTTTTACGAAAAGTGGTATGGTTTCTCGCTATAATGTTTTTACACAATAGCGCAAATATTCCTTTGAAAATTCGCTCGAATAGCCATGCTGCATGACGAACTTTTTTTTTCTTTTTCTCTAGGTTTTTGCTTTGAAATTTGAGACAAGAGATCCCCCCCCCCCCCCCCCCCCTCTTAATGGCCTAATAAAACGACTTGTTGAGCCGCCCAACAACCCAACTCAACAACAAGTGGTGAAGTCAGTTTAAACCATTAATAACGACGAGAGGAGGATCGAAGGGAGTAGCAGGCGGCAATCCTCAAGTTGACTCCTTAAAACACGAAAAGTCACCATTCCACTAAAAGCCTCCTCTTTTCATTCCCATCTCTTGAGCAGCTCTTTTAGGGAAAATCTAAATCTTTTTTTCATTTTTGCGGTAGTATGGAAATGTCCGAATTCCCACTGGAAGTCATGGTTGGGGAAGGGGGTCCCCGATTCACGGTTAATTGGGCTTCTATTCAGTGGATTATAATTTCGCAAATACCCGTTCATTTTCAGTCGCTCGCTCACTTTTCCTCCTGTTGTTCACGTTGTGCCGTAAACAAAAATCCCTGAAGAATTTCAATAATCATTTATATCCGTTCGTTAACGCTGATGAGAAAGATAGCTTCAGGTCGACGAAATACACATTGGAAGTTCTACTGTTTGGTCATTTGCATACCTATTCATTAGGAAGAAAGCTACAAAAGGGTACGGGACAACGAGCGTTCCACAAGGTCAACAACAAAAAACTGGATCATAGCAATTGCATATATCTCCTTCAAAAATTGTCTAAAATATGTTGTGACTTCTTTTTCAATTCGTCAAAACTGTAGGGATCATGAAAGGTTCAATTAAAAATATCAAAAATCGCTGTGATTCTGGTAAGCCCTCCCACCATCTCCCACCTTATCCTCTCGCCAAATAGCTGACGAATTAACAACCACGTACCGTGAAGCAGGAAAATATTAGTCTTTGCAAAATACAGGACAGAAGACCATCTAATATCTTTAGAACTTAGATGTATAATAACTTAGATAAATAGAAAACTTCGTAGTTTCTGGCCGAATAGTAGGAGTGTATTAATTAGGCAAATGGAAGTAAGTGAATCCGTTCCGGCGAAACATCTTGTTAAGCAATTCGGGAGCGTTAATAATGCGAAAAGGCGAGCGAGGTGAATTCTTAACTTCTAACTTGACTCTTCTAGGAAGGAAAAGACAATACAAGGCTACAGGCTTCACAAATACTCAAAGAAAACCTTTCCATTTCATTTCCCCGCAACAACATTAGAGAAATCGATACTTCTTATCAGCTACCTTCTACCGTATAAACCTTTGCATTCGCCGAACTAAGACGTCAGGAATATCAGTTCTTCTTTCCTAGGGTTATGGGGGAATTGACTGTGGATTTTGTCAGTAGCTTCCAGAGACCACGACAAAAAAAAACGCTGCAAAGTCCTTGTCACAAGGGTTTATTATTCTATTGGAGTTCTAGAGATTCTTGTTGGCTGTTAAATTTATTGTTTCTTTCATGTGGAATGATTGAAATAGCTATTTCTGATGATTTCCACCAATTTTGGCCCCCAAAACATGAAATAGGTACGCTTTTTTTTCCAGATCATCTTTGATCATTGGTAGTGCCATTTAATGGTCTTGATTCACCTGTTTACACTTTTTCTAGTGTTATTATACACAATGATGGTGATTTCAGACAGTTTTCCAGGTTTTTGACTCATAAAAAACCAATTTTGGGAGCTGAACCTTTGGTAAAACCTCAATTTCGGCGTCTTTGGTCAAAATCGACTTCATATTCGGTCTTCTGGTCCCCAAAAACATGGAAAAAGATACCTCAAAAGCTCATGTTACTAACATGTTGCTAAAACGCAAAAAGTACCTATTTTTACACACATTTTCACTCATAACACCCCTGGGTGTATTCCGATCGGGCTGAAAAGTTTCGGGACACAACTAGGGCCCAAATGGAGCATGTGTGCGAATGAACGAATTTTTTAGACCGAAAATGAAGCCGGTACACGTGATACGGCGTACGGCGGACGGACATTGCATTTTTGGAATCTACGCACCTTGAAACGGAAAAGAAAAAATTTTGAGGGGGTGTTATAAAAATTTTTTTGCTGAGCGAATACATAGGTGTATTATTCGCAGAATAATAAACCAAAAGATAGGAATGCAAAATTATTCTAGGAATAATACACTTCTAGATACAGTATTCTATTATAACACTGTTTGTTTGGTGCTTATGGAGGTCCTAGCAACAATGATCCAATCTAAGGAATGTATACAAATACTCTCTGCCACCATGCTTCGATCGCAATTCACTTCACTGACCAATTAAATTGATTCAGATCTGACAGGTAATACCTGGGATGGGCTCATTGGTTGTATTGGTGGCTCAGTAAAAACAAGGTCCAAGTCACAAAGGAAGCGTAGCGTGGTCCTTGGTTTGTAAAATATTTGGCAGAATCAATGAGACGAAGGATCAATGAATCGAAGATTTGAAGTATCGGTGTGCCGTAAACAGAAGAATCGATGAACTATGTATCAAAGAAACAAAGGATCAAAGAATGAAATATTCATGAGATCTAATGATCGAAGGGTTAGAGGAGTGAAAAATGGAATAACAAGAGATTCAATGAATTTCAATGAACCGTGAATCAAAGAATCGCATAATCAATGATAACAAAAACCATGAAATTAAGTACGCGCACTTGCTCAACTTGGCACTAATTATGATTCGTTGGAATTTACAATGATTTATCCGAGGGCAAACCGAACCATTCCGGCCATCTTCCCAAGCCAATAGTTTTCGTTTGTTCAACAGGACCGAGACTGAACTAAACTGCCATTAGTGGTGGGGAGTTGAAACTCATTTCAGAGGTATCTCATCCAATTTTGTCGCTCAACAATTTTCATCGTCGACTTCCGCCACTCAATTTTCACGATCAGAGCGAGAGACCTTCTCATGCTTCCGCTGCTTCTTCCTTGAAAGATGAAGTCAATTTCAGAGGAGTCCCGTGCCCCTCTATTTGCCTAAGTCAACGAGTCTGTTGTTTGAGTTGGGGGCCGTCGTCGAGCCGTTTTTAGAAAATGCCCATCGGCACAGAGCACCCCGTCAAGTTGCTGTGAATGACAACCGCACAGATAGAAGGGAAGTTGGCCAACAGCGGGGGCCCGCTGCGTCGTGCGAGTTGGGTTCACTTTTGTGCTTTGATTACGGGAGCTTCACGACACGTTGCTGAAACGGGTTGAGTTCGACCTCTAAAACTGGGGGGAAATATTTCGTCACGACTACGAGCCGCGGTTTCACACACAAATGGTGGTTTTTAAAAGTGGCATTGAATATTACTCTGAAGGTGCCTTTACCTAAAGAAAGAAAAAGCGAAGAAATATTTCATTTGCTTTTCATACAGAACAGAGGTCCATTTTTTTGGGGGTCAGAAACTGTTATTAAGGGCTAAAATCAATATTAATTTCTGTGGGGTGGTAATTCACGACTTAGGGAATATTTCGACTATAAAACAGTTCGTCAAATTTGACTTTATAAGGGTCAAAAATCGGTAATAATGGCTTGAATCACGAAAAAAATTATACGATTTTACGAAAAGTCCTACATTTTCTCACTATATCATCTTTTTACAAAATAGCACGAATATTTCTTCGAAAATTCGCTCTTATAGCCATACGGCATGACTGGAAATTATTCGTTTCAAAGTATTGTACTTTCATTGTGACAACTTCTCCGCTGAAAATGAGAATATTCTTCTTCAAAAAGCATCGGAAAATAAACAAAAACGCAGCATCTACGGATCTGAAGACATTTCCAGCAATGAGAACGGAACTGAGGTGGTCGCGCTGTGGTGTGTTTAATCGAATGGTCGCGCTAATAGGCGATCGACGAGCACGTGAATTTGGACAGGCATTTAGATCGTACGATCGACGCACTACGCGACCGATCATCGCTGACCGCCCGATCGCACGATGCTTGCCCAATTAGGACATAACAAACCGTTCACATGGACAACTGTAGTTACGGACGTAAAGCGCGTAATCGTCAAGATATAGCCTGAGCTCCAGCCTATTTCCAGAAAGGAAATGTAATGATTTGCGTGATAGAGACCAGAAAACTCAAGAATTGTACACAACAGTTTTACAGCACCACTTCTAAAAGATGTTATCCCGCAAATAATTATGAAACAATTCTACGTTTGGCATCGTACTGTGTTTGTCAACGATAAATAATGGAAAACAATTGTTTTACACATCAATTTTATTCCTATTCAATCAAAAGTCTTGTGTGAGTTTTAGTGTTAACACTGTTATTCTGGGAGAAAACATCGCCGAGGAATTTTTGTTTTTTGTTTTTTAATAACTCTATGGGTTGAATCCCGGGGGTAGATTTTACTCGCAAGTTTACGGCCGTTATTTGAACCTTTTAGTCCCTGTAGGCTTCACATGATTCTAATCAGAGGTGCTGGTCGGGTAAGCACATGCAAGATTTTCAAAGCTTGCAGTGGTGCCCGCCCGAGACGAGAACCAGAGACGCCTCGAACTTTTTCCCCAAACGGGATATAAATATCGGACACCGGAGCCCACTCCGACACCCCGGCGCCTGCAAACGGTTCTTAGGTCGTGCATCTAATATATATAATCTCTTAAGCGAAGTTTTGACATGACCCTTTCAGGTGTTCTGGATCCGCCCCTGAACGGTCTTAATAAAAAACCTGGGCCTCCTCCCTGTTATATAATATATAATATTATGTAATATAAATACACCCTGTTATATAATATATATACACCATCACTCATAACAGATTTACCTGTTTCTTCTTTTCAGCCTTCTGAAACCATACGACGATAGTGAGACGCCACGACCTTTGCAACGAGACGAGAAGTTGAATTCGTAAGCCATCGTTTGTGTTCTCTCCGGGAGTTCAGTTGAAGCAAAACCTCGTCAGGTTGAATTGTGTTCAGGTTCCCCGCTTGCGACCGCGAAACCCCTCCATCGGTTCTTCTACCACCGACCCCTTGACCTTCTCTTTCTCAAAAGACTCGAACAGTCGCGAAACGTTTTCGGTTAGTTAACCACGGCTTGGTTCTTATACCGGGGAAACAACCCTTCACCGCAGAATCATTCACCTTTCGTATCTTTTTACCTCTGTACAGATACGCAAATGAGGCAAATACCCACTGGGTAGCGCACCCGGTATTTATATTGGCCTCGATAAATACCTACCCAATAAATACTCAAAAAGTGGACATTTATTATGTTTCGTAAAAAACACGCTGCAAAGTCCTTGTCACATGGGTTTATTATTCTACTGGACACGCCTACAGAGATGTTCGCTGTTCATTTATTGTTTCTTTCATGTGAAATAATTGAAATAGCTATTTCTGGTGGTTTCCACCAATGTTGGCCCCAAAACACGAATTAGGTAAATACGCTCCTTTTTTTTCAAATTATTCTTGATCATTAGTATTGCCATTTAATCGTCTTGATCCACGTGCTGACACTTTTTCTAGTGTTATAATACAAAATGATGGTGATTTGAGACGATTTCCCAGGTTTTTGACTCATAAAAAATCAATTTCGGGAGCTGAACATTTGGTAGACCCTCAATTTTCCACTCTTCAAAATTGACTTCATATTCGGTCACCTCGTCCCCAAAAACATGGAAAACGATACCTCAAAAGCTCATTTTACTAACATGTTACTAAAACACAAAAAGTACCTATTTTTATCCACATTTTCACGCTTTTAACACCCCTGGGTATATTCCGATCGGGCTGCAGTTTCGGGACACAACTAGGGCCCAAATGGAGCGTGTGTGCGAAAGAACGAGTTTTGTAACCGGGAATGAAGCCGGTATACGTGATACGGCGGAGGGACATTTTGGTTTATTATTCTGTGAATAATACACCTAGGTATGTATTCGGTCAGCAAAAAAATTTTATAATACCCCCTCAAAAAAAGTCGTTCTTTCGCACACATGCTCCATTTGGGGCCTAGTTGTGTCCCGAAACTTTGCAGCCCGATCGGAATACACCCAGGGGTGTTATGAGTGAAAATGTGGATAAATCGAAATCGTCTTTTTGAGGGCCAAAATTGGTGGAAGCCATTTAAAAAAAACAAATTTGAATTTTCATGTTGAAAGAAATTTGACTAAACCTGAAAATCATCAGTAAACTGATGACGAGTATCTACACTGCATGCAGATACATCTGTACATGGATATGTCTTATGATGGCAATTTAAATGAATCGAATGTAGCGCAGCTATCAATATTTATGTTTTTTTTACAAACTACCACGCATGTTTTAATAGCCATCATAAGACATATCCTTAAACCTACAGATGTATCTGCATGCAGTGTAGATACTCGTCATCAGTTTACTGATCCGGGGCCTGGGCAGTGTCAAGTTAAAGTCCTAAGGAGCCTACATACCAAATTACAGCTTCATAGAGTGAATAGCAGAGAAATTAAATTTAGGTGCCACTCAGCTGTTCCGGGGCCTGGGCAGTGTCAAGTTAAAGTCCTAAGGAGCCTACATACCAAATTACAGCTTCATAGAGTGAATAGCATAGAAATTAGCTGTAGGAGCCACTCAGCTGATCCCGGCCCTATGCTGCTTAAAGTGTAAGTCCTAAGGAGGCTGCCTACCAAATTACAGCTTCATACATTGAATAGCGTAGAAATTAGCTTCAGGAGCCACTCAGCTGATCTGGGTCCTGGGCAGTGTCAAGTTAAAGTCCTAAGAAGCCTGCATACCAAATTACAGCTTCATAGAGTGAATTGCATAGAAATTAGCTGTAGGAGCCACTCAGCTGATCCCGGCCCTATGCTGCTTAAAGTGTAGGTCCTAAGGAGGCTGCCTACCAAATTACAGCTTCATACATTGAATAGCGTAGAAATTAGCTTCAGGAGCCACTCAGCTGATCTGGGTCCTGGGCAGTGTCAAGTTAAAGTCCTAAGAAGCCTGCATACCAAATTACAGCTTCATAGAGTGAATTGCATAGAAATTAGCTGTAGGAGCCACTCAGCTGATCCCGGCCCTATGCTGCTTAAAGTGTAGGTCCTAAGGAGGCTGCCTACCAAATTACAGCTTCATACATTGAATAGTAACCAATACAAAACGTTGCATTTTTTTGTGTGTCGCAAAATTTTGCAAGACCCCCAGGACTAAGACATATCCATGTCAAAATAGGTACTTTTTGTGTTTTAGTAACATGTTAGTAACATGAGCTTTTGAAGTATATTTTTCCATGTTTTTGGGGACGAGAAGACCGAATATGAAGTCGATTTTGACCAAAGTGTGGAAAATTGAGGTTCTACCAAAGGTTCAGCTGCCAAAACACATTTTTATGAGGCAAAAACCTGGAAAATCGTCTGAAATCACCATCAATTTGTATAATAACTCTAGAAAAAGTGTCAACACGTGGATCAAGACGATTAAATGGTACTAACAATAATCAAAGATAATTTTTGAAAAAAAAAAAAGGAGCGTGCCTAGGTACCCAATTTGTGTTTTGGGGGCCGAAATTGGTGGAAACCACCAGAAATAGCTATTTCAATTATTTCACATGAAAGAAACAATAAATGAACAGCCAACATTTGTGTAGGTATGTCCAATAGGATAATAAACCCATGTAACAAGGACTTTGCAGCGTTTTGGAATCTACGCACCTTGAAACGTAAAACAAAAAATTTTGAGGGGATGGTTTACGTTTACGTGGTGGTAAACGTGGTAAACGTTTACTTTTTTTTCTGAGCGATTACATAGGTGTATTATTCACAGAATAATAAACCAAAAACGGCATTGAAGAGGTCTTAATGATTTTCATTTATCCTATTCTTCTTCCCTATCCCGGTGACGCCATTATGCTATTATATATCTGTTCAAGTAAAAAGGTATATTTTACGGTTAGTAGCTGTAGGTTAGGTCTAGCGCCGCCATATTCACATAATTATACATACCTACTTATTTCTTAAGAAATAAGATTTTCTTATTTTGAGAAAGATTTTGAATGTAAAAGGATTTCGAGAGGTGTATAGTTCTACATTTTTCCGTAACTGTATCTTTGAGGAGTAAACGTCCGACAAAATTCCAAAATCGGGTAATTACCTCGGGTAAATACCCCGAGAAATAAATACCCTGTTATTTTACATCCATGTTCCTGTATTACCTGAAGGAGGGAATCTCCCCCCCCCCCCCCCCGTACGAGTTCCAGACCCTTCGAAATTATCTAAACAAAACTGCTTCTTTCACACAAGCTTTCCATGAAACAAAATTAAAAAGGTCAACTTCGAACTCGTCACTTCCAGTCATGTTATAATATACTGCCACAAATATCTACCATCTATGAGAGAGGGGAGCAATCAAGTGATAGGTAACTTCAGCCATCGATACCAAGTTCGTTTTAAAATAGAATACCTAGGTAGGTATCTGATAAAGCAAATAAACTCTACTTAGCAGATGGTAAAATATATAGTGATTTCAATGTAATAGACTAGGTACTGCTGAAAGCCAGGACCCAGCCCGATCTATTACGACTACCTAGCTACAATGTGTACCATTTCTTTTGATGTATATACTGTATTCCAATTCACGATGCGGATCACTACGCCTACCTCTCACAATATAACTTCGATATATCTCGTACTTAATAATAATACGTAATAATGTTTTCCTTATTGAAGAAATAATGGAACTGAAAACGTCTGCGTAGGTACCTACCTATCGATCATTTAGACTACTCAAGTTGAACGCCTAGCCAACCGTCAACCGCCAGGTCGCCTGTAGCAAGTGCACCGTACACAATTGGGACTTGATACAACCTAATTGACTGCTTACTAGGTTACATACGGTTAGGTTTATGCATAATTGGAATGGATCACTGCCAGTGTTTTGTGTTGCGTGAAGTCACTCCCCTCACTGTCGGTTATTCCGAATCGGAGAGCCTACCGCGTTCAATGCTCGTCTG
The DNA here is from genome assembly GCA_954871275.1 of Leptopterna dolabrata. Classification (NCBI taxonomy): domain Eukaryota; kingdom Metazoa; phylum Arthropoda; class Insecta; order Hemiptera; family Miridae; genus Leptopterna; species Leptopterna dolabrata. The sequence goes on along the minus strand of OX940982.1, from coordinate 42,731,248 downwards.
TGATCCACTCGTGTGACGAACTATTCAAAATCTACTCGTGCTGCAGTAGCCACATAATGGATTAAAAATCGAAAGCCCTAGAGGGCCCCCAGAAGTAATAACTGCCGCAATCATGCAACAATTTGGCACAGCTACCAGTGAATTCTTTCGCATGCATTTCATCGCGCAATTGAGAAAATAACAAATACAGAATGATAATGAAGAAATAATTTCATAACACGTAAAGATGGAGTAGATTAATTGCCTACAAATGCGTTTCGGAGTGGTTTACTGTAGATTCTTTCACTCGTGAATGTGATTTTGCTGCCAGCCTGTAATACTCGTATCTATTACCTAGTACCTAATATTTATTTTCTTGTACAATCTGAAATTGAGTGTTAGGTTTAGCTATTGCAACGGATCCAGTTTTTGTATGGACCAAAAAAATACTTGAAAAAATTCTCTAACCGGACAAAATCCAAGTTTCCAGGAATGATGTTCCTGTTCTTAATGATGATATAAGTGGAGCCTGGACGGGTCATTGACCTTAGGCTCATAAACCAACGTAAATTTAGAACTTGTATTATGTGTATAGACTCTCTAAAAATCATTATATTTGTTGTATAAAGTATTTGCTGAATAAAAAATTGAATTGAATTGAAATTGATAATGTAATCAGGGCTAGTATGAAGAAGATGAAACTGGCGCAACAGCGTTGCACGATGCCACGTAGTGGGAGGATTGGTTTGCAATGGCGAGGGACGGAGTGGGTGACGTAACAGGAGAGAGACTAGGGTTAATATTCACTAGCAGATTGAGCATAGGTGGGTTCTATCTTATATAAAGCAAAAAAATAAATACCTATTTCGAAGGCCATAAACGGTACAAGTCAGCGGACTTCTTATTGCCACAAGCATCCAATCTTTAAAATAGTCAAAATCGGAACAGCACAGCTTGATTTTGTCTCCTTCAAAGTAGGATTTTGTATCCTTCAAAGTATGATTTTGTATCGTTCAAAGTATGATTTTGTATCCTTCAAAGTTCTTACTGATGTGCGTATTCCAGGTGCCCATAATGAAACATTCGTTATCAGCGAGACACCACCTTCCTGAATGTCAGAGTAACTTCTGTGAGCCGCTTTCTGTTGAAGGGAGAGTTATTTGTAATAATGGTTTTTGATGTCAACTCACCCAACTCAGATCCCTAGATCTCTTACAACAGTAGATATGCTAATGTATTAGCGGGCAGTCTACCACTCTCCTCCTTACGCGCACGTAATTATTATAGTGATTTTAGTAAGAAGCAATAAATTTAATTATAGTGAGTTTAGTAAGAGGCAAGTAAATTCATCATTTGACATCAAATGTTTAATTTACATTATGATCATCAAGTCAACCTGGGGATGGTGTGGAGCATCAGATTCCCTAATTGAAAGGATAGGTACAGACATTCCAAACCAGGGTAGTAAAAACTATGATGGTCACCAACAGGGCTGCTCGGAATTCTTCCCTGCAACGGGACCTACCAGTCCTAAAAGTGCTAGTGCTAGTCAAAACAACCTTCATCACTCCAAACCTACTGACCACTCTTCCTAAATTTTACATTTACGAGTACATCCTCAAACTGCGATGCGATTTTTGTAATAATGTTTACACACCTAAGTAAAATAATGATATTTAAATTTAAAAACCATTCTTCAAACTTGACGTTGTTCAAATTTTCATCACATTTTCATACGTTAGGTATATATGGACATTTGTTATAAGAAAGCTAATAGCAAATTACTTTGAGAATGGTGGATTTCATCAATCTACCTCAATCTAACGGATCTTCATATGGTGCATTCTAACTTCCTTCTGATGTCTTGCCCTTAGCCCGCACAGGAACATAGGACAGAATACCACCGTTCCAACAATATTCAACGATCTCAATCAGTCGATAAGGGGTGTGGGAACACACAATGACGTCAATACAAATCATGTTTGCACTCTGAAACCCAATAACCTTGCCGAGAAAATCACAAGGGAATCATGGTTGTTAGAGCCTGGTTCAGTCACCTCTCGACGTAAAGTGGAGTTACGACCTTTAGTGAGAGCCAGTAGCTGGCCTACTAGAAACCGCTTAGCTGCTAGTTCAGACTCAGAAACAAGACTGGACATTTAACAAACCCCAATCGACCATTGAGGGGCTTTGAATGACTCGTATTGTACTGAAAAAACGTGAAATGATAGGTAACTCAATTTCACGGACTTGAAATAATGTAGTGAATGTAATGTAGTGACTCTTAGACTCTTAGTTTAATTGTTCTGCAAACATACAAACACTAACTAACATGGGAGGCGATCAGTTATGAAGGACTCGCACTACAACTATAATTGCTGATGGGAATGTTGAGACGTTTGATGCAAACACAAATCAATCTCAATCATCGAGCTCTTGCAACACTACTAATTAATGTTGAAGATTTGTTCCCAGCTGGACCAACATAAAATATCAAAATCCTACTGCAACAGGTAAAGGTCTCCCTTGAATTTAATCGGCAATCGATGGTTTCCGAACTACTAGTAGAACAATGATGATGACCCCAACATCAAGATGAGCCACGCTACACAACTTGTTACGATCGTAACTGAAATGAGAACATTTTTGATGTTTTACAAATTTGTATGCATCTAAAATAACCTTTCTACTAATTCATGTTTTCTCGCCACCAACGATAAGCTGAAGCCTAGTATACTCAAGCAAGAACCGAAATTGAAACCGTCTCAGGTGTCAGCATATCGTTAAGCTTATCATTAGGTGAGTGTAGATTTGAACATTTATCACAGTGTGGTTTTATGGACCCATCAAACTAGCATCTGTATACCTGTCTCCACATACGGCTTCCATATTCCATGTTGGATCGTTCGTGCATTGAGGAACCCGCAGATCGACCCGCACTCTCTGAAGGTATTTTTTCTACCAAAACGTTAGACATTAAAGAATGTTAAAGACTGCACATGTCGAATTCCTCGCACCGCAGCTTTCGCCGGAACAATAACAATTTCTGTTTTGTAATTTCATCTGCAGGTACGTTATGCTTTAGTATTCCAGATCCTGAGAGGTTGTTCTCGCGAGACGATCATCACGTCAAAATCGAAAATCGGAAGATTTCGAACCTCTAACGTAACCGCATCACGTTCAAACGAGAAAATCCGTTTTCCGAGGAATCCCATCCATAAGCAATCAAGGTGAAGGGAAGGAGGTGCTGAACTATGGGAATGCAGTGATTACAACTTGATGTAAAGGATGGGAGAGGGCTCCACTCGTAAACAAATAACTCGCTTAAGGTTTCCTGCCGCGAAAGCTATTACTGAAGGCGACGCGGAACTGTCAGCTATATGCCAAACTCGATTGAATGAGCAAGCGGCTGGTTGCATACATAGCTCAACAAGCATCGCCCATTTCCTCCGTCTACGCTCAGTTTCCACGTACTTGGACGATGTCAGGTAGGCGAATTTGACGGCGGTAGTTCCCAGGGACTGGGAGTTATGGGCGCTAAGTTTTAGCTAATTCATTATATTTATGCGCAGCACACATCATGAAAACATGATGAGGAAGCAGTGATAAAAAACACGCTGCAAATTATTACACCACGGTTTATTATTTATCTGTATAGAGGCCCTTTCTGAATAGATCACCGTTTTCTGTGGTCAATACCCTCGAGCTCCCCCCCCCCCTCCCCCCAAACCCCCAAGGAAAGCCCTAAATGGAGTACTGGAGCCAGCCCGGGAATTAAAGTTTCATACAAATGTGCGGGAGTCAATAATTAATATTAATTGTAGTTATTCGTGAAGCATAAGGTAAATAATAAACAGCTGTGTAATAATTTACCTGTATAGTCTGCCCCTTCTGCGTAGATAGTATAACTGTACCACTGTGTAATAATTTACCCAATAATATTTCAGCGTTTGTTCAAGTTGCAAAAGTAGGTACCTATCAACAAAATCCAAAAGATCCATAATTTTTCACATGAAATAATATCACAGAAAAACCAACTAGACTTCAAACAGCCATCCGTGATTATAATGAGGTGATCCCTAGCAATGATATCTGGGCCGGATATATACCGTTTGATTCACGATCATGATGACGAAGCTATTCAGTGCAAACGATCGTACAATGCTCCGGGTGGTCTCAAAAAATTCTTTAGTTCATGATCAATTTAAAAATGTTTAAAAAACCATGCCCTTCTACTAAAAGTTGTCGAGCTACGGCGATCTGAAAATGTGAACCCCTATTTTGAACCCCTTAGAGATGACTGACAGTAACGCCGAGCTTCGAGGACCAACTAGGCCCCAAACGGGACCTACAAACCGTAGGGGAGAGAGGGGCAAGACGGGGCCCTTAAGCCATTTACAATTTTTTTCAAGTGTATAAAATGTTTTAGAAAATGATCTGCTATTGCAACCTTACCGTCCACATTTCTACTGTTAATGAAAAAATTGAGAATAGTAAATATAACTATTTTCTATTTTTATTCAATTTTTTTCTAAGGTCCTACAAACTACCCCATCTTGCCCTACATGTGGGGTAAGATGGGGCAATTGGTAGGGTAAGATGGGGCCTTTTTAATAATAATTATAAACACTGATAACAAAATTGCATTATTTATTTGTTACAAAAAGGAAGCTGTTTTAGGGCCAGTGCCATATTTATGTCTATTACATATCATTATTTTGCGTATATGGCGTATATGGTGTACCTCAGCATCCTCATCTTCTTCACCAGCGCAGGAACAATGTGCCCACTTCTGGCACATGATGCACGACACCCATCCCTCTGTTGATTGAGAGTAAAAATATCCACAGTAAAGGCAAGATGTGTAATCGTCTTCAGATAAGCTGTCGTCATCGATTGCTTTTTGTTTTTTTATCTTCTTTGTCTTCCCCAATGGTTGTTTCTTTTTTTCATTTGTATTTTTGGAGGTAAAAAGAGATTTCTTCACTGTGTTTGAGCATTTCTTTTTTTGTGGGCCTACTTTTCCATTGGCACTTTCTGTAACTTTATTTTTACCTTCCATCAGTTCACGTTTATAAGGGGAACTAGTAACCACCACTGTTTTCTGAAAATAAACCATAAAATTAGAGTACTGACATTATTTAATATTTATGTATAGCAATAAAACGCCTTATGTACTTAAAGAACCATTTTCTGTAAATATAGAATATAATTAGAGTACTAAAATTATGTCTAAAGTATGTAGGGCAAGATGGGGTATCATCTGTAGGTACCCCATCTTGCCCCCAGGTACAGGTTTTAGGTTAGGCGTCTACAACAAATAAAGGATATTTTCAATCAGCTAATCTCATGCATCAATCTGTTCCTAGAAAAACACTTAATTAGAAGTAACAACTGAATAGTACAATAAACATGACTCGTCTTACCTGCTCAAAAGATTACAATAGCTTGAAATTACATCAGCGGATGTCGAAAACGCACTTCCTCTGCTCATCGCCAAATGGTTCGTCCGTAATGGCCGCCGTCACTACTGCAGACTTATATGTTAGTAACAAGTAGTTCTACATTTTGCCGCTAAGCTGCAACTCCTGTCAAGCAGGGTATTTCAAAAACCCCGTCTTGCCCTCAATCCCGTCTTGCCCCTCTCTCCCCTATATCATTAATTTTAGTTCTTGGCAACTAAGATAAGTGCGGAGTACGGCGTACGGACAGAAATTTTGTTTTTGCATTTTCGGATTCTGCATACCTTGAAACGGAAACCATCAAATTATGAGGGGGGGTACATTTTTTTTTAAATGCTCGATTCCAAAGGTTTATTACTGAAAATAATAAACCAAAATACTGCGCGAGTTCCCTTCAACGTCAAGGACTTTGACGTCAAGGTTTTGACACGGTGAACCTATTTTAGAGAAAACAGTCTGTTCAGAATAATAACAGTTTAGAAGTGATAATAGAAGTGATACAAGGAAAACTACAGGGAATCAAGTAAAAAGAACCAAAGAACACTAACGGTTCGTTCTTGTTAGGTAGATGCACCAAAAACGGCCTCATACTGCGCCATTGAAAGTGCAACTATAGTCAGTAATATCCTATAATGATTAGGCACAATCCAATGGCTCTATTCTCCATAAAAAAATACCATCCCACTTAAAAGGCTTAGTGCTCGCAGCTACTTAATATTACAACAACTGGCATAGTTACAAATTTGGTACCCACTTGAATGCCATATTATATATATGTTCCTTTATAGTGTACAATTAGCAAACAAGGTGTTATAAAAAAGTTCCAGGTATTACCACTGCTTAATCATTTTGAATATTCACAAATTATTGAGTGTTGTTTCCTTCAAAGTAAACCCCTACAGAGCTATACAGTTTTTCCTCCTGAAAATCCCCTCCTTTTTAGTGCCTGAAAAGGCACAACCCCTTTTTCTGCAATGCCAGGAGTCTTTTCCTCCCCAAAACTCTGTTTTTCAAAGGCACCTTTCTCAAGTTTAGGAAACGGGTAAAAGTTCGTAGGGATCAGGTATAGCGACTTTTGCCTTGAATTGCAACTTTTATGCAGTAATTTCCTGTATGGCTCTGGCTACGATGGAAGGGAGACGGAGGACTAGATGGTTGAGTTCAAACCACACGTAAGTAGATCTGATCGAGGCTATTTTACGGTCTGCGGCCATCTTCAGTGTCGACTGCACTAAATACCTTCGAATCGTCAGCAAATCGTTATAAGATTTTCAAGTCGAAGAAGATGGGGTCGACACTGTTTCGGAGGGGAAGAAAGCTAAGGGGGCCAACGCTGGGTATCTGGAGGACACCCGAGGGCGTAACAAATGGACTTGAGATTCTAGAGTATTTTGAGCTTGAAAATAACGAAAGTGTTGTTATAAGTTTAAATTAGGATAAAAATACAAATCAGCCTTCGTAGCATAGTGTATTTACTAACTACTTCGGAATAACCTGTAAATACTGTTGGTTCTTGATCAATGTAACTCATTCTTCAAACACTTAAGGTGTGTTTTGTCAATGAAACTGCTGGTACATACATACGCAGTAATAAATAGTGGTGGAAGAGACGACCTGATGACGGCCTGGGCGGGTCATTGACCTTAGGCTCATAAAACAACATAAGTTTAGATCTTGTATTATGTATCCATCCTCTTAAAAAACTCTCACATTTTACCCCATTGTACCTTAAACTCCGTCTTTTCAAGTCCCTAATTCTCCCTGTTATGACATATGGCGAAATCCTATTCACTCTTTCAATGGACTGCTCATCTAGCAGGTAATTAACGGTCGCGTTCAATAACTGGACAAGGTACGTGTATGGGCTCAAGCCCAGAGGGCATATTTCTGCACACTCCTCCCAAATATTAGGTTGCACTTTCTTCACGTATATTAAAACTAGGGTTCTAGGTATGATCTTCAAACTCCTCCACCCCTCCACCTTTGATAATCCACAGTATCTTTCCGGCCTATTCCAATTGGGACCATCTCCTGGACTCAACACAGTCAGACTGATGAGAGCCAACTGTGCCAAGTTCAAATCTTCTTTCCGTGTGGCGGGTGCCAAATTGTGGAATAGTTTACCCTTAAATCTAAGGACGCTACCTACCTTGGGTTCCTTCAAACCTAATGTCAGGAAGTTCATTGATAGTCAGCCCCCATAGCCATCATTTCTTTTGACTGTATCTCTTACTTCTTTATATTTACCCCCACTTCTTTTCTTCCCATTGCCTTACATTTCTAATCTTTCACCCCCCCCCCCCCCCTTCACTTGCCGAGGCTCACTTTCCTAGATGACCTGAGCTTTCATTTCGTTTCTTAAGTTTACTTTATACATAATTATATAATATATTCTTTTTTGCTGTTGTTCGTATTGTACTATTATTTGCCTACTTGATATTCATTCATGTAATTATAGTTAGTTGTACACAAGGAAGGGACAAAAGTCCTATGTACAGAGTTTTAAATAAATAAATAAATAAATGTATATAGACTCTCTAAAAATCATTATATTTGTTGTATAAAATATTTGTTGAATAAAAAAATTGAATTGAATTGAATTGAGATAAGACACTACGTAAACCTCCTTCTATGACTCAGGCCAATGGGCCAATCCATCTTAGGAAAGCGCTACGAACTCCCAGAAAGTCTAACGTGAGGCAGTGTCAAAACATTTGGCGAATGAATTGGGCACCCTCAAAAGGAATGTACCGTTGGAAGTGGATGAAAAGAGGGTCAGGCTTTTCCGTTGTTTCAGGAATGGCTGAAATGTGAAGCTATATGCTTGCAGTGGTCTATGATGGATTTGGAGTCGGACTAGTGGATATGTGTTATGATATGAAGGATGATTTCCAAAAGTTAGGATATTCACCAACACCGGAGCTTTTACCTTGACCCGTCCGAGATTTTAGGTAGGTATCATGAATGTAACTCTCAATTAACCCGCCCGAGATCAAGTTGTGAGATAAATGTTAATCCCTAACCGCATAAGTTTACAGTGTACGAGGAGAGCGGAGGACGGACCGAGGCCGAGACTTGGTTTATTCATGTCGGGGGTTCCGAGAGGGTACGGGGACATCAGTCAGGCGCACATTTCCGGATGAACGGATCCAATTTTCGCGTTACCGCATTCCCCTCGACTCCGCACCGCCAGTCTTCTTCAGGAAAAGTTTACCCCGGGAATGCCGTTCCCCGCCTCCTCAAAACCCTTTGGAGTCGCTGAGTCGGCGAAGGACGGATCCTGTAAGGTTGAGCCGTTACAAAAGAAAAGTTAGGTACCAAAGAATCGAAGCAGGATCAGTCGGAGTAAAAATATAAACAAATTGAACAAGATAAAAACGCTGCAAAGTCCTTGTCACATGGGTTTATTATTCTACTGGACATACCTACAGAAATGCTGGCTGTTCATTTATTGTTGCTTTCATGTAAAATAATTGAAATAGCTATTTCTGGTGGTTTCCACCAATTTTGGCCCCCAAAACTTGAATTAGGTACGCTCCTTTTTTTTCAAATTATCTTTGATCATTCGTAGTGCCATTTAATCGTCTTGATCCACGAGTTGATTTTCCTAGTGTTACTCTACAAATTGATGGTGATTTCAGACGATTTCGCAGGTTTTTCACTCATAAAAAATCAATTTTGGGAGCTGAACATCTGGTACAACCTCAATTTTCCACTCCTTGGTCAAAATCGACTTCATATTCGGTCTTCTCGTCCCCAAAAACATGGAAAACGATACCTCAAAAGCTCATTTTACTAACATGTTACTAAAACACAAAAAATACTTATTTTATACACATTTTCACTCATAACACCCCTGGGTATATTCCGATCGGGCTGAAAAGTTTCGGGACACAACTAGGGCCCAAATGGAGCATGTGTGCGAAAGAACGACTTTTTTAGACCGAAAATGAGGCCGGTACACGTGATACGGCGGACGGCGTACGGACATTGCATTTTTGGAATCTACGCACCTCAGAAACGGAAGAGAAAAATTTTGAGGGGGTGTTGTAAAAAATTTTTTGCTGAGCGAATACATAGATGTATTATTCGCAGAATAATAAACCAAAAGTACGGGCGGCTTTTAAAAACTCACGATCTACGTAAAACGCTGGAAATTCTTCCACAACAGTTCACTGTTTTCTGTTCGTAGAGTCAAATGGAGGAGTTTGCAGAGAAGGTGGGTCTAAGTTGGCGACATTATTTCAACTTGAACCCTATTCAATACCTTAATAACAAATTATTTCCTGGTCATTCAGTGAGAAAATGTCGTTCCGTTTCATTCACAAGCATGGTGATTTCTCAGTAGGTATCATTACATATTGCACCTGTCTGTAATACCCAAAAGTGACTTGACTTACATGTCCTTTTACTCCGCTTGGGAGCTTAGGGCCTCGATATCCAAAAGTAGATGTTTGAACATAATACATATATATATTATATATTACGAGTATTTGGCTTTTCGTGGTGCCATTATAAGATTACTTGATTGGTATACTGGTGGTACGTATGATCAAAACTGTCGTGGTATCAGTATAGCTGAAGTTTTGTTTGCATCGTTTCTTCAACCTTGAACGACAACCCGAAACTGTAATCATGATTTGGGATCAAACTAAGCCATTAAAACAGGAACATGTAACCGGTGAGCACATAAATAGATGGAAAAAAAATATCCACTGTTTCTAGACAGTTTTAGGGGTAGTAGCTAAGTTTGCAAAGTTAAGAACAACCTCGTTCTCGTGTAAGTGAAACCTTTGAAAACTCAGAGGTACAAAGACTTGTCCAAGTCCCACAAAGGGAATCAATCTTTGGTAAGCAGCTTCACTCAGAAGTTCCCTGCATTTGAGCACTTTCCTTTCCCGTAGCCCGTCGAGGGAACTAGGAGCGGCAATTCCACAAGGAAATGTGCTTTAGAGTCCGAGGGGGTGGGGTGACCGAGATGGATGTTACTACCCTTTTTCGGCTCAACTGTCTAGAATTACCTGCTTCGAAGTTTCAATCTCTGCTCAGGTGTGTGTTGGTTACTCCCAAGGTAGCACTAAAATAAATGTGAATGAGCCTGTAGTTATATGAAGAAATTTAGTCATACAAGGCTTCCAAGCAAATTATCGAGATCAAGACCGGAAGGGTTTTATGGATAGAGAGAACGAAAAACGGCATTGTTATAGTAAAAAGGTCGTACGGTTACCAACGTCTTATATTCTGATTGGAGTGTCAGTACGAGAACACAGGTTCAGCGAATACTGTATTATTCCATTTGGGACAAATGTCAGTTTTCGATTATAGAGCCAGTAGACAAACGCCCGGTTGGTACGATTCAGGGCTGCGAATCAGCCTCATTTCTTCGTTAGATTGCTCTCACGTTTTGCTATTCAGACCATTCTGGACAAATTTGGTTCCGTCAATTTGTTTGCCTGTGTCCGCAAATCCTTGCAAGTTTCTTAACTAAGCAAAAGAATAATAGTACTAAGTGAGCTGAAATTCGTTGGTTGAGGCCCTAGATGGTTTCATATACGAATTTTATTGAAATTAAACTGTAACGTTCGTCTGTGCATGCGTGAATGTGAAATCCGCGATCAAACCAACCCTAACCAAGTAATGATAGTCGATGGTGTTATGGATACTACTATGCCATGCGCCACACCTTGATAGCCGTTTTTAATATTAGTCTCTCTCAATACTGGTCTCTTTTAGCGAATTTTCGAAGAAAAGGAAGCTATTGTTCTCGGTCCAAAATTTTTAAAACTCGAATTCCCGAAAGATTTTTATACCAAAATCCGTTTCAGACCATCCTGAATTCACTGCCGAAAGACACCAAAAATTATATGTATATACATATATACATATATATATATATATATATATATATATATATATATATATATATTTATATATTTATATATGTATGTGTCATTCCAGACGATAACTCTCGACAGAATTGAGATAAAAAGTTCAAATTTGCACGAAAAATCTGTCTTGGCAATCGACAGGCTAAGTTCGTAGATGGGCAGAATCGGGTCACTCTAAGGGGGAGTTTTGGGGAGTTTTAGGGGGGGAAAATTACCCATAAATTCCCAAAATGAAACAGTCTGACAAGTGACACCTCATTTTAAAGGTTTTTCTACGCTGAACACGATGGTGAAATCAGAATGGCGATATCTCATTCCGTTCTCAAACTGGAGCACTTTGAAGATGAAGGAACGTGGTTATTTCTTGAGATAAAACAGTTTTACATAAAATCAGTTATTTCTTCGAAAATTCGCTCTTATAGCCATGCTGCATGACTGAGGTTTTTTTTAAATATCGATTGATCCCACGTTTTGCTATTCAGACCTTTCTGGATCATTCTAATTCCGCCTGTCTGTGTCCGTAAATCCCTGCAACTTCAATCCAAAAGAATAATCGTACTCGAGCTGAATGAGGCCCTATAGATGGTTTCATATGAATTTTATCGGAATTCTGTAACATACGTCTGTGCATGCGTGAACGTGAAATCCAAGTTAAAACCAACCCTAACCAAGTAGCTAATGATAATCTATGGTGTTATGGATACGACTAGGCTATGCGCCCACACCTTGGTAGCAGTTTTGAATATCGCAGGTATAACATGTTTGACGGTAGCGATTCACTGATAACAGGATGTATAAAACCGCGACTTTCAAAGGCAACTGGCGGGTAGCGCTAAAGGAGCGGGACGTGGAGGTGGGAAAGGGTCTACCATCAACGCGAGGGCAGCTGGGTGAAGCGAGAGGCAGAAGGGTAGATAGCAGAGGGTAGCGGCATTGTAGAGCAGTAGAGCCCTGTCACCGGGCGTCAGGCGAAGCGTTTCTACTGGGACAATAGGAGACCTGCTCCAGATCAGGGACCAGATAGGAGGCAGCCCTAATTATGGAGTGTCATTCAGGAGAGCCCAAGGTGCCGTCTGCCGAACCCCGCTACCCCTCTATCGAGATACAGTTTACAATCACAGTTCCAACATTGGGACTATGAACTCAGAATGCTCCCATGAGATGAAAGTTATCTGAATTCCGGACTTCTTTACTGACAATAATAAATTTTTGTACGCTTCGCTAAACTTAGTGATCCTAAACTTGCTGTGGTACTTACAATCTTATTAATTACACAGACAAAGAAAAACGACTCGACATTCTTCATACACATAGCACGCTGCGCTCTAGCGGCAAATCCACGTCTACTAACCTCAACTCGTTTTCAGTCTTCTGAAAATCTGGCTCTTGTCAACATGAGGGCAACAACCTATCGATCCATCAGGCAATTATTCTAACGATAAAATAAGATCGTCGGATAAATCCTGAACGGCAAGTCCCACAACAATCGTTTCAGTACGGTTGAAACAAAAATATCGTTTTAGTACAGTTGAAAAATTCTTTCAGACAGCACCCACCTTATTCTGGCGTAGAGTTGAAAATGATCCGCGACAAGGGCTCGGCCATAGCAACAAAAAGCACGAACTCGGCCATCACAGATGGTCTTGAGGGTCGAGCGACAGCCAACGAACTGGCTCGGAACTCGCTGATCGCAATGAGAACACCCTCATGAAAATCCGTTCAGCCGTTTGGCCCTGATGCCGACACACACACATACTCACGAATTATACTCGTATATTATATATATGCAATAGGATGTTAATTAGCGGGCTTACCGAGCTTTGCTCGTACAAACCCCATTAACAAAACGCTGCAAATCCCTGCACAACGGTTTATTATTATGTATAGAATTCCCTTCTGTTACAGATCACAGCTCTCTGTATAGATAACCCGTCTATATAATATAATATGTACTACTCTGTACATATTATGTGGATCCCAGATCCTCCGTAGGTTAGTACCTAACCCCGTACTCGTTACTAGGCACCTACCTAAATCACGAGTTAAATGTTGCTAAAATAATACAGCCGATGACAAACAGTAACTAAAACGGCAAAAAGAAACGCAAATAATGAAGTTCTAAAGGAAAATTGTTGATGTGGAGTGAAATAGATGCCCCTCCTGCGTAGATCACTGTTTTCTGTGGTCAATACCTATAATGAACCGTTGTGTAATAAGTTGCCCGTCAATAATACTTCAACGGTTGTACAAGTTGCAAAAGTACCGATCAACAAAATCCAGCCCCTTTTTGGTAGATGAACCGTTGTGTAATAATTTGCCGTTGTGTAATAATTTACTGTTATGTAATAATTTACCGTTGTGTAATATTTGCCGTTGTGTAATAATTTGCCGTTGTGTAATAATTTACCGTTGTGTAATAATTTACCCATCAATAATAGGTACTTCAACGTTTGTTCAAGTTTCACAAGTACCTACCAACTAAATCCAATAGTCCATCACTTGTCAAATGAAATAATATCGCAGAACAACCAACTCGATCTCATACAGCCATCCTTGATTATAATCAGGTGCTCCCTAGTGATGATATCCGGGCCGGATTAATACCGTTTGATTCACGATCGTGTTGACGAATAAGCTTTTTGGTGCACACGAACGGCTGGACGTACAATGCTCCGGGTGGTCTCAAAAAATTGTTTAGCTCAAGACAAATTTAATAACGTAAAAAAAGCAATACCCTTCAATCGAAAGTTTTCGAGCTACGGCGTTCTGAAAATTTCAACCCCTATTTTGAACCCCTTAGAGATGACTGACAGTAACGTCGAGCTTCGAGGACCAACTGGACCACGAACGGAACCTATAACCAGAATTTCATCAATTTTGATTCATGCTAACTAAGAAAAGTGGCCCGTACGGCGTACGGCGGACAGACAGAAATATTTTTATTGCATTTTCGGATTCTGTAAATTATTATCTTGAAACGTAAACCATCAAATTTTGAGGGGGGGTTAGAATTTTTTTTCTTGCTCGATTCCAATGGTTCATTATTGAAAATAATAAACCAAAATTCAGCACCTAGAAGGTGTCCACGAAACGTTTTCAAATCCCTACGCGACACTGCAAACACAGCGATGAAAGCATTGAAAAGGCGTTGTTAGGTACCCCGTTTCCCTCAATAAAATCGGAACGGCTTATTCCACAGATATCGTCTAGGATTCGTTCAAAACAGGGCTATTCTCGGCGAGATGTAGGTCTGTACAACTTTCGTCGTTAGGATGGCCCGGAACACCCCGAAGACGAATTTTCACGAAAACGAGACCGAGCTAGCTCCTCGTAATTTTCGCCCCAGAGTATACGAAATTTCATAAAAATCGTTAGACCCGTTCTTGAGACGGTTGCTACCCAGCGCTTGGGCGATGAGAGTAGATGATCGGTATAAAAATATTCCTCGCTATTTCTCTCGACCGGCAAGTACTTACTGCTGTGTATCTACCCCTACTTTCCATTTACAAAGTCACTATTTTATTGTGTTAGCGCACCTACAACCTACGTTAACGCACTGGCTGCTGTTTGTTTGACATTATAAATAGTCGAATCATTAAGGATCTTTCCACGATCGTACTGTCCACGTTCAAATGAGGGGGAAATTCGGTAGCATGAGACAGATGAGGTGAGGTATGGTGTTTGATGAAGTGAGGGGCTTTTCAACGAGTGGTGAACGATTGTTGTGGGATCAGAAGTAAGAAAGCTGGATAAGTACAGCAACAGTGCGGTACCTAGGTATGTGGAAAGTAACAGAAAACGCGACTCTTGGCTACTGTGACGCTTTTTGGTAGTTAGTTATGGCTACGGCAACTGAGTAAGGTAATACAATCATAGTACGTACTACCAAGTTATAGGTCCTACAAAAAGCTGCACTATTCACCCAAGTGACAGATCTTTCCATTCCTTTATTTCTGTATGATTTACTAAGCCCACATCTAGTAACCGCTAGGCAGTTACTTACCTAATTTAGAGTATGCGCTCTTCCTCAATAAAATCATGCTAAAGATGCTATTTGATAAATACATTAATCACAACTGCGTCTTGAGTGAAACAGCATAGCATTTCCAGTAGGTGAGTGGGAAGAGTCAATTTGGCATGGATAATTGGTGCAGGAAAACAGCGATCGATCATCCAATATACCAAGTGGGAAGAGCTTTAACTTAACACGGATAGTTGTGGAACATGGATGACTGGAGCTTTCCAGTACAGCGTCACTATAACCATTTCCAATAGGTTGGAATATTCCTCGTGATTCATCATTATCCCATTCCGAACACCCGAAAATTTCTCATTTCGAGCCAGCGAGAAAGCAGAATAACCTAATCCACGAATGGACGGGTCTGCTCCAACGCTAAATACAATTTCCGGGAACCACGTCCTAAGATGGTACCATTGACGAGATGAGCCCTTTTGTCCTTGGTCCACCCTTCAGCGCCCTTTCGTACTTAGCCGTTGAGGCGCGTAATCCCATTTCTCCCCAAGACGAAACAATGGAATGAGTTCAACTCCCATCTCCTGCTTCGAGTGCTCTTCCCTCCGGAAGAAGAATTTTCTCTCCAGTTTTTATTTGTTCCATCTTTTTTGTCGAGACATCAGCGCTCGGGTACTTTCCCTTCGTATTCCATATTCGAAGGAAATGAGAACGCAAAGACGGCGTACTATGGCTGGGATTAATCCGGAGGCGGGCATTTTTTTCAAATTGGAATCACCATCCGAATAAAGGACTCCACTTTCCATCCACTCAAATGACATTCGGTTTTAGAGAGGCTATGAGATTGGGAACAGGCGAAATTATTGATATAATGAGATTCATATAATTCTTTCTGTCAGTCCGTTTGTCAGAATTACTAAAGACAGGTAAGAGGGGGACATAATAACTGCATTTAGAATTAAAAAATACATAAATTTCGTATCGGATCGTCAAATTTTGTATCATTCTGAAAGACTTTCCTGAGGTCCCCTAACATATTATACAGTATAAGTCGCTTAGTGATCGAACTGGGACTGACTGGAAACGATCACTATACGCGACCAATCTCTATAAGCGACGTTCACTGTAGGTACAGGTGTATATGCTTTGTGGTGATTATAGCCATTTTTACCGATATTGGCGAATTGTGACCCCTAAAAATAACCTACTTTTAATTAATTTTTTAAATAAATTTTTATTAAAATAGATAAAGTTATCTTCTGTTTCTGGCCATCATTAAATACTACTTTAGGTGAACATGTACCAATTTTCGGAGATTTCAGACATTTTCACCTATTTTGCTGACTTTTGATCCCCCAAAACTCAAAAACTGAATCACTATAACCGACTTTTTGAATAACAGGTCAATTTCGGATAACAGGTAGTAACAGAACTTCACAACCTCCCCCCCCCCCGTGCCTCTTTATGAAAACTGAAAACTGTGAATTTGTAGAAATGGCTCCACTGGGGACAGGAGAGCAGGAGACACAATTTGGATCACAAGGAGAAAAAGGGCTGAGGCTATTGCAATGGGTCCACAGTCTTTATTTCATACATTTTGGAAAAAAGGTTTCGTTTTTTTCCGTTTCAGATCATTCTGAATCCATTCCGGGAAATATATTTGCTCCACATGATCATTGCTGGACACGTTTTTTGCTATTAACGGAATTATTTTTAATTTTTTCCCAAGAATTGTGGCGCGATGGGTTTATTACTTTAGGAATAGGAATCAAGCATGAAAACCCCTCAAATTTTATGGTTCCCGTTTCAAGGTAGGTAGAACCTAAAAATGAAATAAAAACTCTGCGAATTATTATAGAACGGGTCATTTTTTACCTGTATAATAGATGCCCCTGTAGATCACTGTTTTCTATAGTCAATACCTACCCTCATGCTCCCCCCAGGAAAGCCTTAAATATCGAGTAGGTACTATAGGCGGCTGGGCAATTACAGTTTCATAAATATGCGGTGGATTCAATAATTCTATCATTATTTGTTGATGTTCATGAAGCATAACGTTTGTCGAGTTACAAAAGTACCTACTTATCAACAAAACCCAACATCATTCTTCAAATGAAATGATATCTGGCCTGGATGTATACCGTTTCGTTCATCCTTCAGGACTTGAGTAAGGACTGTGAACGGACGGTAAATTTCAACCCCTCTTTTTCACACCTTAAGAGATTACTGACTGCAACGCCGAGCTTCGCGGATTAATTGACGAGTTCCAAATGAGACCAATGTGTGTAGTACATACCTAACCTACAAATCAAATTTCATTGATTTTGGTTCTTGGTAACTTAAGGAAGTGCGAAATACGGCAGGGTACGGCGGGCGGGCAGAAATGTATGTCATTCCAATTTTTAAGTGGACCAGATTTTGAGAGGGTATTAAAATTTGTTTTTCATGCACGATTCCCAAAAATTATTATTGAAAATAATAAACCAAAATGAGAAAGTATAACGAACAGAGTTTAAAAAGAACTATGAAAAATACTATAAAAACTGTGTGTTATTGTATGTTATACATGTACCAGAGATATTCTCTGGCTATTGTTGAAATAATACTCAAAACGCCGTCGTAGATCGAAAGCTTTCAAATAGAAGGGTAGGTTTTTTGACGTTTCGGTTTATTATTCTGTAAATAATATACCTACGCATTCGCTCAGCAAAATGTTTTTTAACGCCCCCTCAAAAATTTTTCTTTTACGTTTCAAGGTGCGTACCTAGATCCTAAAAACGTTGCACAGTCACATGGGTTTACTATTCTATTAGACATACCTACAGCAATTTTGGTTGTTCATTTATTGTTACTGTGCACTAATTGTTATTGTTCATTTATTGTTATTGTTACATGTGCACTGATAGAAATTGCTATTTTTGATGGTTTCCACCAATTTTGGCTCCCAAGAACACGATTTATTTTTTATATTTTTTTAACCATATCTCTGATCATTGATAGTGGAAATTGGTTGTCTTGATTCACCTTTTTCAATTCAATCTATTGTGATTTCAGATAATTTCCAGGTTTTTGACTAATAAAAAATGAATTTATTATTCACAGAATAATAAATCAAAATGCAATGTCCGTCCGCCGTATCATCAATATCTACCTTTATTTTCGGTCTAAAAAAATTCGTTCATTCGCACACGGGCTGCAAAGTTTTGGGACACAACGGGCCCAAATGGAGCCTGTGTGCCTGCCTGCGGGCTCCATTTGGGCCCGTTGTGTCCCAAAACTTTGCAGCCTGATCGGAATATACCCAAGGATGAATGGGTGTAAAAATATGGTTTTTTGGTGTTTTAGTATCATGAGCTAGTGAGGTATCGTTTTCCATGTTTTTAGGACGAGGAGACCAAACATGAAGTCGATTTTGACCAGAGTGGAAAATCTGAGGTTCTAACGAAGTTTCAGCTCCCGAAGTTTATTTTTTACGCGTCAAAAATCTGGGAAATTGTCTAAAATCACCATTAATTTGTATAATAACACCAGGAGTGTAGAACAGGTGAATCAAGACAATATTATATTGAATGACACTACCAATGATCAGATAATTTGTCAAAAATAGGAGCCTAATTCGAGTTTTGGGGGGTACAAAATTGGTGGGAACCATCAAAAACTACTTTCTCCCTTGTTGCCCTTGTCGCATGGCATTGCTATCTCGCTTATTGGTAGTATGTCCAATAGAATAATAAACCCGTGTGACAAAGACTTCGCGGCGTTTTAAATATTGATTCCGAACTTGTGCACAGTAGGTGTCAGCCGTTCGTTCACAATAAAACCCAGGAGTTTGAACTAAAAAGCTTCATCAACATGAGTGTGAATCATATGTGTGATGAATTTAAATTTATCATCACGGTGGCGTGAAGGAGTGAATGGATGAGAGCGAGGGAATTTCACCTAGGCGGCGGTAATCCACCGATGTAGGTGAGAGGAAGGAAATTCACCTAGGCGGCGGTAATCCACCGATGTAGGTGAGTGGAAGGAATCTCGTCTAGGCGGCGGTAATCCACCGATGTAGGCGAGAGGAAGGAAATTCACCTAGGCGGCGGTAATCCACCGATGTAGGTGAAGGAAGGAAGATGCTTGTCTAGGCGGCGGATATCCACCGATGTAGACAAGAGGAGAAGGTAGGAGGTGAATTCCCAGAGCGGCGGATACCACCAGGCATCTGGGAGGAGGAAGGTAGAGAGAGAAGAGAGAGCTGGTTAGAGGAAGTGTCGAATGAAGCTAAAGCTCCAGGATCCGGGGTTATATAGGACTTGGAGTCCTCTCCCTCCAGTTCCCTGTTGGGAGCTGGTAGTGGGGCACCAGGTTGTGTCCCCCGGATTCTGTCGCCTGTCTCCCCACTCAGATGTTTATTAGCGGAAGGTAATTTTTACATAGGAATATTGGTGAGAGCTTTAAGGTTGTAGTGGAGTGTTCCCGGGAGGGACTCACGACAGAGGTCCCCCCAGTTCGAACCAATGTTTGAGGTAGCTGAAGGCTCAAGTTGACAGTGGCTGAGGGCTGCGGAAACAAAAAGGGGAGCTGAAGGCGCAAGGATACAGGAGCTGAAGGCTGAAACAAACAATTGCAGTGCTGAAGGCAGAAGAGTGACCGGAGGTGTCTTAAATCTAGGGTGATATACAAGAGGTAGGATAAGTAGACATAAGTAGACATAGGTAGACGTAAGTAGGGCTAAGTAGACAAAAGGTAGACATAAGGAGACATAAGTAGACATAAGTAGATATAAGTAGACGTAAGTAGATGTAAGTAGATGTAAGCAGACGAAATTTGATGATGGGAACCATATGTACAAGGAGGGTGTGATGAAAAGTTTGATGAAGTGACAATATTTACAAAGGTGATGAGTTCGATGATGATGATAAGAGGAGTGATAGTTAGATAGTATGTTAGATGGCTAGATATTTACAGGTGCAAGGTATTTACAGGTAGTATTTACAGGTATGTACAGGTATTTACAGGTATGTACAATTTGTAGGTACGGTTTCAGGGGAGACAGAATTGAGCGGGGTTGCGAGATCCGCCGTTCCCTGGGTGTGGGTTGTGTGTGGTGAAGCGTATTGAATGTGTGGGTGTAGTGAAAAGGTGGGTGTAGTGTGTGGTTGGGTGTGGATGATGCCCGCTGCGACGAAGTGGCCACGGCGGGGCTGTGAGGTTCGGTACAGTGTCTGTGGGATAATGGAACACGAACACTGTCCCGAAATCTCAAGGCCCCGCCGTGATTTCTCAGAGCGGGGCGGGGGACTTGGCCGCCGGGACGCGGGGCGAGGGACGCTCCCGTCGTCTGTTGCGGCGCCCGGACCTTTTCGTCCCGGCGGGAACTATTGTGGATATCCCCGGCGGGGATGGGGGAAGAGGGGGTGTTGTGGGCTCGGTGGGTTGGGGTGTTGGTGGGGTAGAATTTAAAATTGGGGGGTCGAAAATTGAAAAAGGGGGAGGAGCAAGAGGGGGTTGAAATTTGGGGGGCGGGGGTCCGTTGAAGACGGGGGGAGTGATGTTTGGAAGGGGAGGTGGGGGTGGCATGAGTAGGGTGAGACGAAATTGGTGGAGGAGCGGGTCCATAAGGGGATCTATCGGGACGTAAGGGGGGTGTACCCCGGTGGCTTGCGCTGCGCGAAATTCGCGCAGTATGCGCCACTGGGGGTACTTCCACCGCCGGGGCCGGGGAGGGAGTCCGGAAATCCGTTGCGGAAGAAAAGGAAGCGATGTAGTAGGTCCGGGCGAAGGGGGTAGGGGGGAGAGCGGGTCCGGGACGTACACGTCCCGGAGTATCGCCGCCATTTCCGGGTCCGAATCGAAATCCGGAAACGGCGACGGGGGAGACTGATTCGGTGGAGAGAGGTGTTGCATTGCAAACAGACGGCGGGAGACTGATAGTGGACGTTGGTTGAGGGAGAACAGGGGCGGGCTTGCAGCGGGCGAAAGGGACGGTGTGGGGTTTCCCGTCCATTAGCAGGGTCGCGGTGGTCGGTGTTGTGCGGATGACTTGAAAGGGCCCGGCATAAAGGGGCTGAAAGGTTTTATGCATGCCGGGCTCTTTCAAGTACATATGCGTGGAAGTGTAAAAGCGTTTTGGGTAAGTGGTGTCGTTTGTCGGTGTTGAGGTGTGTAACGGTTCCCTGTTAATGGACGGGGTGTTGTGTGGAGGGAAAATGTCGGCCGGTAAACGAATGGGGTCTCTGAATGCGTGTTGTGCGGGACTTGTGTTGTCTGAAGGACGGGCGGAAGTGCGGAGGCTAAGTAGAACGTAGGGGAGGGTTTTGGTCCATGAAGGGGAAGTGGCTGATGTGGAGATGGCTTGCTTGAGGACCGAGTGCCACCGCTCTATTTTCCCGTTGGATTGGGGGTGATAAGGAGTGGTGCGGATTTTCTGAATCCCGAGGGAACGGAGCAGGTCGGCAAAGTGGGCTGATTCAAATTGCCTCCCCTGATCGACCGTGAGTGTCCGCGGACAACCGTAGCGGCTGATCCATTGATTGAGGAAGGCCGCGGCGACGGCGTCCGCGGTAATGTGGGCGAGTGGGATACACTCTACCCAATTTGTCGCACGGTCGATCATGGTGAGGCAATACCTCTTCCCCTCGGAGGGGGGAAGAGGGCCGACCAGATCCAAGTGGACGTGTTCCCACGGGAGAGAATCGGGGATAGGTTGAGGAGGTACATGGGGGTGAGCCGAGACCTTGAATTGCTGGCACTTCTGGCACCCAAGAACCCAGGTACGTATATCCGTGTTCATATGGGGCCAGAAGTACCGCGTTTTGATGAGGTCCCGGCTCGCCCGAATGCCGGGATGATGGAGGGAGTGGTAATGTAGGAACAACTGCCTCCTCAGCTCCGGTGGGACGTACGGGCGCGGTGTGTCGGCCGATACGTCGCACCAGAGATCGAGGGGAGGCAGCTGCTCCAATTTTGAGGCGGAGATGAGATTGGAAAGTGCGGGATCGGAAGTAGGAGTTTGGTGGTTTTTGAGGGTTTGCGGGGAAGGGAAGGGCAGTAACTCCGCCACCGGCGCAGGGGTGGGGCGGGAGAGCGCGTCGGCGACGCAGTTGTCGGCCCCCGGCAAATAACGAATATCGGACGTGAATTGTCCGATAAATTCGAGTTGCCGGAGGCGACGGGGGGAGGCTGATTTTCGGTTTTGGAGGAGGGCGTGGGTGAGGGGCTTGTGGTCGGTTATGACAGAGAACTGCCTGCCCTCCACGAAGTCACGGAAGTGTTTGATGGCTTCGTGGATGGCGAGGAGTTCTCTGTCAAAGGTGGAGTAGTTTTTTTGTGTGGGGGACAGAGTTTTAGAGAAAAAGCCGAGAGGTTGGGGGGTGGCGCCGGTGTGTTGGTGGAGTACTGCCCCGATGGCCCAGTCGGACGCATCTGTGGTGATGGAGAGGGGGGCATGGGGATCGGGATGGGCCAATAGAGCGGCGTCAACTAGGTCCTGTTTGCATTGTTGGAAGGCGGTTGTGAGGGCGGGGGTCCAGGAAATGGGGCGTTTATCGTTTTTCTTTGCCGGTTGTGGGATAGCGTGTATGAGTGGTTGTTGGTGTTGTGCTGCGTGTTTGATGTGTCTACGGTAAAAGTTCAACATACCCAGGAAACGGCGGAGTTCTGAGACAGTGTTGGGTTGTGGGAAATCGGTGAGGGTGTGCACTTTGTCCGGTAGGGGTTTTATTCCTTCGGACGAAACCTGGTGGCCGAGGCAGCGGACGGAGGGTTGGGCGAGGACGCATTTCGGAGTGTTTATGGTGAGGCCCTCGGCGGCGAAGATGTCAAGAACCTGTTTCAGGTGTGCGAGGTGTTCCTTTGGGTCTCGGGAAGCGATCAGTACGTCGTCCAAAAAACAGGAGACGAAGGGTAGGCCTCGTAGTATGTTGTCCATGTAACGCTGCCATGTTTGGGCAGCGTTACGGAGGCCGAAACCCATTTTGATATACTCGAACAGGCCGAAAGGGGTGATGATAGCTGTTTTAGGAACGTCAGGGGGGTAGATGTGAATGTGATGGAAGGCACGAGAGATGTCGAGTGTAGAAAAGATGGTTGTGTTGTGGAGGTGGGAAGAGAAATCCCGAAGATGTGGGACGTTGTAAAGGTCTGGGGTTGTTCGGGCATTGAGGCGGCGGTAGTCGCCGCAGGGGCGGATATCCCCGTTGGGCTTCTGCACAATATGTAGTGGAGAAGCCCACGGGGATTTGGAGGGACGGATAATGCCTTCCTTGATGAGAAGATCAAAGTGTTTGCGGGCCTGTGAGAGTTGGAGGGGGTGGAGGCGTCGTGCTTTTGCGGATATTGGGGGGCCAGAGGTTTCTATGTAGTGCTGGGTCTGTGAGATGTGAGCTGAGGGGCGGCGCTGGGGTTTGTAGTGGAGGAGGAGTTGTTCAAACTGGGACGGGGGCCGATCCACCGCATGAATGAACCCGGGGATGGGTTTCTGGGTGGAGGGGTCGAGCAGGCGCGCGTTACGGACGTCTACCTGGAGGCCGAAATATGCGAGGAAGTCGGCCCCCAGGATAGCTTTCTCTACGTCCGCCACGGTAAATTCCCACTCGTACGCGAGCCCGCTCATATGAATTGATGAGCGGTACGTCCCGTACGAGGGGATGGTGGTACCGTTGGCGGCGTAGAGGAGTTGCCGGTAACAACGCGCCTGTCGCCGGAGAATATTATTGGGGAATATGGAGAGCGCCGCCCCTGTGTCGACGAGGAACGGGACGTGCGTTTTTGAGCATTTTAGGAACAGGCGTTGGTGGGCTGGGGCGGAGTGCGGTAAAATTGCTGAGGTTTCGGGGTCTGTCGGAGGGGGGGGGGCTCGGTTCGTCCGAGGTGATGGGCGGGTGCGATGGCGGTGGTTGGCCCTCCGCGAAGGAGACGCGGGGCGTTTTTTTTGCCGTTCCGGGGAGGGGGAACGGTAGCGGCGGCGCGAGTGGCGGCCGGAGGGGTGGTTGTCTTGGGGGCGGGGTTGGAGGGGCCGTTCCGTGGTGGGGGAACGGTAGCGGCGGTGCTAGTGGCGGCCGGGAGGGTGGCTGCCCTGGAGGCGGGCTTGGAGGGGCCGTTCCGGGGTGGGGGAACGGTAGCGGCGGCGCTAGTGGCGGCCGGAGGGTTGGCTGCCCTGGAGGCGGGCTTGGAGGGGCCGTTCCGGGGTGGGGGAACGGAAGCGGCGGCGCTAGTGGCGGCCGGAAGGTTGGCTGCCCTGGAGGCGGGCTTGGAGGGGCTGACTCGGGGTGGGGGGTCAGTTGATGGAGAGGTGGGGTGTCTCGCGGCGCCGTCAGATGCGGCCGGGAGGTTGGCAGCCGTGGCGGCGGCGTAGGAGGGGTAGCGAGGCTCGGTGGAGGTGGTGTGAATGCGGGCGGGGAGGGGTTGGTGGTGGTCCCCCCCGTGTTGGCGAGGAGGGGGGCCCGCCGGTGGCGTCCGCGTTTCCCTGCTTGGTGGAGTAGGAGCAGGGGGGCTGGCATTTGCGGGCCTCCCCACCGAAGTTCACATGGTAGAAACATCGGTGGGGGGGGTCCGCCGGGAGGTAGGTCCTGGTGGGGCGCGCGGAGTTGGAGGGGGCCGCCGTGTTTGGGGACCTCCCCCTCCGTTGCTGGGCGCGGGAGACGGTGCGGCGGTCGGCCGAGCGCTGGCGTCGGTGGTCGGAGGAGGGGGTTGGCCGGCGATCGACGGAGAGGGAGCGGCGCCGGTGGAGGGAGGGGGGCCGGCGGCGCTCTTTAGACGGCGATCGGTCCCTGCGTGGGGTGGGGGTGCGGGGTGCGGCGACCTCCGTGACGCTGGCGGCCGCGGCGAGGTCGTAAACCGTGTCGGCTAGACGGAGTAGCGGCTCGTCCGGTCCGTCGAGGTGGCTGGCGAGCGCCATCTGGATGGGGTGGGGGAGGGCTCGCAGCCAGAACGTTCGAGCGATGTCGGCCGTCACGACGTCGTGTAGCTGATGACGTAGGCGACGGTACAGGTGGGAGGGCTTCAAATCGCCGAGATGTTGGGGCTGGGATAGCGCTGCGACACGTGCGATCTTGGAGGGTTGGTATAAGCTGATGAGGCGGGCACGGAGGTCGTCGTAGGCGGCCGTGGCGTCGGGGGAGATGTCCGACGTCTGCAGGAGGATCTCATATGGTAACAGAGAGATGATGCGGGAGTAGCGGGTACGCTGGCTGCGGATGTTGGCGGCAGAAAACGCAGCGTCGACCTGGAAGAACCAGAGTGCGGGGTCGTGCGTGTAGAAGGGGGGTAGCGACAGCGGGAATGACGCCGAGGCCGTCGTGACGTCGGCGGCGGCGTGTGCGGCAGCTGCAGCGGCGGCGGCAGCGGCGGCGGCGGATGCGGTGGAGCCGGGTGGTGAGAGGCTCGTGAAGGGGTTGTCGGTTGCGTCAGAAGTCGCAGCGGTCGGCGGCTGCAGCAGGGACGGCCGGAGGAGCGGCGGCGATGGCGAGTTCGGGTCCATGGTGGAGGTGTCTGTGAACAAAATTCAATTTGAGCGGTTGAATCTGAAAATTCGCAATGAGCGGCGGCGGGTTTGTATGCGGCGGAGAGTTGAGAGCTGTGTGAGCGGTTGCGGGTGGGCCAAAAATTGCGAATTTATACTGACAGTTTTTTTTAAATGTGAATTTAAAATGCAGGACACCGAACTTGACTGGGGCGACACATGAGTTTGTAAGAAGGGAGGAAGGGTAGAAGGTTGGATGAACGTCGGGTTCACCACTGTGATGAATTTAAATTTATCATCACGGTGGCGTGAAGGAGTGAATGGATGAGAGCGAGGGAATTTCACCTAGGCGGCGGTAATCCACCGATGTAGGTGAGAGGAAGGAAATTCACCTAGGCGGCGGTAATCCACCGATGTAGGTGAGTGGAAGGAATCTCGTCTAGGCGGCGGTAATCCACCGATGTAGGCGAGAGGAAGGAAATTCACCTAGGCGGCGGTAATCCACCGATGTAGGTGAAGGAAGGAAGATGCTTGTCTAGGCGGCGGATATCCACCGATGTAGACAAGAGGAGAAGGTAGGAGGTGAATTCCCAGAGCGGCGGATACCACCAGGCATCTGGGAGGAGGAAGGTAGAGAGAGAAGAGAGAGCTGGTTAGAGGAAGTGTCGAATGAAGCTAAAGCTCCAGGATCCGGGGTTATATAGGACTTGGAGTCCTCTCCCTCCAGTTCCCTGTTGGGAGCTGGTAGTGGGGCACCAGGTTGTGTCCCCCGGATTCTGTCGCCTGTCTCCCCACTCAGATGTTTATTAGCGGAAGGTAATTTTTACATAGGAATATTGGTGAGAGCTTTAAGGTTGTAGTGGAGTGTTCCCGGGAGGGACTCACGACAATATGGTACGTAACTATTTATACATCAAGCCCAGATACGGAGCAGGTGATGCTTATAATCGCTTGTAATGTTTATGATTATAATCGCCCGTGGCTTCATGAAATCGAGTTTTGTTCCCTGATATTACCTCACCTGAAGAAAGATGGTTATGCTGGATGTCGTTGACAGTGTAAGTAGGAGTGTAGGTACTTTTATGTTGTTGATAGTGTAGGGCAGTAGGTACTCCTGTAACTTGGACAAATTTGTGTCGGTGTTCATCAGCGCACGATTTCCTCAATCCGAATCCAATTTCGCTGAAACTTGCGGGCTGGGCCTCCTGATGGTCCCAACAGAACGATCGGATCATTTGGCCAAGCTGAGCAAAAGTGTAAACGCGAATCCGCGGTACCTCTCACGAATGAATGGCTCGATTTTGCTCAAATTTGGTGGATTGTTGGGGCCAGTGAGTAACACAATTATGTCCCAGGGCTATATTGCGCACAAGCGAATCCGAGGTGGATAGTAATTTCTCACGAACAAGCGATTACGCTCAAATAGAAAACAGTGACCTTAGGATTACGTATGACAAGTGAAATACAGGAGAAAAATATTATACCGTTGTGTAAATAATCTGGCCCACTTGAAAAATAGACCGGCCATTTTCCACGGGTCGGAGCTGGGAGGTGTGGGAATGGCGCGCGCTTTTGTCTCAACTATCCAGCTTGGGTTTGCCGGATAGTGAGGAAATTAATTAGCAAGGTACTTAGCACCTCAGGTGCCTACCTATAAATATATATTACTGTTATAAAACTGACCTTATCTGGATAACCCTATTTGTAGTAGGATTCCAGCAGCATTCGCAGCTCAAGGTGAGAGGACTCCACAGACTGACTTTCAACCAAACGCGACCGATGGGGAAATGATTTCTCAAACACATGACCATCCCGCACGATTCTACCGATCACCTTCCAACTAAAACCGATGCTAATGATCAAAAAATAATAATAATGTAACATAGGACAAACGAAAAACAAGGGAACCCAAAACAAAACAATGGGATGGCGCCGAGGTCAGAGGGGACAAGTTGGATGAACAAGGATAACAGCAAGGCGGCCAACCCATGCCCGTGATATTTCCCTGGGCTACATCCATTTCTACACGATTCAGACCTTCCGGGCATGAAATGCCATCTTTGTTGGCAGCTTTGGACAGACCTACACCATGGAGGAAGAGGTCTCCCATCGTCTCGTCACTCTTCTTCCATGCCTACACTCTCTGGGGACAATCCACAAACATTCCAAACGCTAGAAATTAGCTACACAGACTTCAAAAATACCTGCAGTGCCCCTTCTAGGTAGATCACTATTTTTTCTGTGGTTAATACACGCTAACTCACCCCCCCCCCCCCCCCCCCCCCTCCGAGGAAAGCCCTAAATCGAGTACTGGAGCCAGGCCAGGAACTAGTTTCATAAAAATGCGCGGGATTCAATAAATCAACAATTAATTAATTTATTGTTGCTATCGTGAAGCATAAGGAAAATAATAAACCGCTGTGTAATAAACCATTCTGTAGTAATACCTATTTACCTGTATAGATGCCCCTTCTGCGTAGACCAGTTTTGGTTTATTATTCTGTGAATAATACACCTATGTAGTCGCTCAGCAAAAAATTTTTATAACACCCCCTCAAACTTTTTTCTTTTACGTTTCAAGGTGCGTAGATTCCAAAAATGCAATGTCCGTCCGCCGTCCGCCGTATCACGTGTACAGGCTTCATTTTCGGTCTAAAAAATTCGTTCTTTCGCACACATGCTCCATTTGGGCCCTAGTTGTGTCCCGAAACTTTTCAGCCCGATCGGAATACACCCAGGGGTGTTATGTGTGAAAATGTTGTCACATGGGTTTATTATTCCATTGGACATACCTACAGAAACGTTGGCTGTTTATTTATTGTTTCTTTCATATAAAATAATTTAAATAGCTATTTCTGGTGGTTTCCACCAATTTTGGCCCCCAAAACACGAATTAGGTACGCTCCTTTTGGTTTATTATTCTGTGAATAATACACCTATGTATTCGCTCAGCAAAAAATTTTTATAACACCCCCTCAAACTTTTTTCTTTTTCGTTTCAAGGTGCG
This sequence comes from Leptopterna dolabrata, assembly GCA_954871275.1. NCBI lineage: Eukaryota > Metazoa > Arthropoda > Insecta > Hemiptera > Miridae > Leptopterna > Leptopterna dolabrata. The sequence continues at coordinate 42,702,489 of OX940982.1, read as the reverse complement.
TAGATTCCAAAAATGCAATGTCCGTCCGCCGTACGCCGTCCGCCGTACGCCGTCCGCCGTATCACGTGTACAGGCTTCATTTTCGGTCTAAAAAATTCGTTCTTTCGCACACATGCTCCATTTGGGCTCTAGTTGTGTCCCGAAACTTTTCAGCCCGATCGGAATATTCCCAGGGGTGTTATGAATGAAAATGTGTGTAAAAATAGGTACTTTTTGCGTTTTAGCAACATGTTGGTAAGATGAGCTTCTGAGATATCTTTTTCCATGTTTTTGAGGACGAGAAGACCGAATATGAAGTCGATTTTGACCAAAGAGTGGAAAATTGAGTTCTACCAAATGTTCAGCTCCCAAAATTGATTTTTTATGAGTCAAAAACCTGGGAAATCGTCTGAAATCACCATCAGTTTGGATAATAGCACTGGAAAAGTGCCAATGATCAAAGATAGTTGGAAAAAAAAAATAATAAAAAAAAGGAAAAGGAGCGTAGGTACCTAATTTGTGTTTTAGGGGCCAAAATTAATGGAAACCATCAGAAATAGCTATTTCGATTATTACGCATGAATGAAACAATAAATGAACAGCCAACATTTCTGTAGGTATGTCCAGTAGAATAATAAACCCATGTGACAAGGACTTTGCAGCGTTTTTTTTTTCAAATTATCTTTGATCATTGATAGTACCATTTAATCGTCTTGATCCACCTCTTGATACTTTTTCTAGTGTTATTCTACAAATTGATGGTGATTTCAGACGATTTTCCAGGTTTTTGACTCATAAAAAATCAATTTTGGGAGCTGAGCATCTGGTACAACCTCAATTTTCCACTCTTTGGTCAAAATCGACTTCATTTTCGGTCTTCTCGTCCCCAAAAACATGAAAAACGATACCTCAAAAGCTCATTTTACCAACATGTTGCTAAAACGCAAAAAGTACCTATTTTTACACACATTTTCACTCATAACACCCCTGGGTATATTCCGATCGGGCTGAAAAGTTTCAGGACACAAATAGGGCCCAAATGGAGCATGTGTGCGAAAGAGCGAATTTTTTAGACCAAAAATGAAGCCTGTACACGTGATACGGCGGACGGCGGACGGCGTACGGCGGACGGACATTGCATTTTTTGAATCTACGCACCTTGAAACGGAAAAGAAAAAATTTTGAGGGGGTGTTATAAAAATTTTTTGCTGAGCGAATACATAGGTGTATTATTCACAGAATAATAAACCAATAGGTACTTTTTGCGTTTTAGCAACATGTTAGTAACATGAGCTTTTGAGGTATCTTTTTCCATGTTTTTGGGGACCAGAAGACCGAATATGAAGTCGATTTTGACCAAAGACGCCGAAATTGAGGTTTTACCAAAGGTTCAGCTCCCAAAATTGGTTTTTTATGAGTCAAAAACCTGCGAAATCGTCTGAAATCACCATCAATTTGTAGAATAATACTAGCAAAAGTTTCAACACGTGGATCAATACGACTAAATGGCACTACGATAATTGATAAATGATCAACGATAATTTGAAAAAAAAAAAGAGCGTACCTACCTAATTTAAGTTTTGGGGGCCAAAATTGGTGGAAACCATCAGAAATAGCTATTTCAATTGTTGCACATGAAAGAAACAATAAATGAACAGCCAACATTTCTGTAGGTGTGTCCAATAGAATAATAAACCCATGTGACAAGGACTTTGCAGCGTTTTTACCTACCCTCGTGCTCCCCCCGGGAAAGCCCTAAATCAGCCGGCCCGGGAACTGAAGTTTCATTAAAATGCGCGGGATTCAATAACTCAATCATTAATTATTTGTAGTTATTCATGAAGCTACGGTAAATAATAAACCGTTGTGTAATAAACTGTTATATAATAAACCGTTGTGTAATAATTTACCTGTATAGATCTGCTTAAATCACTGTTTTCTGTGGTCAATACCTACCATCCTAATCCTCCCCCCCCCCCCCCCAGGTAAGCTCTAAAATCGAGTAACCACTTAGAAATTGAAGGCCAATCGAAATTTCGAGTTTGCTAATGTAGTCATACAATGATCCAAGCGTTTTGAAATTCGCAGCATTCACCAACTCCACCATTGACAACACTCCTCCGTACATCTCAATAGGCACACAGACATGTCTATTATTCCTCACAACAATCCCTAGGGGAACTTTGTGAATAAATTCATTGATTTTAATTCACTGTGGACCATCTTCTTCCAATGATCTTATGCCAGTTTATTGCATTGAATTGCGTGCAATCCATTGAATTCCATTTGAAATCCAATTCCAAATGAAAACGATTGAATTTCCAGTAACCTCTATATCCATTGAAAACCAATGGAAACGAAGAACACCCGTACTGTGATCCATTACCCCCCCCCCCCCCCCCCCCTTCACATTATTGGGACCGATTACACTACCATTCCCAATAATGGGGACAATAATATTGTAGCGGCGTCCTTAGGAATGATATCTGGGCTGAATGTATGCAATTGATTCACCCTCCTTTTGATGAAGCCTGCTGGTGCGAACTTCTGGACGTAAATTGCTCCGGGTGGTCTCAAAAGCCTCCAAGTTCGAGAGCTATTTAAAAACGTTTAAAAGATATCGAGATAACGGAAATTTCCTGGAAATTTCGACCCCTATTTTTCACCCCTTAGAGATGGCTGACATTAACGCCAACCTTTGCGGACCAACCAGACCCCAAATGGGACCTAAAAACCAAATTTCGTTAATTTTGGTTCATGGTCACTAAGGAAAGTGCTAATTACGGCGTACTTACGGCGGAAACACAGAAATATTTTTATTCCATTTTCGGATTCTACATACGAAACGGAAACCATCAAATTTTGAGGTGGGGTTGAAAAAAAAAATTTCATGTTCGATTCCCAAGGTTCATTATTGAAAATAACAAACCAAAAACCACAAATGTCTCCTTTGTTACCATGAACCAAAATTAATGAAAATTGGTTCGTAGGTCCCATTTGGGGTCTAGCTGGTCCTTGAAGCTCGGCGTTACTAAGAAAAACGGTGTTATTGAAAAAATAGTCTATTTCGACTAACACACGAAAAACGCAAAAAACATTGATACCGGTTTCGGTGATCAAACCATCGTCAATAACACACAAGAACTTTTAACATGGATATGTTTTTGCCCTGGGGGGTCATTCTAAAATTTGCGACCGAAAAAAATGCAACGCTGCAACCGATAAACAATTTGGAGATGTGCGTGTGTAGTTACCGACAATACCCAGCGAAACAATAATGAAATGAGCGCCCAAAAACATATCCATGATTCAATGTTTTTCCATGAAGTGGAAAAATTTCTCAAGTTTCCGTGATTTCTTTATCTTTGTGCAGAAGACGTACTTCACACCAGTTTATCATTACAATTTCTCTTTTGGCCCAGGTTTGGTTTGGTTCAGTTCGGTAAAACTGCATTGTGAAGTGGGGGCTAATGGGCCCTTTCATCGCCTTCATGTTAGAACAGAGTTCCATTAAATTCTTGTTGTCAGATCGCTTAGGAGGCTCTTTTCAGTCGTTTGCGTTGATGTCTCGGCGTTACTGTCAGTCGTCTCTAAGGGGTGAAAAATAGGGGTTGAAATTTCCAGAACGCCGTAGCTCAAAAATTCAATAAGGGTAGGTACACGGTGTTTTTTCGTTTTTAAGATTTTGAGAATTTTTTGAGACCACCCGGAGCATTGCAGGTACCTACCTACGTCCAGCCGTTCGTTCACAGTAAGGCCCTGAAGTTTGCTCCGAAAAGCTTCAGGAGTGTGAATGAATAATGAAACGGATGTAGACATCATTGCTAGGGAACAGCTTATTACAATCACGCATGGCTGTATCAAATCGAGTTGGTTGTTCCGTGATTTTATATCATTTGAAGAATGATAGTTTTTTTGGATGTTGTTGATAGGTAAGTGGTACGTAGGTACTTCTTTAACTTGAACTACAAATAAATTAACAGTAGAATTTTTGCATCCACCGCAGTTACGGAACTGTAGGTAATTGCCCGGCCAGCTCCATTAGGTAGTACCTAATCGATTTAGGGCTTTCCTGGAGGGAGTAGGTACGATTGTAGGTATTAACCCCAGAAAACAGTGATCTACGCAGAAGGGGCATCTATACAGGTAAACAATAGTAAACCGTTGTGTAATAATTTGCAACGTTTGTGAAATTTCTTCAATCCTAATCAACCATAATAATTGTTGATTAGCATTACACGTATGAAAGAACGATTATCCTAGATATTCTATTTTGTTTGTGGTGCAATAAATCTTTTATCAACTTGAGGTCAACTCGCGCATACATTATACTATGACAAATTTTTGATCTCAGATTCAGGTTCATTACAATAAGGATGAATCTTCATTTTGGACTTCAGAAAACTTCCTGAGGAATACCATGTAGGGATGGCATTTCTGGACACCTGACATTACTGGTTCAAGGGTTTAATTGTCACTTGTTGAACATTTCTTGGTACGTAAACTAGAAACACGCCATTAATAATTGTTCAAGTTCAAAGAGTTGAAACGTTGGGTCGGAGAAGGTCAGTTCATTTAGAAAGGTGGAAGGCCACAGGTTCCGTCGCTGATCGTGGGACCAGCAGCCGCGGGAGTGACACTAATCCAATCCTCCCTCCCCCGCCCTCTGCCCACACCTTAACCTCAATTACGAACAGGATCTACTAAAACAATTTGTCCTGTAATTACTTATCCATTAACAGCAACCAACCACTCCGAGTCTGAAATCACCCGGGCTCCCCGCGTCTGAGCTCGGCTCAGTGCGTTTGAGGTGGTAAGGATATAAATGTGGTCTACCTTAATAGCTCGTGAAATGGTCGAGGTCTATGCTGCTACTTTTTTAAACAACGACGAAATAAAATTATTAATAGGTACCCACCTATAGTAGCACTCAAGAACCTTACTTTTAGTTGTATTTTTCATGAGAACAGGTATTATTAATTTTTAATTGTTTCACTAAAGAAAGTGGGGAAGTCTTGTAATCATGGGAGTCGAAAAAAGCTGCAAATTATTACACAACGGTTTATTATTTACCTGTAGATGCCCTTTCTGCGTAGATCACTGTTTTCTGAGGTCAACACCTACCCCCCCCCCCCCCCCCCCCTTCCAAGGAAAGCCCTGAATCGAGTACTGAGCCGGCCCGGGAATTGCATTTTCATGAAACATGCAAAACGATACCTCACAAGCTCATGTTCACTAAAACCTCGAAAACCGTTCATCTAAATTCTTCTACCGTAACTTACGTCTGCCCTTGCGGAAACATTAAAATCCTGACACCCGCGTCTATTCGAGCGAGTTTGCATGAATTTTGGTTTATTATTTTCAATAATGAACCATTGGAATCGAGCATGAAAAAAAAATTCTTACCCCCCCTCAAAATTTGATGGTTTACGTTTCAAGGTATGTAGAATCCAAAACTGCAATAAAAATATATTTCTGTCTGTCCGCCGTACGCCGTACGCCGTACGGGCCACTTTTCTTAGTTACCATGAAAGAAAATTGATGAAATTCGGGTTATAGGTTCCGTTCGCTGCCTAGTTGGTCCTCGAAGCTCGACGTTACTGTGAGTCATCTCTAAGGGGTTCAAAATAGGGGTTGAAATTTTCAAAACGCCTATACCATTTTTTTACGTGAATATTTTTACGGTTTTAAATATTTCTAGAACTTGCGAGTTTTTCAAGACCATCCGGAGCATCGTACGTCCAGCCGTTCGTTCACAGTAAGGCCCCGAAGTTTGCACCGACAGGCATTTTCGACTCCAGTGTGAATGAAATTGTATACAATTCAAACCAAATCTCGTAACCAGAGACGCGCCCACAATAGGAATTTGTGAATACGGCCAATCATTGGTAGGGATCACCTGATTATATTGGCGGAGTATGAAGTCGAGTTGGTTGTTCTGTGATATTATTTCATTTGAAAAATGATGGCTCTTTTGGAGTTTGTTGGTAGGTAGTGAAACTTGAACAAACGTTGAAGTATTATTGATGGGTAAATTATTACTACGGTAAATCATTACTCAACGGTAAATTATTACACAACGGTTCATTATACCATCTACGTAGAAGGGGCTGGAGTTTGTTGGTAGGTACTGTTTTTCATCGGTTTTCACTCCTCATCAACAATTTCTTTTCAGAACTTCATTATGTGTGTTTCTTTTTGTTAGGTACTGTTTGTCATCGGCAGAATTATTTTAGCAACATTTAACTCGTGATTTAGGTAGGTACCTAGTAAGAGTACGGGGTTAGGTACTAACCTACGGAGGGTCTGCGATCTACATAATATGTATAGAATAGAATAGTACATATCATATTATATAGACGGGTTATCTATACATAGAGCTGTGATCTGTAACAGAAGGGTATTCTATACAAAATAATAAACCGTTGTGCAGGGATTTGCAGCGTTTTAGTGATCATGCTGACTTGATCTCTGAGGAGGTCGTCTATCAGGATCGGAATAAAAGGCAGCGTCCACGCAAGCGCAAACAACGAAAAGCTTGTTTTCTGGGCATTTTGTTATACCATGTGTCTCGAACTGTCAAATAAATTATTAACTGTCAAATAAATTATAATCTTGTTGATGGTCGACTCCAATGGGCCTTTCCGATCAAATAAGGTAGGCATGCCTACATTTATTGGCATTTTTTTATTGGGATCAGAAAACTGTCAACGCAGCTGATTATACTTACAGTAGGTACCTAATCTTCTCCACTCTAAGTCACGATTCGATTTTCACAGCGGCCTCAGCGATTTTAGAAGATCGAACTTTCGTTGTCAGTTCTTTGCTTTCCGATTTGGACCGCATTTGCGGGTTTGGTCGCACCTCTTTCGCCGTCGAAGGAGGACATTTTCTAACTTTCGGTAGTTTCCCTGGTTCGAACGACCGCTTCATATCGACCGAGTCTCCGAGCCCGTCGGGTGTTATTTTCAGGTTTCTGTCTCTCTTGCTTTTCGGGAAATTTCCCTGACCGGATGACGCCGACGGGTATGTCGGATTGTCTCTCTCGCTTTTAGCGTTCACCGCGCCTGGTTCCCCTTTTTTGAAGCGCTGCTGCTTCACAAAGCCAACCACCAAGTCCGTTTGTTGCAGGTTCAGTTTCTGCCAAACTCTGGTGTCCTTGCCGCTTTGCTTGCTCCCAGCTGCGACACTCCCCATACAGTCATTTCTGGACTCTCCAATCCCGCTCAATCTCTTCCCTGTTCTATCTTTCTCGACGTTTTCCGAGACCTCCAACTTCTGCTGGCCCCGTTCATTCAACTCCTTGACAACTCTTGTGAAATCCGTTTCAGACAACGCTCGCCTCCCCAACATTTCGTTCTCGCTACTCTTATCTTGTACTTTCCTATGATGTTTCCTGCAGAACTTCTTTTTTCTACACTTTTTGTCTTCAGGATCCGACGGTTCGCTCCGCGGGGAGTTCTCTTTCAGCGGACTGTTCACTACCTTCGTCCACACATTGCTCCTAATCTCCTTCTTAATTGCAGCCCTCCTTCCGTGCTTAAAGTTCAATGTATCGCTATCTGCTTCCTGGTCGAAACTCAGAATCAACCCACTCCTATTATCTCCTGAAGCATCAGCTCGGATCATGTCTTTTGAATCATCCTGTCCCAGCAAAGCCATCTTTTTCTGATCTACCACGGCATTCCTCAATAATATCAGCTTCTTTTTGGTTTTCCTCAGCTTATCTAAAATTACATTCTTCTCTATAATGAGCTCAGCTCTAGATGCCTCAGTTAGAATGCCACCAGCCCCATTTCCATCCTCGCGCCCCGTAAGGTTCTTGGCCTCTTCGGCAGCGTGGACGAGTAATACGTTGATGTCATCAACCCTTCGGTTCATTCTGAAAATCTTCTTCCGCATCAGTCTCAGCTTCTTGTCGTTTTTAATTTTTTGAGTGTCCACGTGCTCTCTAACAAAATTGACGTTTTCTGAAAGAGAGGAAGTTATCTAGCATAGATCTCCAAAATCTTCACCTAAAATTCATTATACTATTCGAGCTCCTTCTGGTGTCATCCACACTCTATCTAACTGCTAGACAGGGTCGCAAAACGTGAAATTTGTATTGTATCTCTGAGAGTTTGTTATGAACCTACCAGAGGGACAGCAGCGCGACCTAAGTATACGAAAGAAGCAAGAAATGTTACCAATTCAAAATGACTAAATACAAATGACATAAATACAAATCACGAATAATCTATAATAGGTCAAGAATGGGCCCATTTCCCAAAATCATAACTACTTACTTTAAATCTTACAGAGTTCACCTAGATAACACCTACAGTTTTCGAATGACCGGTGATTATGTAGCGAACTGTAGGCAAGTGATATCACAGGGTTTTTGTTTCTAATCGCCTCTAGGAAACTGTCTCTGCTGATATTTTAATGAAAGTTTGCTCTGATTTATATTCTATTATTTTGTCGTTTGACCATGAAGGCAGCTGGAAAAAAACCTACCCAATTGTTTGCCTAAATGAAAGAAGTTATTCTTCTTAAATTCTCCCTCTTTTGCGTTAGGTAGCTTTTGGTGTTGTAAAAAAATCAATAAGAAGAATGAGGAGAATATGATTAATTTACGCCCATATAATTCATATATCCACGTTATATTCGTTCAAGTTCGGATATATATCGTTTTCACTTTGTCTTACTCGTTGAAGAATCACACTCGTGACAGTGGGCATAAAACGTATGCCACATTCGGACCTCTTACCTGGAAACGTTTCGCATTCTTCGGGGATTGATGGCAGCTCATCGACAGACCACATAAGAAAAGGTTTCAATCGATATTGAGCCGGCTTTTTGCCCCAAACGACCTTCCAGCGAGCTACGTCCAGCGCCAAAGGGTCCTGAAAATCGCATTTGTCATGATCTCCAAGAACTGAGGTTTTTCATTTTCTTTTTTCGCCGCTAGGGCGTGCTGTTGGGCGTTACTGTATAAACTGTGTGCGTGAAAGAAAAACTCGAGAAACCGAAGGATAAAAACGGTCCCGTCAGTCTCCTAGGGGCGTTATCCGTGAACGGTTATTTATGAACGATTGGGCCCATATTAGTTGACAGGGTTGATTTACCGGTACTTTTTGACGGCGACAGAACAGGAAAAGGGATCTAACTAGGTATTCTAAGAACTCCTCAAGATAGGAAACTAATTTGTACCGTTTGTGGAATGACTCACCACTTTAGCAACCGTTTCGTTAGGGGACCCGTTCTCTTTGTAATCTTTGAAAATGTTCTCGATGATAGAAAGAGCTTCCTCCCACTCCTTTGCCTGGATCTCTTCCTGATCTTCATACTGTCTCATTTGGACCAGCTCGCCGGAACCTGACTATGGGAACGACGGTTGTAATAATAGTATTAGTATTATTACTAATGATTTTCACTAAGGAATTTTAAAGGCTAAATAAAAGCGTTCCGACGAGGTTACTAATTGAAACGTGTGTACCGTGGGGTTATAATTTACTTAGGTGTCAAACCTGTGGGGTAAGATATGAGCGATGTACCTACCTGTAGTAACTCGTAATTCGGCCTCAGTGCAATCATATTTTTTTATGTAGCTATCTAGGAACATTTGCTCACAACCTTTCAAAATGCGGAAATAGAAAGAAATGGACTTTATGAGCGAACTGCAAGCATACCTACGTTTGCTAATCCTTGCATTAGGTATCTCCAGCTAACAATCATCACTCACTTATCCTACAGTTATACCAATACTGCATTCAACCACTAAAAAAATTTCTAAAACTGGTCCAGAATTACGAATCTTCACCCAGTTCGACGGACAACCTACCTCCCTACCATATCTAGATCGAAACCTGAAAACCGGAACGGTCAGTCTGTATAAGCGCATCATAATTTATTTTTTCTGGTTTGAGAAGCGAATCTTAACCAACGACGAATTTTCATCAAATCTTGGTCCAAGTCAGGTCGTCATTTAATAGGGTTTTCCAAAGCGGAGAGGTTTTTAAATAGTAATAAGTTTTTACGGTTGATTTCAGGAATGAGGAAATTTCCTTACATTAAAAAAAAATGGTAGTTTGAAGGCCGTATAAAAAATAAGAGTCATTTTTTAAATGAGGGTGATTAAAAGTAAAAAGGCGGCAAAAAATTACGTATCCGGTTTATTGACATAATATGTCAATAAACAACCGATCATTAAATGACCGGTTATTGGCCCAAGGAGGCGGAGCGAAGGCTCTCAATGCTTCCAACAATCCAACATTATAAATGGCAAACTTTCGTGGCAACTTTCAAGAACCTTTGCCGTGGTCTTTCACTCGGTATGATTTTCAGGACGTGTTTTTCAATTTTATTTATAAATTTGCAGTTACACCTATCCATCCATTGCTGATGTACGGACGGATGGATGCACTAGCGCTCTAAGCGGGATTTGAGTTGAGCTACTCGGTGATTTACCCAATACGTCATTTCTAGCAGGAACTCAGAAATCCAAATTTCGCTCCAACTTCCGCCTAGATTATCCCACAAACAGATTAGCAATAAGTTTTAATTTACGTTATTGAACAGAATTCTGTCAAAAAAAAATGAGAATTTGTAGCCCACGAAAATTGCCCATTGGTTTCTATAGTGGAACGGTCTTTCTGGATCGTAACAGCTAGAGTATCTCCCTAGAGGTAAGTTTGCCGGCAAGTCGTTGGTCACATGAAAGTCTTGTTGGGAAGAAGGGGAGGGGAGGTAAATCGGAGGGAGGGGTGTGCTCCCCCCTTGAAACTCCCCTACAATACCTATCACCCCTCCCAATCGTCGTGTTTTGCTGCCACTGAAGAGAACCATGAGACGGCAATACAGAACAGATAGGGAAGACTGGGGGGTACGACCTGGCAAAATGGCCGTGGTACGGGAGAAGGGGAGGGGGGTTAGCGATGATGAACTGAAGACTGATGAGATTGTCGCCTCGCCCCCTTCCTCGTTTCTCAGCCCAAGGGCAGGAACGGACTCATCGCTGAGGGTTTTCACTTTAATACGCGGGAGATACGACGCTTCAAGGGTGGGGAGGGGAGGACTAAACGATCTGGGTGTTGTTGAAGAGGCTGTAAGGTCCCCCTCCATACCTCTCCATCATACCCCTTTTCATCCCTTCAGGGCTAACGAAATACGACTCCACCCCTCCTCACCACACCACTATCACCGTCGTAACTTGCGGTTATAGTTCCCGTTGGAAATCTCTGGCGTTTCATTTACCACAAGTTGAACTTCTCGGAATGAGAAGTAAATTAAACTTAAATTAAATTAACAGTGAACTGGGTATCAAATTTTCCAACAAATTTATTTCCTTGATTTGAATGAGAAAACCGGTGTCACGTTCCATGACGGGATTTTATGCAAGAACCGCGCAGATTATCCAATTTTTCCAATTGCTAAATTAGATACAACAGTCAACCTGCTGTAGGTGTCCTACTATTTAAAAAAAATTACAAAAATAAATAAATAAAAAAGTCGATAAGCCGGTTTCTCGAAATGCCATTTGTTACAAACCCCTTTTGGTTTATTATTTACAACTACTATCGTAAATTAACTAAACTAATATTGGCAACTGAAGTTGTAGAGCATCAAATTCTGCGTTGAGAGGACCCCTATTTTATTAAAATATTTAATATAAAATCTTCATTAGTTAATTAAAATGTTTAAATTTAAAACATATTTTAATAAAAATATGGTTGCTCTGAACGCATAGTTTGATGCTCTACAACTTTGGTTACCTGACATTTTTCATTTGGAATAACCGTTTTTTAGTTAGGCTTAACGCGCCGCGCTTGCCGCTTGAAGCGGTAAGCGTGTGAAGCACAACGCACTTTTTCAGCCAAAATGGAAGTTTGCTTATTTTTAACTGCCGATTCCAACCAAACAGCTGAAGCAAATTTAGTGCTTAAGAAGGATGAGATCATTTCCAGCTTTGTCTCAATTTATCGACACCGAAAGTCTAATCTGACTGGGCTAAATATATAAAGCCTGAAACATATTTTCATCACTACCAAAGGTAGAATTCATGCAAGAAACCACAAATATGGTCATTAAGAAGATGATGGTCGTGGATGGTTCGACGTCAGCAGTTGTGGAGACAACAAAGGGGCTGAAGTCAGCAGTTGTTGCCCGCTCCATTCAAACACCTTTTTTTGCGTTTTTTTTTTCTTTATAAAAACAAATTGAAAATCCGACTGACCCACGTCGTTTTCCAATATTCTACACGTCACTTACCAAGAATCCACGAAAATTCCGGAATGGGAATTTTTCGAGTGTTACAAATTCTACTTTTTTTTAGTCAAGTTCTGTTCAAATCAAGGCAGAAAATTACTGTGAAATGACGTATGAGGTAAAGTGCTAAGTAGTTCAACTCAAATCCCGCTTATAGCGTTAGTGCATCACTTCAAACGATGTACAGAACCGCAACGGATGGATGGATGGAACCACAAATTCATAAATAAATTTAAAAAAACACGTCCTCAAAATCAAACAGAGGGGAAGGTCACGGCAAAGGTTCTTGAAGGATGCCACGAAGGTTTGCACTGAGAACCTTTGTCACCGAAGCTTCCATCAGATTCCTTGGGCCAACAGCCAGCCAAATGTCAGTAGACCTCATACGTAATTTTTGCCGCATTTTTACTTTTAATCACCCTAATTTTTTAAAAATAAAGCTTATTTTAGGAACGGGCTTTAAACTACCATTTTCCCAAGAGTTTCGACTTTAAAAATAAAAATTGACGAAAATTCCCCATTCAGGCCCGCGGGAATTGCCCATTGTAAATTCCATTATGGACCTACTTGTGTAATGCTAGCCTGTACGGGTTTTGATGTTAATACTACTGCTGCAGAAGTGTTTTACAAGACTGATTGAATTCTGGGAACACTCTGCATTTTGGAGAGCCATTTCCCTAACTTGGCTATTCGTAGATTGATTGATGCTGTCCGCGGGTTTGGAAACTCGCAGTAACCCATAGTATATTCATGCGATGTCTCCAGCCCTAGCCTTTAGAGCTACTCGGAAGTTCTAATATTCCCTGGGCTACGCCTCGAGAGGTCAAGAAGGGTTCACTGACGCCCGATTAGTATGACTAGTAGTTCCCCAACTGTTTGGCATCTGCTGACAAGTTCATGTGCCCTCTCCTAGTAACAAGGAAACGTACTATGTAGCCAAATTTTATCTGATTAGTCAACATCAATCATTTAGGTTTCACTGGTTCCTTCTTAGTTAATTAAACCAGAAACAACGGTGTGAACATTTAAATGATAACTTCTCATAATCTTCTTCTATAAAATGGGAGACAGAGAAGATTATTACACAAAGTTTGCCCTTTATGTAATCCACACTTCCACTGATAAGTCATAGGTAGGTAGGTCATCACCTCACACTGGTACTCAGCTTAGGCAAATTCGAAAATCCAACAGCGTTTTTGAATTGATAACTGTTACTGTTTGTTGTTATTGTTGCCGTTGTTATTGTCAGTTAATGTTTGTTACTGACGATGGTTTGACCCCCGAAACCGGTATAACAGTGTATTTTTCGCGTTTTTTCGTGTATTAGGGAAACAGACTATTTTTCAATAACTCCGTTTTTCTTCAACAGTTCATGGTGTCTCCCACCTAGTTGAATAAATTTGTCAGAAAGAGCTTCCCAAATGCTGCCATGTGATAGGATGTGCAATCAACATTCAGGCTGATATACATTTTATAATAAATGGATAACGTTCACTTCTCAAAATAAAAAAGTTCTCCCATCGATCCATTAACAAAAATACCTCAAGGCTATAAGGAATATACATCGCCCTGGTGGTTTTTTCATAGATGTTAATTGATTTCGTCCGGAACGTATACGTATTAGGGTGGTAATATTCTGAACTTTACAAAGGCATTCAATCGTCAATAGAAGGAGCCAACCAAGCAGAAAACATCGCATGAACTTAATCAGTGTTTGCTAAAAAAATGTTCACCAATATTTGAAGCCGAAATTCTCAATTTCAAATTGAACTTCTTCATAAAAGGTAAAATGGCATAAACTGAAACTAAAAAGTTTAATTTTCCGGGAAAACCGCTATAAGCTCATTTATAATGTTATTACTTAGTAATCATAAAAAAATGGAAACATCTCGTGCCCAGCTTTGCTGATTAGCATTGGTTTAGCTACGCCCGATACACAACACGCTCCCACCAGACTTCGATTTCTTCTCACCACTGACTGCTCTCAAGTTTTTAATCAAGTCATGATAGTGCTCCAAACTCCAGATCTTCTAATAAATACCCTTTCCTCACTATGCATCCATACTTCGTCAAGTTAAATCTTCCATTTTGCGGAAGAAAATAATTTTTACTTTACGAGCCCTGCCAGGCAACTGAAAAATTTTCCATTTGCTCTCTTTATATTGTAATATTAGTAGTAGTAAATTCTGTAAATGAATAAATTAATTCATTTAGGGCGTACTTGTGGGAGAATGTCAGCTGTTCCTATGCTATGAGTGTATTATTCAATAAACAGGAAAACAATTTATTGTTCCTGATTATTACACAATTTAGTTCAAATCCTCTTTCCTTTATTCTGACAAGCGGTCAAATATGGTTCAGCCCTCTTATCTTGATACCTAATAATACAGCAGTAGGTGTCGCCAAGCATTCCACATTAACCACAATAAGACTGAGAGGTCCGCGGTGGTGCTCATCGCTAGCTTTGAGGGCACCAGCAAACATACACTCACACACAAATGGAACCACTGCAGCAGATTGATTAGCAAGTCCCAACCAACCTACTTTCAGAATTTTAATTAAGCCCAGGGTAAATTCCAGGTTCATAAAAACCAAACTAATACTTCACAGGTATAGGAAGTCGTGTAATATCATATAATAACTGCAGGTTCAATATTACATAACTGTTGGTGCTATAAACCACCGACCCATATACGCGTTTAAAAGGTATAAAATATCAAAATAGAATGTAAATTACGATTCATGTTTTCACAAAGCTCAGCAGACGAGCCGGTAGGAGATGTAGCGCCCAGCTGTTTCAGAAGATCGGATGATTTTCACGCATTGTCCTCTTTTCAGTCCAAAATATCTTGCCACGGGATCACCAGCCTGTATTCTCATGAGTTGATTTTCTTTGAGCTTGTACCTGTGTAAAACAAAGATATTTAGAATTGATGATATTATTATTATAAGTAACTCTTAATGCATAGGTATACAATGACATACAGGGGGAATGAGAATTTACTTGGCCTTTATGTACACGTGCATACATCAAGTATGAAAAGGCAAGTCATAAATAGGGTAGGCAGGCATGAATAGTTGCATTTCCAGGTCACTTATGTTTCATGTGGAAAACTGAGTCTAGAACTGCATTTGGCTGCGCCATTACGCCAGTTCTGGCAATCACATAATGTACGCATACAACAGCCATTCATCCAATAAAGTACTTTCATACATTTCAAATACACAATTTTTTCTTAATCTAATTCATAAATAGTTGTCTAGAAACTGAACAGGACTTAACTGTAAAGGAACATGAAGTGCTAGGAACAGTGAGGCAAGCAAGAGTAATTTTATTGTATATTCCTCTGCTGCATATTTTGAATGACAAACGATTAAGGTTCATAACCAAGGTATTTGGATCAATTTTCAAAATCTTCGAGCGCACTGAATCCGATATAATTTTTTTTAAATAGGTATACCTTAGAAACTGAACAAAGAAAACTGATGAGTCGAGGCAGTAAGGTGCTACCTGAATCTCAGGTAGGTAGGAACATCTGATTCCAAGTCAATTGTGAAAGTCCACAATTATTTTCAAGGAAATGTCATTCATTTGGCCAGCCCATTGTAAATTAATAAAACGAATATATTATTTGTAACTGCATAACAAGATTATCGATGTGGATGTGTCTCCGGCAACTCTCATTCTGCGGTATAGCAGGACCTCTTTTTGCATTCGTAATCGCAACAAATCGGCAACTGGATAGAAAATTTATAGAAAACAGCCACAGAAAGTTGAAGACGGATTCAAATTGTATGACACTGAAAATCAGGGGACCCCTTGGTGGCTACACTCCTGGCGCTCCTAGCGAACAAACTGGTTAGTCTGGAGCTCCACTGCAGTACCTACTTTTTTTGTATTCGAAAAGTCCAGATATCAAGAATAACGAATGAGTTCATGGAAATAATACTAACCTCCCTGGACTGAGGATAAGATTCCAGAGAGCAATATCATTTGGTTTCTCCTAGTTAATATATTTCATGGTTGAAGAAAATTCTTCAATTAGACCCCTACTTTATATAAATATATTAAGTTACTATTTGTTTAGATTCTGAATGGGCAAGTTCTCTGGGTTACAATTCTCCTTTTTTGGCCATATTCTGTTCAATAACAGAAACTGTCAGTTACTGACCACAACCACATAATGAAGATTGTCGGAAAGACTGGGCAGAAAACGTGTGAAATGTGAATTTCCGAGCTGCTGCTAAAAATGACGTATCAGATAAATCACCGAGTAGTTCAACTAAAATCCCATTTAGAGCGCTAGTTCATCACTTAAATGATTTACCTACAGAACTGCAATGGTAAAAAATAAATAAAAATAGATGAAACCAAATTTATAGATAAATTTCAAAAATATGTCCTCAAAATCCAACCGAGGGAAGTTCAGGAAAGGTTACAGCAAAGGTTCTCAAAGGTTGCCAGGAAGGTTTGCCATTTCTAATGTTGGGTTGTTGGCAGCACTGAGAACCTTTGCCTCCCAAACTTCCCTCCAACTCATTAGGCCAACAGCAAATCAGGTGTCAATAGACTTGATACGTCATTTCTTGCCACGTTTAGACTTGATACGTCATTTCTTGCCACGTTTTTCCTTAAATAACCCTCATTTAAAAAATATCGCTTATTTTTGTAGACGGGCTTCGAACTACCATTTTTCCATGAGTTCTGATTTTTTTTTTAAATTGACGAAAATTACCCAATCTGGGATCCCCCCCCCCCCCCCCGTAAGCCAGATGGGATAATAGAGAGTTCCTATGGGATACTGTAGTACAGATCTGTAATCCATTCGGATGACCGCATATATCCGTCACCACCTCTCGATCCTGTGAGACGTAGGTAACGACTAGATCGTGTGTAAAAGTAACCTGACATGTTGACAACCATACAGTTGAAAAACTGTGGGTACCTACTACGTGCTACAGTGAAAACGTGATCGCGATGAATTTTCCTATTGTCGCAACCCAAATACCTACCTCCCTTTCAAACCGTTTCTGCTCAGGAGAATCAAGAGGAAAGAGAAGTTGTTATGGAAACACACATCGTTGGAGAAGATCATGAAAATTATACGAACCAGAACCCATAGCATCGGATTTTTTTTGGACAGTGAGGGCGAAGAATTGACTGAACTTTCTTGCTTTAACCAAATTTAGCAACAGCAAACAATTCAGTAACTTCCTTCACGAACTTTTCTGATAATCCTAACTCAAGTTATGCCCATTTTTCATGTTCTGTACTGGTTTACTGTGAAACACTTCTGTACCTACTGTTTTCTTAACCTGTAGTACTTTACATTGTTTACTTGAACAAAAAATGAAATGGTTTCAAATGCTCAAGCTTTTTTAGTTTAGACCTACTTTTCCCTCATAATAAAACCTAGTTTCACAAATTTATAGCTGGTTTTGCAGTCACACACACATTCATACTAGTTGCAAAATAAGCCAAACACCTACTGCTGAAGCAAACCAACTTTATACAACTTTAATTTTGTAATAACTAATTTGACGTTCTTCAAGTTTAACAGGCTGTCTGACTTCAGATTTAACATAGCAGCTGCATAGTTTCTTTTATGCCTATGTGTAGCTCTTTTGTCTTTTGAGATGGAAGAGGGTAGAATTCGCGGTACTTCAACCATCAGTAAGGAATTGGCGTCACTTTAAGATACCGACTATCATGCTCAGTTGTCTCTCGTAACCCATGGCAACGGGTTAGCATCCATGTTGTTTACCCTAACAGCGGATGCAGTATTGATATCACCCTATCACTCTCTATTAGAGAGTTCCTAAAGACTAAAGTCGGGAAGATGTGTTCGGATTTATCTCAACTGCGCATGTGCGTCGCCCAAGTTCAAACTTATTTCGTTAAGTTTGACTTATTCGGCCTTATACATAGGTAAGGCGCGTTATGTCCCAGGGCACAAACTTTAGGAATCGTCTTTAACCTTACTCAGGGGTAACAGTGCACAGCTTTTTGCCGCGTTTTGTCGTTTTTTTTTAACGCATCATGTGTCGTCGGTCCTCACCATCGCCAGCGTCTTTCAAAGTTACTCCAAGTGTCTTTCAAAGAATTTGCTAGATTGTTGCGATATCAACTTAGGATAAAAAAGTGAGTATACCTACGCTATGTAATGAGCTGTAAATGCACGAGGATTTTGATGTTCAAAATACACCTCAAAAGCACTTATAATATCGTCATCCGACAACAGTCCTTGTCCGTTGAGGTAGAGGCGAAAAAGATTTTCAAGCTATTCCATGATGAACTTGAAATAAAATAGAATAAACTAAAAATGAAATGGAAACGGAACGACCAGGAAAGAAAGGCAGCTGAAGCTGAATGGATTTCGCGTTGTGCTAAGTTAAGTGACGTTACTTTTTAATTCACTCCTACCCCCACCACTTCTGTCAAACCGGACGTATTGGTTAGCATCTTAGCTGCTCGCCTTAGATGTGGCCAAAAGATAAGGCCGTTCCCTAATGAACTTATCTCTTAGGAACTATCTATTATTATATTGTTGAGAAAACAAGACTAAACAAACTGAACTTCGTTGGAACTGAACCACCCTAACTTTACCCTTCATAATGGAGTTTTAAAACTTAGCTTAGCACACAATCAAAACGTTAAAATAAAAGAGGCTGACCTTTGCAAAAGTTCTTGTTTTTCTTCTGGGGTCAAAACGACGTGTTCTGGTACCAATTCGTGCTCAGTGATATTAATGAGGAGTTCGGACTCCAAAAATTGTTCAAGGATATACTTGGGAGCCATGTCCACCAACGACTGTTTGGCTGAAGGAGTCATACCCTGCTGGACAACAATGATGGCTCGATGGATATTTTCTTCCTGCATCCGCTGACAATACGTTTTAATGGTCTTGATCCCGATTTTCGGCTCGTCAGGGAAGAAAACGAACATCTGATCCGTGGGGTCGTCGTTGTGAGCAACGAGAACAATGAGGTCACTGCGGGTAGGGCGTTTCTCACTTGGTTTGTTGCCGAACTGATCTTTGAACTGGTCAAGAGTCTGGTCCAATTCGTCCTGCGTAACTAAGTAACCTCGGTCGTGGCACAACTGCATAACGGTTTTTCTAATCCTCCACAGCTTGTAAGTTTCCTGCTCGTCATCCATGGTTTAAATAGGTACTGTAACAAATAACGAGTTTCACTTGGTAAAAACCATCAACCAATAATCAAACGAATGTGATGATATCTTTCAACAGGTCATGGAGCACTCTCCTAGTACTCAGTGACACTATACAATATGTATACAATAATGCAATGTTCAGATTGATGCCACCACATCCAAAACGCAATGAAGCACGACAAATCCATTTACTGTTTCATAAGCAGCATTAAATACCAACAAGAGGATCTAACCACGTTCTTCACAAAATCTAGCTTCGCGTCATGGTTGTAACACAGCTGAACGATATGCTGAGCAACATGCTTCAACCACAACGAACTTGATTTGAACATCTCATCAGCACTAGGTACCTAATGTATTATGCCATCCTTCAGGCACACAAGCAACAGTTGTTCTCATCCACTATCTTACCCTAGCACCACACGTAGTATAGGAATATTCACTAAATACCATAGTCCTAGTATTTTACTCGGGCATAACAGTGACAAGATGACGATTATGTATGTACATATATCAGGTAAATGAATACCATGGATATTTTCTTACGTAAGGTTAATTAACAATAAAAATGTTAACCCAAGTGGAGGCCCTAGCTTACCTACTTCGCCTTTACTTTTGAGTCTTCGGAATAAACACCAGATGGGTATTCTGAACTGTAGAAATTTAAAAATACAGGATCAATTTGGAAGCACAAACATTACAAAAACTCATGCACGAATCACGAATGATCCATCAACGAACAGTTGAACACACCACTGTAATCTGCTCATGGATCGTGGTAATGGATTATGGATATTAGAACCAGTGGTGGAATGAGTATCTAAGTTTTTTGTAACTACAAGGTTGACTGACAACATTTCGTTCGTTTCTCGCTAGTTTCCCGCATCCCCATTTCAAGCAAAGGAAATGGCAACACGAAAACATGAAACTACAGCTATTCAAAAACTCGAACGAAAAATAAAGTGTAGTTTATAAATTTTATTATAGCTCGTACTACTACAGACTTCTGTTCACAGTTGGCACCCTTGGGTCTTGGAAATACATAGCTGGATCTTCCGTCACCACCACAGAACAGAACCATGGAAGAAAAGAAGTCCATGCTATGCACAAAACAGGAGACTAATACATGTCACCACTGTCAATGACTGTGTGCGCACTTTTCGTGTAGGTATTAAAATACTTACAAAAAACCACAAATTTTGTGGTTTTGTCCCGTCCGTACTCAACTTGGAGTTCATTTTACCACTAGGTTATCATGGGAAGCTCATGTGAACTACGTTTGTATAAGGGGCTCTCCACTCTATAAAGGCATGAAAATGTTCACCCCCACACCCTCAGAGTTGAAAGAAATCTAGCAGTTGCTCTGGTCACCCTCTTATTCCTTTATTGCGACACCCTGTTTAGATGTTGCATTTAATAGTGTCATATTATGTGCATAATATTTAGCTTTGTGACCACTTAGCAATTTGAGCCCTCCCTCCGGTTCCCCCTTAGGAAGGCTGCAAAGGCTTGCCTTGGGCGCAAGTACTAGCTTGATTACTCTTATTTTTCTCCTCTTCCTTCCTCCTTTTCCTTACTATATCACTCTCCCTCTCTCTCTCTCTCTTCCTCCCTCCTTTTCTGATGTATTTTAAATTTTTCAATAATTCAGCATGATTAATATTGCACTGTAACCCGCAGTTTTTCTTTTTTTTCATGTTTTTTTTTTTAAATTTATTGATAATTAATAATGAATGCACTGTACTCCGCATTTTCATTTTTCTTTATATTTTTTGAATTTATTAATAATTAATTATGCATTGTACCCCGCAATTTTTCTTTTCTTTATATTTCTTTGTTTTGGTGTTTACCTGTTTATTAGCGTGAAAAATTATGCACACTATGAGCTGCTAAAAGCCCTCATTTACTTTTCATTAGTTTAAAGGGCCACAGCGAGATATCAGCACTGCAGGCAGTATCCATAGTCACACAAGGACGTTCCTTTTCCCTTCTTCCATGTTTCACCCATTCTACTGTCCACTCCATGTCCATCAGACATGGGATTGGGTATTGGGTTGGGGTTTTACTTTTTACTTTTGTCCTTTGTCGATCTGTCCTGTTTGGGTATTGAGTACTGTTGCTTTTGCTTTCTTAAAATATATTCCTGTTTTGCGTTCTCATTTCTGTTATAGTTTCATATTTAGTAATTTACAGATAGAGTACGTTAATTTCTAGTCTTTATATCCGGTTCATGTTGTAGTTATTGGTGATGTAGCCAGATAAGCAGTTTTGAGGTTATGGACTTTTGTTGACCCCAGAGTAGCTTCCTCATATTGATTTTCTTTAGAATAACGGTTCGCTTTCATTTTGGTGATTTCTTCATTTTGTTGGTGAGTATACGTTTCAGTAGAAACATAATATTGTAGTAGATGGGTTTAGTATTATCCTTCATGTCATTGAATGACCAGAGGATCGAGGTCACCAATAGGTAAGTACGAGAGTATACTACCGGTCACGTACCTACCTACTTGCTTATTTCATAATGCACAGGCAAAACTCAGTGGGTTCAATGGATGTATTATTCTTCACTTGGTAAATACTAATGGCGACCTTAGGGAGAGTACTACCTACCATTGTCTGTAGTCTGCTAATGGGTAAATGATTATGCAGCAGCTTTTCGTCTTGAATTGTGCCCACACCCTTGTACATAATTGGATGTCAGTCCGGTTCTTGTTTGAAAATTACCATCTTTCCCTCCATGAAACATAATCCACCACGATTTGAGTTCATATGAGGAGAAGATTGGTATAAGTAAAAATCACAATCATCATGGAATAAGTTGACAGTAAGTAGGTACAACTACATTTTAGGGGCATTAGGAAGTACCGCATTTATGTATTCCCGTAGGTTACAGAAAAGTTATCCTTTGTTAACAGTTGGGCTATCAATTGTACTTAATATTATATTTGCATTATTTTCTCAGCACAGGTTCGATAAAGAGAGTTCAAATGAAGAAACCCAGACCTAGAGTGTTTTTCGACGTTGAAGTCGGCGGTCTACCTATTGGTCGTATCGTCTTTCAGCTGTACTCCGACAAAGTTCCCATCACAACCGAAAACTTCAGGGCCCTTTGCACGGGTGAAAAAGGGGTAGCCAAATCCTCCGGAAAACCTTTACACTACAAAGGGATTATTTTCCACAGAGTTGTCAAAGACTTCATGGTGCAAGGTGGAGATTTCACTGTTGGCAATGGAACCGGCGGCGAATCAATATATGGAGGAACTTTTGACGGTCAGTAATGAATATGTGTGACTATGCACATATCTTGCTTCTATTTACTGGTGGTTGATGTTTCATTCCTTAAATCCATTGTTCCCGCAGATGAAGCGTTGGATGGGAAACATGACAAATCATTTCTGCTGTCTATGGCGAATAGAGGCAAAGATACAAATGGCTCGCAGTTTTTCATGTAAGGGTTTTCAGTCTTACATTTTTATCCAGTTTATAGAATTTATTCATATTGTGGCCTGTTATTGTGCGACTTTTTCGGGCTGGTCCTGGCCAGAGCATCCTCCTCTCTTCTTTTACTATATTCAGGATCTGTCAACTAAGATTATAAAGTCATGCTTCGAACAGCCGAGTACTGGGTTGCTACTTACCAAAGAAACCCTTCCGATACCTTGCCCTTAAAATGATGGTACCGTTCGTGGTATACGGTCTATCAGATGTAGAACATCTGGGGGTATAACAGGTGTACCTACCTCTGACAGAGATCAAACCATCCAGTTTTGTTACTTTCGTTTTAAGCTGATGTGAGATATTAGGAAGTTGCTTTATTATTTAAAAAAAATTATATCCATTGTATTGTCAACATTCGGTGCAGGTTCAATAGGCGCCCCGCGGCTGTCCCGGTGCCCCACACCTTCAAGTTAGCGCCTCACAATCATGTTCCTGGTTCTGTTTTGGTTAATAAAATTGGGGAAAAAACATATCTGGGTATATAAATAGCTTACCTTAATGTAAAAAATAATCAGCAGTGTTCATACCTACTCACTAAAAGAGATAGTGAAAATAGATTATCTATTCTGAAAATCTCCTAGGAGAGAGTCTCCCTCGGGAGACAGTCTCTTCCAGTGTCTCCCAGGTTCGTCTGTTTTACTGAATAGCTCTCAACCTGTACCTGCTTAGACGTTTTTACTCATGAATCGATAATATATGTATATATTTTTAATGAACAATCGACTTACCTTTAAGAGATGAAAAAACATACATCAAAATGATCAATGTGGTAGCCGATGAACGAAGGATGATACATGATCACTATCAAACAAACGAGAAATGAGATGGGGACTCTGTCTTTCGAGAAAAGACGTCTAATTACGTGTCTCTCTGAAAGAGATTGAAAATGCCAAGATGGCCGCCAACTCTCTCTTTTAGAAGTTACTGAATAACCCTGTCATGGATACTATAAAAATCTTCTGCCAAAAGAGAGTCGGACCGAAAACAGATGTCTCTTTGGCTTAGTGAATAGGCCCCCAGTTGTCAAATTAGGCACGGTAAACCTCTTTCACTTTGACAAACAGATCGGGCTCTTCGCTTCTCAGCTTGCGACAGCACAATGTCCAGATGTGACTGGAAATGATTGGTTCCCCGCGTTTTCTTTAATCAGGTTTTTTGCATCAAGCCATGAGCGCTCCATGGCTTGTTTGTGGGCTCTGGTTGGTGAATCTAGTTTTTTGCTTTTGTGATTGACACCAATGCTATCCAAGTTTTTGTAAGGTCCCCATTCGTCCAAATGAATTAAGATCCCACTTGCCACTCACTGTCTGCAGAAAAGGATGTGTGGGGCACGTATGTACTGAACCTGAAACATGACTGTGGGGCGCCTATTGAACCGTTACCCAATGTTATCGCACCTATCAAAATAAGGCTCAACAATGTTTAGCCTGGACTGGCCAGCCTGGGCCTGCTGTCAGCATACTTACTTAGGAAACGTTCTCAGTCATTACTTGATATTGTGTTCAGTGTGCTACCTTCAAGCCATAGGCAATATCAAAAAGTATTTTGTCGTAACATTTATTATGATCTTGGTGATAGTTTAATCTTCTACCTTTAGTCTACCTACCTATCTCATCATAATTTTCCTACTTTCGATTTCGTTGTACTAACCATGTCTCTATTCACTTGCCAGCTCATGCCTTCATCGTGCACTAAGACTCTGTAATTTTTTGTTAGAGTGCGTTTTGGTGACGAAGTGCCTTCTCTCTTCTTAAACAGTAATCCATGTTTTGTTGTAGAACAACACAACCCGCACCACACCTCGATGGGTAAGTTGAACGTAATGCTTTTTTTGTTTCATGATTCGTGAAGTTTTAATTGGACTCAACTGATATTGATAACAAAACCCAGTATGTTTATTAGGTTCTTTATTACGCTCTAAAATTTTTGTTGTGGTTGGCACATAATTTTTTTTTTTTTTTGCAGTGTGCACGTAGTTTTTGGTGAGGTGGTTTCTGGGCAGAATGTGGTTCTCCACATTGAACAGCTGCCCGTTGACCGCATGAACCGCCCACTTCAAGATGCCAAGGTTGTCAACTGTGGTGAGCTTGTTCTCAAGCCGAAGTCAAAGCGTGAGTTATTTCTTTGTATCATTCATCTACTAAACACACATTTATTTAGAAAAGGATTCTTCCAAAAGTTATCTATTTGAATATTTCAACTGAATTGCTTTGGGCATTGATCATACGCCATACTCTGAACTTCCTGAGCATTGCCTTAACAAATACTCGTCATTCCAGCTAAGAAAGTCGAGGCTTCTTCAGAGGATGTGGACTCTTCAGATTCTGATACTGCTTCTCAAAAAGATGATTCAGATGAAGAGAAAGCCAAGAAGAAAAAAAAGAAGGAGAAGAAAGCAAAGAAGAAGAATAAAAAGTGAGGAACATGAAATTATAGGTTGTGTTCCGAGTGGGGAGCTATTACTGTACGTAATGCTTACTTAGAGAGCTATTACTGTTAAGTTCTGGCCCTATTTGCCTCAGTTGGTGGGAATAGCATGGATACTAGTGACGTATCCTTTATGTGCAGCCTCATTTCCATTGGTTAAGTAATTCAATCCCAATGGCTTTTAAAATAGAGGGGATGGCAGTGGTTGAACGATATGTTCATGTCATAAACCCTAATTACGTAATAACAGCGTCGTACAAATTATGTCTTCCTGTCTCTCCATCATTTTGGTTTAAAAAGAGTGTGAAATGTCGATAAGCTCACAGAAAGTCTTGAGTAAACCACTGGAGCGTGGATGCTCGCTATGGTATGGATACTATTCCACAGTCCAGGCTACACTCGCTAGTGCCAACAGTGCCAAACTAGACTGTCTATAGTCTCATGTGATATGCATATGGAGGCTAGTGTCTTATGGTTATGAAGCGTCAAAAACGATGAAAGTGCAGGTACTTAAGTGTTATTCATGACTCAAAATTGTAGCCAAAGCACAGCTCAAGGTTTTGCTAGATTTTTCTTTAATGAAGACGTTTATTTTAGCAGGGTGTCTAGGGCTCAACAAATTTATTATTAACAAAATTACTTCTACTATCTTCCAGGCAACAAGAAGAAGATCTGTCCGACGGTCAGATCACTGACGATGAAGGCGAGGTCCATCCTTTAGTAACAGTCACCAAAATCAATGCAGATGAAATCCCGGAGGACCCTAAAAGGTACAGTTTTTTAAATTGTTTGCTTCATTCGTCTGAAATCGCTGCTTACCTAGTTCTGTTTCTTGAAATCCTATCGCTGATAGCAATAAACTATGATAATGTCCTTAGTCCAATGTAATCCTTATTACCACTATTTCTTTTTGTCACGTATTCCCTTGGTTATGACTTCCCTATTGAGGAGCACACAGCTAATCCTTTGGATCACTAGGAAGTGTACTAGTGAAGCACCTGGGTTCACTAGGTACTTGTATCCTTTGTATTTCATTCATACGGTACAGGTACTGTACTCACCATGATGCTTTTGAATTTCGGAGGGCAAAATCAGCTACTTAGGCTCATTCTAAATCTAAGTTAAATTTCGTGAATAGAATGTCGGTATCATTCAAGTTAAAAAATGGTGAATGGAATGTCGGTATCATTCAAGAACGCATTTCAAGATACAAATAATGCGGCACCTCAAAAAATGACTGTTCCGAGATTTGATGGAAAGAATGAAGACCCCGGGATATGGATTGCACTGTATGAGAGAGCATGCATGGTTAACAAGTGGTTGTCAGATGACCTGAAAATAGTCAACCTAGTATCTTGCTTCACCCCAGGCAGCATAGCGGAGAAGTGGTACTACTCTCTTGTAGCAGAAGAGAGCGTTCTCAGCTGGAGCGACTGGAAAACCCGTCTTACATCAGCGTTCGGACAAAATATGCTACAACTAGCGACGGCAGCGAACAGATGGCAGTATAGGGGTGGCTCTATAATGGAGTACTACTATGAAAAGAAGAGACTGGTGACCCTGGCCTATGGGAAGTTGTCGGACAGAGCTTTAAACATTATGATAATGATGGGACTCCCTGGAAGCATGCAAGACCAACTGATGATGATGAATATCTCGGAAAAGGAGGAGCTTCGCTTGGCGATGGAGAAACTCAGACCGCTGGCGTACAACTCTTCAGCAGCCAACAGTCATCTCCCTACCAGTAAGCCTGATTATAAAAAGAAAAACAACCCAGTTAATAACACCTTTGATATGGACAATGACAAGACTAGCTTTACTGATTGTGTTTCCTTTTCTGATTGTGTTGTTTCTGAAGGAATAAAAGAAAAGAATGATGTGTTTTCATCTTATAGCTAGTTTCCTTCACGCCTATTAACCATACCGTGTACAATTAATGGTGTCCAAGTCACAGCTTTGTTGGACACTGGTGCGTCGGTTGACTTGGTTAGATCGGACCTAGCTGAGGAAAATGGATGGCCAGTGTGTAGAAAGGAAGGCGCTTTACGAAGTTTCGATGGGGCGCGACGGATGATTTCAAAGTCAGTTCACATCAGAATAGTTCTCAGTAAGGTTAGTGTTGAGCTTGAAGCTTATCTTGTACCAACATTACCATACGACATGATTGTAGGATTGCCCACCCTCAATAGGCTGGGCTATAAATTAGTTCAAGATCCGATAAATCCGTTAGATGAATACAGCACTAACCCATTGAACTCTTTTCCAACAACTGCCGTCGTCCATCGGGTATGTAATGTTATCCCGAAAATCGATTTCGAATTGAAACCTAATTCGCCAGTTGTGAAGAAGAAGCCATATCGCCTATCTTGGGACAGATACCAATGGGCATTGAGCAAGGTGAACGATTTGTTGGAAAGAGGCATTGTCCGTCGCTCGCACTCAGACTATGCCTCACCCTGTGTCATAGTGCCAAAAGCTGACGGTAATCTGAGGCTCTGCCAAGATTATCGTGGTATCAATGAATTTACAGAGTTGGATCCGTTTCCTTTCCCGTGTATAGATGACATCATCTCCAACATGGGAGGTTGCAAGTTTTTCTCAAAAATTGACCTGAAGGACGGCTTTTACCAGCTTGGATTGTCTGAAGAGACAAAGAAATTTACATCATTCGTTCTTCCATTCGGCCAGTATGAATTTAACGTCCTTCCCTTCGGATGGAAAAATTCGCCGTCAAAATTTCAGAGGGCTATGACATACGTTCTGGGCGATTTGTTGGAAGATCCGCATATTTGGGTTTACATCGATGACATTTTGGTGGGGGGACGCACTTTGGAAGAAAATTGTAACAAGACAGAGAAAGTATTGAACAGCTTGAAAAGCGCAAGTTTGCTCGTCAATGAGAGCAAGAGTATCTTCGGTAAGCCTCGAGTTAGTTTCTTGGGGAGGATGATAGATGGAATGTCTAAAACTACGAATCAGGATTCAGTGGAAAAGGTGAAAAACATGAAAAGACCCACTGACCTCCACTCTCTCAGGGTTTTTACTGGTTTAACAGGACATTTTCGATCTTTCATTAAAAATTATGCCCAAATTGTGAGACCTTTAGACCAACTCAAATCGAAAAATCAAGACTTCATTTGGACAGACGAAACCGAACATGCATTCCAAACCTTGAAAACAGCCATATCAACCAACCCGGTATTAAGACTACCAGATTGGGAGTTACCGTTTGAATTATGTACGGATGCCTCAAATTATGGATGTGGGAGTATTTTGTATCAAAGGGATGTGTCACAACCGATTGGTAAACAGTTGCGAGTTATTGGTTATTACTCCCATACATTTTCCAAAGCGGAGCAAAATTATTCCGTAACTGACAAAGAAGGCTTAGCCGTGGTAAAGTCCATTAACTACTTTCGCACATACTTGGAATGTCGTCATTTTGTGGTCCACACAGATCATCAGGCTCTTAGCTTCATTCTCAACATCAAAGAACCAAAAGGGCGCCTTGGCCGTTGGCAGGTCTTTCTGATGGGGTTTAACGTCACTATAAACCATCGAAGTGGTAGAGAGCTGGAGGACGCTGACGCCATCTCCCGATTATGCATAGATAAAGAAGTCCAGCCAATCAATAGCGCTATTCAAGTGAAGGGGAAAATTAGTGTCAACCACGATTCAGTTCCAGAAATCCTTCGAACATACCACGACGACCCAGCATCAGGTGGACACGATGGATTCCTACGAACCTATATGAAAATTAGGTCTAGATTCTTCTGGCCAAAAATGAAACGAAATATCCAGGATTACATAAAAAGTTGCCATGTCTGTCAAATTTCTAAATTCAAGTTTCGACCCAAACCAGATACGATGGTGATTCCACAAACGGCTAAACACGCTTTCGAGCACCTACACATGGACTTCGGAGAACTTTCAAAGAAGAAAGAAGGTCAGCAGTCTACAAAATCCTTCCTCATACTGGTTGACGAAAACTCCCGATACACCAGCGGAAAGGCAATGAAAGAGAGCGCCAGAGCAGTGACTCAATACCTTGAGAAGCTTCCTTACCTCAATAATATTAAAAGAATCACATCCGATAATGGTGCCCAGTTTACGTCCAGGGAGCTGAAAGATTTTGCAGACAAAAGAGGGATCAAACTCATAACTTGTTCACCTTACCACCCTGCTGGCAATGGATTGGCCGAACGCAAGATAAGGGATATTAAACAATTTATTTCACTCTATCCTTCATTCAGGGGAGGGTGGAAAGCTGCATTGGAAGCTGCCATCAACCATCAAAATCGATCCCACAACAAAAGCATAGGGTGCACCCCCCATTTCAAGGCATTTGGCAAGACACAACTGTTTCCAGCAGATCAAAATTACGGAATAACCACTGCTATGATTCATGAGTCACCGCTTAACCCGGAAGACCAACGGAAATACTATGAATCCATGAAGAAAAGTTTCGATCGACAACACTAAAAGAATACCTAATCTAAAAGAGGGAGACTCTGTTTTGGTTCAGACCAACTTCCATGGGAAGCAACCGAACGTCAAGGGGCCTTTCGTGCTGAAGAAAATCAGTTACTTTGAGGGCTTTCCGAAAACGGTTCATTATGAAGAAGACGGGAATATCAGAGTAGCCGCCATAAAGAACGTTTTGCCTTACTACCACCGGAACACCGTAAACTCTTTAAGTGCCGGGAGGTGTAGTGATCCCTACTATTGATGTTATGGCTCCCTAATGTTTATAATCATATGTGATTGGGGATAGCAACCAAGATTCTATTAAAAACCATTTTATTCTGATTTCTACCACCGAACCCGCGTTCTACCTTCTTTATAACACCCATTATTATTATTTCCATTAATCAATCCTATACGTGGTATTCATTTGCTCTACTTTTTACACAATTTATTTTTCGAACTATTCAGCAAATATTTCTATTTCATCTTATCTTCACGTTTATAATACTATTGTTTGTAAGAAGCCTTCATGTGATTTTCCTTGTACACGAAATTTTATTAACTCTTGTATTATTCTTTCCGTGGTTAGGTATTGGCCAGTTTTATAGCCATAAATAATACAGTTTTAAGAAAATTTTAAATGAAAGGTTACCTATTAGTTTTTTATTTATAATTTGTGTATTTCATCCCAATGGTTTTAATTTTTGAAAAGCACTTTTTTGGATTCAGGGTATCATTCTTGTATTGGATTCATTTTCGTTTTTATTTTTCTGCTACGTGCCATGCCTGACATTGCAACACCACCCGATACCCCAAGAACTCATTTTTTGGTGGGCTTATTTATAGTTTTACTTTTTTATTCGAATTATTCGTCCATTTGCATTTTTATTTCTAACTTTCGTAAGTAAGCTGTGTTCATTTTTCCTTCTCTCTCTTTTTCCGTTTTTTTTTTTCTTATATATATATTTTTGATGCCGACTAAATTGAATTGTGCTCTGTGGCTCATTGTTTAGTAATCCCGCTATCTGCGGCAATGTTTGACATTTTTCCAGTTATCTATACCGTCACGACGCTAAGAAGGGAGATGATACAAAGAAATCCGATTCACGGGAAGAGGTGGGTCATCGCAGGGACAGAAAAAACCACAAATGGGCTCCGTTTAGAGGCTACACGCGAAGCGGCAAAAAGATCAAAGGGCGAGGTATTCTGGTGAGTACATCTTCGCCAGTAATACCAATGGTTAAATCGGGTTCTCGTTACCTGCGCTCATGTCAGTAGGAATATAGTTGGGTCGACTAAACCGCAAACAGGACACCCTGTCCCTGCTACTTTCAGTACTTGTGTAGGATGAAAACTCCTTTTGAGCTACACTACAAGTACTAATGAATCCGTTATACTTGAAATATATCATTAATTAGAACCAAATTATCGTTTTACAGAGGTATAGAACTCCGTCGAGAAGTAGGTCTCGCAGTTACACTCCTCCACATTGGAAACAGGAACAGAGCCGGACGATTTCTCTTACGGAATTCCAGGTATAAACACGTCAGAATAATTTATTTCTCTCGATATTTTAGACGGCAATAAAAAGTTATTGTAATCCATTCTGCTCATTGATGTGAGGAAAACATTTTCTTGACAAGGAGTTCATTTTATTTATTTATTATTTTTTCCATATTTTTTTACAGAAAAGAGAAGAGGAGAAGAAGAAAAGGGAGGAAGCTCGTAAGAAACGACACGAAGAGCATCAGGATGGAGTTGGAAATGAGTACGTATTATTGAGTATTAAAAGTAGTTGTCATTGTTTAGTATTAAGAAGTTAGCCTAGAGAAGTAATGAGTGCGGAATCGTGTTGACAGTTCAGTAGATGTGTGTACTGGGTCCCCATCTCCCTTCACGAATCTTCAAACTTCGTTATGACGTAGGTGCATGAGGTGAGAATAGGATAGAGGGAGTAAGTAGTGAAGTAGGCAAGTCAGTAGAGGATTGAAGGAGGGGGGGGGGGAGGCGGTATAGAAGCCTTTATTTTTTAAACTTGTATGTATAGGTATACAGGTTACCTCAGGTCAAATTTTAGCACCCAAAAAAACTTCGAAATTTTGGTACTTTTTCTCAGTATTGGGCTCACATTTTTGAATGATGCATTGTACAGAAAAGTTTACTCCGACCGAAATTAAAGATCATAGAGTTCTGCGGCGAATGACCTCCTTATACATTAAATTTGGTTTAGCAGCTTGGTCAGAATCGACAGTTCAAAATTAGGCACTTTTCCATTTTTACTGAAAAGTGTGTTATGCCCAGTTTCACAAGCCTGTAACTAAAAAACGGTATATTCCAAATGTAAATTGTCACTACTCGAGTTGTAGGACATCAAATGCTGCGTTCAGAGCAACCCTATTCTTATTAAAAATAATCAGTTCAAGATTTTAATTAATTAAAAATTTGACATGTTATATCAAATAATTAAATAAAAATAGGGGTGCTGTTAACGCAGAATTTAATGCTACACATTAATTATAGGGCATTTTTCATTTGGAATAACCGTTTTTTAGTTACAGACGTGTGCAACTGAGTGTAACACACACTTTTCAGTCAAAATGGAAAAATACGCCTGTTGTTGACTGCCGATTCTGACCAAACGTTGAACCAAGATTAATGTTTAAGGAGGTTATTCGACGCAGAATTCATTGCTCTTTAATTTTGGTAAGAGTGAAATTACTCGTAAGATGCACAACTAAGTCCTATAATTTCGAGGTTTTTTGGCTACCCAAAGTTGTCCCATGGTCGTCCGTGTCAGCATTTCTGTTTTTTACTTGTTTGTACCCTTACTTATACAAGTTTAAACAATAAAAGCTACCACACCACCTTTTGCATCATGCAGTTACCACTACTGACCGGCCTCAAGGCCTTGAGTTGTGGCTGGATTGGATGAACGAAAATGCGATTGGTGCATCGTAGGTTTGTATGGTGTACCAGTTTAGAACCGTTCGGAGCCACTTGAAGCTGTTCAAGTTACGCTCATTGGAAATTATCACGCTCACGATTATCCTGCTTGAAAAACGCTCAGATGGACTGAGAGGATTGACAGTCCTGGTCAGTTCTCATCTGTTTCCTTTGTAGTTCAATGTACATCTGTCGTGTAACTCCCAGCTGGTTTTGAACTGCTTGTACGAACAAACATTCAGTTGACAACTTAGAAACTAGTAGCAGTCATAACATTTTTCTTGTGGAACCTTCGAACATAAATTAATAAAATGGTTTGATACTGATCCAAACCTTGGTATGCTGATCTGCCATATGTGCTGCCACTGTCGTCTTTTGATAAGTTGAGTCACTCATCCAGATGGAGCAAACTTTCAATGTCAAAGATAGCGCTAGATTAATCCTCAAGTTTCAACTACGAGAATTTCAAAATAAGCCCATAGATTTCCTGATGAATCGCATGGTCTCCAAATGAATTTGCAGGGATGGCGTCTCTCCCACAGACCGCTCACTAAAAGGCACCTGTAGCAGCACATAATATGATACGATACTTGACCGAATAGGCAACATCCCTCTATCAGTCAATGGACTCTATAAGGCGGAGGCTAACTTAGCGCTTACTCCCTGTACTCCCTATGAAAATGTTAAACTCTGTGGCCTCAGTCAGTTGCCTATCACCTCAGCTCTTATGACGCCTTGTGCGTTCTCTTCCGCTGATTTGGTAGATAACAACCAAAAGAAATAGTGTAGACCTGATAATGACACGCCCGTGTTCCCGAAACTTAATCCTATCGTTTGTCCTGGTAGTCTGTGGTCATTACTTCTATATTTAACGGTCTACCCCTTATAACTATATATATATAATGAACACAGTGGACTCACTGTATTCACAAGTAACTCTGCCCTAAAATTTCGTGTCTTGCTCATCATTGACCATCTGTATGTTTGAAGGGAAGGCAATGAGGAGTCGAAAACTGACAAGAAAAAGGACAAGCTGGCAGACCGCTATGGGAAAGAAAACTGGGGCCTTGGTAGAGACGAAGGTCCTCGGACAGATATGAGAGGTGGCGAGAGGCCAGGCCGGAGAGATAGACATCAAGACACCAGAGGCCGTGTGAGTAATAAATTATTTAGCGCTGTTTTGAAGTTGCTGTTTGTTTTGACGATGTGGCTTAATGTTGCTTGGAAATCCATTTCATTTATGGTCATTTGGAACGTCAACTGATGAAACACCCATTCAAAAATGATCCAACTATTATTATGATTCTTGTTTATGATATTATGGTGATTTTTAAACATCACTGAAGATTGCCTGTCTCCACCAGGCAGTCGCAGAGGCTGCATATACTTGTTCTGCATTTACCCGTATTTTCAATATGCTACCATGGCTTTTGAGGAGACCAGTAATGGACCTTTCGGCTCGAAGACCAGAAGACCCTTGGTTTCTGATGGGGAACCCTTGGGTCCTTTCGTAGTGATCTCTTCAGCACGTATTTCTGTTGTGTGGATTCCCGCTTGGTAGAATGGCTGATGACCATACCAAAGTTTGGACCCCTTCACACAAAGCCCAGTCACCCTACGTTCGGCATCCAGGCCCATAAAAGTGTTACTCTGGGCACCTAACACATTCGTACATTAACTTCTAACGTTAAGCACTAGCCTGGGTGCACCCAGCTTGCCAACAAATTCTCCTTCCCACTTTTACAGACTTAGGACTGTCACCACAAAAATTGGAGGTGTTAAAAATTAGTGTTTCTTCTATGACAAATGACAAATGCCATAAAAGGCATATTTTAATTCAATAAATAACATTAACGTCTCCTTACTAGGCAGTAGTGCAAACACTAGGGATATAAATCCCGTTAGGGTATCCGTGAAATGTAAACGTTGGTAGAAAAACTTCGCGCAGTAGGTGAAGGTACCTATGTACCAGGCAATGGAGAAAAAAATGAAGATTCCACTGTCTTGGTCTTCGTCCACGTGGAGCAAAAATAGCTTGCCCCCTACTGCGCTTGTTTCCTCCATTTCAGACAGAATCAGGAATGAATGGCCTGGAGATTTTGGCACAAACCTGTCCGCTTCTGACTTCCCATGTAGGCTGCGTGTTGCAAGTTCTTAGCTTCTCGTGCGGAAGTATTTGTGTTTGGAACCTCTGTCACAGCTTTCCTTACTATCTGCCAGTGATACACAAAACGTAAATTAATATATACCAACCTAATTTATAACTTAACCAACACTTATACATTTCATACCAACCGACATGTTGAAATATCCTCGTCAGCTTTGTGTTTCACGGTGTTGCGTCCATTAGGGGGTATTCATGGTCAGGAAGTTTACAACATTGGAACGTGTTAAGGTACTTAAAGAAAACCCGTCTAAAAATCGACTCTTCTCGACAATACGGTATGTTAACGATAGCAGAATGATAACAGCTGGGGTGTGGTAAACATAGAATCGAAACCATTCTAAAGAGGAGAGTTGGGAGCATTTAGGCGGCGATGCCGCTTCCTAATGAATGTGCATGTGCCAGGTCTTGGACGACTTTCCTCTCCACTTCTGGTTAGCTCCTAATAATACTACCCGTAGACCAGCTTCCTCGCATATCTTTCAAACTGTGTATTGGACTCAGCGCTTTCTAGCAATCACTTTGATGCTATCCTATTCTATCCTTTGATCATTTGATTCTATCTTGACCCCAGGGTTGCCAACACGAACTTAAGTTCAGATCTGCCTACAAACTTCTTTTTTCAGTGTACAAACTTTTCTATGAATTTGATCAATATAATTAATTAATTAATTTTTAAGTTTAGGTACTTCATTCTTTAATGCAACGACCATCCCGAACACAAAAGTAGATAAATACCTGAGTAGCTGCTCAAACAGCACAACCTGTGAGTGGAGTGCCTACCTTGTTGTTGTTGGGCCTCATAATTCCCACCGATTACGACGTTTTCGATTTAACATTGGCAGTAGAGAAAACCATTGTACCTATTGTTATCGATTTTGTCATAGATTTTCCGTCACAATTGAATTTGGTCTTTTCTTTGTATGGTATTTCCAGGGAGAGGGGCATTTCAGACCTGAGAGAGCAAAACCCCAGGGGTTCCGAGGCCCCGAGGACGGCAGGAGGGATAAGGACAAACACCGGGACGACGACGGATCCAAAAAACTTTCGAACGAACACCCAAAAAACAAATCCGCCGGCGACGATCCGAGAAACAAATCCGGCGACAGACGCCAGAAGAGGGCGGACGAGCGGCCAGGACGCCGGAGTAAGGAGCGTCGGGGACGGGACAGATCGGACGACCGACGACGCCACAGCCCTTCCAAAAGGCGGTCTGACGTCGTCAGAAAAGACGATAAGGCCAAGCGACCCCCGACAAGCGACGTCGTCAGGTCCAAGTGGGACGACTCCAAAGGTGACGCTGGGCGGAAGGATCGGAGGAAACCCAATAAAAGGCGACAGTCGTCGTCGTCGTCGTCCGACTCATCCGATTCCAGCAACTCGTCGTCGGATTCGGAAAAAGACAAGAAAAGAAGGAGAAAGTGAAGTTATCCCCACCTGAACAATATTATATAATAAATTGAAACATCGTTTGTATCTGTATGTATTATTCTGGCTGTTTTGCCTTGTGTATTTTAAACTTGATTACAAATAATAAATACCTAATTCATTTCAAATATTTTTTTCTTCTGTTGTTCGGCTGCTCCTGTATTGTGACTTTATTGAATCAGTTGCCTAAAACTGTTTAAATAACGTTGCCGAATTGTCTAAATAACATAATTATGTTTTCTCAATAGGTACTTATTATTCAAAACCCCAGACACACATTTGAACATTTGAACATTTTTTGTTGAACATTTTTCACCATAAGAATCCAAATATGAACATTTTGAAGTCTTCTAACGTTCATGTCATTGGCATGGTTTTGAGTACCTAGGTATTATTTCTGTAGTTAACAAAATTCTGATATTCTTCAACAATGTAGGTCTAACGGAGGGCTTTCGGAGAAGGTGCTGTATGAAGGTTCGGAAAGAACGGAAGTGGGCGAAAAAGGGAAGGGAAAAGCATGCGACGTCATCTGGTATGTATTGCACATATCAGATGACGTCGCACGCTTCCCTTTATTCCCAACTAACAGCTAGGATTTCGGAGCTGAAAATCGGGCACAGAAGTTTGGGAATTCGATTCCGAGGTCAAAAGCAGCTAATTCCGACCCACGTCCATTCCTCCCTTTAAGCAAAACTATTTTTGGCTATCGGAATAGTATTTTTTCTGAATCATCCTAAACCATTTTTAACGATTTTTGACCCTCGTCATTTTCTTTCAAGTCAGCTTCTGGTTTGGGACTCGTCTAAACGGAGAGTAGAGGACATTTTCCGGTTAATATTATGGTTTTATTAGATTCCGGGCACTAATATCGTCTTTTGTCTTGATTGAAGTTCGTTGGTTGAGGAGTTGAGTTTCATGTTCTTGAGCAGGTACCTAACTTGCTACTAACGATTAGCGGAGGTGATGGACGCGTAGTGGGCTGGGGCGGGATTCAGGCCTTTCCAGTATGCTGTCCCACAAACCAAACGTTTCCACGATTCCTAGTTGTTCACATAGGATTTCAGTGAAGCACACAACTGAGTGCTTCCATTACATTAAGAAATAATATTCACCCCGTGCCTAACCTTTAACACTGTAAAGTTCATATGAATTTCAATTTGTGTATGAAACCCACAATGGAATCACATGAGCGAAGCTGTGAGGACTCAAATCTGAGTAACCCTTCAGAACTGATACGCCGCGCCGGTGTCCTGAGAGATTCTGTCACCCGTTAGGTTGATGGATCAAATCATTATACTTTTTCCATTTATTATTTTCAACGAAGAACCTTCGGAATTGAGCATGAAAAAAAACATTTTAACCCCCCTCAAAATTGTATGGTTAACGTTTCAAGGTATGTAGAATCCGAAAATGCAATAAAAAAAAAGTCTGTCAGCCGTACGCCGAAGTGGAACACTTCTTAGTTACCATGAATCAAAATGAACGAAATTTGGTTTGTAGGTCCCGTTTGGGGTCTAGTTGGTCCTCTAAGCTCGGCGTTACTGTCAGTCATCTCTAAGGGGTGAAAAATAGGGGTTGAAATTTCCATAACGCCGTAGCTCGAAAACTTTCAATAGAAGGGTATGGTATGTTTTTTAACGTTTTTAAATTGATCTTGAACTAAAGCATTTTTTGAGACCTCCCGGAGCATTGTAAGTACGTCCAGCCGTTCGTTTGCACCAAAAAGCTTCGTCAACATGATGGTGAATCAAACGGTATAAATCCGGCCCAGATATCATTGCTAGGGAGCACCTGATTATAATCACGGATGGCCGTATGTAGTCGAGTTGATCGTTCTGTGATATTTCATTTGAAAAATCGATTTTGTTGGTAGGTAGGTAGGTACTTTTGCAACTTGAACAAACGTTGAAGTATTATTGGGTAAATAATGCACAACGGTAAATTATTTCACAACGGTTTATTATTTGCCTTATGCTTCATGAATAACTACAAATAATTAATGATTGAATTATTGAATCCCGCGCATTTTTATGAAACTTATTCCGGGGCCCGCTCCAATACTCGATTTAGGGCTTTCCTGGGGGGAGCTCGAGTGTATTGACTGCAGAAAACAGTGATCTACGCAGAAGGGGCATCTATACAGGTAAATAATAAACCTTTGTGTTATTTTTTTTTTCCAGATTGCTTTCGTTTGAGTTCGGGTTTGATGAGGTTTTCACTGGACAATTCTCAACGATGCTTTCGATTTGTTCTCAGATGCCAGGATTTCGGAGTCGTTTGAAGCCTTCTCTCTTCAATAGAAATCTATAAGTTTTTCCATTGTTAGCCACCATTTCCGCAGTTCGGGATTTGAGCGTTTCTTTTCTACTTTCAAGGCAAGATTCATATTATTTTAAGACTGATTCAAGACGAAGCTTTTCGGTGCAAACGTCAAGGCCTTAGTGAACGAACGGCTCGACGTATACAATGCTCCGAATGGCCGCAAAAAACGCTAAATTTCGAGAAAAAAATTACAAACGTCAAAAACCATACCCTTCTATTGGAAGTTATCAAGCTACGGCGTTCTGAAAATTTTTCTACTCGTGTTTTTCACCCCCTTAGAGACGAATGGCGGTAGGTACCTAACACCGAGCTTCGCAGACCTGCAGAACCCAAACGGGACCTGCTTAAACCGAATTTCATTGGTTTCATGCTATAACTAAAACAAGTGCGAAGTACGGCGGAGGGTCAGATAGTTGTTTATTCCATTTTCTGATTCTACTTCAAACGGAAACCGTCTTGGGAGGGGGGGGGGGATTTTTGGTTTATTATTCTGTGAACAATACACCTAGGTATGTATTCGCTCAGCAAAAAAATTATATAACCCCCTCAAATCTTTTACGTTTCAAGGTGCGTAGATTCAAAAACGCTGCAAAGTCCTTGTCACATGGGTTTATTATTCTACTGGACACGCCTACAGAAATGTTGGTTGTTCATTTATTGTTTCTTTCATGTGGAATAATTGAAATAGCTATTTTTGATGGTTTCCACCAATTTGGGCCCCCAAAAACACGAATCAGCTTTTTTTTCTTTTCTTTTTACAAATAACCCATCCTTGATCATTGATAGTGCAATTTACTTGTCTTGATTCACCTGTTGATACTACTGCTAGTGTTATTTTACAAATTTATGGTGATTTCAGACAATCTCCCAGGTTTTTGACTCATAATAAATGAATTTTGGGAGCTGAACCTTTATTACAACCTCAATTCTTCTCTCTGGTCAAAATCAACTTCATATTCGATCTTCTCGCCCTAAAAAAAAAACATGGAAAACAATACAAGCTCGTGTTCACTATAACCTCAAAAAAAAACCCTTATTTTTTGTACACCCATTTTCCCCCCTATAACACCGCTGGGTGTTTTCCGATCTGGCTACCGAGCTTCGGAGCACTACTAGGACCCAAATGTGTGCGGAAGAACGACGATTTTAGACAATAATTTAAGGCTCAACCTCAATACTTCACTCGTCAAAATCGACTTCATATTCGGTCTCCTTTCCCTAAAAACTAAAAAACGATACCTCACAAGATCGTGTTATTAAAACAGCAAAAAAACTAAAACACGCTGCAAAGTCCTACTCACATGGGTTTATTATTCTTTTGGTCATACCTACCTACGGACATATTGGCTGTTCATTTATTGTTTCTCAAAAACACGAATTAGGCTATTTTTTTCGTCAAATTGTCTTGATTCACCTGTTGATACTACT
Source organism: Leptopterna dolabrata (assembly GCA_954871275.1). Lineage (NCBI taxonomy): Eukaryota > Metazoa > Arthropoda > Insecta > Hemiptera > Miridae > Leptopterna > Leptopterna dolabrata. The sequence continues at coordinate 42,662,413 of OX940982.1, read as the reverse complement.
TCTATTGTTATACAAATTTATGGTGATTTCAGACAACTACCCAGATTTTGACACATTGAAAATGAATATTAGTAACTGAACCTTCGTCCCAACCTCAATTCTTCACTCAAAGTCAACTTCATATCCGGTCTTCTCGCCCTACAAAACATGGTAAACGATACCTCATAAGCTCATGTTCACTAAAACCTCAAAAATCCCATATAACCCCAATTTTTACACCCATTTTTCACCCATAACACCCTTGGGTACATTCCGATCGGGCTGCAAAGTTTCGGGTCACAACTAGGACCCAAATGGAACATGTGTGCGAAAGAACGAATTTTTTAGACCGAAAATAAAGGTAGATATGGATGATACGGCGGACAGACATTGTATTTTTTGAATATACGCAACAGGAAATTAATGTAAAAGAAAAAATTTTGAGGGTGTTCAAATAAATGTTTGCTGAGGTGTATTATTCACAGAATAAACCAAAACGGTCCTGGTAGGGTGTATTGTGTATTCGCACATAATGCTGCTATGAGCGGCGGTGGATAGTATAAGTGGAGAATATTTTCAGATTTATAGCCATGATTCAAACAGTGCTATTTTAGTATGTACCTACCGACTAGCAAGCGGTATCCCGAGCCCGACGTCCCAAGGTACAAGGACTTCCCCTACTATGACACTGTAGGATATTATACTTCCTAGAATGAGAGAGCCTTAGGAATGATGATAACGTCATTGGTCTCTCCTTCTCTATCTTCCTTTCATTTTTATCTTCATGAACGGTTTGCCATATTCTTATCGCGCGTTCAGCACCCATTTTTATTTTTCTCCGAGCTACAGTTTATTAATGTTTCCTTGCGTACCGAAGTAGGATCCTTTGCGGCCCGCGATCCTGTTCTTTTTTCTCTGGATTCACCTTCTCAAAAGCTTGATAGATATCGGTCGACATGCGTCGCTTATATTTTGTAAGTATAATATTATATTGACAATTTTTCGATTATTTGACAACGTACCTGCTTATGCTTTTCATAACTACTCGTACCTATTCGCGTACCTTCCTACCGCTTTATGCTGCGTTTAATGCTACCAAGGACCATTCGGTAGATATTTAAGCTATTTTTAACAATGCAATAATATCTATCTATTTTGAGTTTAGGTTTAGAGGAAGAGTATCAATTCGACTTTCCGAGCTAAATAATTAGGTCTGGGTTTCCACTAGGTAGTTACCTAGTACATATTGGTGCACGTTCAGTTGTGCCTGACCTGCTCCTGTTTGGAATATAAAAGAAATAGGTAATCTATCCTTCCGTCACTCAGCTATTTTCTTAACACTATTACCTATAGGTGTTTTTCGTTTGGGTGTCTAAAGCATCGTCTTGGAAGCTCCATATGCCATAACTGATTTTACAATTTTCAACGAAATGTCAAGTTAGGTACTCGTTTTGTAAACATCAACCAATGGAGTAATCAATCAGCTGGAGTTTCAGCTAATGTTTAGGAAGGAAACTAAACTGATTGGGTAGGTAACTACCAATTTCTGTCTTCTTCTACTTGTATGGGGTAATAAAATCAAATTACTGCTTTATTGTGGTAGATTTCTCATCCGCCGTGCGATATTGCTATTCAAATAAAATTACTTGGGTAGGTACTTGATCAATTTATAATGGCCTCATATCAAGCCTAGGGAACTATTTTTGGTTGTTTTCCGCTCACAGGGATTCGGCCACTTCTGGGAAACCTCCAGAACGGATAGTTCAAGAGGTTGATTTATCTATTTTCGAAAATCAGGTCGTAGTGTAACTGGAACGTATTATTTTTGTGTCACTGTTAAATCGTTCCCGATGAAATATGGGATTTAGTGCGACAATATGCTTTGGTACTCGTAACTGCTTCTTCGCCTTCGATTTTGGACAAAAGGCATGCAGGGGTGACCACATTTTCCTTACATGAAAATAAGAACACTGGAACTGTGCGTAGATGAGAACGTTTTAAATAAATAGCATTCAAGATGTTTTCTATTCGACATGTACTACCTAGGTTAAAGTGGATGATGTTTTGTGGACACTGGATGGTATCAAGAAAAAGACAATTGCACAAAGCATATACTTAGACATTTTTGAAGATTAAAAAGAGATCATATTCGAGGACTTCGATTTGGTGGGGATTGCAAATAGTACAACTTGACTTAAGGGGGGAAAAAATAGCTGTCTTTAAACATGAACAATTTTGAGAAAATCTAAATCAAGACAAAACTTTCGACTAGTCGTCACCTGTTTCAAGAAGCTCAACGTTATAGTATTAATAATGCTAGCTAGGTACTCCTTGTAAGTTAGCTTTCTATTCCCCATCTCAAGGGCCGTTCCCTAAATTTTATATTAAAAACAGTTACTTACAACCTTTACAGAATTTTAATTTATTTTCATGTCAAAATGGTCCTTTGGAAGTACAGTTTTAGAAAGTCCTTCCAAGGGGTTTGAAGGACAGCAGGACCACGGGTTGAAAAGTGGTTTGTACCGTCCTTCCAAAAGAAGGACATCTGGTCACCCTACATATATAACCCATGTATATGAAACCGGTACAAGAACATCTTTGGAAACTAGAATTCAACTAACAAGAGATGGAATTTCTTTCAGGTCCACATAGGCCTGGTCTTTATCAAATATTCTTCTGCACTACGTCTCATCGATGACCACACAGACTCCGGAAATTGCACCGGTGAATTTACAGGAGGGAATTCACCTTTCATCCCCCAGCGTTACTCCATCTATTTGGACCTGGATCCGGAAAAAAAGACTTTTCATGGAGACGTTAACATTATGGGAACTCTAAATGATAAAACGGACGAAATCATATTGCATAGTGTTAATCTCACCATAAAGAGCGTTAGAGCAAATGGAAGAGACCTCGACGACACTACCTGGTTCTTGGATGATTCGTTAGGGATTCTAAGTATAACATTGCCCAGTGACATTCTCAACTCGAATCTCGACAATTTGATAGTGGGCGTTTCGTATGACGGAGTGTTTGGCAGTACTACTGGAATTATCATGCAACACTACAATGCAACTGACAAAAGCAGGTGAGACAATCAAATGCCTCCAAGACCAAAAATATAGCAACATTTTCGAAACTGAATTAAACATTTTCCGAACAGAATTCAATATTCCGAAGGGAGAACTTTATTTTTACGGACTGTGTTTAATAATCTCTGCTGAATGGTTGTTTCTGATGCTCCCATGGGATACCTACCAAGAAAAGACAATTGTACGTATGCCACTACTTAAGTTTGTTCCAGCAGACGCGAGTTTTGTAATGAGTTCTGCACACAAAAACTGCATTCCAACCTCCAGTGTTGAAAATAGGTAGCATTTAGGCACAAAATCCCAAAGCAAGATCGGGTATTTCACATCAAACTGTGAAGAATGCAGGAACCTAGGTAGGTAACTTACATTCGTGAAGGAATCAATAGGTATTGTTTAAATTTTATTCTGCAAAAAGCGTTTAAAAAAACTATTTTCTCCTCTATTCACTGAATTTTTTACCCCATTTTGGTTTATTATTCTATGAATAATACACCTATGTATTCGCTCAGCAAACAATTTTTATACCACACCGTACGCCGTCCGCCGTATCATGCATACCATTTTCGCTCTAAAAATTCGTTCTGTCGCACACATGCTCCATTTGGGTCCTAGTGTTGTGTCCTGAACCTTTGCAGCCCGATCGGAATATACCCAGGGGTATTATGAGTGAAAAATGGGTATAAAAGTAGGTAGGTTTTTTTTGTGTTTTAGTAACATGAACTTTTGAGGTATATTTTTTCATGTTTTTTAGGACGAGAAGACAGAATATGAAGTCGATTTTCACCAATGAGTGGAAAATTGAGGTTCTAGCGAAGTTTCAACCTTAAATTTACGTTGAATTTTGGTGTAAAATCTTCGTTCTTCCGCACACAGTTTTGGTCCCCGCATTTGGGTCCTAGTTGTGCTCCAAAGCTCGGCAGTCCGATCGGAATACACCGAGGGGCGTTATGGGGAAAAAAGGGGTTTTCAAGTTTTTTTTTAAACGTTTTAGTGAACACGAGCTTGTGAGGTATCGTTTTCCTTTTTTTAAGGCAAGAAGACCAAACATGAAGCTGATTTTGAACAAAGAGTTAAGAACTGAGGTTGTAACAAAAGTTAAGCTCATATTTTATGTATCAAAAACCTGGGGAAAAATAAATACAAAATTGGTGGAAACCATCTAAAATAACTATTCCATTTACTGCATATGAAAGAAACAATAAATTTGCAACAGCATTTCTATAGGTATGTCCAGTAGAATAAATAAAGCCGAAGAAACGGTCATTTGGAACTGGACTAAATTTTCAATAATTATCGGTCAGACAGCATGATAAAATGTCGGACTGTCTATCACATGTTGGAATCTGCAGTCAAAATAGGCTAATTTTTCCATTTTGACTGAAAAGTGTCATGTTCAGGTTCACACGCCTGTATCTAAATTTCAGACTATCCCAGCCCAAAACGCTTGCGTACAAGTCCGCAACACAGTGAGACATTTTCATGTTGTATCACAAGTTGACAGCTTGACTAAGGATCATTCTCGCTTGTTCTTTCTTCATCGTCAGAAAAAAAAATTGTAACGCTGTTCGGTGTAATTTCTTAATTTTGCGCTATTTCACACATTCATTTCGAACCCATCGTACACTACGTAATCGCAATTTACAAAGGAACCTGTTCACACACAAAACGGTAATCGCTATTAACAAAGGAACCTCTTCTTAATCTTGATTCAGGACTTGAAAGGAAATACAAAAAAGGAAATACAATAGGGATAATTTACGGAATAATTTACGGGTTGCAAGATTACCACGATCACGCACCACATCAAGGTTACACAATGGTGCACGGTTACCACATTCGATACCTACTAGTAAACAATGACTTTCTTCATTACCTATGTTGCTGACTACTTTGTTTACCCACCTTTTTTCATCATGCTCAGCTCAGCTACCGCGCAAGGTACTGGGGTACGGTTAACAAGAAAATATTCAATAAAATCGCACGATTCCAACGATTTTATCGGTGGTGAACGATATTTGTACGATGATAAATGGCAAACATGAAGTTCCGTAGAAACGAATCAGTTGTAAGCTAAAATCATCAGAAATGGTGCATAACGCGTTTTTCTGTCGCTTTCTGGTAACGCTTTTCGAGTTTGTGTGCCAAAGTAAAGACATGAAAATGTCAAAAATCCCAAGTGACAAGGACTTAGCAGCGTTTTTTAAATCTACGTGAAACTTCCCATTAGAAACTACCATTGGCGTTCGCTCATAAAAAAGGAATTTATCACAAAAAATTGGGCTTAATCAAACACGCAATACATTCTGCACTCACAAAAAAATTCTGCAAACTCTTTAATAAAAGTCCACAGGGGGGACTTACCTAGCGCGTAGCGCCTTTAACTGTTCGAAAATGAACCATGGTACGGTTGTCGCATCATTTCATCCCCACTCCACCACGTCATACCGGGTATTGCTGCCTCCGCAACAACACATTTTTGTATTATGACAAGTATAAACATAAAATCATCTATCATCTATATCCATGGAACGCTCCTTATCCAGCTTCGTGATTTCAGATGGATAATCTTCACGGATCTCCAGCCTATTTCTGCCAGAACGGTGTTTCCTTGCGTTGATCTCCCGAAGTACAAGGCTAGATTTGACATCAGTATCAAAAACCCAGGGAAAAGGTTGGTCGTCCTGTCCAACATGCCGCGCAAAAGCATCGATCCAAGGTATGGCAGTGGTTCTCCGCTAATAAATGATAGTAGAAAGGTAACTTCGGCAGTAAAAATGACGGTAAACTCATCCGGTTGTATTTTATCCAATCACGGATAAGTTGCCTAAGTAAAATTACCGTACCTTCCGGAGGAATCCGTCGTCACTAGCTGGCTGAGTACTGGAGGCGAGCGCTTTCGATGTAAGGACTTCGTCTTCAGGCCGTCGAGGGATGATGACCTAGTGACCAAGTGACGTCGGATTTATTTATTTTCTCATTTACATAGAACTTTTTTCCCCTTGAGGTGTATAGTTAGCACATGTATGGTATGTTAAACATACTAAGCACTCAAACAAAATTTTGTAGATACCTATTAAAAAAAGAAAAGCTGACGTTTAGTAATTGAATATCGGATTAACATGATTTAAACAAATACAAGATTGTCTTAGGTTGATTAGAATTATAAAGTGAGAGAAATAGAACAGAATTGAAAATGTAAGGGAAAGAAAGAGAGAAAAGAAAATAGTGAGAAGAAAAGAGAAGGGAAGAGAAGAGGTTTATTGACAGTCAAGATGTCTTCTAGTACGTTCGGTGAAGGACTTTTACATCTAATAGGTACTAGCGGAAGTAACCTTTTAGGTTGTTACCTAAGTAGTTGTGTATCTTCTAAGTAGGTATAGATTTTGGTAATCACAGTTGGCATCAATTTACTCATTTTCCTGTTCTGAGCATCATACCTACAAGTCAGCGAGGCTCTTAATTAATTTATTTTTCTCATTTATATTTTCATAATTATGTCCTCCTCATGGAATTAGGCATACCAGTATCTTCTTCCCACTTCCATGGCGTAATATGGCGTACTGCACCTGCATATAATTTCGGTTTAACTAGGATGATGAGAAGGTAGGTAGGTAAGGTACTTCAGCAGTTGGGAGTAACTAATCCGTGCAACTTCGATTGAGGATGACGCCTCAATCATTCTGAAGTAGGTAAAAATTGCAAGGTTTTTTTTAAATGATGAGAGGTTCATCAATAGTTAGGCTCCATTTCCCTTAGGAGATGGTTCAGTTCAGAGTTACTTATACACTGCCGGTCGACAATAATGATCTGACAGATGTGGAAATCCATAAACTAAAGAGAACATGCTGGTATATTTTTCTTGAGAGCAAAAAGCTTCCCTACTCGACTGAATGTTAGTTACCTACTTCTCTGGACACTGAATGGTAACTGTTGCACTTCATGCTCTGTTGCAGAGTCATCAAGTTTCAAACGACACCGTTAATGTCAACATACCTCGTTTCCTTCCTTGTTTGCGACTACGTGCCAGTGACGACCGACCACAGACAGATCACCATTTGGGTTCCCAAAGAGATGGTAGGGAAATTCGGGACGAATTTAGTCCGTTTTATAGTTCCTCAACTCCTCGACTCACTGGAAGAGTATACTGGTAACAAATATTCCCTCCCTAAGCTCGACATGTTCGTCGTTGAGGAAACCGGAGAGACTGGAGGAATGGAAAATTGGGGGCTGATAATGTTTCAGTGAGTATTTCCAATGTTTGCAGTTTGTTGTTCATGTAACATTTATGACATGTCCTTCCCTCGTTCCTTGAAATGCCCTTTCGAATACTTTTTTTATAATGAAAAAATTGAATTGTCAAAAAAATAGAACTAGAAAAAAATAGTCAAAAGGAGCAGCGTTTAGTATAAAAAGACGATAAGGTCCTGCTTGAGCAACTAATGCCATTGGTTGATACCTACTGCTCTGTTGAGAACTAAAATTGCTAGATCATAACATTTTGGTTTTTGAGTTTTTGAGCAGTTGATGACATTGACGTTTAGGCTTCAGCCTTTTATTTTCCACTGGTGCATAGATAGTTATTATTTTGTTTTTTAGCTTCAGTAAATCTGGTCAAATTGCAGGGTAGATTCATTTGTACAAAGTAAACGGGCATCTGTCGGCGATCAAGTAAGAGTCGTTTACACGATTGCCCACGAACTGGCCCACCATTGGTTTGGAAACTCGGTCACAGTGGCTGATTGGTGTAATATGTGGCTACAGGAGGCAATACCAACGTTCCTCCATGGACACATAACGGATACGGTAAGTAAGTAGATATTCACTTGAGACGTAAAAGTAACACAACTTATACCCCATTCGTAATTTGGCATACGAGTTCATGCACCCTCGAAAGTCCAGATACGCTTCTGAAATCGGTATATACCGTTTCATCCTAGTATTTCGCACTCTCGGATTTTAATATTAGATAGGATACAGTTTGTTTACTAGTTGAATAACTTATTGGCATGCCACGATGCCACTGTGCATGCGCAAAGGCGACATATGAGGTAGATAGGTTGTACTCAATTTCTCATGAACCTATGACTCGATTTTTATGAAATTTTCAGGAATTTTTCTTCAAAATACGCGAATTTTCGAACGAATTTTCTTTCGACTTTTTAAAATTCGTTTGATATGCTTCATGCATAACAACAAATAATAAATGTGGATGTAATCCACCCCATGTTTTGTACAACTGGAATTGTCCGGTCTGCTCCAATACTCGATTTAGGGCTTTCCTGGGGAAGCACGAGAGTTATTTACCTACGACAAAAAACAGTGACATACGCTGAAGGGGCAACTATACAGGAAAATAATAAACTGTTGTGTAATAATCTGCAACTTTTTCTACTTACTTGTTTAAATAAGTTGACACGATCGATACGAAGAACTGTAATTTTATTAGTACCTAATAGGAATTTTTACTTAAACTAAACCGTCGCTTCGGGAAATTCAGTATGAGAGAAATAAATAAATTAAATTAACTAGTAAGTAGATGAAGCTGCTGCAACCATATAATTATCTCGGGCTTCTTTTCCAGTATTCCTATGAGTTGGATATGGTAAATAGAGTAAAATGGACGGCTAGGCAGGAAGTGATGGGACCGGAGTGTTTTTCCAACAGCAGCTATTCGACACCTCTGACGGGCGGCGCGGACGCTGAATCACTTTTCTTGTCGAAGCACTATCATAAAGGTAAAATATGTACAGCCTACCTACTCCTATGACTCATTTGCTACTAACAGTTGAAAACGCATAAACGCATTACTATATGTAAGTCCCCGACACGATATTGCGAGCTTGGCTTCCAAGGGGCAGTGAGACCCGCAATGCATTGCCTAACCGACCAATATTAAGATGGTCCCCTGTGAGTTTCATCTTATTAGGATTAATGGTAGCCACAGCGCATGCGTAAACGTGAAATTCCACGAACGCCAATATTTTTCCAACTGTTCGTCTGATTTCGTTCAAATTATAGGGAAGTTGGTGGTGGAACTTGGGGCGCTGCGCCTGCAAAACTGTGAATACTTGACTCGCATTGCTGTTGCAATAGCCAGGCCGGAGCCGTTGAGACATTTTCCTCAGTTCCTCCGGCTCGGCTGGGCTCGCATTTTCGTTTGCATTAGCCATGGAGTCTCAATTCCCTTCAAAACTGATTCGCGGGCCACTTCCAAGAGAAACTCAACCGTAGTGAGTTTACTTTCACAATCTCCTCATCAAAAACGAGAAAAAAAGTTGGAATGAGTCACAATAAATGTTACCAACGCGAGAAGTGTTTCTCGTACTTCACCTCAGTTTTTGGTTTATTATTCTGTGAATAATACACCTAGGTATGTATTCGCTCAGCAAAAAGTTTTTTGAACACTCCCTCAAAATTTTCTTCTCTTAGTTTTCAAGGGGCGCAGATTCCAAAAATTCAATGTCCGTAAGCCATGCACCGTATCATCCACATCTACGTTTATTTTCGGTCAAAAAATTCGTTCTTTCGCACGTAGGCTCCATTTGGGCTCTAGTAGTGGCCCGAAACGTTTCAGCCCGATCAGAATATACCCAAGGGTGTTATGAATGAAAAATAGGGTTTTCTAAATTTTTTTGAGATTTTAGTGAACATGAGCTGAGCTTGTCAGGTATCGTTTTCCATGTTCTATGAAACTGTAATTCTCGGGCCGGCTGCAGTACTCGATTTAGGGCTTTCCTAGTGGGAGCTCGAGAGAAGGTATTAACCACAGAAAACAGTGGTTTACGCAGAAGAGGCATCTATACAGGTAAATAATAAACATTGTGTAATAATTTGCATCGTTTTTGGTACTTATGGGGGGTCACGGCTCAGGCGGCGCTCGGGCCTTGCGGCCGGATAAGGGATGTACCGCGGGTTTTTTTTCTTCACCCAAGTGAATTTTGTTAGGGTAAACCTATATGAATTTTTGAGTAGTAGGTACATATCCAATATAAGCTTATTCTGTTCAGGGGGCCTATTCACTAAAGTAGATAGTGGAAAGAGATTATCTATTTTGAAAATCTCCCGCGAGAGATAGTCTCCCCTGGGAGGCAGTCTCTTCCAATGTCTCCCGGGTTCGTCTATTTTACTGAATAGCTCCAGAGACCTTGAGAAAGAGATATGGATCCTAATACACGAAAATGCCATAGTATCCATGAAGTGCGAGATGTTCGTGCCCCCGTGAGTTCAATTCCTTAATAATGAACGCATTTCTTAATACCTATTCAATGGGTACCTACCTACCTCAATCCATACTTGGACGTTTTTACTCATGAATCGGATAAAAGTTTAAATAAATTGAAAAAAAAATCTCAATTATAAACTGAAAAACGCTGCAAATCCCTGCACAACGGTTTATTATTTTGTATAGAATACCCTTGTGTTACAGATCACAGCTCTATGTATAGATAACCCGTCTATATAATATGATATGTACTATTCTATACATATTATGTAGATCGCAGACCCTCCGTAGGTTAGTACCTAACCCCGTACTCGTTACTAGGTACCTACCTAAATCACGAGTTAAATGTTGCTAAAATAGTTCTGCCGATGACAAACAGTACCTAACAAAAAGAAACACACATAATGAAGTTCTGAAAAGAAATTGTTGATGAGGAGTGAAAAAAGTTGCAAAAGTACCTACCAACAAACTCCAGCCCCTTCTACGTAGATGGTATAATGAACCGTTGTGTAATAATTTACCGTTGAGTAATGATTTACCGTAGTAATAATTTACCCATCAATAATACTTCAACGTTTGTTCAAGTTTCACTACCTACCAACAAACTCCAAAAGAGCCATCATTTTTCAAATTAAATAATATCACAGAACAACCAACTCGACTTCATACTCCGCCAATATAATCAGGTGATCCCTACCAATGATTGGCCGTATTCACAAATTCCTATTGTGGGCGCGTCTCTGGTTACGAGATTTTGTTTGAATTGTATACAATTTTATTCACACTGGAGTCGAAAATGCCTGTCGGTGCAAACTTCGGGGCCTTACTGTGAACGAACGGCTGGACGTACGATGCTCCGGATGGTCTTAAAAAACTCGCAAGTTCAAGAACTATTTAAAACCGTAAAAATATTTACGTAAAAAAATTGTATAGGCGTTTTGAAAATTTCAACCCCTATTTTAAACCCCTTAGAGATGACTCACAGTAACGTCGAGCTTCGAGGACCAACTAGACGCCGAACGGAACCTATAACCCGAATTTCATCAATTTTTTTTCATGGTAACTAAGAAAAGTGGTCCGTACGGCGTACGGCGTACGGCGGACAGACAGAAATATTTTTATTGCAGTTTTGGATTCTACATACCTTGAAACGTAAACCATCAAATTTTGAGGGGGGGTAAGAATTTTTTTTTTCATGCTCGATTCCAATGGTTCATTATTGAAAATAATAAACCAAAAGTCGAATTAGGGGGCTTTTAATGCTTGTGTTATATCTACACCTAATGAACCTCTTAGGTAGGTAGGTACCTACCTCAACCCGTACTTGGACGTTTTTACTCATGAATCAATGATTATGTATATATTTTTAATTTAAATTGACTTACCTTTATGAAATGAAAGAATACACGATCAAAAGTACCGATGTGGTTGCGGATGAAGGAGGATATTACACGGATGAAGGAGGATATTACATGATCACTGTGAAACAAACGAGAAATAGACTCTCTCTTTCGAGGGAAGACACCTAATTAGGTGTCTCTCTGAAAGAGATCGAGAATGCCAAGATGGCCGCCAACTCTCTCTTTGAAAAGTTACTGAATAACCCTGTCATGGATACTATAAAAATCTATTTGGCCCAAAGAGAGAGTCGGACCTGAAAGAGATGTCTCTTTGGCTTAGTGAATAGGCCCCCAGCACTACGAAATTCTCCAATTATTATAAAAGTGATTCAATGATGAAGCCACTCAGAACGAACTTATCATTAAAAAAATAAAAATAAAATAAAAAAACTACCGATGAATTCCACCTTTGATCTTGGTAACAACGTGAAAAGTTCGTCGGGAGTGGTAAGGCGTGACATTACTGTATTTTTGTAATGGCTGCAAGGCAAGCCGGTTGATTTGCAGGGATGTGGAGCCCATCAGCTGACCTGTATCATTTTCCTACGTTCCGTAGGCGTAGTCATAATCGAAAGAGGTTTTTCACTTTTTAGGGTAGACATCTCTTATGGGGTAAAATTGATCTGTTTTGCGATACTTCCTGTTATACTCGTACAGTATTGAGATAGACTGACAGGGATGATTGACTTGAAGAGATAAAATGACATAAGTATCTAGTATTTGAGATGACGATGGTAGGTACCCAAATCATCTTGAAATTACATTAAAAACCCTAGGGGAATTAGAAAGTAATTGTGGAATGCTGATCAGTGGTTGTTATACGGAAAGTAGGTATATTATTTATGACGATGAGGTAATTTTGTTGAGACTGTTCAAGGTGCATCTCTGCTGTACATGATCGAATCGCTGGTAACTCCTGAAGTTTTCAAAAACTCTCTCCGCTCGTATATCAGGAAATAGTAAGTACCTACCTATAGCTCTGAACTTTCATAGGTACTGAATGGTGCCTGAGTAATTACTTGTTTTCAGGGGAATTAAGCCCCTGTTGCATGCTTTTACTTATTGTAGCGACTGATTTTATTATTCCATTGGCAGGTATACTTCATTGGCAATCCAACTTCCTTTGCTCGCTCATTCAAACCGTACCTGATGATCAGAAAGCTTCTGAAAACTAATCAATGGATGTTGGTTACAGTAACAATTCATACACTCAAGAAGAAGAACTTTGGGAAATCGTGGAAGAAGAAGTCGGGGAAGGAGGGGTTCAAAAGAAACTGAACGCCCCGAAGTCACTGGTTGAAATTGCTAATTCGTGGGTGCCAATAAGAAGTCACCCTGTTGTCATCCTCAAACGCAATGAAGATGGCTCTCTGTCAGCAGGGCAGGTAAAGTAGCAGTAAGGGTGATTCAAATGACTCGTTTGGAAAAAGTTGTTCGATGAAAAGGAGCTCCTTGTCGGGTGTGCGGAAACCAAAATGGGACAATAAAAAAGAAGAATCGAGTTTGTTATGAATTTTGTGCAAAAAAAATCGCTGCAAATTATTACAGAAGGGTTTATTATTTTCAGTATAGATGCCCCTTCTGCGTAGATCATTGTTGTCTGTGGTCAATACCTATCCTCGTGCATCCCCCAGGAAAGCCCTAAAATCGAGTAACCACTTAGATAATTTAGCCGTTCAGTGGAATGGCGGATGAGGTTGGGAATTGGATGGAAGAAACGTCCCGTTGAGAAACAAAAGCCGGCGCCTCAACGCAAAATCCGAGATAGGTAGTTGAAAGGCCAATAAAAATTTCGAGTTTGCTGATGCGCAGTAGTCATACAATGCTCAACGTTTAGAAATTCACAGCACTTTGCCCTTCACCACCACCACCACCATTTACAACACTCCGCACATCACAGTAGGCATACAGGCATTTATTTATTTATTTATTTATTTATTCACGGGCAAGCCCAATTACACTCATACAAACAAAAAATCAATGGACATTCACAGGAAGAACAAAGAGAAAAAACAGTGATCTACGCAGAACCGGCATATATATACAAAAAAACACAAAGAATGAAGTTCTGAAGGGAAATTGTTGATGTGGAGTGAAAAATATTCAGTCCCCACAGGGTCGGACTTTAGCTTAATAGTTCGGGAACTTTAGCTTAATAGTTCGTCAGTTAGACCATTACGCTATATCGTCCAGCTAGCAGGAGACCAGTGGTGTGCGCTCTCATCTCAGCTTCATGCCTGCATACACCCTGCTCTTTAGGGCAAATTTCATAGCAGATTTTATGGCAGAATCGTAGAATGTCTCAAAAATTCAGAAAATTAGAGCGATAAGATCGCGGTTTTTTTTCTCTCGCTCTCTCTCATTGTGTAAAGTTTATTTTTCACGATTTAATTGCCAATTTACTCGAGCGATCGGAGTAAAACCTTGCTGTCATATCCTATGCTACCGGCTCCATCAAAGGGGCGGCCTCCTTTCAAAACGCCCGCCTCCTTAACGCTCCACTGGTCTTTACGAGGAATTGGTCTTTATGAGGAATTAGCGGGAGAGGAATCGGGTGATTACCATCATTCTTTACGATTAATAACTCTACCAATTTTTATTTTTATTCGTCATAATGAAAAAACAAAAATAAAAGAAACGCTTGCATACGAGTCTGCAACACATTGAGACATTTTCATGTCTCGGCCGGTTCATCAATGGCATTTATTCGACGAATAGCGCCATCTTATTCGGCGAGTAGCCGTATTCTACGAATATATCTTATAATGACTGTTCATCAAGTTGAGTTATTGGGAGAATAGGATTTATTCGGAGTATAAAGTTATTGGACCTTTCAAACCTCCGAACAAGGCTTTATTCGGCGAACAGACGAGTCAAAATGGCGGCACTTTGAGTGGAGTTGTTGGATTTCCTTGTGTATCGTTAGCGGTGTATCATCAAGTCTGCGAAAGTTCTGGGCGGCTGCTCATAAGTTGGCACCTTCATACTGACTGATATGGATTCGGTCCTGTCTTCTTCAGATTCGTCTTCAGACGATCAAGAAATGCTCGAGTTCCTCAACTGGCAGAGACGACCGTATACAGTAAGGAACCGAGTGGACCATTTTAATGAGTTGGATGACACGGATTTCTTCGTAAGATTTCGTTTGAAAAAGCCCACCGTTCTGTACGTGCTGTCGTTAATTGAAAGAAAAATTGAAAGCAGAACAGATCGAAATAATTCTGTTTCACCCATCAACAAGCTTCTGTTGACACTTCGGTTTTATGCTTTGGGAACCATGTTAATTTCTGTGGGTGATTTTGTGGGCGTGAGCAAAAGCTCAGCAAGCGCAATAGTTGAGGAAGTTTCGCTAGCAATTGCTCAGTTAGCTCCTCAGTTCATAAAAATGCCAGAAGGACGTGAAATTCAAGCAGCACGAGTGAAATTCCATAGGAAAGCCTCTATGCCTAGGGTGATAGGTGCGTTGGATTGCACTCATGTGAAAATTCAATCCCCAGGAGGACCGCATGCAGAGAACTTCAGAAATCGCAAAGGTTACTTCTCTATTAACGTGCAGACTATAGCATCGGCAGATCTGAAAATACTAGACATAGTTGCACGTTGGCCTGGATCGGTTCATGACCAAACAATATTTAACAACTCCAGGATTCGTCACAGACTGAATAGAGGAGAGTTTGAGGACAGCATAATTGTTGCTGACAGCGGTTATGCTAACACACAGCATATTGCGACACCTTTACTACGAACCAACACACCTTCTGAAGAGCTGTTCAATGAAGCTATCATCAGAACAAGAAATCCAGTGGAACGAAGTTACGGAGTCTGGAAGAGAAGATTCCCAGTGCTTATATGTACGAGCATGTTGAAAAAACTCCAACATCACCGCGAGTATAAACTCTCGGATATATTTGAGAAATGAGACCTGTGCTCAATGTCATGACCGCGAGCATGATCCCCCCTCCAACTCAAGTTGAAAACAACGAGCATGCTCGCACATGTGCACGAGCATTTCGAAAAAACTCGAACATTACCGCGAGCATAAACTCTCGGATATGTGCGAGCATGAGACCTGTGCTCTGTCATGACCGCGAGCATGATCCCCCCTCCAACTCAAGTTGAAAACAACGAGCATGCTCGCACATGTGCACGAGCATTTCGAAAAAAACTCGAACATTACCGCGAGCATAAACTCTCGGATATGTGCGAGCATGAGACCTGTGCTCTATGTTAACCGCGAGTGGGCACGGCTGCTCGCGCAAACACGCCTTTTCCTCGCGGTCAACAAGCTTGACTCGCGGTCATGACCGCGAGCACTTAAACGTCCACTCGCACTTGACCGGGAGTGGGCATTTGCCCACTCGCACATGACCGCAAGTTCGCACGTCTGCTCACGCACACACACCTACTGCTCGCGGTCAGCCCGTCTGACTCGCGGTCATGTCCGCGAGCACGGATCAGGCTCGCGGTTATGGAAGCAAACTCGCGCAAATAACCACGAGTTGCTCTATGTTAACCGCGAGTTTTTCTGACCGCGAGTTTGCCTGCTTGATGGCGGTTTTTTCGACGCCATTTTCATCGATTTTTCCGCGAGTTTTACCCTACCGCGAGCAACTCACAGTAAAAAATTTTTCAGTGCAGAAGCTCACGCACAATAGCATACAACACTATTTCACAAGCAATATGCCTTCCAACACTTGTAATTAGTGAAACTCTGAAGAGCGAAAGATTTGGAGTGTTTACTGTACAGATGCACGTGTGCCAACTCCACAGACATGTCTATTATTCCCCACAACAATAGGCCCCCTTCACACGAGGAGCCGCAAGTCTCGTGCTCGCGAGCGAGAGCTTTTTCCGCTCCTACCTCCCGATCTTCCACACGGGGAAGCCTGTTGGTTGCGGCGCAGCGCTTTCGCGTCGATGGATCGTAGGCGGGCTATGGCCATTTACCTTCTTCGATGCCGTCTTCGACCACGAAAATTCCGAAGTTCCAGAAGGTGTTGGGTACATCCTATCAGCCAAAGCCGCGATGAAGCAGGCGTTTTTGCCACGCTTTATCAGACCTTCGACGGGATGGCAGCAAGATAAAGGAATTCTATTCTATTTAAGTTTTTCAATTACTTTCGAATGTCATTGGCCTCATTTGATGAGCTACTCGGAGTCGGTTACAGACTCCATTTATTAAGTACTAAATATCCACCTCCATCTTCACCTGTCGAAGGGGCGCGAGAGACGGAGGAGCGAGAGCCGTTTTCGCGTGTCTTGCGAATGCCCCACTCCCTCTTCGCATTTCGTTGTAGAGGCGCGGACCCTTTTGAAAAGCGCGGCTCGAGATGCACGAGCCTTGCGAACTCTCACTCGCGTGCCCCAAAGTCCCATGCTCCCCATGTGAAAGCTCAATTGTACTCTGTGCATTTCAGTCTACCGTGCCTTCCTCCTGCTCGCGAGCGCGTGGGCCTGAAGGCGCGTGAGACTGAAATGCATTGAGTGCAATGGAGCTTTCACATGGGGAGCGAGAGCTTTTCGGGCTCACGAGCCGCGAGTGATCACGGCTCTGCACTTCGAGCCACGCGCCTCCGGCTCTTCCACGAAATGCAAAGGGGAGGATGCGGGTATTCACACGAAGAGCGAAAACGGCTCTCGCTTCGCTCCTCAGATCCTCATCCATCGAAGGATTCTCGTCACGTCAAAATTCTTCCTTGCTTTCTTTTTGATTTCAAATATGGATGTAGACGTGGAAATGTTAATTAATTCCGTATGTAATCGAAATTTGTAGCCATCCTGTGGAAGTTGTTGATGAAGCGTGGCGAAAACTCCTGCTTCATCCCGCTGTTGGTTGATAGGATGGACCCAACACTGTCTGGTACTTCGGCGTTTTTGGCGTCAAAGACGGCGTCGACGATGAAGAAGGTAAATGGCCAAAGTACGCATGCGATCCATGCTTCTTAAACTGGGCGTAACTAGAGACTGAGCGTTCGAGAGCCAAAAGGCTCTCAAATGTGAAAGGTGGGAGTCAAGAGCGGAAAACGCTCCTGACTGTGAGCCACGAGCCGTGCGGCTCCCCGTGTGAAAGAGGGCTAAGGGAACTTTGTGAATAAATTATTGATTGATTGATTGAAATTCATTGCGGATCATCTTCTTCCAATAACCTTATAGCAATTTACACTCCTCCAATATTGGGCCCCCATTACTACTATTGGGGGACTAAACTGTTGCGGCGTCCCTAGCAAAGATATCTGGGCTGAATGTATACGTACCATTTGATTCACCCACCCGTTGACAAAGCCTGTCAGTGCAAACTTCAGGGCATTACTGTGAAAGAACGGCTAGACCGATAATATTCCGGGTGGTCTCAAAAAACTCCCGAGTTCGAGAGCTGTTTAAAAACGCCAAAAAAACGGAGGTAACGGCGTCCAGGACATTTCAACCCCCCATTCTTCACCCCTTAGAGATGACTGACATTAACGCCGAGGTTCGAGGACCAACTAGACCACAAATGGGACCCACAAACCAAATTTCATTAATTTTGGTTCATTGTAACGAAGGAAAGTGCGAAGTACAGCGGACGGACAGAAATTTTTGGTTTATTATTTTCAATAACGAACCTTTGGAATCGAGCATGAAAAAAAGTTAACCTCCCTAAAAATTTCATGGTTTCCTTTTCAAGGTACCTACCTAGAATCCAAACATGAAATAAACAAATTTTCCGTCCGTACGCCGTACTTCGCACTTTTCTTAGTTACCATGAACCAAAATTAATGAAATTTGGTTTGTAGGTCCCCTTTGGGGTTTAGTTGGTCCTCGAAGCTCGGCGTTACTGTCAGTCATCTCTAAGGGGTGAAAAATAGGGGGTAACATTTTCAGAACGCCGTAGCTCGAAAACTTTCGATAGAAGGATATAGTTTTTTTTACGTTTTTGAATTGATCTTGAATTAAAGAATTTTTAAGACCACCCGGAGCCATGTGCATCCAGTCGTCCGTTTGCACAGTAAAGATTCGTCGACATGATCATGAGTGAAACGGTATAAATCCGGCCCATATATCACTGCTGGGGAACACCTGATTATAATTACCATCATCACCATCACCATCATCATTAGAAGAATGGTGCCTCTTTTGGATTTTGTCGATAGGTACCTACTTGCGCAACTTGAAGAAACGTTATGCTTCAAGAATAAGAACAAATAATTTATTAATGATTGAATTATTGAACCCCGCGCATTTGTATGAAACTTTTATTCCGGGGCCGGCTCCAGTACTCGATTTAGGGCTTTCCTGGAGGGAGCTCGAGGATACTGACCACAGACAACAGTGATCTACGCATAACAGCGTCTTTACAGGTAAATAATAAATCGTTGTGTAATAATTTGCAGCGTTTTTAAAGGTACAATAATTCTATTCTGAGAACCACTGTCCTACGACTGGTACCTAGTTCTTTTTCTATGATTTTTCAAATTTCCGGAAGTACTGACATCACAGTTGGCCGGGAGGGGGGGGGGGGGTCCCTCCCAGGCTACAGGGGTGAAATGACGTCAGAACTTCCGGAATCTTTGAAAATCATAGAAGAAAAATCTGCTTAGCATAGGAGAGTGCGGTTGGTGTCAAAATTCGCAGGAGGGAACGTGCGACTTCATTCGCTTTACATAGGTACTGTTGGTAATTAGGTGGCCAGATCATGTTCCCATACTCAAGCGAAGGGCCAAAGGAGTTATGAAGTAGCACTAGAACTCGTGTATTATTGACTTGGTAAGTAAATAATAAACCTACTCACTTACCTTGTATGATTATTTTTTTTGTAGAAAATATGCAACATGAGAGCAACTGAAAATGGTGAATGGTGGATACCAGTTTCATATACCACTTCGAATGAAGCGAATTTCAAAAACGCTGAACCCCGGAGATGGATTCCACCAATGATTGGTGGGTTCCGACCATTGAACATTACTCTGAAGGACAACGAGTGGATTATTTTGAACATCATGGGCACAGGTAATCAGCTTGGGGGTATATTTTATATCATAAATTAGTGGTGACGTAGGTATGTTTCTACATATAGCTACCTATGTACGAAGTAACACCATACTAACTACATGGGTACCTACCTACCTAGTTTTAGGTTCACGGGTTCCGAATTCGGGATTTGATCTTCAGTCTCCTCCTAGTTTATTAGCCCTCATAGGTACACTAAGGTCCGTCTGATCCGATCCCAGGCACTATTTTTGTGAATTGTGAAGGCAGTGGACCTTCAGGTGTTTCAGTAATTTTATCTCAACTGGTTGAGGCGTTGACCTTTCGTTTTTGCTCCAGATTTCATTCCTCCAGAGCCGCAGCTGACCCCCACGTTGAACCAAACGGCATCAAATTCGCTTGAAAATTCTCACCAACCTACCTAACAGGAAAATTCAATTTTTTGCATAAACCCACGAAAAATCATGTTACTATCTGGAAATGCTTACTTTTTATCGGTATGGCTTGTGAATGAGCATCGTACATCGTTTTTGCAGGTCTATACAGAGTGCAATATGATAAACACACTTGGAAGTTAATTCTTGACCAGCTGAAGAGGGACACTACCAGCGGCAAAGAGAAACCAGTTATACCACCAATTCACAGAGCAATGCTGGTGGACGACAGTTTCTATACGGCTAACACGGGAGAAGAAATGACTAGATTTTTTGACATCGTGGAATACGTCAAGTATGAAACAGATGCCTACGTTTGGCAGGCAGTGCTCCAAATCGTCTGGAATTATTTTCCGAGCGAAGAAACAGCTCTATTACACGTAGGTACTTATAACTCAACATGTCTATCACTCTTCCATATAAGAGTCAAGGGTCATATTAAAGGTTTTTTAAATGTTGATGTACTTCCATGGGTGATGATATTGGTAAGTAACCTACTTCAGGAATAGGGAATTTTTGTCAAATTCCCCCTCCCCCCTTTTTGGAAAAAATATTCAGAATTCAGGGGAAAATGGTTGTTTGAAGCTCGTTGTCGCAAATAAGCGGTATTTTTTAAATAAGGGTGATTAAAAGTAAAAATGTGGCAAGAAGTGATGTTGTATCAGGTCTATTAACATTATAATTGGCTGTTGGCCCAAGGAGGCAGAGCAAAACTTTGGAAGGGAAGGTTCTCAATGCTACCAACAGTCCAACATTAGAAATGGCATACCTTCCTGGTAACCTTCAAGAACCTTTGCTGTGACCTTTAGTGAACATCCCCTCGGTTTGGTTTTGAGGAAGTGTTTTTTAAAGTTATTTGTGAGTTTGAGGTTCCATTCATCCATCCATTGCAGTTCTGTACATCGTTTATAGTGATGAACTAGCGCTGTGGACTACATGGCGAAAATTGCCCATTCTGCATTGATTTGGGCAAGCAGTGCCCTGCTTTTAAAGGTCGAGATAAGAATAGGGAAAGTCCACTCTAACCTCGATGGCTTTACCAGAGAATTCCACTGGTACTGTTCGTGTTTCCTGTCTGTCTATGTATATATGTACCTAGATGGATTGAGGTGATCATCCGTTTCTATTTTATGTTTCAGAAATATGTGCGTTTCCTTCTGACGGATGTATTTGAAAGAGTCGTTGACATTACGCAATGGGAAAGAGCCTACTTCTTCCAACTAGAAGCGTTAAATGATAGGTTCCTCAGAGAGTGGGTATTCGATTTATCCTACACAGTAGAGCTACAGGCTGTCTACAGCTTTTCACGTGACGTGGCTATCCGAGTTATCAATGGAACAATGGATGAGAATATGTGAGAAAAAGCGCTACACTAATATTTTCAAGTAGGGCCTAAATAGTGTTTTTGAATAGGCACAGTTGTTTCAGGCTATCAGTAAGAATTATTAACCAAATACTTGTTAATAATTCATTATTTTTTAATAATAAAAAGTATACAGTGGATGTTGGTGAAAGGACATGGGCAACAAGCACTTTTCAACAAGATTTTAATAGCCTCTGCTGATGAAGATGTTTTTCGATTTCGGCTCAGGACTTAAATGGGCTATCTGATGTCTGATGATATTAAAAACATAAGTATGGAAAATTCTTCGTTTTTTGCCGTTCGCGATGATTTTCCGACTAGTTTGGGACCTAAAAAATCTATAATTTTGGTTTATTGTTTTCAATAATGGACCTTCGGAATCGACCATGAAAAATTTTTTTAACCCCCCACCCCCTTCCAGATTTGATGGTTTCCGTTTCATTTCAAGGTACGTAGAATCCGAAAATGGAATAAAAATATTCTGTCCGTCCGCCGTACTTCGCACTTTCCTTAGTTGGGACACGACCTGTATGGAGTACGAACTAAATCAATCGCGAAGAAATCTTGGAAACCCATTTCAAAGAAAAACGGAGTTATTTAAAAAATAGTCTATTTCCACTAATACATAGGTACATAATTATATTAGTGGATATAGACTATTTTTTCAATAACTCCTTTTTTCTCTGTATAGAGTCGCCACGACATATAACTATTCTATCGCACGAACTGGACTTGTGAAAATTTAGATTTGGATAAGTAAGTGCCGTTGCGAATTACTATACCTAAATTACATCCCGTGGATCCCGAACAGAATTTATATATGCGCTTTATGCAGTGTGCAAGAAATAGAAAACACGGTGCACTTTCTGGCAAGACGCCCAACTCTAGGATACATTAGGAGGGCGCACTTAGGCAAAAGTACACTGGACAGAGGAGAACTGGACCGGATACTTGACGGTGGTGACCGGGAGAATTTATATAAATTCACAAAAACTGCATGGCGTACAGGCGGTCATTGATAACGGAATTCAACTATAATTAGGGTAGCTACGGAAGTAAAATAATTGTGTCGGGCCTTGTAAGTCAACTTATCTCATAGAATAAACAAACAGCAATTAATTAATTTCCAATAAAAAAAAATGAATAGAATTAAGCAAGATTTCAAAAATAAACTAATAAGATTTCATTACAACAAATAAGGTTTCTAGGTATACTAATTATTATTATTTACTGTAGATTTAACTTCCGTGAAGTCAATAAGTTCCTGAAGTAAATAATACCATTTAGCTGATGAAACACTGAGCTAATAAAACATATTTATCAATCAGTCAGTGATCTACGCAAAAGAGGCAAGTATAGGTAAATAACAAACCGTTGTGTGATAATTTGAAAACCGTGTGATAGTTTGAAACCGTTGTTTTTAAATGAAAATGTTCCTGAGAATTTTGACACCAGCCGCACTCTCCTATGTTAAGCAGTTTTTGGTTTATTATTTTCAATAATAATCCTTTGGAATCGACCATGAAAAAAAATTTAACCCTTCCTCAAAATTTGATGGTTTACGTTTCAAGGGACGTAGAATACGAATATCGAATAAAAAAATTCCGTGCGTCTACAGTACGCGGCTTTTTGGTATATGGATCCCGTTTGGGCTGTAGTTGGTCCTCGAAGCTCGGCGTTACTGCCACTGAACTCCACAGGGTGAAAACAGGGGTTGAAATGTCCGGAGTACCCCTATCTCGGAAAATTATATTTTGAGGTGTGGGTTTTCTCGCATTTTTAAATAGTTTGTTTTTTTTTCTGCATTTTTGAGACCATCCGGAGCATTCTACGGTGTTGCCGTACAATTTGCAGTACAATTTGCCTTTAAGAGCAGGGTGTATGCAGGCATCAAGCTGCGTTGAGAGCGCGCATCACTGGTCTCCTGCTAGGTGCAGGTGGACGGTATAGCGTAGTGGTCTGAACTGATACGCTGAAGTTCCCGAGATCGAAACCCTACTGGGACTGAATATTTTTTCACTCCACATCAACAATTTCCCTTCAGAACTTCATTATTTGTGTTTGTTTTTGCCATTTTAGCTACAGTTTGTCATCGAAAGAATTATTTTAGCAACATTTAAAACGTGATTGAAGTAGGTAGGTACTGGTAGCAAGTACGGGGTTAGGTGTAAGGTATGGAGGGTCTGCGATCCGCATAATATGTATAGAATAGTACATATTATATGTATAGAATAGTACATATTATATGTATAGAATAGTACATATTATATGTATAGAATAGTACATAAATATTATATGTATAGAATAGTACATATTATATGTATATAATAGTACATATTATATTATATAGAAGGGTTATCTATACAGAGAGCTGTGATCTGTAATAGAAGGGTGTTCTGTACAAAATAATAAACCGTTGTGTAGGGATCTGCCACATTTTTTTCTGCGAATTTCGAAGATTCCTGAATTTTTGACATCGTTGCACCCCTATTATAGCGTGGGTGGGGACCCCCTCCTTCCGACTGTGACGTCAGAACTGTGAAAAATCATAGAAAAACAACTGCTAATCGTAGGACAGTGTGGTTGGTATCCAAGTTCTCAGGATGGAATCTAGTTTCAGTAAAGAAATAATATAAACCGCTTTTGTGACCCAAGCGCATACCCCATTATATCACCGCATATATGCATGGACGTTTGGGCCAAATGAACGAAGGGAGCTCCTAATGATCCTTGTTCGTTTAGGCAACTTACTTATCCTCACTTCTTACGATATTTTCGTATGGGATAGTAATTGTTCCTGCCTCTGATGTAGATTTTAGATGTATAAGATGAGGTGAGTTTCTGCAATATCTACCGATATTGGCCCCGCATTGTCCATTTAGCCGATTCTTAAAGTAGCTTGCGGATTCAGATCCTGAGGTAGAAAAAAATTAAGTATGCGCGCGCGTATTGTCCTCCCCTCAACATTTTATTTTAAATCTAAGAGTTCATTGTACTTAAATCTAATTTGAAGCAGATCGAAGACTTCATGTTCTGAATGCATAAAGTGACGCAAGGTCTAAGCTAAAAGGTTCATGTATGACATTTTTTCCCCCTTTCAGAATTCCTCCAGAAATTAGAAAGAGTTTGTGGTGTGCGGCGGCGTCTACAGGGGATCGGGAAGTGTTCGAATATCTGATGATAGCTTTCGACTCGGAGGAGAGTGGCAAGAAGAAAGCTCGGATTTTCGAAAGCCTGCAGTGCTCGAAGACACACACCAGAATGTTATTAGATCTGTGAGTTATGCAACGGAATATTATCTATGTACTTACCTTTAATAATTTTCTCTCAGGTGGATAAGTGTCATCGAAATTTACCAGTTTTTTGGTTTATTATTTTGTGAATAATACACCTAGGTATGTATTTGCTCAGCAAAAAATTTTATAACACCCCCTCAAAAAATTGTCTTTTACGTTTCAAGGTGCGCAGATTAATAATGCAATGTCCGTCCGCCGTGTCGTTTTCGGTCTAAAAATTTGTTCTTTCGCACACAGGCTCCATTTGGGCCCTAGTTATGTCCCGAAACTTTGCAGCCCGATCGGAATATATCCAAGGATGTTATGGGTGAAAAATGGGGGTAAACATTAATAGTGTTTTTTGGTGTTTTAGTAATTAGCATGTGTTGTATCATTTTCCACGTTTTTCGGGGCGAGAAGACCGAATATGAAGTCGATTTTGACCGAAGAGTGGAAGATTGAGGTTCTAACGAAGTTTCAGCCTTAAATTTACGTTGAAATTTGGTCTAAAATCGTCTTTCTTCCACACACAGTTTTGGTCCCAATTTGGGTCCTAGTTGTGCTCCAAAGCTAGGCAGTCCGGTCGGAATACACCCGTGAGTGTTATCGGGGGGGGGGGGGGGGTGATGGGTGTAAAACTAGGGTTTTTTGAGGTTTTAGTGAACATGAGCTTGTGAGGTATCGTTTTCCATGTTGGTTTTTTTCGGTCGAGAAGACTGAATGTGAAGTTGATTCTGACCAAAGAGTGAAGAACTGAGGTTGTAACGAAGGTTCAGTACCAAAAATTTATTTTTTATGAGTCAAAAACCTTGGAAATTGTCTGAAATCACCATAAATTTGTATAATAACACTATAGAAGTAGTACCATCAGGTGGGTCAAGACAATTAAATGGCACAATCAATGATCAAAGATAATTAGTATTAGCAAAAAAAGAGGTAGGAGCTCAATTCGGTTTTTGAGACACAGCCAACATTTCTGTAGGTAAGTCCAATTCTAATAGAATAATAAACCCATGTGACAAGGACATTGCAGCGTTTTTTGCTTTTTTCTTAAGCCCAAGTAAGAAAATTACGCTGCGGTGATTTCTGTCTGCTCTCTTTGGGCACCTTATGCTTAAAACATTGGCATTATTACTGATCTTTAAGGGCAGTGCTGACGGAATGAAGACGATATTGAAGAATATGCGATATTTTGATATCAGGTCATCATTATTTGGCCACGCCTATGGTGTTTGGGAACGCCAATATCCCTCATAGGGGATATTGACACGAAAGGGTCGGGACAGGTGGTCCTCGCAAGGACTGTCAATATCTTGACGGTATTAACGATAGTGTAGTACTCTTTTGCACTTCAATCTGTAATTATCCAGTGAGTTTGTGGCTTATTCACACCCCATGTTCTAACCGATTCTAACCTGCTCGCAGTATTTGTTTTTGTTTGGATTTCAATTTATTATTTTCATTATGAACCTTTGGAATCTAGCATAGAAAAAATGTTTTAACCACCCCCCCCCCCCCTCAAAATTTCATTGTCTGTCCGTATACCGTAGGTACTTCGTACTTTTCTTAATTATCATGAACCAAAATTCATGAAATTTGGTTTGTAGGTCCCATTTGTGGTCTAGCTGGTCCGCGAAGCTCGGCGTTACTGTTAGTCATCTTAGTCATCTCTAAGGGGTGAAAAATATGGGTTGACATTTTCAGAACGCCGTAGCTCGGAAACTTTCAATGGAAGGGTATCGTTTTTAAATTGACCTTGAACTTAAGAATTTTTTGTGACCACCCGGAGCCGTTCGTTTGCACCGAAAAGTTTCATCAACGTAAATGTGAATGAAACTGAAACGGGATAAATCCGGCCCAGATATCGTTGCTAGGGAACAGGTGATTATAATCACGATGGCTGTATGAAGTCGAGTTGGTCGTTCTATGATATTATTTCATTTGAAGGGTGATGGCTGTTTTGTATTTTGTCGATAGGTACTTGTACAACTTGAAGAAACGTTATGCTTCGTGAATAACAACAAATAATTTATTAATGATTAAATTATTGAATCCCGCGCATTTTTATGAAACCGTAATTCTCGGGCCGGCTTCAGTACACGATTTAGGGCTTCCGTGAGGAGCACGAGGGTAGGTATTGACCACAGAAAACAGTGGTCTACGCAGAAGGGGTATCTATAGAGGCAAATTATTACGCAATCGTTTATCACACAACGGTTTGTTATTTACCCTATGCTTCATAAAAGAAAATAAATTAAAAAGCCTGCACCCTAAACTCGACAAAAACTTATGAATTGAGATTTAATTTTTTTTTCATTTCTTAATAGTGTGGGTCTTGTACGATTGTACTAATCTTTTGAAATGACGCACTCGCTTGATCAATTTTCGGAACTCGAATGAATTTTATTATTTATCAAAGGTAACTAAGTTGGGAACAAAAACATGTGGCGCGGAAATAGCATCTCCTAAGCGCCTACATTCACTCCCCCCTTAGCGTTTTCTCCGGGTACCGAGCTGGAAATCTGACCCCTCCCAGTGCGTGTTCGTGTCTCTTGGTTCTTGTTACTGTTGCATTCTTTTGTTGTTGTTCTGTTTGTGTTCACTCTTGATTTTGTCCTCTTTCTTGAATTTTTCTTCTTTCTTGAATCTGTCTTCTTTCTTGAATTTGTCTGCTGTCATTGTGTCTTAGTAGGTATATAATATACGCTGGCTTCTGTCTGTCCAATTTCGGTTGATTTTTCGGTCCTGTTGGTTACTTTTTTAAATTATTTTATTGTTTTTATTGCTCAACTTCAGAGTGTCTATGATACGAGACCTCACTACTCGTGCGTTTTTCGTCTTATCTTTCGGATACTTGGTCCCAGACACTAAGCCTTCCATACCACTTTCAGTGATTTTATATAACAATTTTAGCCGTTTTTACCAAGTTTTGACCCCTAAAAACTCAAATTTGACTCCCTTCGAATTTTTGAAAATTGCTCATCCTTCTGTATGGCAATAAGAACATTTTGGCGAAATTTGGAATTTTTATCAAGTACCCAAGGTCAGATATCGTCTGGAGTGACACATAAATAAATATAATAATATACGTAAGTATACATTTTTTTTAAATCTAGAGATGAAATCAGGATGCTCTGAAACGGATTTGCCTATAACATAATTTCAAAAAAAAATTTTCTGAAAATTTTGGACCCATTGCGATACCATCATTCCTTGAAAATTCTCGAACATTGTTGCCAAATAAATGTTTTATTTCATCAGTTCATGTTACCTAACGTTACCTGTAACATTTAGTGCTTTGTTAAATTTAATTTAAATTCAGCTAATGCCAAACCTTATTAGCGAATTTTGAAAATTAAGCTATTGCTATGGGTAACGTTTTCAGAACATGAATTTTTGAAATATTTGTATAGGCAAATCCGTTTCAGAGCATCCTCAGTTCATCCCAGATTTTAACAAAAATGTAGGTATTATGTATATATATTTATGTGCCACTCCAGATGATATCCGTCCTTGGGTATATGATAAAAATTCCAAATTTCTCCAAAACATTTGTGTTGCCAAACAAAAGAATGAGTTCGAAGATGAGCAATTTTCAAAAATTCCAAGGCAGTCAAATTGGAGTTTTTAGGGGTCAAAAGTCTGTGAAAACGGTTAAAATTGCAAATAATTGATTAAAAAATCACTGGAAGTGGTATGGAAGGGCGAGTAATGTGGTATGGAAGGGCGAGTAATGACAGAAAAATACCATTTCAGTTGTTTTTCACAATGGTCAGATTTTTGTTTTTGGGGGGGTAAAAATGTGGTATTAATGGCTAAAATCAATATCAATTCACCTGATGATTAATCACGATGGACGGACTGTTTCGATGATAAAACTATTTTTCACAAAAGAAGTGGGTCAAATTTGGCTTTATTTGGGTCAAACATCGGTAAAAATGGCTAAAATCACGAAAAATTATATAATTTTAAGAAAATTGGTATGGTTTCTCGCTATATCATCTTTTTACACAATAGCAGGAATATTTCTTTGAAAATTTGCTCTTATAGCCATGCTGCATGACAGGAACTTTTTTCGATTTCCGATAACCCCCCCCCCCCCCCCCCCCCATTCAACAATCCTGGCTACGCCACTGATTTCAGCTGAACCCAATACTGTTGGACACGTTTAATTCATTCCACACGAAGCCTTCTTCTCCTTCCACATCATCCTTCCGCATCTGTCTTTTTGTTTTCTATTACTTCCTTCCTCTTTAAAAACTCAACCAGCAACTTCTGCTCCTCTGCCTTCGAAAAATTTACAGTTCTCCTTCTCTTCTGGCTCTCCATCATAAATAATCGAACGACAAAACTCAACTTATCAAACAACGAACTGAAACTCATGGGGGAAGACAGAAGAGGCGTTATCGATGTTATCATGGGAAAACTGGTCTGGGGCTAGCCATTGCGAAGCTAACCGAAGACTAACTAACTCCCACCTTGAAACCCATGGTGAAATGGAACCTCTCCTAACTCGAAGATCCCCTTGACTCTGAGTGTCTGCTAACCCGCACTTTTACTCGAAGTTGGTGAAATCCACCATAAGGGGCAAACTATTGGTAGGTTTCTTTCTTGGGACTCTTCGTTTTCTTTGAAAAGTGTGATTAGGCGGTTTTTTGCTTGCGTGTATTTGTCGGTGTGTGTAGAAGTGGCAAGATCGTATATGTTTTCCACATAAATTTTGTCCATTTGCGCCAGAAGATAGTCAGAATTGGTCTGTTCGGCAGTGATGCGTTTCAATTTAAATTGGGCCTCGACTTGGTGGAACCATATATCAGGTTTTTCAGGCCAGAATGCCGGCAATTTTACGCTTACGTCCGCTACGTGAGCTGCGTCTCCTGTTCCTTCCATCTTCTATCACTGTACGATTTCTCCGCTTCTTTTTTTCTAGTTCGGGGTCACCAATTGTACGATTTCTCCGTTTCTTTTTATCACGTCGGGGTCACCAATTGTACGATTGTACTAATCTTTTGAAATGACGCACTCGCTTGATCAATTTTCGGAACTCGAATGAATTTTATTATTATCAAAGGTAACTAAGTTGAGAACGAAAACATGTGGCGCGGAAATTATCATCTCCTAAGCGCCTACAGGTCTCAACAAATATCCAATAGTGGAAAAATGATTTTATTTTTGGTATTTGATGGAATAAAAGCGGATGTTACACAAAAGTGCTAGGAAGGATTTATACGAATTTTGCTGGTAAATAGAGGAGGCACCATAGAGCAGTATAAATATGGAACATTATGGTCGGTACGATTTCGGATCCCTTCTAAAAATACAATACTGAACGCGCGGCAAATCTAAATTTTTTGGCCACCCACTCAAACATGCTTGCAATGGACGATACTTCATAGAAATCAACGGAGTTGAATCGGTAGCGCATTGCCACTCGAATACGCTTGCAGTGGACGGCCACCCTTACGGTAGATAGATACGCTCCGTAAAGCTGCGTCCACACTATGCCGGGCGGCATGGGCCGGCACAGGCCGGGCAGCAAAGCCGAAGAAGTATGGACGTGCCACCCGGGTTCCCCGAAAGCCGAAAGCCGGCCCGAATCGAACCCGCCTCGTGCCGATCGGGATCAAAGGAGCCGCCACGGCTTTAAGCCGCTCGGCATAATGTGGACGCGTGTCTCGGCTTGTCGCCCGGCATTTTCATTTCAGTTTTCATCCGAAGCGGATCAAGTGCGGGTGTGCTGGTGATATTTTTGAGAAATATGGTGAAAAAGTGGTCCGATGAGGAAACTCTGTCACTCATCGAGCTCTACAGGGACCATCCCAACTTGTGGGACAGTTCCCACCGCGACTACAAGGAGAAAAACAAACGCCACGACGGATTCATGGAGATCGCAGTGTCGTTTGGTGTAGACAAGGATGAGGTGGAAAGAAAAATCCGCCGTGGTCTTCTTCGGAGGCTTTGAGCTCCAGCTGCGATGATCACTGCACCTGCAGCAGCAAGAACGGCATCGTCGTCGTTGACACTCATGATGAGACTGACCGTAAAAGCCGGCCCGAAGCCCAAGCCGAGCCGCAGGAGCGTACACACTGCAGAGTAATGTGGACGTGCCGGCCCGAACACAACGCCGGGCGGCTTTCCCGGGCGGCTTTGCCGCCCGGCATAGTGTGGACGCAGCTTAAGGGGGGAGGAGGTGTCAAAGCAAAACTCGATTACCTTTAATATACTCGTACTTAACTCATAAAAAGTGACTGCTTTGCCTAAAAAAGCATCTACGTACTTTGTAAAGACATTAGAACATGGAACATGCTGTTGCATGGTGTTATGATTCCTGATAATCAGAGGACTTATTTTTCGATTAGCTGATCAAACTGCTCAGTTTTCGGCTAAGCAGATCAGGAAGCTCAATTTTTGACTCGGCATATCAAGATGGCTCCCTCTTCATCTTTTCATTCATACCCATGAGTCTCAATTTCAAATTTCATTATCGAAGGCCTCGGGGATCACTCAGTACATCAGGTAGGTATAAAGACGTATGAGATGCTGACAAGTGTTTGCGCGCTACTTTCAGGTTTGTTCAGACCGACAGTCCTGGACCACTCCAGGATGGAAGTGCTTTCTGAAAATGAGGGGATAGAACCGTCCAGGATTGAATCCAGAACTGTGTCTGTCAAACGCCCGCTGATGATTCCAAACGGATAACCTGAAGCATTGTAACTGTACAAGCTGAAGATAGAAGCATCGCGTGCTCATGTGCAGGATCAACAATCCTTGAAAAACCCAGGTCCAGGTTGATTCGGAAATACATTCCTGAACTTTCCAGACCGTTCTATATCCAAGCCATCCCCCTTTTTTGCGTTTGGACATTGCCAGAACTACCCCTTGATTAAGAGTTGGCTGTTAGGACAGACAGTCTAGGACCGTTTGGGAGTAGTTCTAACAGACATGGACTTTTTCGAGGACTCTTGATCCTGCGCATGCGGACTCAATGCTTCTACCTTAAGCTTTTGTGGAAGGTGACAATGCTTCAGGTTATCTGTTTGGAATAATCAGCACGCTTCGAACAGACACACTTCTGGACTAAATCCAAGACATTTCTCTCCCCCCCATTTTCAGAACGCAGTTCCATCCTGGACTGTCTCTCCAAACCAATTGTTAGAACTAGTCCCGAACAGTCCTGGACTGTCTGTCCGAACAGCCTACTCCTGATCCAGGGCCAGTTCTGGCGTTGTACAAACGTACAATTCGTGACAAATTTCGTAACGTTATGGAGCAAGTTATTCATAGCAAAAGCGTGTTTCATAATTATGCTAAAAAGTTCTGTTGTTGGTAGTCAAAGAATCCGTTGTTCAGAAAACAATCTTGTGTGGGGCTCATTAGTTGTTTGATCTGGCAGAATCGCATACAGCGCCGCTCGCGATGGAAGATCTCAGCTCATTTGTTATTGTTAGAATCTACATATAAATTGCCGAACTCGCCTCGATATCTATTTCATAGGTCCTTCACGTTTACTAACATTGTGGAAATCATTCCTACACTGTACTCAACAAGCTGAAATTATTTTTATTTTTCCTTTCCAAGTATCCTACAAAGTGAAGAAGGTGAAGACAAAGGTACCTTGAGACAAATTGTCGGGAGCTTCATATATGACCATTGGCCAACGGAATGCGAAGAGATAATATCATTTGTTGATGAGAACAAGAAGCGTTTAGTTGACGAGTGAGTACAATTTACACATATGAATAGCGGATGAGAGAAAATATTAAACATACAAAAAATTCTATGTTTAAAAAAATACAATAATAGGCGAAAAAATAATAATATTTATAATTCATATTCCAGTGAATCTCAGTTGGAGAACTTATTTCAAATTACGGACGAATGCAAAGATAAGGTATGCACGTAGGCATCTTAACATGTTTGAAATGGAAATGTTGTCAGATGGTTGACCCTTTTTTTAGTCAAAAGTGGATGTTCTGCAATGATCGCCCGTGTTTTACAGACTTATGAGCAGTTCCTAACCAAATACACGGACAGCATGGAAGACAAACAAAGCAGATGGAGAAAAATATTTGGGATGGAACCCCTCAACTGGCTGAGGGATCATGAACGACAGTGGTCTTGACTCGGAGATTAACGGAGTTTATGTAGGTGGTCTTAACGGAGTTTATGTAGGTGGTCTTAACGGAGTTTATGTAGGTGGTCTTAACGGAGTTTATGTAGGTACCTCGAGGTTATAACCTCAACCTGATGAACTACTTACGTGCTGAAGAGACTTAGTTGCTTCTATTCTTTTCAAGCTTTAAAATGTTTTGGTGAGAAGAATCTTTTGTTTAAACAGATTAAATAAACATGTTGCTACCCCTCATAAAAATGAACGGGATTGTACATTTCAACCTAGTGGATTTACTAATAATTAGTCAAAGTAAGTCAGTTTTCAAGGAATTGTATCTACAAGAAAGACATGCAGGTACGAGTGTCCGTCGTACACTATGATGGAAAGAAAAAAGTTGCTCTAATATTAATAAATTATTATATTACCAGTAAATTATTTTATGGTTACGTTATCATGCTCAAAGTTCTTGATGGATGCTTCACGAGAACTTAATTTATTTAATTTCCTTGTGTTTGGTTATCTTGATACGCAGCTATCAGAACATTTTCACGAATTTTTACTTAATTGGCAAGGAAACGGTAAAATACCGTTTTGACAAACTAGTCACCAAAAATGGTTCGTTTCAACAAGAGAATGGTAGACCAGTACGACAGCGATTGAATGCAGAAGCCCACTGAAACCTACTATAGGCTCGATATTCGATCAGTTTCTTGACAATGTGGAATGGATTATGTGCACATATTTATTTTATTTTTAAAAATGAAAGTAGATCCCATCCTAAGAAATTTGACACCACCCGAATTTTCCTACGATATGTAGTTCTTTTTGTTGGGCTATCTAGATAAATGAACATCGTAATGTTAATATGAGATTTATTCTATATACCTCTCTGTATTGTAGTAAAATGAGTGAAATAAGAAAATGTTGATTCAAAACTTGGTACTGTAGAAATGCTATCAAGGCGAGGTCTACCGGTCGATGGAGCTGATAGAAGTGAAGGTAGCGCCCTCCCATTCTCAGGATGGGGATGTTTTGCTTACTAATCGAGCAGGGTTGTCCTTGTAGTATGACGTCACGATTGTGGTGATGGATGGGAGGTTGCCTTCCCGACCCCTCCAAGCTTCCATCCATTGATGTGATGACCTTCATGTAGTCAGTGCAGCTCCAGGCTGAGATGACATAGCTCAGGACAGCTGACGCAGTCAGTGCAGCTTCGAGAGAGATCAGCAACGTGAAGTTCCCTGTAGGATCAGCACAACTCCTGGTTATGCTCAGTTCTGACGTCGCTCCGGACATCGGTGACGTGAAGTTCCTTGTAGGGTTGGCACAACTCGTGGTCATGCTCGGCTCCGGATTGAGGTGACGTTGCTGAGGACATCAGTGTTGCTCCGACTTGAGAAAAAGAATCGACTGGCTGTTCAAGGAACATCTCAGTCGAAAATTTCAGAAAAAGAACGAGGCATCTATTAATGTTTGAACATCATCAAGTCCCTAAACTTGTCGAATTTCGTTTTTGTCAGTGGTTTTGTTAGGGTATCAGCAATCTGTTCATCAGCAGGTATCCATTGGATTATCACATGTCGGGCCCTGTGTTCCTGTCACACATAGAATAGCAGAGTCTGACCGAGTGGAAGAGTTATCTACTTCCGCCAAGCAGATAGCCGGTTTAGAGTCTTCATAAATCGTTTGTACAATCTGATTCCTGCAATTTCTGAACACATTGTCTGTATTGAAGCTAAGTATTTACAAGCAGTCCTTACAGCAACAAATTCGCTCTCTGCAGATGAAAGAGCTACATACGTGATTTTGATGTTTAGTTAGCCAAATCACTAGATTTCCAAGTAAGTAAATGACATACCCTGTAGAATAACGTCCCGCACTAGAAAGTCCCGAAGAGGCATCTGCAAAGCAATTGATTTTAACCCCATTATCAGAGAACATAAGTCCATAATTTCTAGTTCTTAGATATCTCATAATCCGGATTACTGCGTACCAGTCTTCCATCGGAAAGTTTGACTGGCGCCTACTTAAAATAATATTAGTAGCATAGGAGATGTTAGGCCCAACTCCGCTCTGTAAATACAGCAATGAGCCAATCGCCTATCTACAAGGAACGGAATTTAGATCTCACTGGTTTGTTCATAATTCCCATTTTCTAGCTTCCTATCAACAACCATAGGAGTAGAAGCTGTTCTAACTGTTATGACTGCGTCACGTGACTAGCGCCCCTGTCTTGTAATCGAGTTTTTCAGGGTCCACATGGACGTGGACTGCGTATAGCAACCTGATTGGCTGTTGGTAGAGGGAGGTATCTTTTTCGCAGGTTAGCTTTTGACGTAGATCTTGAGAAATATCCTTCCTCAATTACACAACTCCCCATCTGCACAACGGGCCACTCACAGCCTCTGTAACCTTCCAGCCTGTTTTCTTGTCTGCCTATCGTTCTTTCGCCTTCGGCATTACGCATTTCCACTCCGCCATTTGAACAGGACCCTCCGGAATGGCGGACTCTCCATACCCCCCTCCATAATTTTACACAGTCCGCATTACGCATTTCAGCACTCCATGTGAACCCTGCTTCACACTGAAACGAAACGGAAAACGACGACGATCTGGAAAGGGCGGATAGGGCGACCTAAATCAGATGCTAACCTTTTTCAGTATCGTTTTTGTTCCACTTTGGCATATACCGGTTGGTGAAATCACGGTGATGTTAACTTTCCTTTCTTCCATATTGGTTGCCGTGAATACAAATCTATGTCCACACATGGCGTCTGGACAGGTAAACGTAGAAAGAAGCAAGCTGTAGGTAGGGTAGAGATATACTATTCTTTTTTCATTCTAAAGCCAAAATATCTCTTATCTTTTTTCGTAGCCCATGAGGTTAGCTAGGAACTTGGAACTAGAATCCTGCTTCCATGGCTCCTTGGCTAGGAATGGCTAGAAGGGAAGGCCATGTTCTATTTTTTTTTGTGTGATATTTCTGAGAGACTTGGTGGTGTACCGTTTTACTCTTGTTAGAAGTATTTTTGAAATGCTTGTTCCACAGATAAGTACCTTGTTACGTGAAATTGTAATTTGAAAAACTTATCGTTACCTATATTCAAAACGTAGGTAATCAGCTGTTTGCATTTTAACGATTTCTTGACCGACGACGCTCGTAATTTTGATAATAGAGAGTTCCTAAGAGGAGGAGGAGGAGGGGGGGGATCTTTTGGCCACATCTAAGGCGAGCAGCTAAGATGCTAACTTTGGATGCTAACCAATAAGTCCGGTTTGACAGAAGTGGTGGGGGTTGGAGTGAATTAAAAAGTAACGTCACTTAACTTAGCACAACGCGAAATCCATTCAGCTTCAGCTGCCTTTCTTTCCTGGTCGTTCCGTTTCCATTTCATTTTTAGTTTATTCTATTTTATTTCAAGTTCATCATGGAAGAGCTTGAAAATCTTTTTCGCCTCTACCTCAACGGACAAGGACTGTTGTCGGATGACGATAAAGTGCTTTTGAGGTGTATTTTGAACATCAAAATCCTCGTGCGATGCGTCGACTGGTCTTTTTTATCCTAAGTTGATATCGCAACAATCTAGCAAATTCTTTGAAAGACGCTGGCGATGGCGAGGACCGACGACACATGACGCGTTAAAAAAAAACGACAAAACGCGGCAAAAAGCTGTGCACTGTTACCCCTGAGTAAGGTTAAAGACGATTCCTAAAGTTTGTGCCCTGGGAGATAACGCGCCTTATGTATAAGGCCGAATAAGTCGAACTTAAGGAAATAAGTTTGAACTTGGGCGACGCGCATGCGCAGTTGAGATAAATCGAACACATCTTCCCGACTTTAGTCTTTAGGAACTCTCTAATAGGCATTCATACTTGGACAGTATGAGAAATTGTTAAATAGCTTCTACTATATTTATTCAAAATTATTCTAAAAATAAGTTGGAGGATCGAGAATGTGTCCAAGTTTAGCAGGCAAAATTGTTCTTATACAAGAAAACTCGGTACCTACTCTTAAAAATGAGTAAACAAGCAAGACATGATCAGTAAGTATCACCAGCCGCACTGTCCTATGATTAGCAAGTAGTTCTTTTTCTATGATTTCAACGTTTCCAGACGTTCCTAGGTCGCTACGTTATTAGCACGCTGTTAATATTGTTAGCAACGTTCAGAATTTTATTTTGCGGTTGAGTTGTATCAACTGAAGGTATTCTCCCAGTTAATTTAATTCACTCTTCTTTCTCCGCCCGAAGGGCGGGTAAGTTTGCTA
Source organism: Leptopterna dolabrata (assembly GCA_954871275.1). NCBI lineage: Eukaryota > Metazoa > Arthropoda > Insecta > Hemiptera > Miridae > Leptopterna > Leptopterna dolabrata. Next base: position 42,625,303 of record OX940982.1, on the reverse strand, counting down.
ATGTATCAAATTAAATAACTTGGAAAATAATGAATCACCTTTGTTATTCCTCTTGAAATCATTATTTTAGGTAAGCTGGTGCAGCAGTATCATGTGGATGAACTGAATTTATTATGGAATTTATTTATGGATGATGTGTTGCAATTCAGTACCTAGGTAGTTGAGTCCTCTATCGATGTCCAAAAACCCTATTCAAACTTTGGTACCCCAAATACTCTATTGTACTTGGGATTTGCTCAGTGTTCTTACACTCAAATGAAGCTACACAATAGCAGTTTTGTATTTCGGAACTCAATTGGAGACAAAATCAATAGAAACGACAGTAGGTAGAGCAAAACCATTTGACAAACGTTAGTCTCCAGTGCTGTTAAGTTTGAAAGGCACTCGGCGATGGCTTCCATCTAACTTTTGGTTTATTATTCTGTGAATAATACACCTATGTATTCGCTCAGCAAAAATTGTTTATAACACCCCCTCAAAATTTATTCTTTTACGTTTCAAGGTGCGTAGATTCCAAATATGCAATGTCCGTACGCCGTATCATCCATATCTACTTCATTTTCGGTCTGTAAAATTCTTTCTTTCGCACACAAGCTCCATTTGGGTCCTAGTTGTGTCCCAAAACTTTTCAGCCCGATCGGAATATACCCAAGTGCATTATGGGTGAAAAATGTATGCAAAATGAGGTTTTAGTAACAAGAGCTTGTGAGGCATCGTTTTCCATGTTTTAGCTTGGAAAGTTATAATTTTCGAAAGAATAATAGGAAGATGAAAGTGCCTAATCTATTTGAAATTCTGTCTGCTTCTGGCAGTCAGCGGGAAACTGTTGGCTGATACTATATCTTCCATTAATGACGTACTACATTTTCATGTTGCAATGTTTGAAACGTTGATACCGGTGGATGATGAAATTTTGCCATTAAAAATGGCAGTTATTTTTGAAATTGAGTCTGCCACTGGCTTACAGTGGTTTACCACTGGCAGACCAAGGTATATCATCCTTAAATGACATACACGTCCATTTAGTAAAATTTCAAATACGCTGGTGTTGATGAAATTCTACCCCCGAAATGGCATTTTTTGAAATTGATTCTGCCAGTGGTTTTTGTTGGTTTTCACTGGCAGACTAAGGTATATATATATTATATTCCTTAGTGGGCATACGATTTCACATTGTATCATTTCAAACGCCCTGAAGTTGATGAAATTTTATCCCAAAAATTTCAAATTTTAAACTTGAGTCTGCCAGTAGTTATCAGCGGTTCATTATTGACAGACCAAGGTGTACCATCCTTAAATCACACATACTTTCATGAAGTAATATGCAGAACTCCCTGAAGTTGATGAAAATTCACCCTCGAAATGGCAGTTTGAGTCTGTCAGTGGTTATCGGCGGTTTGACATTGGCAGGCCAAGGTACATAATATCTTCTGTAAATGGCATACAATATCATGCAGCAAAATGTCAAACGCCCTGAAGTTGATGAAATTCTCCCCTCAAACGTGGAGTTGGAATTTGAGTCCGCCAATTGTTATCAGCAGTGTCAAATTGGCAGGCCTCTACATTTTAATTATTTCCTACAAGAAGATCCGTGCACCGAAGTTTCATCCACCCTGGAACCATTGCCATTTTTAGTCATTTTGGCTCTCAAAGCATTTTTAAGCATTTTTAAAGGCATCCGTTTTGGGGTGGCAGACTAAAAGCCCATTTTACTCAGAATGGCGTACATTTTCATTGTTTATAATCAAAACTCCTGCAATGATCACAATTTTTCGGCCCTGGCTCCAGGACTAATACTAGAGACCACATGCCACCCGCTCCTGTACAACTCTGCGATAGGCATGAATCCCTTGAGTATACTGAGTCAGGACCGGCGACAAACGTCATTCGCCTCTGCGGTCTCCGCCTATCTTAATTTTACGATTTTATCTCGATGAGCTGTTCGCAGTCAGCTTATCGCCTGCCCAACAACAAATAATCTTTCCAACCATTTCGTTTACATCCGAATCGAGGGAGGAGCTCATGTTTACACAGATTCCCGTTTTCCTGTTGTGGTTGTGTTTTGTGTTTGTCCTTGTATAGGATCCTGTACATTTAAGCCACTCATCTTCTTGAACCACACTCTGCTCAATTGGAGAGCAGAGGTTCACCCATGATGCAGTGCCTATATATTGTAAGTACATACCTACCTTCACATTTTCAAACCATTATTATGAAACATCGGTAAAAGATCAGGGGATGTAGGGTAAAAGGTTCATAATGTACGTAAACCCTTGTAGATACGAGTAGTTGTTACCGACATCATAATATTAGTTCGAGTAAGTACCTGCAATGGAGAAACAAATGATGGTTTCGACTATTTTGGTGTTTGAATGTACAAGGTTAAACCATAAATTAAGCATTCGGTTTTGAACCTAAACTTCGTTTTGAGCGTATTTACGAGACTAGTGCAATCGAAAATGCTCTGTACTTACTCGTTTACTGAAAAGTTACCTATGCAGGTACCGTTATAAATCCATTTCAGGACATCCTGAATCCAACCCTAGATTTCCACCTTTCCTTTAATCCTACGTATAACGTATGTGTTATACTCAAATGAACATAATGCTGTCCTTCCAGTCTGTTGGTAAGCATTATGACCATTGCCACATACATGGTGAGCAATGCTGAATTTTTCCAAATAAGATGGAAGAACGATCAAGGGAAGACCAGCTGTTTTAGGTTTTAAACAGTTGGTTGATAGATAATATTTTTGTCACTCGGGTCAATAATAATTGGTAAATATCGACAAAACCTAACAGAAATCGTCATCAAAAATTGGTAGGTGCAAGAGAAAATTAATGCAAAAAAATGAGGAACCTTTTCTGGTTTATAATTTCAATAATGACCCTTCGGAATCAAGCATGAGAAGAAATTAACCCCCCCCCCCCCCCCCTTTAAATTTGATCGTTTTCAAGGTACCTATACGTAGAATCCAAAAATGGAATAAAAACGCTGCAAATTATTACACAGCGGTTTATTATTTCCCTGTACAGATACCCCCCTTCTGAGTAGATCACTGAATAAATAAATAAAGTTTTATTGTACCTACATGTATTGTACTTTTTGGGGTAATACAGTGTCAACATAGGAAATACGTAGGTACCTAATTATCAACATATATGGAGAATCTACTATAAAAGTTAGTGAGCGTATTTTTTAAAGAAAGAAGTTTATATTATTTGAAAAACACAAAAACGAAACAGAATTATTCAAGTCCATAGATCGTAGAATTCTACAACAGAATAGAGGTGACTCTACGAATGTTTCCCTCAGGGCGGTCTTTAGTGTCTTCAAGGTCTACATTTCATGGAATGAGGAAGTGCTTTGTAGAGCTTGATGCCTAGGTAGGTAGGTAGGTACTATTTCCGTTTTGGGAACTCCCAATGAGAGATTTCCCATTTGGTATTGAACAACCTTTGCAAACTTGAAGGCCGTTGGAAAGATGGAAGACTCCACGTGGTAGGTACCTGTTGAACAGTTACCTAAGTCAATGGTTCGGCCAACTCCGACGCAACATATTTACCCGTAAATGTCCATAGATTTTGTAACTATCATTTTGGTCAAGGCTTTGTACACGTTCTCCACTTCTAATGGTCTGAATGAGAACATACTCGTACCTACTCGGTGATAAACATGACTGACCTGAATCCGCTAACGAAGTGGTGCTTGGACATGATTTCATACAGATACGATTTCACTCAATACAGTTCACAAAAGAGTCACTGAAGTGATTTAAGTACAGCTGCACATCAGAATATCAAATTGCTTTCGTTTGAGTTCGGGTTTGATGAGGTTTTCACTGGATAGTTCTCAGCGATGCTTTCGATTTGTTCTCAGATGCCAGGATTTCGGAGTCGTTTGAAACTATAACTACTTCTCTCTTCAATAGAAATCTATAATTTTTTCCATTGTTAGCCACCGTTTCCGCAGTTCAGGATTTGAGCGTTTCTTTTCTACTTTCAAGGCAAGATTCATATTATTTTAAGACTGATTCAAGACGAAGCCTTTCGGTGCAAACCTTAAGGCCTTAGTGAACGAACGGCTCGACGTATACAATGTTCCGAATGGCCGCAAAAAACGCTAAATTTCGAGAAAAAAATTACAAACGTCAAAAACCATACCCTTCTATTGGAAGTCATCAAGCTACGGCGTTCTGAAAAATTTTCTACTCGTCACCCGTTAGGGACGACTGACAGTAACGCCGAGCTTCGCAGACCTGCAGAACCCAAACGGGACCTACAAACCGAATTTCATTGGTTTCATGCTAACTAAAACAAGTGCGAAGTACGGCGGAGGGTCAGATAGTTGTTTATTTCTATTTCTGATTCTACTTGAAACGGAAACCGTCTTGGTGGGGGGGGGGGGGGATTTTTGGTTTATTATTCTGTGAACAATACACCTAGGTATGTATTCGCTCAGCAAAAAAATTATATAACCCCCTCAAATCTTTTACGTTTCACATGGGTTTATTATTCTACTGGACACGCCTACAGAAATGTTGGCTGTTCATTTATTGTTTCTTTCATGTGAAATAATTTAAATAGATGTTTCTGATTTGTTTCTACCAATTTTGGTCCCCAAAACACGAATTAGGTACATATCTACGCTCTTTTTTTTTCAAATTATCTTTGATCGCTGATAGTGCCATTTAATTGTCATGACACTTTTCTAGTGTTATTATACAAATTGATGGTGATTTCAGACAATTTCCCAGGTTTTTGACTCATAAAAAATCGATTTTTGGAGCAGAACCCTTGGTAGAACCTCAATTTTCCACTCTTTGGTCAAAATTGACTTCATATTGGTCTTCTTGTCCCAAAAAACATGAAAAACGATACCTCAAACTCTCATGTTACTAAAACACAAAAAGTACCGATTCTTATACCCATTTTCACTCATAACACCCCTGGGTATATTCCGATCGGGCTGCGAAGTTTCGGGACACAACTAGGGCCCAAATGGAGCTTGTGTTCGCGAAAGAAAGAATTTTTTAGACCAAAAATGAAGCCGGTATACGTGATACGGCGGACGGACATTGCATTTTTGGAATCTATGCACCTTGAAACGTGAAAGAAAAAATTTTGAGGGGGTGTTATGAAAATTTTTTGCTGAGCGAATACATAGGTGTATTAATAATAAACCAAAATGTCCGTCCGCCGTATTATACATATCTACTTCAATTTCGGTTTAAAAAATTCGTTGTTTCGCACACAGGCTCCATTTGGGCCCTAGTTGTGTCCCGAAACTTTGCAGCCCGATCGGAATATACCCAGGGGTGTTATGAGTGAAAAATGGGAGGAAAATTTTTTTTTATTTGTGATTTAGTAACATGAGCTTGTGAGGTATCGTTTTCCATGTTTTTAGGACGAGGAGACCGAATATGAAGTCGGTGTGGACCAGAGAGTGGAAAATTGAGGTTCTAACGAAAGGTCAGCCTTAAATTCACATTAAAATTTGGTCTAAAGTCGTCGTTCTTACGCACACAGTTTGGGTCCCCATTTGGAAACACATTTAGGTCCTAGTTGTGCTCCGAAGCTCGGCAGCCCGATCGACATACAGCCAGGGGTGTTATGGGAGAAAAACTGGTGTAAAAATAGGGGTTTTTGAGGGATTTTTGAGGTTTTAGTGAACATGAGCTTGTGAGGTATCGTTTTCCAAGTATTTTAGGGCGAGAAGGCCGAGTTGATTTTGACCGAAGAGTGAAGAATTGGGGTTGTAGTAAAGGTTAAAGCTCTCGAAATTCATTTTATTATGAATCAAAAACAAGGGAAATCGTCTGAAATCAACATACATTATTTGTACAATGATCAAAGATAATCTGTAAAGAAAAACCCCGACCCTAATTCGAGTTTTTAGGGGCCAAAATTGGTGGAACCATCAAAAATAGCCATTTCAATCATTTAACTATTTCACTAATAAACTAATTGAACTATTAACTAATAATTTACATAATTTAACATTTCTGTACATATTACGTCCAGTAGAATAATAAACCCATGTGTCAAGGACTTCGCAGCGTTTTTCATTTGATAAATTGGTGAGCAGCTGAAGCTGAGCTTCCCGGATAGTTAGATCATCTTGTTTATTATTAGGTACCTACCTAATAGTTGTTGTTTTGTAAAGCGGAAGTCACACATCCGATCTTTCTCTTTAATCATAATATTATTTAGTTCAACGATTACTCCAGCGCTTATGCGAATTCATTACAATCAAGCACGTAATTTATGATTTGTAGGTGATATATAGCCGCAGGTACCTAGGAATTAAGTACCTACGTCATTGGTACCTGGACTTTGGTGCTTAAGCTAAATCTCCTACCCCAACGATCACAAAAAAGTTTTTGGTTTATTATTCTGTGAATAATACACCTATGTATTCGCTCAGCAAAAAATTTTTATAACACCCCCTCAAAAATTTTTCTTTTACGTGCACAGGTTCCAAAAATGCAATGCCCGTCCGCCCCAACATGAATATCTCCTTCAATTTCGGGCTAAAAAAATCGTTCTTACGCACAGAGGTTTCGTTTGGGCCCTAGTTGTGTCCCGAAACTTTTCAGCCCGATCGGAATATACCCAAGGGTGTTATGGGTGAAAAATTGGCAGGGCGGGGGGGGGGGGGGGTGTTTTAGTAACGTGAGCTTGTGAGGTATGTTTTTCCATGTTTTTTAGGGTGGGGGGACCGAATATGAAGTCAATTTTGACCGAAGAGTGGAAAATCGACGTTTAACGATGTTCCAGTCTTAAATTTACGTTAAAATTTAGAATAAAATCGTCGTTTTTCCGCACTCAGTTTGGGAACACATCTGGCTCCTAGTTGTGCTCCGAAGAAGCTAGGCAGCCCGATCAAAATCCCATGTTATAGCGACGTTTCAAGTTTGGGTACTTGATTGTACAAGTGTACATGCAGATGAAAGACACCTACGACTATCTAAATAGATAGCTTGAGTGACCAGTGATTTTGATAAATGATTTGAATAACAGAACTGGCAATTTTTGCTAAATATCGTGGAGTGCAGCATAGTGGCTTTCTACCCGTGGCTTTCCCTGAAGAAATCCAGAGCACTCACAAGTCCAAAAGGGTGAAATGAGGCAAAATTAGTTATATACTATCACGTAATAATTATGATAATGGTGGTGAAAATTAGGGATGTCCGATAGTTCAAAAGTATCGATATATATATCGTATCGATACATCTAAAAGTATCGATATTTTGAAGTATCGATACTTTTTGATACTTTTTCAAAAATGGGTGGAAATGTCGTTTTTGTTCTCTCTCCGTCAGCGTACCAATGAATATCCATGAATATATGAATATCACATCCCACGTTTTTACTTCATCTACATTGGTATAAGATAAAATACCATCAACAGCCTATCGAAGAATAATTATTCCAGGATTATTATAAAATGAACGAAACAATAAATCACTAATATTTTTAGTCGAAACTTTTTTTTTGTTTGGGCACTTCTTTTTCAAAATTATTGACAAGACAAGGCATGACATTATATCGTTAATTCTGCACAATCACATCACATCAGAAAACAAGAAAGAACAAAAAATATCCAATCAAACAACTATTAGGTTGTAGGCTTGTAGGAGTTAGGTTGGTTGGTTGGGTTAACATTTTGTTGGCCCTTCCTACTAGATGGAGGACAGCTGATTCTCACTGAGAGCAGAGGTGGTGGTACATAAACTTTCTTTAATTTGTTGATGTGGTTGGTCTCCCAGCAATCTATTTAGAGGTACTGTCAACAGTACCTACACGTCGTAGGTGTTGAAATTGATAACATGTGAGGGATAAAAAAAGTATCGGCTCCGATACTGGGGAAAAAAGTATCGATACTACGATATATATCAGGGGGGGAAAGTATCGATATCTATCGATACTTTTTCTAAATGTATCGATGCTTTTAAGTATCGATACTTTTGGGACATCCCTAGTGAAAATCTTGAATCGTCTGGAATTCTGAAAAATCCGTGAATTCCGTAGATCTACAAGTTTAATCTACCGACAAATTGAGGATGTTGGCGTCACTGCGAAGACGCTGAGCCTATGCGCATTCGCCAGCGCTGGTTGGTTGTTGGTTCTACTTCGAAGTCCAAGGTTCTCAAGTCCGAAAATCTCTGAAAATGACGTGGTGCCATATTTTTGTGCTGTGTAGTAGTAAATAATGTAAAATTTGTTGCATTGCAAATTTGTCAGCATTGCAAAAATTCGCTTACGGTACGTAAGATTTACATCCGCGGTTTATTACGGTACTACCATTTCAACAACCCCAGAGGAAGGTTCGGTCGCGATCTCCAACACTCCAACATCCCTCCAGGGATCCCTACGAATCCTCGTCTTGCAAAACATTAATTCTGGAATGAACTTCAAATTGCTAATTTCGCGTGAAAGGTAAATGTGTATTTGAGCTCTAGGTATAATTATTATCTAAGCTAAGGTCTAGGTATAATTATTATCCTGTATGAACTGGATTTTTTTTGCTTCCCCACTGCCGGTTAGTAGGATTCGTGGTTGAGTAAAAACCGCTGCAAATTATTACAGAGCGGTTTATTATTTACCTGTTTTCTGTGGTCAGTACCCTCGAGCTCGCCCCAGGAAAGCCCTAAATGAAGTACTGGTACCGGCCAGGGAATTAAAGTTTCGGGTGTAGTTCCGTATGGTCCCCACTTTGAAACCAATGGAAATCTGTCATTATCTTATGAAGAAATGAATTTGGCGAGTGTTCCGGAAACCTCAGAATCTCCTCTTTCCCATGGTTTCATGGTAAATTAACTTCCTCCTGCGCGTACATGAGGAATATGGAATCGGAAAAAGTGGGGACACATACGGAACTATTACCACAGTCAAGAAGTTCCGTATGTGTCCCCACTTTTTCCAATTACTTATTTCTCATGTACGCGCAGGAGAAAGTTAATTCACCATGAAACCATGGGAAAGAGGAGATTCTGAGGTTTCCGAAACACTCGTCAAATTCATTTTTTCATAGGGTAATGACAGGTTTGCATTGGTTTCAAATTGGGGAAACATGCGGAACTACACCCGGTTTCATAAAAACTCGCGGGATTCAATAATTAAATCATTGATTATTTTTAGTTATTCATGAAGCATAAGGTAAATAATAAACCGCTGTGTAATAATTTACCTGTATAGATGCCCCTTCTAGTAGATAGTATAACAAACCAGTAAATTATTACACAACGGTTTATTAGACAACAGTAAATTATTACACAACGTTGTCTAATAATTTACCGTTGTGTAATAATTTACCCAGTAATACTACAACGTTTGTTCAAGTTGCATAGTGCCTATCAACAAAATTCCATTTTACAAATGGAATAACATCACAGGACAACCAACTCGACTTCATGCAGCCATCCGTAATCAGGTGCTCCCTAACGATGATATCTGAGCTGAATGTATAAAATTTGATTCACCCTCCTGTTGAAGAAGGCTGTCTGTGCAAACTTCGGGGCCTTACTGTGAACGAACGGCTGGACGTACAGTCGTGGTCTCAAAACACTCCCAAGTTCAGGAACTATTTAAAAAGTTTTTAAAAAATCGAGGTAGCGGCGTCCTGGAGATTTCAACCCCTATTTTTTTCCCCCTTAGAAGTGACTGACAGTAACGCCGAGCTTCGCGGAGCAACTAGACCCCAAATTTCATCAAACCAGATTTCATCAGTTTTGGATCATGCGGACGGACAGAAATTTTTTTATTGCATTGTCGGATTCTACTTACCTTGAAACGGAAACCATCAAATTTTGGTGGGGGCTACAATTTTTATTTTATTTATTTTTTTTGTTTCGTGCTTAATTCCGAAGGTTCATTATTGAAAATAATTTTTAAAAAAAATTATGTCCTGGCCAATGTGAAAATTTCCTCTACCATTTTCCGTTTCAGACATCAAGGAACATTTTTGGCTCCGTGTCTCTCTGCCCGTCTCTCTGTGTTCAGTTCCTTTTAACGCCCATAACTTCCCAAAATAATGGTCGAAATGAGCTGAAATTTGGAGGGTAGGTGTGGGTTGGGTCACAGATGGTCCCCTATCAAAGTTATTGAAATCGTACTGTTACTTTCGTCTACGTATGCGGGAACATGAAATGTTGACCCATGCAGTATAGACCCTAAACCCATGCATGGATACTCCACCTGTCCACTGAATGAACATACCCACCTATTCTATACGTTCATGTGATGCATGTGAGGAAGCTGTACTGCCTACTCGAATGGCAGACGTTTTTTCTTCTACAATGAAGTTGCCTTTGAGTACTACAAGTACGTACATAATGAGTAAATAATATATATTGAATTACCTGTAAGTTGGAGCCATACATAAATTCTGTTGACTGAGGATTCAACTAGGAAACTACCTACTTTCATAACAATTATGATCCACTTCTGGCTCTTCTATAGATTTGCGTTGGGCTCGTCTTGGTCAAACACTCTTCCACTTCCCGGTCCATCAGCGACCACAACGATACAGGAACATGCACGGGAGAATTCAAACCCGGAAATTCACCTTTTGTGCCGCTTCATTACTCCCTCCACCTGAAGCTGGAGCCGTACAACAAGAATTTCCAAGGGGAGGTCAACATCACAGGAACACGGGATGAGGATCACCGGGAGGACTCGATTGTACTGCATAGCGTCAACCTGAACGTCAACAGCGTCAGAGTGAACGGGCAGGACATCGGTGATGCCTGGTCTTTGAATGAAACCGTCGGCATTCTGAACATACCTTTGCCGAAAGACCTGCCCAATTCTGTAGACCCAGACCTGATTGTGGGCGTGTCCTATGAAGGGTATTTCAACGACACAACTGGGGTCATCATGCAGAAATACGATACAACTGACGAAAATAAGTAAGTAAATCTCTCAATATTTGTCTTACCTTGAGGCAATGAGTATTAAATGGAAACTGTCTAGGTCAGTCCAAAGTTCTAAAGGTTCAAGAAGTTTGGGCTAAAACGTAGCCCCGCAAATTAATACCCACCATAATTAACCAACACCAACTAATTATCTATAACAAATTTGGTTGACGGTAAGTGGACAAAATGATAAATCACACTTTTCGGTTAGGTATGTTCAAACAGTAAAACTTCAACCCAATTTTCTTAGTTCGAAACAGATGATTCACAGATCGATGGAGGTACATAATAACATGAACTCAAGATTCCTTCAGTCTTGAAGAAAGACGTTAATTTCAAATAGGTGCCTATGGTACCCAGGTACTTGTTGACATGACCGAAAATTATGGTTGGTTAAGGAAAGAAGTGGGCGTAGTATCACTGAAATTTCAAGTACTGATGTTGAAAACGACTGGAACCTATTCATTGTCGCTTCGTAATTCCAGATGGATAATTTTCACGCATCTTGAGCCGATTTCCGCAAGAACGGTGTTTCCTTGTATCGACCTCCCCAAATATAAAGCAACGTTCGACATCAGCATCAGTAACAGTTTCCCTGGAACTCCTCCAGCACATCGGACTATTCTTTCTAACATGCCACCGATCAAGAGCAACGATCACAGGTTGGTAACTACTTGAGTGAGATAATTGTAATGAAATAACCTTGTACATTGACGTTAGTCGTCTTGGAATTTCGCTACAGAATGATAGATGAATCCACTAAGACTAACAGAGATACATGAATACAAACATGTGATCTTAATTATAATAAGACAACAACTGAAGTATCACCGCATCCTTCCCCCCATCGGTTAAGAACATGGTCTTTGAACTTTTGTCGGAGCCTGACGTGTTCTGGTTGATCGTCTGGGAGTAGGCTCAACGGGATGGTCGGATGGTTCGTTGTCATCGTGGTCGCTATGATCAGACAGTTCGGAGCGATATTCAGGAGGAACGTCACTGTATCCCAGGCATTCGACTGGCGAGGAAGAGGAGGAGACTTCTGACCTTTCTTTGTGTTGCTTTGACTGTCGCGGTTTGCTTCCAGTAGCTCCACTTAATCTACAAGTGGACCATACTTATGTGGCGTTTCGTGAACACCTTTTTCGAAGGCATAAACCACAAGGGTGGGAAGCATCCAATGGCTAATTGAGATCTTTATATATAGCTTTTCCAAATCAAATTCATTTTGCAAACTGAATGGGCAGTTTTTGTGGATTACAAATTCTCCTTTTTTTGGGCCAAATTCTGTGCATTAACGGAAATTAACACTTATAGACCACATAATGGGGTATTTTTGTCTGAAAGTCAAGGCAGAAAACGATTGTGAAATTTGAATTTCTGAGTTACTGCTAGAAATGGCGTATCAGGTAAATTGCAGAGTAGTTCAGCTCTGATTAGGCTTATAGCCCTAGTGCATCACTTGAATGATGTACAGAATCGCAATAGATGAATGGATGGAACTGCAAATTTATATAGTATAAATTTTAATAAAACTTCCTAAAATTCAAACTGAGGGGAGGTTCATGAAAGATCATGGCAATGGTTCTTGAAGGTTGCCAGGAAGTTTTGCCATTTCTAATGTTGGGTTGTTGGCAGCATTGATAATCTTAGCCTCCTTGGGTGAACAGCCAATCAGGTGTCAATAGACCTAATACATAATTTTTTGCCGCATTTTACTTTTAATCAATAACGCTTATTTTTTAAGCGGTCTTCACACTACTGTTTTCCAAGAGTTCTGATTTCTTTTTAAATTTTGAAAGAAATTCTGTAACAGGGAAATTTCCCCCAAAAACCTTTACAAATTCCTCAAAAACCTCCCCCCCCCCCCCTCCGTAAATTCCCCTAAACCAAAATTTTCCAGACCAAATCCAACATTAATGCTGGGGGAAGAAGCTACTATTGATATTGAAGAAGTCTCCTTTCATTGTTACTACTCGGAATATTCGAACAAAACAATGTACTAAAAAAAGAAAAAGTAGCATTACAAAACAGGCATTATTTACAGCTAATTCCTTATCGTTCGAGTCTGGTTTTAATGTTTAATGGTAAACCAGCAGCTGGTGAGGGAAGATGTAGAAGTGCATGCGTAGTTGGTGCAGTCGGTGTATGCTATTGCACTAACGTCCCGGGTAATAACATCTGGGAACAAATGGTTCACTTATTACATTAATTTCTCACTGCTGATTTTATTTTATAAAAGGCATTTTCGGCAGGATTCAGCATAGGGGAGCAAGGTGGGAGGAACACAAGCTTTGTTCGTGCTGTCCCCATGGGGCTAGCTCCGAGCAACTTCAGTTTTTGCTTGAACCAAACTGGCTTGGTATAGGTTGAGCTCTGAACACGCTCGCTCGGAGTAGGGTGAGCCTGGAGCTTGTTCGGAGCACGGGCAGCTCGAACGGGTCGAGGGCATGTCGACGGCGTATGCGCAGAACAGCAGGGCTCAGCTGCCCCTCGTCTCCTAGTGGGGCACGGGAGGGCTTGCTCTGAGCAGCTCGGAGGAAGCCCCGTGGCCAGCACGAACACTGAATCATCTGCCCCGGGACAGCACAAACACTGGACCACTTGGCTCGGAGCTCGCCCTGGGTCTGCACGAACAGCGAATCTTTGCCTCACCCTTACTGTGTATGCCCGGGTTTTTCTGAACAGGCTGTGAGGGTCTGCACGAACGAAGCTACGAAGAACAGTTAGTTGATTGACGAACACGATTCGCCTCTTCTGTCTATGGATGTGATAACAGAGTATTGTTGAATTTCGTTTGGAAAATGTTCAACTTGATTTGGAAAAGGTATACAAGCGAGATCCTTCGCTTTAGGTATAAGGAAAATTGCTGTAATGAGTGTAAAGTAAGCAAGTTGGTTCTTTCGCAATTTTTCTTTTCCATATTATTAAGGAATTGATGCCGGACTATCTATATTCATCTTGCGGTGAACTGTATGATTCTAGACCTGTCTGATTGAATGCCTCTATGATAGAATCTAAAATTACATTCCTCTCTTCCAGTGTCGTCAAGTTTCAAAGGACCCCATTGATGTCGACGTACCTCGTGTCCTTCGTGGTTTGCGACTACGTACCCGTGAAAATTGGTAACACTAAGAGGAATGGAACTCACAGGTTTACCACCTGGGTTCCTAGAGAGATGAGAGGGTTTGGATCCAATTACGTTGCTGCTATGGTTCCCACGTTACTTGAAGCTTTGGAAGAGTATACTGGTAACAGATATTCACTCCCTAAGCTTGACATGTTCGTTGTCATGGATAAACCAGGGATTGGTGGAATGGAGAACTGGGGACTGATAATGTACCAGTAAGTAGGTACATACAAAATTTTACGCTTTTTTCTCCTTTATTTCACGGCTATGCCCTAATTTGTAACCTTTTTTCTTGTTTTAACTGCGTCTTTCCTGTTCCTTCTTACTTTACATTATAGAGCAGATTCGGCCTTGCAAAGCAAACGAACAATCGTCAATGACTTAGCTAGAGTAGTCTACACGATAACACATGAACTGGCCCACCACTGGTACGGAAACTCGGTCACGGTAGCTGATTGGTGTGGTATGTGGTTCCAGGAAGCTATACCGACTTTCCTACATGGAAGCGTGCCATCAGAGGTACGTAGCATTCTAGCTTTTGGTTTATTATTTTCAATAATAAAGCTTTGGAATCGACCATGAAAAAAAAAGTTAACTCCCCCTGTGGTGAGCGCGTGGTGAGAGGGTACGTGGGGATGGCTAGCTTGGAGAGATGGATAGCACGGGTGTAGGATGTGCCCAGGCGGGATCTTGTAGGTGAATCTAAAACCCAGCGATTGTTACCACCACAGCGAGCGTTAGAGGATGAAGGCTAGCATCCCGTGGTTGTTACCACCACAGCAGACGCTAGGGGAGGCGAAAGCTAGTACTCCGGGTTATTACCACCATGGGCGAGTGCTAGATCCTTTTGGAAGTATACCCGGCGGTTTTTACCACCACTGCGAATATGCGTGGGATAGGTGAAAGTGAGGTTAGTGAGAGAGGGAAGAGCTGGGCGAGCCAGGCGCCTTATAAAGGTGCCTCTACCTTGTCCTCCGTCTACCAACTGCAGTTACTGTCCGTTGGGAGTCGCTGGGCGTTAGTGGAGGGCGAACCCTTTAGACTTCTACCGAAGCGTCGCACTGTTCGTCTTTCTCCTTCGATTTATTAGTTAGAAACTTGTACATTACATATGAGTGGTAGAGGGGTGCCACGACGCCCCCCCTCCCCCTCATAATTTGATGGTTTACATTTCAAGGGAAGTAGAATACGAATATCGAATAAAAAATTTCGTTGTACGCTGTCCGCGGCTTTTTCCTTAGTTCTCATGAACTAAAATTCATGAAATCAGGTGTATGGGTCCCGTTTAGGCTCTAATTGGTCCTCGAAGCTCGGCGTTACTGTCACTCAATTCTAAGGGGTGAAAAATAGGGTGAAATTCCCAGAGTCCCTATCCCGGAAAATTGTACGTTGAGGTGTGGGTTTTCTCGCATTTTTAAATAGTTTGATTTTTTCTGAATTTTTGAGACCATTCCGAGCATTCTACGATCTTGCCATAAAATTTGCAGTACAATTTGCCATAAAGAGCAGGGTGTATTCAGGCATCAAGCTGCGTTGAGAGAGCACATCACTGGTCTCCTGCTAGCTGGACGATATAGCGTAGTGGTCTGAGACAAACTGATACGCTAAAGTTCCAGAGGTCGAAACCCTACTGGGACTGAATATTTTTTCACTCCACATCAACAAGTTCCCTTCAGAACTTCATTATTTTTGTGTTTCTTTTTGCCTTTTTTTTGTCATCTACAGAATTATTTTAGCAACATTTAACACGTGGTGTAGGTAGGTACTAGTAACGAGTATGGGGTTTGGTATAAGGCATGGAGGGTCTGCGATCTAAATAATATGTATAGAATAGTACATATAATATACAGAAGGGTTATCTATACAGAGAGGGTTATCTGTAACATTTTGAGTAAAGCCAGGTTGGGTCAACTTTTTAAACATTCAACACGTGATCAGTTTATTTTTACTATATTTGTTTCCATTTATTTTTTAATTTAGTAGATTCCATTCTGAGAATTTTGATACAAACCGCACATTCTTAAGATAATTATGTACCTAGGTTTTATTCTATGATTTTTCAAGGTTACTACACCAGTGACATCATTGCACCCCTCTCACCTGGGCGGGACCCCCTTGGCCGGTGTGGCGTCACTAGTGCAGGAAACTTGTAAAAATTCGGCCTGCTGCAGTCGGAGAGTTCACATAGCTGGTGTTGCTGTTGTTTACGATTGGAAAAATTCGGGAGGTGAACGGCGTGACGTCACTAGTGCAAGAAACTTGTAAAAATCATGTACCTAATAAAAACTACTTATCGCAGGAGGGCGCGGTTTGTGTCAAAACTCTCAGGATAGAATCTACTTTCAGTTTAAAAAAAAAAGTGAATTTTCCAGACCCATGGGTTATGCGCTAATTGTGCCTCAGAGTTAAGGAATTCTGCAATTCCTAAATTACGTTTCAAGATGTATGTATATGTACCTTTTCTAGTTCTATTCATAACAGGTATTCCGTGTATGCCGTAGAACTTAATGAGAGAATTTTCAGATTTTGTTCGAACCTAATACTTACCTACCTGATCTCTAGTAGAAACCAGTGGTTAATATTCACGATTTTTATCCCTAAAAGTCAAAGCAGGTAGGTACATACCTAACTATGACATGTGAGGTGACAGGCCACGGGGCGGATTCTGTACGAGCTCTCCGTGGATTGTTGTGGGTGGGTAGTGGAACACTCACTGAGAACGAGTGAACGCCGAAATCTCTGCATACAGCTGATATTAAATGTGTTGTTTCAGCTCTCTTATGATCTCGATATGCCCAACAGAGTGAAGTGGACAGCTAGGAAGGAGGTAATGGATTCAGAATGTTTCTTCTACGATGACTCAACCCCTCTGAGAGATCCAGATGACCCCTGGGCCGACGAGAAAACACTTTTCTCATTAACGCGATACTATAAAGGTTAGCTATGCCTTGATGCAAATGTGCAAATGGCCGTAGGCACTTCACCAGATCAAGTACAAAATAACCGAAATAAGTGCAAAAACCGCTGCAAATTACTACACAACGGTTTATTATTTACCTGTATATATGCCCCTTCTGCGTATATCAGTTTTCTGTTGTCAACACCTACCCTCGTGCTTCCCCCAGGAGAGCCCTAATTCGAGTGTTGGAGCCGGCCCGGGAATTGCAGTTTGATAAAAATCCAAGAGCCATCAGTTTTCAAATGGAATAATATCACAGATCAACCAACTCGACTTCATACAGCCATCCGTGATTATAATCAGGTGCTCCCTAGCGATGATATCTGGGCCGGATTTATACCATTTAGTTCACGATCATGTTGATGAAGATTTTCGGTGCAAACGAACGGCTGGTCATACAATGCTCCGGGTGGTCTCAAAAAATTCTTTAGTTCAAGCTCAATTTAAAAACGTAAAATAAAAACCATACCCTTCTATTGAAAGTTTTCGAGCTATGGCGTTCTGAAAATTTCAACCTCTATTTTTCACCCCTTAGAGATGACTGACAGTAACGCTGAGCTTCGAGGACCAACTAGACCCCAAACGGGACCTACAAACCAAATTTCATTAATTTCGGTTCATGGTAACTGAGAGAAGTGCGAAGTACGGCGGACAGACATTTTTTTATTGCATTTTCGGATTCTTTTCGGGTTTTAGCGACCCTTCGATTGCTTTCCAAGTTTATTTAATTATGAAGCATTCATTTAAATTATTATTGTTTTTGAGTTTATTAGTTTTAATAAAAGTTTATTTAAGGTGCGAATCTGCTGTTCATGGTCGAATCAATGGTGACACCCGAAGTATTCAAAGATGCTCTGAGATCTTTCTACGCCAAATAGTGAGTACATAGTTGCAAATCATTCATCTACAGATAACCGTCACCAAAACATTTCTGGGGACAAAAATAAAAGACGCGGAAATTATAGTTTGATATCATTAGTTTTATAATTTTAGAATAATTCTGTGAAATTATGTATATGTATAATTGGGTATTCCAGGTAGTTTACAAATACCAAGTCCATTTCGTCATCGTATTCAGCTCGTTGAATCCCTGAACACATCTAGTTATCGTACATGTGCCAGTTTTTGACTCGGAATCCGTGAAGTGGATCTGAAAGTAGTATCTCTGAAGAGCCCTCCGCTTTTTTCTAAAGCACTCCTGAAGGTCGTCCGATTTTTCCTGAAGTCCTTGGTGTTTTCTAAAGCCCTCTGGCATCCCGCTTGGCATCCCTCATGGTATACCCCCTGCTTTAGAGATTTTACTAAAGAAGCTCCCTGCCTAGCAGCATTGATGAAAGCCATGCTATACTCTTGGCGGGTATATTTTTACAACTGGGTTGGTTTTTGGGGTGACAAAAGGCACTTCATTTGAGAATAACGAATGTTTGTGCAAAATTTCAGCTCGATCCGGTATGTCTGTGAGGCTACAGCCCTGTCAGAGAAGAACAAGACGAAGAAGTAGAAAAACTTGAAACATTGTGATTTTCAAACTGCAGCACCTGATGGTCCCAAGGGTTGCAATTTGGTACACGTCCTCAGGGGCCCCTCGAGAATGTGTGTACGAAAAATCAAGACTGGTGACACCCGGGGGGCTGATGGGGGGGGGGGAATAACCCTACTTGATCTGTCGTGTAAACAGAGTTTTGATTGCTTCAAGTTTTTCAGTTTCTTGGCAGGTGGGATGCTCCTGATTCCCTAGATGGCAAGAGTGTGCAACTGGCAGTGGCATTGCTTCCATAAGACCACTTGAGCCACTGCCCTGGCACCCAAAAACAGGAGTAAAAAAAATATGTTAGCTCCGTAGACCAAGCATATCATCGGAATATAGCGACAGTAATCGATGTCCTGCAGTCGAAGTCGAAACCTGGGCTCCTGAAACTGGCAGGCCCTGTTTGAAACTGAGAAAAGTTGCCCGTCCGCGCATGCTGAGTCAAGTAAAAATGTAGTTCGCCACACCCAGTTTGGGCCCAGCCCCAGAATCTGATTTCCACTCAGAAACCGTTCCTTTTCACAATCGATTCGATCCCTTTGATTCCACTGGTAATCATTTCGTATTTCGATTCATTTTTGTTGTCTCATGAATCTTCCATTTTTTGCGTCAATTTTTGTGCATTTGTGTTCTGTCCTTTTCCGACGACAGATTTGTATGTGGTACCTACGTGCGGTTTGTCCTGTTTTGTGGACTTGTGAACTGATGGGCGTCGTAACAAACAGATAAGTAGGTACCTAGCTTCTAGCCAATAGCTTCTCCATTCAGGTAGGCACTGGCCGACAGGTCGTTGTTTAGTTGTATTTTAGTTTACTATATTTTTGTACCACATGATTTCGGTGGCTAATTCACTGTCGAAATTTCCTACGTTTTCTTACGACGATAGAGTGTTGATTAAACGTTCAGGAAGAGATGAGCCTTTGCTGAATATCACTCGGTCACTCAGTCTCGGTGCTGTTGCCTCCAGGTATTTTGTAGAAAAATCTGCCCGTTTTGTGTTCTGGTTTGGTGCACCGTTTTCAGAGCCCACGCACTGCTACTGGCAACTAGTATGTTAAAAATTGTGGGCTACTCTGCCATGTGAAGGAAAAACGCCTCAACACCAAAATTGCCGAAAATGGGATTTTCACGTAACCCCCCTAAATCCAACCCCACCTTTCTGATGGTCCAGTCAATATTTGGAAATTCGACCCGGAAGGGGTAGAAATTTTAAGGGGTTAAATCTGAAAGTTTGATAAGTAAAAACACCTCAACTCTTCGTTTGAAACACCCTAACTAGCGTATTCTGTTGAGGAAAAAGCCTCAGCTCGCTAGTAACGTTGTTCAGGCGTTTTTCCTACAAACCGTTGGCAGAATCGGGCTGAGGCGTTTCACACGGCTCTGAGAGGCGTTTCTGCTCCAAATGTTTACGCAGCTGGCCGGCCGTGAGGTGTTTTCGTGACACACACAGTAATACACAGTAACGTAATGAAGAAAGTCGAGGCGTTTTTGCATCAAAATCATTCCGAGAAAACCCATTCAGTGTGAAGGTAAAACGCCTCAAAAGGCATTTGAGGCGTTTTCCTCCAAAAACTTTTCAAAAACCGGCAAGAAATAATTGATAAACACCTCAAGTGCCATGAATCGTTTGAAAAACCTGGTATTTGGAGTATTTATCATACCCATCGATCTTGTTGAACATGAACGAACGGCTAACCAAAAAAATGGGGTCGCGGGAATGATCGGGAGTGAACCTATGGTGAGTTTCTGTTGTAAAACTTCAAAGCTGATTTCTGAAAATTCAATAATTTCGAGTTGAGGCGTTTTTCCTTCACGCAGCAGTAACTGTATAAGGGTGTATGGTGTCCTTTTCTCAACTGATTTTCGGGTGTTGCAGCAACAATTATTATGCCACAGAACACGAACTGTGGGATACAGTGATGGAGAAATTCTATGAAAGTAGAGTTCAACAACGGACTTTTCCAGCAAGCTTAGCTGAAATTGCTGATACATGGGTGACCAACAGAAGCCATCCCATAGTTGTCCTAAATCGGCATGCTGACGGCACGGTGTCGTTGAGTCAGGTGTGTGAAGCTAGGTTCACATGGAGACGCAATTCCGGAAGGCAGTCCGGCAGGGCTATGCGTTGTGCAATTCTATTGGCCAACGCAAAATGGATTATTGCAAAGCAGTGCCTTGGATACTATATCAAAATCTCCAGATATTTTCCACTGTCGGATCCGTTGCCGTATCTGTGCAGAGGTCACTGTGCACACCTCTCTTGTTTGGTTGTCCAGCCATATTGAAATTCGATATAATATGTGGTTGATTTTGCGGTTTCGAGTTCGAGCAACTGTTTGTTTTTTGCGATTGCGTTTTGTTATGATTCTGCTGCCATGTGAACGCATCTGCGGCAAAAATTCCGGCAAATGCGTTGCCGTGCTGGATTGCCGTCCTTGCGTCTCCATGTGAACCTAGCTTAAGTACCTATACGGTTTCATAATTGAAATTTTTGAATTTTTTTGTTGCACATTTTTAAATACCAACATGATGTGCTGTTTAGACTGCTGGTACCTACCTACCTATGTAAAAACCTTTTGAGCTTGATCATTATTAACATGTACTACAATATTCACATTCAAGCTGCACAACAAGCAACGCCCAATAATTTGATATAAATATATTACTCAACGTTTCGTTTTTCGAAGATGTGACTCTGTATTGTTGTTCTAAATGTTTCCTAGAGAGTATGCATCCAGAAGTTCTTAATGACTGGCGAATGGTACATACCAGTTTCATATACCACCAGCAGGCAACCAGATTTCAGTGACCCAAAGACGCAAGGATGGATTGAACCAATGGACTATGAACCCCAACCATTAGACAACATTCAACTAGCGGACAATGAATGGATAATTCTGAACATAATGGGGACAGGTAGTTAATTCCACAAACCTATCTGATATGTTGATATTTATCTACATACTCAAGAGTATCCAAAATTTAATAGACGAGCTGTTTTCTCCTTTAATAGGCAGCCCCTTGATTTTTGTATAGTCAAATTTGATCGAAATTATCAAAAAAGATAGACACCTACTGCCTTCTGTTATTGAGTTGGAGTTTCGTGAGAGGTCTGTTCATTCTTGTACGTGTTTCGATTGTACGTCTACCCCTATTTTTTCATATTGTCTTTCAAATTCTTGCAACGGAAACTTGTGATCCTCGTAAATCTACAGTCGAACCAGGAAATGTTTTTTACCTGAAAATGAAAGGGCCGGAAAATGTCTTTCCTATACGTAAATGGGTGTTCCTTATACAGGAGGTTCACTGTACCAGGTTATACTGTATCGTTATTACATGGTGGTTTGTCAAAGCAGAAACGACGTTTTAAAATGTCAAAGGCTTCCCCTTTTACTAGGTATCCACTTTCGTGAAGCAGACGCATCGTTTGGTTAAGAGAATTGCCTTCTTTCTCTATGCTTGTTGATTCTACTGTATTTGTTCCAATTTGGAGCGATTATCAAATTTTATAAAAACAATTTCCATAAGTTCTTTTGAACAGAAATATTTTTTGTCGTACTTTCATCGATGCAGCCACACTTGAAAGAGCTCGAAGACGAAATGGAAAATATCGATGAATCCAAAAAAGTTGAGCCAAGTACGTCACACTCTCTTGCGCAGCACAAGCATACCACAGCTGGAACTGTTTGGTGACAAAAAAAAATGAGACTGACGTAGGAGTTGTCGCTAACGATTGGGCCGCACGTTGATCCAACATTGGACCCAGCAACATTGCGCTTGTATTTGCTGTTACCTGGGATTTTTGAACTTGTTGACTCTGTCATCCGCTGTTTATTTACACAGGCTCCCTCACTGTAATAATGAGTTCAAAGCAAATAAACAGCAATCTCAGTTTGATTGGCGCAAACGGTACCTATGTTGGATTTGGCGCAAACAAAACGAAATAGTGACCTTCCTAAGGAGGATTGGCGCAATCGTAAGGCTCCGCCACTAAGTCATAAGGCTTAAAAATGGGGTTTATTCATTTATTTATTGTTTGTTTTAATGAAAGTAGATTCCATCCAGAGAATTTTTAAACCGCACTGTCCTACGATAAGTAGTTTTTTCTGTGATTTTTCAAAGATTCCAGAAGTTCTGACGTCATCGCACTCCTCTCGCCTGGGCGGGACCCCCTTCCCAGTGTGACGTCATCATTTCTGGAACTTTGAAAAATTGTAGAGTAGAACAGTAGGGTTGATGTCAAAATTCTCTGATGTATCTACCTTCATTTAAAAAATAATATATACGTACCACTTTCGTGAGCCATGCGCATACCTACCCCATTTCTGTCCATGTGAATGTTATTTTTGTTCCTTCTTATTCTACTTTTTATTCGAGGTTGAAACATCGCTGTTTCCTTGTTTAAAAACACTGCAAATTATTACACAAAGATTTATTATTTACCTGTATAGATGACCCTTCTGCTTAGATCACTGTTTTCTGTGGTCAATACCCTCGAGCTCCCCCCAGGAAAGCCCTAAATCGAGTACTGGAGCCGGCCCCGGAATTAAAGTTTCCTACAAATGCGCGGGATTCAATAATTCAGTTATTATTTGTAGTTATTCATGAATCATAAGGCAAATAATAAACCGTTGTATAGTAATTTACCTGTATAGGTGCCCCTTCTACGTAGATAGTATAATGAACCGTTGTGTAGTAATTTGCCGTCGTGTTATTACACAACGACAATACTGACTGCCCATCAACAATACTTCACAGTTGTTCAAGTTGCACAAGTAGGTACCTGTCAACAGATGGCCTGGCGTAGATGGTATAATGAACAGTTGTGTAAATTTAACGTTGTGTAATAATTTACCATTGTGTAATAATTTATCCATCAATAATACTTCAACGTTTGCTCAAGTTGCAAAAGTACCTATCAACAAAATCAAAAAGATCCATCATTTTCCAGATGAAATAATATCACAGAACAACCAACTCGACTTCATACAGCCATTCGTGGTTATAATTAGGTGCTCCCTAGCAATGATATCCAGGTCGGATTTATACCGTATGATTCACGCGATAAGTGTTGACGAAGCTTTTCGGTGCAAACGAATGGCTGGTCGTACAGTGCTCCGGGTGGTCTCAAAAAATTCTTTAGTTGAAGATCAATTTAAAAACGTAAAAAATACCATATCCTTCTATTGAAAGTTTTCGAGCTACGGCGTTCTGAAAATTCATCCCCTATTTTTCACCCCATAGAGATGACTGACAGTAACGCCGAGCTTCACGGATCAACTAGACCCTGAACAGGACCGATAAACCAAATTTCATCAATTTTGGTTCATGGTAGCTAAGAAAAGTGCTAAGTACGGCGGACAGACAGAAATTATTTTATTGCATTTTCGGATTCTGCATAGGTACCTTGAAACGTAAACCATCAGATTTTGAGGGGTGCTAAAAAAAAATCGTTTCATGCTCGATTCCAAAGGTTCATTATCGAAACTAATAAACCAAAAGTAATGAACAATTAATTGGCAGGTTTCTACAGAGTACAGTATGACCAGCTCACTTGGAAGTTGATCATCAAACAGTTGAAGAAAGACGGTGCAGTTGACATAGAGAACTCTGTAATACCACCGCTACATCGAGCAATGCTGGTGGACGACAGTTTCCACACAGCCAACAGTGGAGATGGGCTGGTCCAAGTCTTCGAGCTCTTGGAATACTTGAGGAGTGAAACCAGTTCCTACGTCTGGGAGGCTATGGTTATTAACGTTGGCTTTCAGTATGGCGAGTTTCCGAAGGAAGTGAAATATTTGTTCAAGGTAGGCTTTCTAATCAATTAACTATACCAACCTACTTTAAAACTATCAATGCCAAAGTTCAACATGAAAAAGAAAAACGGAGTTTTTGAAAAAATAGTCTATTTCCACTAATACACGAAAAACTCAAAAAACATGTTATTGTGTGTTACTGACGATGGTTTGATCACCGAAACCGGTATAAGAGTGTTTTTTGCGTTTTTCGTGTATTAGTGGAAATAGACTATTTTTTCAATAACTCCGTTTTTCTTTGAAATGAGTTTCCACGATTTCTTCGCGAGTGATTTAGTTCGTTCAACATGAAATCAAATGTACAAGGGTTGCGCTTGGTAAGTTCTTTTCTATATACATACACCATGATAGCCATTTTGGTTTATTATTCTGTGAATAATACACCTATGTATTCGCTCAGCAAAAAAATTTTATAACACCCCCTCAAATTTTTTTCTTTTACGTTTCAAGGTGCGTAGATTCCAAAAATGCAATGTCCGTACGCCGTCCGCGTGTCTGCTTCATTTTCGGTCTAAAAAATTCGTTCATTCGCACACGGCTCCATTTGGGCCCTAGTTGTGTCCCGAAACTTGGCTGCTCGCTCGGAATATACCCAGGGGTGTTATGGGTGAAAAATGGGGTTTTTTGGTGTTCTATTAACATGAGCTTGTGAGGTATCGTTTTCCATGTTTTTAGGACGAGGAGATCAAATATGAAGTCGGTTTTGACCAGAGAGTGGAAAATTGAGGTTCTAACGAAATGTCAGCCTTAAATTCACGTTAAAATTTGGTCTAAAGTCCTCGTTCTTCCACACGCAGTTTGTGTCCCCATTTGGGAACAAATTTGGCTCTAAGTTGTGCTCGGAAGCTCGGCAGCCCGATTAAAATGCACCCAGGGGTGTTACAGGTGAAAAATGGGATGTAAAAATAGGGGTTTCCGAGGTTTTTTTGAGGTTTTAGTGAACATGAGCTTGTGAGGTATCGTTTTCCATGTTTTTTTAGGGCGAGACGACCGAATATGAAGTTGATTTTGACAAAAGAGTGGAGGATTGAGGTTGTTGTAACGAAGGTTCAGCTCTCAAAATTAATTTTTTATGAGTCAAAAACCTGGGAAATCGCCTGAAATCACCATAAACTTGTATAATAACACTATAAGTAGTTTCAACAGGTGAATCAGGACAATTAAATGGCACTATCAATGAACAAAGATGATTTGTCAAAAATAGGATTTGGGGCCAAAATTGGTGGAAACCATCAGCAATAGCTGTTTCAGTAATTGCACATGAAAGAAACAATCAACGAACAGTCAACATTTCTGTAGGTATGTCCAATAGAATAATAAACCCATTTGGCAAGGATTTTGCAGCGTTTTTACATAACGAAGATGTGGCATTTTGGTTTCAACTCGATCTTTTTCTCCAGAAATACATGCACTTTCTTCTGAAGGACGCGTTTGCTAAAGCATCCAACATCAAACAATGGTACGTTGCATACTTCGATAGAACGGAAACCGTCAACGAAAAGTCGGTGAGGGCTGCTGTATTCGATTTATCCCGCTTCGTGGAGTTGCCGGCTGTGAAAAAGTTCTCCGAAGTCACTGCTCTGAAAATCATCGGAAAAAAGATGGATGAGAAAATGTAAGAATATCTTCCTTAGTTTTGCCCGAGTGTTACCACCACATCAGAATGTCACACGCACTATACCTGCCTACCTAATCGGTCATTCGGAAACAGAGCTGAGTTGAATCTGGTTTTATCCTCTTCAGAGTCCCTCTTGAAATTGTGAAGGACTTCTGGTGCGAAGCCGTGTCCGCGGGGGATGACAGGATTTTCGATCACGTTCAGAAAGCATATGATGATGAAAAAGACGACAAGAAGAAAATCAAGATTTTTGAACGGCTGTCTTGCTCGAAAAAACACACCACGGAGTTGTTGAATCTGTAAGTTACCTACGGAGTGGCGCTCCTAATAACAATTATTATTTTAATATTAATTAATTAACAACCAATATTAATATTAGGTTCATTGAGTAATAGGCTAATACTGCCGTCCAAAGCAAGAAAGCCGTAAAACAAGGAAATCTAGTTTTGAGAAAAACGAAGGTAAAGTTTTTAGGCTGTAAAATGGGCATTCTTCAATATTTTCCAATGATTTTTGTTTTCAATTGATCCAAATTTAGTGTCTACGTCTGTAGCAGCAAGGCGCATCAATTTCGGAATCAATCCGTTGTATAAGATGAGGTAAATTTTGCTTCAAAAAACGGTAGAGGGACTGCTACTGCTTTTCTTCGTTGGACGGTCATGCTACGGTTGTTTCCCTTTGTAGTTTCTGAGGTTTTTTCGCCCATTTCCCAAAGAGAAAAACAGTACCTTTATTTTTCCTTGTAATATACGACGTACCCCGATGTGTAAGCCACCTAGCGGTCGATCGCTCGAAACTTTTGGCGCTCATCACGAAACTGAAAAACGGTACCGCCTGACGAATTCAGACAACTATGAGAGGGATACAGCAAAGAAAAACAATACTGTCCTGATGACCATTAAATTAAATGCACTGTTCCAATGAATTAACACTGTAGGTCTGGGATCTGCTGTTTTTATTTGTTGGAAGAACCACTACGGCGTTTCATCGTTGGAAAACCATCAGAAACTCAAAAATACCGTAGACGTTTTCCTTGAATAACTTTTTTAGGGAAATTTTCCCAACTTTTACAACTAGATACCAAAATAGGTCTTTAATATACGAATACAACCATACCAAAAATCTCTAAATCGGAAAAAAAATCGAGTCTACGGCTTTTTTACTTTGGAGGGCAGAATAGTGGTCAATTTATTCTCGAGTTCAAATCTTGAGAAGTGGCTTATCTATCTTTCTGGCAATGCCGAAAAACCACTAACTAATACACTTACAATTGAGTTTGTACCCGTCAACCTGAATTAATTTATCATTGCCTGTGCATTACTATTCGAGACTTCATTAGCTCAAAAATACCGTGCTCGTCCCTTGGTTACTCATTTCATTGTAAAGTTAATGCACCAGTGGGTGCATACTGTTAACGGTCTATGAGGAATATTGGTGGTTCTGAAATCATGGATAATATCTGCCAGGGAGTCACATCTTAACGATTAATATTACCATACCTTCCGGAGGAGTCTGTCGTCGCTAGCTGGTTGAGTACTGGAGGCGCGGGGAAAGCCGTTCGGCACCCGGGCCCCGAAAACTGTTGCTCTCGGCACCCAGCCTCAGTCAAAACTGAGTTTTGCTCTCGGCACCCAAGTTGCGTTGGGCACCTGTATTATAAGAAAACTGACTTTGACCCTCGGCACCCGGATTGTGCTGGGCACCCGGCTTGTCAACATAAAATTTGCCTTCCCACTTTCACAGACTAGGACTATCTCCGCATACTTGGAGGCGTCGTTAAGAATTTTTGTTTTGAGCTATCTGTGGAGAGCATGTTGTCGTCTTTCCAGATGAGGAAGTCGTCATGTTAACTAAAAAGTATGGTAAAATAAATTATGGGTCATCCCAGGTGAGGGACTCGTCAGGCAGATGAAAATATTTACGTTAGGTTGGTTGGGAAGAGTGTTTGAAGTGAGGGCACAGTTTTGCCGACATTTGTGAAGTGTGCGTTGAAGTGATAAGACCCGTTGATGTTTGTTTTGAATCTGCCTGGGTGCCAGAAGCTAAAGGTCACGCGCAGGTTCCGTTCCACTTTCACTTAGGCCTGGTGCCCAGAGCAAACGAGTGGCCGAGGGCAACCAGGACTACCAGTGATGTTTTGAGAGGCCGGGTGCCCAACAGCTGTACCCCCTGGAGGCGATTTAAATGTAAGGACATCATCATCAGGCTGTCGAGAGAGAATACTGGAGTCAGTTGGTCCCTATTTATGTGCAGGGGGAAGTGAGAGGTGTCTGGGAGAACGAAGGAAGTGAAAGGTGTTTTGGCGTTAGGGGAACAAAGGAAGTGAAGGGCAGGGTGTCTGTCCTGTCTTGTGGGAAGAGCTGAAAACGAATCCTTTTTTAATTGATTGATTATTGTGTTTGTGCTGCTGGCATTTAATTGTACATTTACCTACCTATTTATTGTGTTGTGACGGCATATTATTGTTTTGTGAATAGTTGGCAAATTTACCTAACTCCAATTGTATATTAACGTGAAACGTCACTGCCATTTCTTTCAAGCGTGAAAATGAATAGTGGTGGAAACAAAGAGACTCTATTGAAGAACGTGAAGGACTTCGTTGTTGATCACTGGCCAGCCGAATGCAAGGAAATTCTATCGTTTATCAAGAAGAACAAGAAGGACTTGGTAGATGAGTGAGTTTAGGCTTATTCATGTAAACATCTGTTGATAAAATGACTAATTTGGTACTGAACTTGGAAATTATATTCATATGCGTATACCCAATACAACCGCCCTTAGTAGGTCAGGAATGGGAAGGCGATGCTAGCGAATCCATTGGGAAAACTTAGCACTCAACTGGGACACTGATGGGGTGCTACACTCTAACCTCAAACAGTTGCCCAAATCTGAAGTATGTCGTACCTGCCTCTTGCCAGGGCCGTGCAGAGACATGATGGGCCCTGGGGTTAATCCCCCCAGAAAAAATGTCAAGGCCTCAGGGTCAAAGTGCAAATCCACCATAATTTTACCAATCGCATTTCACACAATCAGACTATTCGAACCAAAGTCACCTGATAGACAAAATACTGGGTGTATTTCCTATGCTGTAGCTGAGACTGCTATGCTGATTAAACAAATATTCCATGTTGTGCACTGTCACCTATTCTGATATGCATGTAAAGGCTATTCTCAACAAAACAAAAACAAAAAACTTGGCGCTTGACTCCAGATGATGCCTGTTCACTTACTTCCATTATAATTCTCCAAATCATACTGGAGGCCTGATGATGACAAGAGCAGTAGGCATTTACAAATGCACATTGCCCCTTAATTGTTCAAATTTATAGGTACTTCTATGGCATAGAACGTAGGTACCACAATAGGCATTGTCCTAGTAAAGTAATCTCTGAAATTATCCATGTCTTCACCCCCCATTTTGATCTGCCAGGAAACGCCACCCTACAATACCTCTGACCTTCTTACCTTGTTGGTTCCAGCTCCCCTACCTGGTTATTTCGTGGCGGTAGTATTCATATCCCAGTAATACTGAAATTCGTGTTTCAGTGAATCCAACTTGGCAACCGCTTTTGAAGGATACGTGAAGAATCCACTCGAGGAATGCAAAGCAATGGTAGGTATGCATATGCTATAAAAATAAATTATTATGATCCGCTGCCACAAGTAAACCATAATGATCTTAGCATTTGAATAAAAACTAGACCCTAACTGCTGCCTGGTTAGAATCCCAGCAAACCTAGCTGATCTCTGAAACTGAGTGATGTTGATGGTATTTGAATTGGTACAACAATCGATCAGTTTACTATTGAAGCCACCGCCATCTATAAATTTACTGTCCACCATTTTTGGAAAATATACAGATCTTTCAAAGTATTTACAAATCCTTGTTAACACGTTCGCAGCAGATGGACAGATCTGGGCTATCCACTACCCAGTCACTTCTGGGTGGTGAAGAGGCCAGTATTGGGCACTTTGCTGCCTCTTGCACCATCTAGCGTTTCACCCAAAAACCATATCTCCTCGTTACTCTCCTCTAGGTGAAAAAGACGGGTTGAAATTTCCCGAACGCCGTAGCTCGAAAACTTTCAATAGAAGGGTATGGTTTTTGGTTTATTACTCTGTGAATAATACACTTATATATTCGCTCAGCAAAAAATTTTATAACACCCCCCAAAAATTTTTCTTTTACGTTGCAAGGTGCGTAGATTCCAAAAATGCAAGGTCCGTCCGCCTTGTCATCCATTTCTACTTCAGTTTCGGTCTAAAAAATTCTTTCTTTCGCACACAGGCTCCATTTGGGCCCTAGTTGTGTCCCGAAACTTGTCAGCCCGCTCGGAGTATACCCAGGGGTGAAAAATGGGGTTTTTCGGTGTTTTAGTAACTTGAGCTTGTGAGGTAGGTATCGTTTTCCATGTTTTTTAGGACGAGAAGGTCGAATATGAAGTCGATTTTGACCAAATAGTGGAAAACTGAGGTTCTAACGAAGTTTCAGCTTGAATTTACGTTGAAATTTGGTCTAAAATCGTCGTTCTTCCGCACACAGTTTGTGTCCTTGTGTGTTCTTTTTTGTTGAGGTTTTAGTGAACATGAGCGTTGAGGTATCGTTTTCCATGTTTTTTCAGGGCGTAAAGACCGGTTGTGAAGTTGATTTTGAGCTAAGAGCGAATGACTGAAGTTGTGACGAAGGTTCAGCTCCCAAAATTCATTTTTTGAGTCAAAAACCTAAGAAGGTGTCCGAAAACACCGTAAACATGTATAATAACACTAGACGTAGTTTCAACAGGTAAATCAAGACAATTAAATGGCACTATCAATGAACAAAGATAATTTGTCAATGTAGGAGCCTAATTCATGTTTTGGGGGCCAAAATTGATGGAAACCATATAAATAGCTATTTCAATTATTGCATATATGAATGCAACAATAAAATGTATTTCCAGCATTTCTTTGGTAAGTCCTGTAGAAAATATACCCATGTGACAAGTACTTTGCAGCGTTTTTAAACTGATCACAAACTAAAGAATTTTTTGGGACCATCCGGAACATTGTACGTCCAGCCATTCATTTGCACCGAAAAGCTTCTGTCAACATGATCGTAAATGAAACGGTGTACATCCTGGCCAGATATCATTGCTAGGGAACACCTGATTATCTCGCATGGCTGTATGAAATCGAGTTGGTGTTCAGTGATATTATTTCATTTGAAGGATGATGGCTCTGGGATTTAGTTGATAGGTAACTTGAACAAACGTTATGCTTCATGAATAACAACAAATAATATTATTACTTAATGATTGAATCCCGCGCAGTTTTATGAAACTAATTCCCAGGCAGGCTCCAGTACTCGATTTAGGGCTTTCCTGGGGGGGAGCCCGAGGGTATTGACAACAGATCACTCTGTAGATTCTGTACAGGTAAATAATAAACCGTTGTGTAATAATTCGCAGCGTTTTTATTCCATTTTTGGATTCTGCGTACCTTGAAACGGAACCATCAGATTTTGAGATTTGCTTACATTGTTTTGATAAGGTTTGTTTAAGAGAGGCTACCACTAATCAGCTGATTTCTTTTAATATCTTCGATGGTAAATCGATCAACATCACTATTTGGTAGTTCAGAGATCCGCTGTGATCGAGATTCATACCGGACTACGGTTAAAAGGTCTAGTTGCAGTTTCATTCATTCCGGATAACTCCTACGTAACTACTAGTAATTTCCAGTCAGCTTACATTCTCATCAAGTGACAGTAATCTCTTACCTATCATATTTATACGTTATATTGGCAAGTTCGCTTATATTGAGAGTATCATTGTCATAACGTGTTATTTAACATTATTTTACGAACAATGTTGTGCTTCTCGTTTTTTTTTCAGACTTCGGAGATTTTTGGAGCAAACTCTGTTGATGATGTGGCAGACGATAGTCACGAATGGATGCAAACATTCGGACAGGAGCCCCTCGATTGGCTGCGAGAACATCAGAATAAATGGGGAAGCTAGAAAGTCGAGAAACTTCCTGTGCTTTTTTCTGTCCACCTGTCGGAACATTGGTTCCATCGTTTCCAAGTGATGCTGCTGCTGCTGCTGCTTTGTTGCGTTGCTCTGCTGTGCGTGAGGCTCCGTACAGTTAGTTCCCGAATCCCTATCTGTCTGCAGTCATTGATATTTACGTTAATCACTAATTTGAGTTTAGGAAAAAGTGAATAAAGATTCGAAAAAAAAGAAGATGAAATGAGAACTTATTGGAAAACGAACCATTTTTAATACACCGGCTTCCGGTCAAAAGACTTGAGATTGCATTAAAACTGCGATATGCGTACTTAATGTTTATGATTGTGTATCAATAAATTATACTCGGCGCTCCGCGCCTCGCCAGGGGGCAAGCCCCCTGGACCCCCAATCTCTTATCTTCTATACTTTGTATAGAACTAGGAATTTGCAACGCAATTCGAGTCCGAAATACCAAATTACAGCTTCATAGCGTGAATAGCATAGAAATTAGCTTCAGGGGCCACTCAGCTGATTCGGGGCCTGGGCAATGTCAAGTTAAAGTCCTAAGGAGGCTAAATACCAAATTACAGCTTCATAGCGTGAATAGCAGAGAAATTAGCTTCAGGAGCCACTCAGCTGATTCGGGGCCTGGGCAATGTCAAGTTAAAGTCCTAAGGAGGCTAAATACCAAATTACAGCTTCATAGCGTGAATAGCATAGAGATTAGCTTCAGGGGCCACTCAGCTGATTCGGGGCCTGGGCAATGTCAAGTTAAAGTCCTAAGGAGGCTAAATACCAAATTACAGCTTCATAGCGTGAATAGCATAGAAATTAGCTTCAGGGGCCACTCAGCTGATTCGGGGCCTGGGCAATGTCAAGTTAAAGTCCTAAGGAGGCTAAATACCTCCTTAGGACTTTAATGTAATGAATGTAATGTAATGAATAGCATAGAAATTAGCTTCCCTAGCAACGGTATCGCGGGACAAAAAAGTGTGACATGTGACAAAAAAACTAGTTGGGGGTCGGGCTAAATACCAAATTACAGCTTCATAGCGTGAATAGCAGAGAAATTAGCTTCAGGGGACACTCAGCTGATTCGGGGCCTGGGCAATGTCAAGTTAAAGTCCTAAGGAGGCTAAATACCAAATTACAGCTTCATAGCGTGAATAGCATAGAGATTAGCTTCAGGGGCCACTCAGCTGATTCGGGGCCTGGGCAATGTCAAGTTAAAGTCCTAAGGAGGCTAAATACCAAATTACAGCTTCATAGCGTGAATAGCATAGAGATTAGCTTCAGGGGCCACTCAGCTGATTCGGGGCCTGGGCAATGTCAAGTTAAAGTCCTAAGGAGGCTAAATACCAAATTACAGCTTCATAGCGTGAATAGCATAGAAATTAGCTTCAGGGGCCACTCAGCTGATTCGGGGCCTGGGCAGTGTCAAGTTAAAGTCCTAAGGAGGCTAAATACCTCCTTAGGACTTTAATGTAATGAATGTAATGTAATGAATAGCATAGAAATTAGCTTCCCTAGCAACGGTATCGCGGGACAAAAAAGTGTGACATGTGACAAAAATACACTGCCAAGGTGATGGCACAGGAGCTTCCTCGTCACAATCAGAGTGACCCATTATAAAATAGAACAGACTCGGAAGCAAAATAACATAACATTACATTACATTACATAACATTACATAACGTTAAATATACATATTACATAACATTACATTACATAACATAACATTACATAACATTACATGAAATATACATATTATACATAACATGACATCCATAATACATTACGTCCATTATACATAACTAGCCTGACCGCTCGCTTCGCTCGCTATCCGAGATTCGCTGTACGCAGTATCATGGAACCAACAAATGACGGAAAAATCCCATACCCTACCGGGTATTTGTGCCCAATTTTATCAAAATCCGTCAAGCCATTCAGGAGTTGACCATGGTCGACCATATTTCCGCTATGGTCAGGGAATTAAAAATGCGCCTACGTTCAACTTGGGAGGCTACCGGATATTGGTGCCAAATTTGGTCGATATCCGTTGAGCAATTCGGGATTCGACCATGGAGGGGCCCATGGATGCGCTAAGGTCGACCGCGGGGGTAGTCCGAAGGGTCGATCGTAGATAGAATTTCACGTAGATTACGAATACGCGATAAAAAATAGGGGTTACCATTTCAATTAACGAAGTTGACCATCGTCGACCATAGTTCCGCTATGGTCAGGGAATTAAAAATGCGACGTTGCACAACTTGGGAGCCTACTGGATATTCGTGCCAAATTTGGTCGATATCCGTTGAGCAATTCGGGATTCGACCACGGAGGGGCCCACGGATGCGCTATGGTCGACCGCGGGGGTAGTCCGAAGGGTCGATCGTAGATAGAATTTCACGTAGATTACGAATACGCGATAAAAAATAGGGGTTACCATTTCAATTAACGAAGTTGACCATGGTCGACCATAGTTCCGCTATGGTCAGGGAATTAAAAATGCGACGTTGCACAACTTGGGAGCCTACTGGATATTCGTGCCAAATTTGGTCGATATCCGTTGAGCAATTCGGGATTCGACCACGGAGGGGCCCATGGATGCGCTATGGTCGACCGCGGGGGTAGTCCGAAGGGTCGATCGTAGATAGAATTTCACGTAGATTACGAATACGCGATAAAAAATAGGGGTTACCATTTCAATTAACGAAGTTGACCATGGTCGACCATAGTTCCGCTATGGTCAGGGAATTAAAAATGCGACGTTGCACAACTTGGGAGCCTACTGGATATTCGTGCCAAATTTGGTCGATATCCATTGAGCAATTCGGGATTCGACCATGGAGGGGCCCATGGATGCGCTATGGTCGACCGCGGGGGTAGTCCGAAGGGTCGATCGTAGATAGAATTTCACGTAGATTACGAATACGCGATAAAAAATAGGGGTTACCATTTCAATTAACGAAGTTGACCATGGTCGACCATAGTTCCGCTATGGTCAGGGAATTAAAAATGCGACGTTGCACAACTTGGGAGCCTACTGGATATTCGTGCCAAATTTGGTCGATATCCATCAAGCCATTCAGGAGTTGACCATGGTCGACCATAGTTCCGCTATGGTCAGGGAATTAAAAATGCGACGTTGCACAACTTGGGAGCCTACTGGATATTCGTGCCAAATTTGGTCGATATCCGTCGAGCCGTTTGGCCGTGCATAGAAGGACAGACAGACAGACAGAGCGCATGCGCAGGGCGAACCGCTGGCTCTATCATGTTGAAATTTATATGGGACCTCAATGGGCCCTACCCGCTTAATCCCTGAGAATTACATTGAAATTGGGTGAAATCTTTGGTTACTACGGCTGTAACAAGGAAATTGAATCTATTTCACGCCAGCGCATGCGCAGAGCGCACCGAGGGTCCGATCATGCTGAAATTCATACTGGAACTCACTAGGCCTTGTCCAAACAACCCTTGAAAATTTGAGCGAAATTGAATCAAAATTGTGAAAGTTATGCGTGTTTGTTGAATTTATCGTTAGCGCATGCGCAGGGCGTACCGCTGGATCAATCATGTTGAAATTTGTATGGGACCTCAAGGGGCCTTATCCGCACCATCCCTCAAAATTTGAGCTGAATCAATTCAAAATCGTGGAAGTTATGGCTGTAACAAGGAAATGCGGACAGACTCACAGACCGACAGACACGGAACCAAATTTGTTCAGTAGGCTTTGAAACGCAAAATGCAAGTGGAAATTTTGATTTCTGAAGACAAAAATTTTTTGGCTCACGAAAGTGAACACAAGGCTTCCGCTGCTTCGCAGACTCGGAAGCAAAACTAGTTGGGGGTCGGGCTAAGAATTGCGTTGCAATTAATATCCAAGTATTAAGTAATATTTTTTGAAATAACGCCAAAGCACTTGACTTCTGGGTCATTTGGCTTCCTGGGGCCCAGTACAGTTTTGCCAGTTTCTGGTGAAATTGTCAGGTGTACTGTCGTCAGTCAATGCGGGGCATCTGGTGAGGTGGTCTGCGCCATGTTTTCGAGACGGCACACAGTGGGACCAAGTTACTAAAAAATCAGACGGGCGAAATTTTTTTTTTCGATTTCAGGAATTATTCTCTCGTTACTTTGGAGGTGTAACCTTCGCTGTTCGCTTCGCAAAAACGAGAAACCGATTGAGTGACCACCATTTAGCTCCACTACTGCGAATCAGCTCATCCCAGTTACTACCAGATTATGAACAACTTTTGGAAGCTCAGTCACAGTTTCATCTGTCACATACGCCTTCATACTCTTCTAAAGAATAATCAATTTTCGTAAGTTTTTTTTTTACCATTGTAGCATATAATATAAGGTGTGTGTGATGTAAAAATCAAACATTATGTTTATAACTTATAAAAACGTGTTTTGTTCAATTTTTTTTCGGCCCGCCTAGATAATTTTAGCGAATTTTCGAAGAAAAGGAAGCTATTGTT
Organism: Leptopterna dolabrata; assembly: GCA_954871275.1. NCBI lineage: Eukaryota > Metazoa > Arthropoda > Insecta > Hemiptera > Miridae > Leptopterna > Leptopterna dolabrata. The sequence goes on along the minus strand of OX940982.1, from coordinate 42,588,857 downwards.
CTCGGTCCAAAATTTTTAAAACTCGAATTTCCGAAAGATTTTTATACCAAAATCCGTTTCAGACCATCCTGAATTCCCTGCCGAAAGACACCAAAAATTATATGTATATATATATATATATATTTATATATATATTTATATATTTATATATATTTATATATATATTTATATATGTATGTGTCATTCCAGACGATAACTCTCGAAAGAATTGAGATAAAAAGTTCAAATTTGCACGAAAAATCTGTCTTGGCAATCGACAGGCTAAGTTCGAAGATGGGCAGAATCGGATCACCCTAAGGGGGAGTTTTGGGGAGTTTTAGGGGGGGGAAATTACCCATAAATTCCCAAAATGAAAAAGTCTGACAAGTGACACCTCATTTTGAAGGTTTTTGTACGCTGAACACGATGGTGAAATCAGAATTGCGATATCTCATTCCATTCTCAAACTGGAGCACTTTGAAGATGAAGGAACGTGGTTATTTCTTGAGATGTTCTTCCTGGTTCGTCTGCTCTAATCTGATAACGGAATGGGATATCGCAATTCTGACTTCACCATCGTGTTCAGCGTTGGAAAATCTACAAACCGAGGTGTTACTCGGCAAAAAATGGAACAAAAAATTTGTTACGTACCCAATACCTACTCTTCTGGTATTCAAAACATTTTTGATTTCCCCCTCCCCCTCCTTCCACCCCAAATTTTACTTTGCGTAAAACTACTCCTGTTTTAATTGTGTATGGTATCAAGTTGGGAAAACATTGGCCGAAAATTAATTTTCAGAAAATTTTAGGCGGAGGAGGAAGATGCCGAAAACTTCGAAAATTCGCTCTTATAGCCATGCTGCATGACTGTGGTTTTTCTTATTTTATTTTATCTGGCCCTCCCCTCAAACAACCCCCTTAATGGATGATACGGCAGACGGACATTTTGGTTCATTATTCTGTAAATAATTTACCTATGTATTCGCTCAGCGAAACACTGTCAAAATTTTTTCTTAGGTGCGTAGATTCCAAAAATGGAATGTCCGTCCATCAATATCTAAGTTTACTTTCGGTGTAAAAAATTCGTTCTTTCGCACACCGGCTCCATTTGGCCCCTAGTTGTGTCCAGAAACTGCAGCCAGACAGGAATATACCCAGGGGTGTTATGGATGAAAAATGGGCGTAGAAGTAGGATTTTTGGTGTTTAGTAACATGAGCTTGTGAGGCACCGTTTTCCATGTTTTTTTAGGAAGAGGCCGAAAGTCGATTTGACCGGAGTGGAAAATTGAGGTTCTAACGAAGTTTCAGCTCCCAAAATTCATTTTTTATGAGTCAAAAACCTGGGATATTGTCTGAAATCACCATAAGATTGTATAATAACACTAGGATTACTATTAACAGGTGGATCAAGACAGTTAATTAAATGGCATTATCAATTATCAAAGATATTTTGTAACAGAAAATAGGAGCCTAACTCGTGTTTCTGGGGGCCAAGATTGGTGGAAACCATCAAAAATATTTAATTCAAAATAGGTATATTTAAAAAATACATAATTTGATAGCTATTTCAGTTATTGCACTTGAAAGAAACAATAAATGAACAGCCAAAATTTCTGTAGGTGTGTCCAGTAGAATAATAAACCCATGTGACAAGGACTTCGCAGCGTTTTTGTACTTCCAGTCATCTTTCAGCATTCTCTTCCTGTACGCGTAGCTCTTCGCGTACACGGGAAGAACTGCACGTATACGTGTAGAGAATGCTTGAAGCTCATTGGTCTATCTTCCCGTATCATCTTGGCGTATCAGTCCAACGCTTGAACGTGTAAAGATGACAGGAAGTAAAAAAACTACTTTTGGATCCCTGACACTCCCGAGCTCCGAAACTGATTTTTTCAGCATTCCTGTAGGCTTGTCACTCTCGAAGTTCTAAATTTATAATGCTACTAATTACAATTACCGATAAATAATTAAAATAATTATAGGTGCCTACTTGTTGTAGGCAGGCACCCACCCACCTATTATTGTAATTATATTTGAAAACATTAAAATAGGTACCTGTGTGTGTTTGTTTCTAACACCTAACTATTTCAAAACCGCCAAGTAAATTATAACTAGGTATTCCAGAAGTAGGAATACGATCGTATTTCATTGTTAAACACACCAACAATAAATCATCAAATCACCTATCGGGCTGGGAGAAATTATGGAAATCATGTCACATCACGGGCAGACTGATCAATGATAAACACAAAACTAAAAGTAGGTATCGCATTTATTCGTCAAATATAAACGGAAATTTTTTATTTACAAGAAAATTACAGTGGTCTATTTACTTAGTAGGAAAATATTTACAACTTCAACGAACGTTGTTTTGATTATTTAGGGACTAATATAACAAGGAGGATCCCAATAAACAACAAGCGAGTATTGAAACAGCATTCGCATAGAACAAAAGTTGCAACTCATCTCGCGGGTTCTAACACTATATTCACAGTGGTATCACGATTTTCCAAACAAATCAAGTAGACCTAACTAACCTTATAAGTATGTGGAGACACGTAAACAATATAATTTTAGAAAACTAGTGATTAATAACAACCGAGCTTCATGAACATTGAAATATTCAGTAGGCACGTAAATAATATATAATGTGCAATCAAAATTGATTGAACCATTTCTTGAAGATCTATGTTGCATACATTCAAAATACGACGAAAAAAAGGGAATGCACTTGTATCTTACAACGTAGAACTATCAGACAAATTAAGTACAGGGTATCACAAAACCATTTTTGGTATAGAAATGGTGGGTAATGGTTGGTCCAATACCGTACATTACACGACAAGGTCCGATCATGCAGCGTGGCCTAATGAGCGAATTTTTCTTTAACCTGTACCTCGACCGACCTCACAGCTACTGAAATGTTATGAACAAAGTTCAAACAATTGTTCTTGTCCTCAAAACTCTTTTACTCGGATAGAATTATTTATTTAATAAAATACCTGTTTTATTTACTTGTGGAAATTAACAACTCATTTTTTCGTGCAAAAATATGTCATTAAACGCGTTTTAGTTGTTATCAAAATAACTCCCTTCTGTCCAGATTTTTCTATAGCGATTACCGATAATAATGTAGCGAAATTTGGGTTTCTTGGCATGCAGCCTTGTAGCGTTCCGTCAGATATCGAGATGACTCCCACACAACATACACATACGCACTTCCCAAAACAGGTTAATAGAAAATTTTGAAATCTGGAGTTAGAATCCGACTGAATTTCCCCGGAACAAATACCCATGTACCGACTTCACCAGAGATCTTTCAACAGAAGACGAAGCATTAAAAATCCATTGCTATAACTTCTTCTAAAACTCGCTACTAAATATGGATTATGAAATGGCCTATGGTTATGAAATTAATATAAGTAGGTACGTAACTTATAAAATACACAATTAATGAAAGTATAATACCATAACACAGGCTAATGAACAAATTCTAATTGAAGTCAGAGGCAAATAGAATATTGATCTCAGGGCTGAAATAAACATTAAATAATACATTATACGTAACACTTGTATTTCGAAGGGAATCTGAGTAAGTACGATCAACCCTGAATGCAGCAGAAATCTCGCAGTGAACTACTGATGGGAATGAATGAGTTGCTTCGAGAAAACATGGAACAAACTAATATATAAACCTGAAGATTCTATAGAACAGTTAACTCCAAAAATAAATAAAATAAACATGGGTCGAATAATTAACAATAATAGTTACATTTACTATTTACAAGGGTAAAAGGGTAACCATTAACAAGCAACGCTTGCATAGCAGTACGAAGTGTTACGAACCTAGCTCAATTTTAATTCATCAACGGTAGCACTTTGAATTTCGGGTTTCTGGATTGAAATTGTGTTCCTATTCGGAACCAATAAAAAATGGGGTCTTGCAATTTTATTATTGATTGGTCTTCTTGTTGATTCATAGAATGATTTTGCTCAGTTACAAAATTCAAGAAGGTATGTACCTAATATAAAAAAGTGCCCAGACAACGTATGGAGGAACTTCAACGTAGTTCAAGAAGAAATAGAAAACATGGTACATGAATAAAGTTGTAACCATAACAAGAGAAAACTGCAAATATTTCCAAGGGCCATAAAATATTTCTGGAATATATTTTTAGAATATGTGGTAAATTTATAATTCGAATTTAAATTAAGTTATCTTTTGGGGCTTGTTAACAATCCTCAGTTTTCAGATTTCTTTTGGCGGTTTCCTACCACAGCGCTAACCTCCTCTTCCACCCCTGATAATTTGGATTTTTTTTTTTTTTTTTTTTCAATTTAAAAAAATTATATACCGACAAATATTTATGGTACATCAATTTTCGATGGAAAAACGGGATCTTACTTAAGCACAACCATAGATAACAGTAAGTATTAGAAACTCAGAAGTTCGAAAATTAAATTCGCAATTTAAATAAACTGTCGAAGAAAGAATTTCCAGTAAGCCATATTTAGTAATCCGTAAATCCAGAACTTTTTCCAGAATCTCTAATCTGAAGAGAAAGAACGGCGTAAATCGTGGAAACAGGAGTAATTAACACGTGTTGCCAAACGGAATATCGGAAAAAGTGGAAACTGCAGCCTTCAACTCCAGATTACCGAGTTGAATCAGATTCATATTTTACGTTGAAATACGCTAATGGCCAAAGTTCCAATTTATCAGTCACATAAAGTCATTAATGATCACAAGAATTCAACTAAGTTTCAGATGGTGGAAAGCAAGTAGAAATATAAAAATAAGCTAGTAAAATTCATCTGTAGAACCGATTATTACACGATTCGTGTCATGATTTTCTTCTTAAATGTATGAAGTGTCGACTTTTCAATGAAAATTTTAAGCGGTCTGCGAGAAATTTGGAGCAGTAAACCAGTAGGAGGCTTATTTTTGGGAATGGCATTTTAAACTATAAAAATACTTACATTTTTTTGAACTCACCGGGTAAATTGCAGTGGACTAGGACGATTATTTAGTCCAGTGGTTCCCAACCTAACCTTTTTTTGCCCCCCCCCCCCCCCCCCCCCCACTACAGGTTGATGGACACCTCCCCCCCCCCCCCCTTATGGCTGAAAAAACCTAAAGTTGGCGCTAGTGAGCATCGATATTAGTGAAAATATAAATGCTTAATTAATATGAAGTAAAATTTACATGTACATATGGTTTATTATTCTGTGAATAATACACCTAAGTATTCGCTCAGCAAAAAAATTTATAACACCCCCTCAAAATTTTTTTTCCTACGTTTCAAGGTGCGCAGATTCCAGAAATGCAATGTCCGTTTGCCGTATCATGTATATCTATTTTAGTTTTGATCTAACAAATTCAATCCTTCGCAGGCTCCATTTGGGTCCTAGTCGTGCTCCGAAGGTCGGCATCCCGATCGGAGTACACCCAGGGGTGTTATGGGGGGATGGGTGTAAAAAAGGGGGGTTTTCGAGGTTTTAGTGAACATGAGCTTGTGAGGTATCGTTTTCCATGTTTTTCAGGTCGAGAATACCGAATATTTGGTTGATTTTGACCGAAGAGTGAAGAATTGAGGTCGTAACATAGGTTCAGCTGCCAAAATTCATTTTTTATGAATCAAAAACCTGGGAAATTGTCTGAAATCATCATAAATTTGTAGAATAACACTAGAAGTAGTATCAACAGGTGAATCAAGGCAATTAAATCGCACTACCAATGATCGAAGATAATTTGTAAAAAAAAAGGAGCCTAATCTGTTTTTGGGGGCCAAAATTGGCCATTAAAAATAACAATTTCAATTATAGCGCATGAAAGAAACAATAAATGAACATTTCTGTAGGTATGTCCGATAGAATAATCAACCCATGTGACAAGGACTTTGCAGCGTTTTTTTAGTTTATTATTTTCAATAATGAACCTGTGGAATCGAGCATGAAAAAAATGTAACCCCCTCTCAACATTTTTACGGAGAAGGGACACATATATACAGGTAAATAATAAACCGTTGTTTATTTGCAGCGTTACCTCCCCCCCCCCCCACCAAAGGAAATAACTAACCGGCTTGGTATAAGTTTTCAATTTTATTATTCGCTGGCTTTTTTTATTATAATTTTCTTTTTTTTTTTTCTTTTGACTACCTTATTGCCCCTCACTAATTCATCCCCCCCCCCCCCCCCCCCGGAACCAAATCGCCCCCAGGTTGGGAACCACTGATTAGTCGATGCAAAACGTTTGACATGAATCGAAGACCCCGGCAGGTACCCTGACTATTAGACAGTCCGGTTCAAAAGAAAATAAATGCCATAAACGGTAGAGTTATAGACATTTTTCAATGATCTTGATCAGATAACAAAGGGTGGGGAACGTAACAAGGGTCATGTGTTTATATTTGTGTACACCCGAGGGATTATATTGAGTTCTTACAAACGTCCTCACGGATCGCAAACTGTTGGACAAAGAAGCAGAGAGGGTAATCAGTCCGACACCGGACTGACGGAGGATGAAGAAGCGGACGCTTCTTCTTGGGCCGGGCTCAGCTTCTTTTTCAATGCTCGCAGTCTCTCCAAGAGGTATTTGTAGTTGAATATGCCTCTGTCCTCTCCAAACGGGTCCTGTAACCATGAAGTTGAGATCAGATGACTCACGAAAGAAAAACCGTCACAGGCCGATAGCTTCCTCGGATCATGAAGTGAGAGCATTGGTAACAAAAGTGGTTTATATTAATTTTTAATGAAACCATTCCGAGAACTTTGACACCAACCGCACTGCCCTACGATAAGTGGTTCCTTTTCTGCGATTTTTCAATGTTTCGACCAATTCTGACGTCACAGCAGGCAGGAGGGTCCTACCCAGGCAAAAGGGTGCAATGACGTCAGTATTGGTTGAAACCTTGAAAAATCATATATAAATAACTACTCATCATAGAACAGTGCGGTTGGTGTCAAAATTCTCAGGATGGAATCTACTTTCACTTTAAAAAAATGCAAATGCCGTTTATCTGGTAGCAGATTGGCCGACCGGTAATGAACGTATAAGGCCTAGCACGAGTTGAGCAACTAGTGATGGGCGATGAATAACGGAACTGCTTAGAATAACCGGTTATCGACCAAGAACTGGTTACTGAGATAACCGGTAACGAGAAAACCTACGTTATTGGAATAACTACTTCCCTTCTCCTGGCAACGGAGGTGGTTGCCTCCAATACCCAATACCTACCCTACCCGTACCTAACCAAGCTTACAGAAATAAATCAATTATAGGTGAATGATTTTGGAAATTCATTTCATTTACAGAAGAGCCTAATTTATAAATTTTCACTATTTCCAATTGTTCCAATGCATCCAGTTTCGAACCTTTATTACACAGATGAACTATACCAACTGATGAATTGTTCCTGTTCAATACTGAAGTTAAATCCATGACCCTCCTCCCTTAAATGATTAGCAAAAGCCGAATTACCAGAACCATCCCTCAAACATCGTTCGTGTTCCCTTGATCTTTCCTCATTTCATTCTATTGTGTTGATAATTCATGTAATTTTGCCGAGTTACGGTTCTAAGTTGATTAAGACCATATTTCTACAAAAAAAGTCATATTCAGTGTGTAACACCCTCTTTCGAAGTATGTGATTTATTGACCTGTGACTAACGGTTTGAAAAACATGTTGCACTCCTGAAACGTGGTGCACTTTTTCTTACACTCCACAACAGTATTATTTTTATTGCAGAGATAAGGTAGATTTCTTTCCACACTGAATTAATATCAAATTTTTGACTGTCTTATACTCTTAAATATGCCTTTAATCAAACACGCATACAGAACACGGTGTACAACTGCACCAAACCTGCAGGTATTTCTCTTATATGCGTTATTACGATCAGGTGGCCCCAGTTGTGCTGCCGTCATAAACTCGATCGAATGGTGAAAATCATACCTGCATAACACAACCAGAGAAATGCAGTTTGCTCAGCAATGTGGCCTCATAATAATCGTAGAACTGCAAGAACGACTGTTTCATGGCATCAACCAACGGTTCTGGAATACACAGGCTACAATCGTTGTTCACCATCCCAATAACCGCTACTCGGATGGTTTCATGTTGTATGATTTCGTTGTACCGCTTACTGTCACCGCTGTGCTTCTCCTGTGAATGCAACAAAAACAATTATATTTCGTCAGTATCCCGGACAGCGCATGCACCAAGAATTGGACGATCTTCCTCTCCACTTCTGGTTAGCTTTTAATAGTACTACCCGTAGATCAGCAGTAATCAGCATGCCCCGTGATGCTGGTGCTTATCATCGTCAACAATCAAATTTTCTTTTCCTTTCTCCAAGTTCCGAATTAAACACATTACTTCTTCCCTTTTTCCATTCGTTATTTTTAATGCAAAGGAAAACGAACGTTGGAAACAGTACAAACATAACTTACAATCTCTACATGTGATATTGGATACATGTAGTTATGCTAGAAGATTTACCTACGGATAGCTGCTGCATTGAAGAATAAAGTCAACTTGACCATTTTACGTCATGGATACGTATTAAGAAGAACAGTGCATTTCATTATATTTATCATTATATTTTATTTATCATATATAGTTATATATAGTTATATTTATCATTATATTTATCAAAGTTCTTAGAGTGAGAAAAGAAGTTCTTAGGCGGATCTGAAATTCGCGGCTGGCAATGGGGTGAAGATAGAATAGTGATCAAAATAAAGGCTAGAAAGCTCTGAGTCCAAGCCACGGTTTGAAAGATACGCGAGGAAGCTGATTTACATGTAGTATTATAAGAAGCTAACCAGAAGCGGAGTACCAAGTCCTGGCGCATGCGCAATCATTAGGAAGCGGCATCACCGCCTAAATCCTCCAAAGTCTCCTAATGGGCTGTGATAGCAAGAAAAATAAAATCCGGAATAACAGGTTGATTTGTGAGCAGGGAGGTGTCATAATAATAAATGAGAGATTACGCGACCTAAAAAAAAAATTCCTGAGTAGCGTAACTCAGCGTATAAATCACTCGATCCACCAACCCAAGGAGCTTTTGATACCTTTACATCGGTGAAGAATACAAGAAAATCGAGAAGAGGATCGAACAACGAGCGACAACCAAGATCAATTGTTTCATTTCACAATGCATACACAGCTTACTCAATAACACGCACAAACATAAAACTGAGCTCACTAAAATTTGCATATCGTAATCACGATATGATGTACTTATTTGAAAGCCCAAATAACAAATAACTAAGGTAGTAATAACTAGGTAATGTTGTTGATTCCGAAGTGTTAACGCCTGTTGTTTGCTCAAGTGCAGTTGAGCAAACTTTACATATTTGTGAGCCATTTTGTTATTAACAATGATTCCAAATTGAATATGCCATAATGTTCACACAGAGAGAACAATAGAAGAGATAAATTGTATTTTTTGACAATTATTACTCCATAAGATTGATAAACTAGAACATGATGAGAAAGTGGAGATTATGGGTGTTGAGAATTTGAGAAAATTGTAGGATTAAGTCATTTGACAAACATGGATATCATAACAGGCTTACATACCCTTTCAAATCCGGGTTCGTTGTGATAAGGGTTTTCAGTGAGCAGGCTTTGTATGGAAATCAGCACGCTGGATAGGGTCAATGCAGGAGTCCAAGCTGGCCCCGACCACGTCCTGAAATAGGTTCGCGTACATTATACGGTATTTACAGATTTTGGAAACCCTGATCAGGCTTAGCGTGTTTTTATTCATTAGAGTTTTTGCAACACCCTCGCACCGAAACGAAACGGAAAACGACACCGAAACGGAAATGGTGGATAGGGCGACCGAAGTCAGATGCTAACCTTTTTCGGTTCAGTTTTCGTTCAGCTTTGGCATCTACCGGCAGGTGAAGTTAGGCTAACGTTATGTTAACCTCTCTTTCATCCATTTCACTCCGTGGTTAATACAAATCTATGTCCACACATGGCGTCAAGTCTGCATTAACATAGAAAGACGCCAAGAAGCAGCTGTGAATACCACCCTCGACATTTTTATTTTCAGGAAAACAGAAGAAGGTAGGTAGCGTTATACAGATGTAAGGTTAAATTACGTTTCGTCATCTCAACACGACGAAAGCTGACACCGTGAGATCCTGGTATTTTTCGTTGTCACGGTTCGTCAAACTTCGGTGTCTTAAGTGCGCATGCGCAGCACTGCTTTCGTTTCGTCGTGAGTGTGTTGCAAAAACTCTCTATTTTCTATCATAATAACTATGGATGTTATCCTCCACTTAAACTATAAATAAAAACACTTGAAAACCTCTGCTTAATGTTAGATATTCCTACACAATTTCATGGTCTGGATTGGTGCTTACCCCAGTATACTAATACACACTTTCCCGCACTTGTACAGATTAGGGTTGAACCGAACTGTTCCTGCAGAGGTGGTCATGAATTTCACGTGCGGCGGTTTGATTGGGTAGTCTGGCGGGCATCGAACGATGAAGTAGAAAAACCCCCCCTCGTATGGGGTATCAAAAGAACCCGTGATGAGAGCGTGAATCACAGTCATGTCGTGCTCGTCTTGTAGGACAAGGATCCCTGGAGGGGGGTCGTGGTATATGGCCATCATGTCCCTGTAAATAAACGTATGCATTAAAAATGAACCTCTTAATGGTGTGATCCCAGTTTGAAAAGTTCGCACTCCTGCTTGCTGAACCGAATGAAACTGTTTGTTCATTAATGAAAAAAGTAAATAACAAAGGTTTCGGGAACTTGATGAGCTCTGAAATGAGGAAGCAATATTTTTCATTCATCCTCAGTCACCCATCCGAATAACATACGTAAATGCATTGGAAGCCGCCGGTGCTGCAATCGCTTCAGCCCAAGTTTATAGTGCCAAGTAATTTTGGAAACAAGGTAAATACCTAATGGATATATTAATATACGAACCCATTTAATTTTCCCCATCACAGCAAAAGAAAATTTAAGAATAAAAATGGGTGATTTCCGACTTGTGGGTATTGCCCAAGGCAAGTAAGAGAGGAGGTGTGCTCACACTACCTGGAGGGGGAAACGTGACGTCACACGAGTCCTGTCCCAGCCGGCTCTATCTTATCAAATAAGGTAGGTATGTTCGGACAAGCAGTTCTGACCGTTTGTAACTGACCACGCCCATTTCTGGCTGTTCTGGCAGCATCACAACTACTCCTGAAAGATCCTGAACTAGAAGTTCGAAGTTCAGACAAAGCAGTTGGTAACGATTCAGAACCAGAGAGGATCTGGATTTTCTTCAGAAGCGGTAGCTCAAGGGGTGAGCAGTAGACGTTTTCACCTGCAGATACGCAGAATCCAAAAATCTAATAAAAACCCTAAATTAAATTTGGTAATTACAGTTGGGAGTAATTAGGGGGGAATTACAGTTTCATCAAAAATGCGCAGAGTTCTATAATTCAATAATTAATTATTTGTTGTTATTCATGAACACAATGCTTGTTTGTTCAAGTTAAAAAAGTACCTATCAACACAGTCCAAAAGAGCCATAATTCTTCAAATGAAATAATATCACAGAACAACCAACTTCATACAGCCATCCGTGATTATAATCATGTTTTCCCTACCAATGATACCTGGGCATACCGTTTCATACACGATGGTGTTGACGAAGCTTTTCGGCGCAAACGAACGGTTGGACGTACAATGCTCAGGGAGGTCTCAAAACGCTTTAGTTAGAGATAAGATCAATTTAAAAAAAAACCAGTCATGCAGCATGACTTAATGAGCGAATTTTCAAAGAAATATTCGAATTAATGGCTATGGTTTTGTTTTGCTTCGAACTCTCGTCTTCAATTAATACTTCTCACATTTTTCAATCTGACCACTCTAAGGGGGTGGGGGGGGGGGGGGGGGGTAAGAGTTTAAAGATTATCCTAGTTTTGGGTAATTTTTGCGCACTTTAAATGCTCTAATTTAAGAACGGATTTAGATATCTAAAATCCGATTTCACCATCGTGTTCAGCGTGCAAAAACCTTTAAAATGAGGGGTCACTTGTTAGAAAATAACATTTTGGGGATTTTTGGGTAATTTTTGCGCACTTTAAATGCTCTAATTTGAGAACGGATCAAGATATCTAAAATCCGATTCCACCATCGTGTTCAGCGTGCAAAAACCTTTAAAATGAGGGGTCACTTGTTGGAAAATAACATTTTGGGGATTTTTGGGTAATTTTTGCGCACTTTAAATGCGCCAAAACCCTCCTTAGAGTAGGCCAATTTCGCCCATCTTCGAACTTAGCCTTTCGATTGCCAAGATAGATTTTTTGTGCAAATTTGAGCTGTTTATCTCAATTCTATCGAGAGTTATCGTCTGGAGTGACACATATATATATAAATATATATATACATATAAAAAAGTGTTAAATTTCAGGAATCGTTTTAGAATGGTCTGAAACGGATTTCTATGAAGAAAATTTCCAAAAATTTATATTATTTAAATTTCGAAGCCATTGCAATAGCTTCATTTTCTTTGAAAATTCGCTAAAACGTTAAAAAACGTTCAGGCTACGGCGTTCTGAAAATTTAAAAAGAAGAGTATGGTTTTTTTTAACGTTTTTAAATTGGTCTCGAACTAAAGAATTTTTGAGACCACCCGGAGCTTTGTACGTCCAGCCGTTCGCTTACACCGAAAAGCTTCGCAAGTATGATTGTGAATGAAACGGTATAAATTCGGCCCAAATAATATCATTGCTAAAGGGCACCTGATTATATTTTTCACCCCTTAGAGATGACTGACGGTAAAGCTGAGCTTCGCGGACCAACTAGACCCCAAATGGGACCCACAAACCAAATTTCATTAATTTTGGTTCACGGTAACTAAGAAAAGTGCAATGTAAGGCGGACGGACAGAATTTTTTTAAATTCCATTTTCGGATTCTACATACCTACCTTGAAATGGAAACATCAAATTTTGAGGAAGGGGGGGGGGGGGGGGGTAACTTTCTTGGAACGGTTTTGGTTTATTATTCTGTGAATAATACACCTACGTATTCGCTCAGCAAAAAATTTTTATAACACCCCCTCAAAATTTTTTCTTTTCCGTTTCAAGGTGCGTAGATTCCAAAAATGCAATGTCCGTCCGCCGTACGCCGCACAGTGGGGCAAACGTGGAAAAAAGTCAATTTTTTGAAAAATAAGAATTAATTGCCGGAATAATGGAATCCTATAGTAAACTTCCTGTAGAATCAAGGTATGATAGCAGTTTTCAGTAAAAAAATTTCATATCCTCAAATTTCTAAAGTAAAGTGAGAAAATCATAAATTTTGCTTAATTTTTAAGCGTTGTTATAAAAAACATAACACTTCTCTAAAAATTTATTTTTAAAGCGTAAGGGTTTATAACGATCATGAAAACACCCAAAAAAGAAATGAGAGCATTGCTTAGGACAACAATACGCTTAGGAGGTATTTTGAAGAAAAAACACACTCTTTTTCATTGTCAATTGCATGTTTTGTGACTTTCAAAAAAAGCTCCACAAGTCTCCAACGTGGCTGTTGAATATTTCTTTTCCAGGCGTAGTTAGGTAGCACCTGTATAAATTTCAGCTGCGCATATTTGCGCGTCTGACCTCTGCTCTCATTCTTTCAATAAGAAACAGTAGGCGTCGGTCAGAGCCCTACGCAAATGGGCTTGTTCAAACATGTGTTGTTTATTCAATTGGTTGAGTATTCGGCGTGCACTTTTATCACGCTATGAGAATCCTTTTAATACCACGTCAGTCTTCTCGGTTAGTCGTTCTCCAGAGATGGAACCAATACAAATTTTATACGGTGATTTGTGTGAAGTTCTATTTAACGGAGGTGATATTGAACAATATATCGTGGGTAACTTCACACATCTGAAAGAAGATGAGCTCTCCTTGTTGATAACACAATTAAAAAAGAGGTTTCTCACTCATTTTAATCAAAGGTGGTCGACAGCTGCCCGTAACAAGCAGAACTTTTTAAGAAAATACCGCGATTGGATGAAGGGTGAGTTTATGATTAATTTACCAAATAGTGATGACAGGGCTTGTATGCAATCCGCGGAGGGCGGCTTTCATAGAATCGGACGACCTGAAAAACCTTTTGACGAGTGTGGTGAGAGGGGTAAGAGGTTTAAAATTGCAAAAATACGATCGTTGAACGATCAAAATTTGATAGATGCAGCTGGTTCCTCAGCCGAGGTTGATAAGTCACCAGTGTTTACTGCCGAATTTGCATTAGCTCTTTTCCTCCAAGCCAAGATGACCAGGTTTCAGTACGAAACTATCAGAGCTGCAACTAAAAGTGCAGGTTTTAATATCTTCCCCTCCTACAAAAAAGTGGCTGAGGCAAAAAAAAATTGCTATCCAAGTGGTGTTAATATATCGGAAACCGGTGGTGGGGTTCCGCTACAGAACTTGCTTGATCATACCGTGGATAGAATATTCCAAACAATGACAGAGGAGGAAATTGATAATTTGAAGGACCATAATGTCACATTACATACGAAGTGGGGATGTGATGGGGCCTCAGGCCAGCAAGAGTTTTCTCAATCGTTCTCACAAGTCAATGAAGGAAAAACTGACGCGAACCTATTCATGACGTCTATCGTGCCTCTGCGAATCACTGCAACTGATAATGACGATTCCATTAGTTGGTTGAATCCAAGACCTTCGTCAACACTATATTGTAGACCACTGAGATTTGATTATGAAAAGGAAACGGATGTAGTAGTTAAGACAGAAATATTGAGAGTAGAAAATGAAATTAAAAATCTGCAAGATATGAGACTGATTATAGGCACTCGTGCAATTACTGTAAAACATGTATTGCATTTCACGATGTTGGATGGGAAAGTAGCCCAAATTTGTACTGATACCACGGCTTCTACCAATTGCGTCATTTGCGGTGCTCGTCCAACGGAAATGAATAATGTGCAATCAGTAAAACAGAAACCTCCAAATCGCGAAGCTTTTAAACTGGGAATTTCTCCTCTCCATGCCAGAATTAAATTTATGGAGTATATTCTTCATCTTAGTTACAACTTAAAATTTCAGGCATGGAGGATCAATGCTACAACTAAGCCAATCAAAGATGCCGAGAAGAACCGAATTCAAAGAGAATTACTGAGTCAACTTGGTATAAGAGTTGACTACGTGAAGCAGGGCTACGGATCGAGCAATACAGGGAATACCTCGAGAAGAATTTTTGCTAACCCCTCAGTTGTAGCTTCGATAACTGGTATTGATATAACATTGATTTGCAGATTAGGGACAATCCTGGAAGTGATCAACAGCAGCAGTCATCAGATTGACGTTTCCAAATTCGCCACTTACACCCAAGATACTGCTGAATTAGCTGTGAGGTTGTACCCGTGGTACTATATGCCATGTACACTACATAAGATATTAATACATGGGTCCGAAATAGTTGAATCTGCTGCTCTGCCAATCGGTGCACTCTCAGAAGAAGCTCAAGAGAGTCGGAACAAGGACTACAAACATTTCAGAACTCATTACACAAGAAAAAATTCCCGATTGAACACCAACGAGGATATTTTTCATAAACTGCTAGAAACGTCTGACCCCTTTATCACTTCCTTGCGTCCATCTCCAAAGAAAAGGCTTGAAGATTTCAGCGCGGAAGCTGAGGCGTTACTTTCGTAAATGCAATGCGCTGTCAAATTTTGACTTTTCAAGGCATCCCGAATATGCTGATGCGCAAAAAGTGCAAAAATGAGTTGTAGTGAAGTTATTTATTTCATTTTTTTGTTATTTCAACAGAGGACATGAGCAAATTTTGAGAAGAAGCAAAATTTTCAGGTTGTTCCGAAGAAAATGTTCAGTTAAGTTTGATAATGAAACTCTTGTAAAACAGATAACATCATTTTTTCTAATGTATTTTTCCCCTCTGAATCGAATGAAACCACTCCCAAGTCGATATCATTATCCGTTTTCGAGATTCGTAGTTTTTTCCGTATTTTGGCCATTTGGCCCCACTGTGCGCCGTACGCCGTATCACGTGTACAGGCTTCATATTCGGTCTAAAAAAATCGTTCTTTCGCACACATGCTCCATTTGGGCCCTAGTTGTGTCCCGAAACTTTTCAGCCCGATCGGAATATATCCAGCGGAGTTATGAGTGAAAATGTGTATAAAAATAGGTACTTTTGTGTTTTAGTAACATAGTAGTAAAATGAGATTTTGAGGTATCGTATTCCATGTTTTTGGGGACGAGAAGACCGAATATTAAGTCGATTTTGACCAAGGAGTGGAAAATTGAGATTGTACCAGATGTTCAGCTCCCAAAATTGATTTTTCGTGAGTCAAAAACCAGGGAAATCGTCTGAAATCACAAGCAGTATGTATAATAACACTAGAAAAAGTGTCAACACGTGGATCAAGACGATTAAATGGCACTATCAATGATCAAAGATAGTTGAAAAAAAAAAAAAAAGCGTATACCTAATTTGTGTTTTAGGGGCCAAAATTAATGGAAACCATCAGAAATAGCTATTTCGATTATTACGCATAAAAGAAACAATAAATGAACAGCCAGCATTTCTGTAGACCAATAAAATAATAAACCCATATGACAAGGACTTTGCAGCGTTTTTTTTTTCATGCTTCATTCCAAAGGTTTATTATTGAAATTATAAACCAAAAATTTCTGTCCATACGCCATACTTCGCACTTTCCTCAGTTACCATAAATCAAAATTAATGAAATTTGGTTTGTAGGTCCCACTTGGGGTCTAGTTGGTCCATGAAGCTCGGCGTTACTGTCAGTCATCTCTAAGGGGTGAAAAATAGGGGTTGAAATTTTCAGAACGTCGTAGCTCGAAAACTTTCAATAGAAGGGTATAAGGTTTTTTTACGTTTTTAAATTGATCTTGAACTACAGAATTTTTTGAGACCACCCTGAGCATTGTACAACCAGCCGTCCGCTTGCATCGAAAAAGCTTCGTCAACATGATCGTGAATGAAACGGTATGCATCATCCAGACCAGATATCATAGCTAGGAAAAACCTGATTATAATCACGCTGGCTGTATGAAATCGAATTGGTTGTTCTGTGATATTATTTCATTTGCAGAATGATCTCTTTCGGATTTTGTCGATAGGTACTTCTGTAACTTGAATAAACGTTATGCATCAATAATAACAACAAATCATTGTTAAAGATTGAATTAATCCCGAGCAGTTTGATGAAACTGCATCCCCGGGCTGGCTTCAGTACTCGATTTAGGGCTTTCCTGGGGGGAGCTCGAGGGTATTGACCACAGAAAACAGAGATCTACGCAGAAAGGGCATCTACACGTATCTACAATTTCAGTATTATCCTAGGCATCATATAATATGTTCTGGATTTCATTGCTTGGGTAACTACCCAAATCCTTATCAAACGCTTATCAACACGGTATTGGATCACGGGTGGTTTCTTAGTTTTTTAGGAGTCAGCTAACCGTCAGAAAAAGCCGGTGCGAAAAAACTACTATGTACCAACGTTTGTTCAGTTTGAAGTCGGGGTTTTTTGGTGAAATTTGTCTTCATTTTTTGCTTCCGAGTCTGCGAAGCAGCGGAAGCCTTGTGTTCACTTTCGTGAGCCAAAAAATTTTTGTCTTCAGAAATCAAAATTGCCACTTTCATTTTGCGTTTCAAAGCCTACTGATCAAATTTGGTTCCGTGTCTGTCGGTCTGTGGGTCTGTGAGTCTGTCCGCATTTCCTTGTTACAGCCATAACTTCCACGATTTTGAATTGATTCAGCTCAAATTTTGAGGGATGGTGCGGATAAGGCCCCTTGAGGTCCCATACAAATTTCAACATGATTGATGCAGCGGTACGCCCTGCGCATGCGCTAACGTTAAATTCAACAAACACGCATAACTTTCACAATTTTGATTCAATTTCGCTCAAATTTTCAAGGGTTGTTTGGACAAGGCCTAGTGAGTTCCAGTATGAATTTCAGCATGATCGGACCCTCGGTGCGCTCTGCACATGCGCTGGCGTGAAATAGTTTCAATTTCCTTGTTACAGCCGTAGTAACCAAAGATTTCACCCAATTTCAATGTAATTCTCAGGGATTAAGCGGGTAGGGCCCATTGAGGTCCCATATAAATTTCAACATGATAGAGCCAGCGGTTCGCCCTGCGCATGCGCTAACGTGAAATTCTTCAAACACGCATAACTTTCGCAATTATGTATAATGGACGTCATGTTATGTAATACGTATATTTCATGTAATGTAATGTTATGTAATGTAATGTAATGTTATGTTATTTTGCTTCCGAGTCTGTTCTATTTTATAATGGGTCACTCTGATTGTGACGAGGAAGCTCCTGTGCCATCACCTTGGCAGTGTATTTTTTTTAGTGCGATCAATAGATTATTTTTTAAAATTTCGTTTCGAAAAGGTGATTATGAATCATTTTATACTTTCAGAGCGTTTTTCAAAGTATGATTTTCATATACAATTTTTTTAAATTAGTCCCCTAACCTTTGTTATGCCAACGCCAACAGTTTCCCATTACTAGCTCAGTAATATACCTCATGCTATCAAGTACTGAAACTATCATTACTGGGGCATCCACAGACTTCGGTATGCTGTTTTCTGTCGTCAAATCGTGCAGTCGGTCAAAGCACTACCAATCGAATAGTATAATACTGACCTAGCACAGGCCAAGTACTAATTTTTTTTTTAAACTTAGAAAACTAGGATGGGACCACAGGGTGATCCACAGATGATCCTCTTTCATTTTTTTGAAAAGATTCATCGAAATCGGTCCAGCAGTTTCGAAACTGCTGGACCGATTTCGATGAATCTTTTCAACCGAGGATTACCCCGAGGTAATCGCTGTGGGGGAAAATCGAATTGAGAACCGGTTTTGAAGCCGGCTGAAAAGCATTCGACGGAAAGTGTCGATGGGACGGAACAGAGGCCCCTACTAAGCTACTAAGAGTCGTTAGTAGCTTTGTTCGTGCTGTCCCCTCACGGCTAGCTCCAAGCAAGTACAGTTTTCGCTTGAACCGAACTGGCTTGATGTAGGTAGGGTGAGCTCTGAACACGCTCGCTCGGAGTAGGGTGAGCCTGGTGCTTGTTCGGAGCACGGGCAGCTCGAACGGGTCGACGGTGCATGCGCGGAAAAGCAGTGCTCAGCTGTCCCTGGTCTTCTCGTGGGGCACGGGAGGGCTTGCTCAGAGCAGCTCGGAAGAAGCCCGTTTTTTTTAATTGAGACCATTTAGAAATTAAATATACCTCATTGACAAAGGGTTCACCCTGGATTTATAAACACACGTACTTTTTGGCATGGAAAAAGTACTAAAGTACTAAAGGACATAATTATTGTATAAGAAGTATAATACGTGTGCTTACCAAATCAACTCCCCCAAACCGCACAGGATTTTTCCTATGGTTTTGGGGTAATTCCAGTGACAAGATATGTATTTTTTTGATTATGTAAATATTTGGAATAAATCTCTCTTCATTCATTCATTCACTTAAATAACAATTTGGTCAAAACAGAAAAACTACCTTTTAAAAAACACTGCACATTTCAATCATGTCCAAAATATGGAGAGGCCGTTGCAGCCTTGGATTGAGAGGTTGGATGAAGTCTTCATTTGCTAGATGGTTGTAATGCTCGGCATTGTGAGTGACGAATCTTCGCATTGAAGCTTCACGGCATTCCTGCGGAGTTTCGAGCTTGAAGTCGTAATATAGTTGAATTCCTGACGAAGGGTGGAGCATGTATAATTTTCTTCTGTATTAATCGATTTTGTTGCTGTTCCAACCGTCGAAACTGCGAGGAGGAACATGTATCCCATATCGGTAAAGACAGGCTTGATGAAAACTTTGTATATTAGTATTTTATTTTCAATTGGCAGGTCTTTATTATCCAGCAGGTATTTCAACTGGGTTGTTCTAAGGGTACATCGCTGCAAAAGATCAGAAGCCCCGTGGCGAACACGAACCCCGAATCACCTGCCCCGGGACAGCACGAACACCGGACCACTCGGCTCGCAGCTCGCCCTGGGTCTGCACGAACAGCGAATCTTTCCCTTACCCTTACTGGGCATGCCCGGGTTGCTCTGAACAAGCTCTAGGGACTGCACGAACAAAGACAGAAGGTTCTACATACTATTACATACGTAACCCAAAGCAAGAAAGCCGCAGAAAAAGGAAATCTAGTTTTGAGACAACGCAAGTAAAGTTTTTAGGCTGTAAAATGGGCATTCTTCAATATTTCCTGATTTGTTTTTGGTAATTGATCCAAATTTAGTTTCTACGTCTGTAGCAGCAAGGCGCATCAATTTTGAAAGAATACACATACATTTTATGTAAGCAACTGTTTTTCTTCGTTGTAGAAGATGAAGCAAATTTTGCTTTTTAAAAAAAACGGCAGACGGTCTGCTACTGCTTTTCATCGCTGGACGCTCATGCTACGGTTGTTTCCCACTGTAGTTGCTGGAGTTTTTTCACCCATTTCCCAAAAAGAAAAACAGTACCTTTATTTTTCCTTGTAAAATGCGATTTACCGCGATGTGTAAGCCACCTGCGGTCGATCTCTCTAAGCTTTTGGCGCTCATCACGAAACTGAAAAACAGTACCGCCAGACGAATTCAGACAACTATGAGAGGGATACAACAAAGAAAAACAGTACTGTCCTGATGACCGTTAAATTAAATTCACTGTTCCAATGTAGGTCTGGAATCTGCTGTTTTTATTTGTTGGAAGAACTACTACTGCGTTTCATCGTTTGAAAAACATCAGAAACTCGAAAATACCGTAGACGTTTTCCTTGATTAACTTTTTTAGGGAAATTTTCATAACTAGATACCAAAATACGTCTGCAGCCAGCCATACCAAAATCTCTAAATTGGAAAAAATCTAGTCTACGGCTTTTAGCGAATTTTCGAAGAAAAGGAAGCTATTGTTCTCGGTCCAAAATTTTTAAAACTCGAATTTCCGAAAGATTTTTATACCAAAATCCGTTTCAGACCATCCTGAATTCCCTGCCGAAAGACACCAAAAATTATATGTATATATATATATATTTATATATTTATATATTTATATATATATTTATATATTTATATATGTATGTGTCATTCCAGACGATAACTCTCGAAAGAATTGAGATAAAAAGTTCAAATTTGCACGAAAAATCTGTCTTGGCAATCGACAGGCTAAGTTCGAAGATGGGCAGAATCGGGTCACCCTAAGAGGGAGTTTTGGGGAGTTTTAGGGGGGGGAAATTACCCATAAATTCCCAAAATGAAAAAGTCTGACAAGTGACACCTCATTTTAAAGGTTTTTGTACGCTGAACACGATGGTGAAATCAGAATTGCGATATCTCATTCCATTCTCAAACTGGAGCACTTTGAAGATGAAGGAACGTGGTTATTTCTTGAGATGTTCTTCCTGGTTCGTCTGCTCTAATCTGATAACGGAATGGGATATCGCAATTCTGACTTCACGATCGTGTTCAGCGTTGGAAAATCTACAAACCGAGGTGTTACTCGGCAAAAAATGGAACAAAAAATTTGTTACGTACCCAATACCTACTCTTCTGGTATTCAAAACATTTTTGATTTCCCCCTCCCCCTCCTTCCACCCCAAATTTTACTTTGCGTAAAACTACTCCTGTTTTAATTTTGTATGGTATCAAGTTGGGAAAACATTGGCCGAAAATTAATTTTCAGAAAATTTTAGGCGGAGGAGGAAGATGCCGAAAACTTCGAAAATTCGCTCTTATAGCCATGCTGCATGACTGTGGTTTTTTTTTACTTGGGAGAGCAGCGTAGGAGACTACGTGAATGCATGGAATGCTCAAGTCCTATTGTAGTCAGCATGAATGTCATCGCCAAGCTGAACCTACCTTTTTAGGCGGAGCAGAAACGGTGCTGTGGACGACGATGTCAGTTGGGACGTAGCTTGGAGAACGGCTGCGACGTTATTCGACGACTGAGGGTCCCAATCGTTGCCGCTGATGAGGTCGACACTCGTTTCGGATGAGGCGGCGACAGCATCCGATCCGTTTGCTTTGGATGCTTTTGACATGTCAAAGTTGTCAACTGAAGGTAAAAACGGTAAGCGATTCTGTAAAAACTTATAGAAACTCAATTGCCGACCAAAAAGTGGGCTTCACAAATCACATGACGGTAGGTCCAGCAAACAAGAAAACACTAAATGAACCCTGTTATCAAGAATAATCAAAACTCGGAAGAGTTGCCAACACATTAGATCAGCTCGGACGAAATTTCCGTAGGTAATAGGGCTTGTAAAAAAAAAACCTAATGGAGCCCGTCACACGGATACTACCATCAAATGTAAGGTGGTAGTTCGATTGCTTGTTATAAATTTTGGCGCAACTGTTTTCTGGCTTGTTCGTTGAATTGTGAACAAACATGATAAAAACTACCTGAATTAATATCGTGCTGTGCATAAACAATAATTTTTTATATAATAAAACTGGGCTTCTTTTTCTTTTAATGAAAAATAAATAACTAAATAAAATTTCGTCAAGCCAAAATTACGAGACGCATCACTCCGGCCCGGAAGATGATAAAACCTGCCGCTAGGCTGAGCCAGCGACGAAACCCCGCCCACCTGAGTGCCCATTTCTTTCTACTTTTGGTTTTGGTTTATTATTCTGTAGATAATACACCTATGTAATCGCTCAGCAAAAAATTTTTATAACACCCCCTCAACATTTTTTCTTTTCCATTTCAAGGTGCGTAGATTCCAAAAATGCAATGTCCGTCTGCTGTATCACGTGTACCGGCTTCATTTTCGATCTAAAAAAGTCGATCTTTCGCACACAGGCTCCATTTGGGCCCTAGTTGTGTCCCGAAACTTTGCAGCCCTATCCGAATATACCCAGGGATTTTATGAGTGAAAATGTGTATAAAAATAGGTACTTTTGTGTTTTAGTAACATGTTAGTAAAATGAGCTTTTGAGATAGGTATCGTTTTCCATTTTTTTTTTTTTTTTTTTTGGAGACAAGAAGACCGAATATGAAGTCGATTTTGACCAAAGAGGGGAAAAATGAGTTCTACCAAATGGTCAGCTCCCAAAATTGATTTTTTATGAGTGAAAAACCTCGTCTGAAATCACCATCAGTTTGTATAACAACAGTGGAAAAAGTGTCAACACGTGGATCAAGACGATTAAATGGCACTACCTACCTACCAATGATCAAAGATAGTTAAAAAAAAAAAAAAAAGCGTAGGTACCTAATTTGTGTTTTAGGGGCCGAAATAGCTATTTCGATTATTACGCATGAAAGAAACAATAAAAGAACAGCCAACATTTCTGTAGGTATGTCCAGTAGAATAATAAACCTATGTGTCAAGGACTTTGCAGCGTTTTACTTTTCAGCAAGATTCTTACCTACACATCTCGCAGACAGTAAGGTACTGCAACCACAGTTGACCAGCTAAGAAATCTTACACTAAAATACATTCATACAATTAACATTAGCTGTGGTAATATTTTTTTTAGTTGGCAATATTGCTCAACTACCTCAATAAATTCTTACTGATGATCTTATTTTATGAAAAAAGGTTGTTGCACAAGTATTATAGATATTTTTGAAAACTTGTATGTGGTTTAGTAGTTTACTACCTGTAAAAAATGGAATCCTTAGTAGTTGACCCTATGCTGTTGCAGTAGTTGACCATGTGCACAGTAAATTTGCAATCTGAAGGAATAACATAATTAACAAATGTTCATAATATTCTTCGTATTACTTATTAAAAACATTATTATATGCGAGTTTCAGAACATCAAAATATCAATACGGAAGGGATTTTAAAGTATATCTAGAAAATTATTTAGTCAATTCCAAAGAAATCTAGTTCTGGAACACCGTACACATCATGTGTTTTACTAGTTTTTGAAAATAAAAAAGTACAGCTATAGAAGTAGAAAGTCAGAAGTTTGCCATAGGTTGTGTCAGAAGTTGACCAAGGCACTAGAAAGGTCAGTGATATGGATAACATTTGTGGCATTATTTTAAACACTTACTTTTAACATTATACTCATTTTTATGTTAAGAGACACTGTTTTGAGAACATCAGTACCTACTTGACTACCATGGTCAATTTCTGAAAAACGCTTTCACATCCAGTAGTTGACCACCCGGAAGTAGTGGTCAAGACAATGAGTAAACAACATCATTCACTCTTGGATTTGTTTAATAATACACATGCACTTAATATTTTATTGCCAGACAGAATAGTAAAAAAGAAGTAGCTGTAGTTACGCAAAAACTGAAGTCAACTCTAAACGGGTCACAAACAATTGGGGTGAAAATAGAGATCACTAATCATCTACTTTTCAGTGTCCACCATTATTCAACAGATAGGCCTCTTATCTCCAAGTTGATAACACGTGTTACTAGATGGCAGTAGCATCGAATAGCAGGTTTGCACACACAACGACACAAAATGTACCTTATTTTGACCTTTTCTCCTGAAAAGGTCAAGTAGTAGTACATGGTCAACTACCAGTGCCCTTACCTTACCTACACAATTTCTGTTGTAGTTCACTTTTTCACGAATTTCTAGTGCCTTGACGGATATCTGTGTATACATTACATACGTAATACTGAATTTCCAAAAAATGACATAATTCTAGTGTCTGTATTCTAGCCCTAATTCTAAATTTAGGTAAGTCTCTCATTTCTACTCCAAGATTCAGAGTGAGATAGGACTTTTCAGTTAAAAGATGTAAAAAGCAATAGAAAATATCTTGTTTTCTATGTTTGCCAAAAGGGCAAGTGGTAATGGACCCTAAACATAACTGAGGTCTTTATTAGCGGTCAAATCAAGGGTTCATGTGGTGCATGAATCATTCAGTTTTATTTTTATTTTTATGGAGTAGCTATAGACGACACAATATACTCAAGAGTAATATTTTTCAGTCAGGAGCGATAATTATAAGTGTTTCCCATATTTCCAGGTTTTCAATCTTTTGAGAAATGTTAGAACTCCGAAGATTTATGAATAAATAAATAAATAAATAAATAAAATTTAGGTACATACTATTTAATATTGTACACAGTTATATAATTTAAATCAGTCGTTGGCGAATGATTTCCTTTCTGTGCAGGGCCATGATAGGAATTGATAAATTAGTAATAGGTACTAGGAACTTACTCTACTATCTACCTGAATCACTAAAAGGAGAAACTGAAGCATCTAGGTACCTAGTACAGGATGAACAATCAAGGATAAAAGAAGGAACAAACCTTTCTGGTTTACTTGATCAATTAATTTATTGACATTATATTGATATACGGACACAGAATACACCTTAGAATATAGGTAGGTACCTACCAGTAAGGTACCTAGAGCTAGTGTCCCATCAAACCGTAAAAAGGCGCAGATGATATGAGGCAACCCCAAGCTTAGGAATATTTCAACGTTCACTTCTCATACCATAGAGAAAATCCGTTGAGTTGAAGCTCGAGCATGGCTGCTACCTACTTGACGAATATGGCCAACCAATATAAGCAGGTACCTGCCTACCCACCTCTAAAACGAAACTGTCTCCTAATTCAACATGTCAATGTAATCGTGCAAATCCAAGAAAATACTGCTTCAGTAACAGAAAATAGGGCAAAAGCTGTGAAGATGACGTTGTTTACAAAAACAATATTAAATTAATAATTCCACATCCCCAGTAGATACCTTCTTGAAGTCAGAGCCAGGCTATACTTGACGTATTGTACATCTCACGCCAAACAGAATCAAAATCATTTCATCTTGCGGGCTGCCAAGGTGTGCTCCTCAATGTGCGACTCCAGCTCCATTTCATTGGCGTGACGCGTCTTACACAGCGGACAAGGGAAGTAGCCGAGGTCTGGCTGACAGTGAATATTAATGGTGTGGGCTAACATGTCCAGGTCTGCGCCTGACCAATCACAGAGAACGCAAGATTTATGTATGGTAGAAATTACCTGTAAAGAAGAACGGCAGAATGAACTACAGGAAGAGCAAAACCTTTACTTCCAATCCCAAATGTTATTCACAAACATTCTAACACGTAATCTTTCTGTCAAGCTGGATGATGAGCTCACCTTCGGTTTGTTTTTGGTTCCCTTGGGACGTCCACGCCTGCTGACCGGGATATACTCTTCGTCAATGGTCCAGTCCTGATCATCTTCGTTTCTCATTCTTTTCCTATACTTTCTACCACTGCCTCGGTACGATGAAAAACTATTAAGCATCGTCGAGTGACTGTCATCTCCGCTCGACGTAGATGTCTTGCGAGGTTCCC
The DNA here is from genome assembly GCA_954871275.1 of Leptopterna dolabrata. Taxonomy (NCBI): domain Eukaryota; kingdom Metazoa; phylum Arthropoda; class Insecta; order Hemiptera; family Miridae; genus Leptopterna; species Leptopterna dolabrata. The sequence goes on along the minus strand of OX940982.1, from coordinate 42,562,569 downwards.
AATAGCCCGTGACAACTTCATCAGATTGAAAATATTCTGCAACAGAACGAACTTACATGTATCTTCAGTACGTTCAATTTAGCGATGAGAGCACAGATAAACAAACGGCAATGAAATCGAGCCCACATACCACCCATGTGATGCGGGGGTCCTACCATGTGACGTAACATGTAATGGTACATGTAAGGGCCATGAATCTACAAGGATGCATGTAAATTATATTTGCAATTAAAGTCAAAGGTCCCCATAAGTAAATATGCAATTGGGGTACACTAACCCACAACGCCACGGTGCTTTTATGGTTTCACATTCTGTTTACATGCTCTCACTCTAAATTGAATATACTATAGTTCTAGGAATGTATCAACCATTGAAAACAGAGTATATTTTCGAACCTCAGCTGTAGAACGCTTACCAGTGCTGAAACTATCCTCATCCATTCTAGATCTTTTGAGAGTTGTCTTTGCTGAACCAGCAGACTTTGGCACTTGGACCGTGACGCCCTTTTCAGACCAGCTCTTCTTTGATCCTTTAGGTTCTTGCTTCATGTTAACTTGCATCAAGAACCCGTTGTTGCATAGATGACATCTCTCATTCTTGTGCGTTTGACGAAGCCTGGAAAGAGCTAAACTGAACTAGAGGAACAAACCAAAGGTTCGTCCGCACTGGCTTGTTCTGACGGTTAGCTGACTCCTAGAAAACTGTAAGAAACCATCCGTGATCCAATACCATCTTGATAAGTGTTTGTGAAGGGTTTGATAATGGTTGGGAATCGAGAAAGCAGTGCATGGCCAGTTCTCGTCCACCCGATTGTCTGCAGACTGGAATGATGATCAAAAAACTGGTTTTGGATAGTCAGGGAAACACCGGGAACGGTCGGTCATGGATACTATACAGTCAGAAAAGAGTCTAGAATCACTGCAAATGGCCCAATGCCTTTCTAATGGTAAAATAACCCAATGTGGAATAAACGAAAAATAAATAAACCTTTAGCTTACCACAAGAAATAAGTGGTAAGCTAAAGGTTTATTTATTTTTTGTTTATTCCACATGCAAGATGGCTTACCACGTAAGGTGTAAAAAGAAATTCGATGAATTGGTAAGATAACCATCAGATGGCGAGTGCAAACAAACCTTATATAGTAAAGAATAACTAACTTGTACTTACAAAGTAACTGGGTATTTGAATCATGTAAAGGTACAAGACATACATGCAGTGAGGACACTATTTAGGTACATATATCAAAATACTTCCCTACAGCATTAGTTATGTGTAGGATCAGAATCACAGACTCACGTTTCTTCAGGCTTAACTCTGCTTTCCAGTATGTTTTGAGCTTCTAGAACTGTTCTCATGAAGTCATAGGATTCCTCCAGATGGCTCAAACAGTTTTCACAGACTTGCTTAGGGTAACAGTCTTTCTTTGAAACCTGCAAGCATAAAATAAACAAAGTCTACCAAGTTTAATGGCTTCCTTGCATCGACATTATTTTAAAGATCATAAACGCATGACAAATAATCAATTCAGTACAGAATAGGGTGTATTCAAGTATTCTATCCATAAATTTGATCTGCTATGCATGGAGCAAAACGTAGAACGAAAATTCCTCCGCGTAGTTTGAAGTTCCAGATATTTCATCAACATCGGGCCATAGGTTCGTGAGAAATGGAATACCTCACATTTCGCGTTTACGCATGTGCATGTGCATGCCAAGGATCCGTTCGACCTGAAATTCATAGCAGACCATCTGGGGCCCAACCCGAATTATCCCTGAGCATTTCAGCAAAATCTGATTTGAACTGAGGAAGTTATGCATGTAGCAAGGATTTGCAGATAACTAACAGACACTGAACCCAATTTGTTCAGAAAGCTCTAAAACCTAAAATGAGAGTTGAAATTTTGATTTTGGGGACAACAGAAGTATTGATACCCAAATTGAAAAAGGGTCAGTCCCAATTCAGTTTGGTTTCCCCAGTAAGATACTAACATTAATAACGTAAATAGAATAAGTATGATTTACATGAATAGGTAAGGAGGCGTTGACTTTATCACCCAGTGTCATGTTGGTATTCTCAGAGCTGTCAAAGAGGAAGTGGGGTGAGGTGTTTATCACTTCACCGCAAAGCCGACACAGACCGCCAGGTTTGCCATCATGTGATGTGGTCTGCTGGAGTTGACTCTGAGAGTTGTCTGCAAAGAAAATGGTATTGCCACACATATTAGGTTTGTTCCATCCGCGTCAGTGCGAGTTCATCAGTGCAACACCCGCCAGTACGGAACCGAATGGGGTGGGGGTAGGTGCAGATACGAGTGCGAGTGAGTGCGAGTTCGAAAATATGACGGTAGGAACGCAAATTTGGTTCTCACTAAAAAAATTGAATCGGAATTGAATTGGAGCACAAGTCACGGTAACGGCGGTCACGACACGGCACCAACAGAACAAATGAATTTTGGGGAGTTTACAGACTGTTACCTCTTGGGTTCATTTCAAAAACTCGATCGCCGTGAGTGCGGAAAAGTCCCGCACTCGGTGTGGGACTGTTCTGCACTTGACGCGGAAGGAACACGGTTTGGTACAGTCGATGTAGAAAGTAGAAGTTTGGGTTCATGGAACCGACACGGTAGGAACAAAGTTTTATGCGCGGATCGATCTGCGCATAATACGTTCTACTGAACTCGCTCGGATGGAACAAACCTTATATCGTCTTTTTCGAGCCTCAATTAAAAATGTTGGTTTATTATTCTGTGAATAATACACCTATGTATTCGCTCAGCAAAAAATTTTTATAACACCCCGTCAAAATTTTTCTTTTCCGTTTCAAGGTGCTTAGATTCCAAAAATGCAATGTCCGTCCGCCGTATCACGTGTACAGGCTTCATTTTCGGTCTAAAAAAATCGTTCTTTCACACACATGCTCCATTTGGGCCCTAGTTGTGTCCCGAAAGTTTTCAGCCCGATCGGAATATACCGAGGGGTGTTATGAGTGAAAATGTGTGTAAAAATAGGTACTTTTTGCGTTTTAGCAACATGTTGGTAACATGAGCTTTTAAGGTATCGTTTTTCATGTTTTTGGGGACGAGAAGACCGAATATGAAGTCGATTTTGACCAAGGAATAGAAAATTGAGGTTCTAACAGATGTTCAGCTCCCGAAATTGATTTTTTATGAGTCAAAAACCTGGGAAATCGTCTGAAATCACCATCAATTTGTAGAATAACACTGGAAAACGTGTCAACAGGTGGATCAAGACGATTAAATGGTACTAGCAATGATCAAAGATAATTTGAAAAAGAAAACGAGCGTACCTAATTCGTGTTTTGGGGGCCAAAATTGGTGGAAACCATCAGAAATAGCTATTTCAATTTTTTCTTTTCCTATAACATCATTTATTCATGTTTGAAAACATTAAAAAATATTCCGAGGATCGAGGTATATGTAGTGCACTGGCTGCTTTCGTACTCATTTTTCTCTCTGTTTTCTCCCTGGCAGGTTCGAGTTCATTCAATCCCGGAGGAGGGGAAGAGGTGCCCCATCCTCCAAGCCTATCCCCACACACCTGAGGCTCCGCCGAGACCCTCTTAGGCGGAGAGACACAGCCCGGATTATTGCGATTTGAGTCTTGACCCTCACCCAGCCGGCCACGATCGATTTCGGCTTGCCCCATTTTTCGGCCAGAGCTGTTATGAGGCGGCGCTGAAAGGCCTCGAACTCCCCATGCAGCACCCCTTCACACGAGCATATGAGCGGGGTGAACGATGCCCGGTGATCCTCGGCGGCAGCGTCATACTTGACATGTTTGTCTTGTGCAGCCCGCTCCGATATTGCTGACCACGGTTGGGATAGGTAAGAGGGGGCGTCAGCATTTATGATGCGGTTGTCCAAAAACGCCGCCCTCTCCCTATCCCAGAGACCGTGCACGCGGATGTCTGCTACCAGGGCCGGGGAACCATCTACTGCCTCTTGGAGGATAGGCTCAATCCTTACTCCCCTCCACGCCATGTCCGCCAGTACCCGGTCGTGCCCGTGCTTAACCAGCCCGCCCTTTTTGCAATTTAGGGCATGGGTTGTACTCATTGGGGCACCGCAACCGTCGCAGGACGCCGGGAGACCGTTTATTTCGCTGCCATATCTGAGGGCAAGTGCATCCAAGAACTGGGCCCGGGACAGGTCTAGGTCGTCTGCGGTAAGTGGTAATACGGTCAGCCACTGCGATGCATTCCCGTCCACTACCCGCTGAGTGTGCGCCGTTGGCTTCCTGGGAGTGCTCGTATGAGCCCAGTGCTTTGCTGTTTTTCCCGTACTTTCCGAGCTTCCCGTACCTCCTGCAGGACGTTGTGGCATTCCTGATCGTTTTCAACGCTGTCTAGTGGAGTCCCCTGTCGTATTGCATGTGACAGTATCATAGTAGCGCGTTTTGACGTATGGTACGCTTCATCGGCGGTTCTCACTGGGTCCTCTAATGCCAGCCAGCTCATGCTCCTGTTCCGTCACTGAGCCTGCGTCGCGTCCCAGGATTGCTGGAGTCAGTTCTTGTCGAATGGTTTCCCTTAGTGGCACGAATTCTTCCCCGCAATCTCTTATCACCCTTTGGAGGAACCCCCATTGTTTTTGCAGGGACTTGGTGTATCCTGCTTGGGGACTGTGCTTGACACACGCTGCCAGACTGCTGACCTGGGTGCTCCACTCTCGCACTTTCTCCCTGATGTAAGAGGCCTTGTCTTCAGCTGACCCTAGGAAACCCCCTAAAAACCATTGTGAATGAACAATTTTGAGGCCTGTGCCTTCGAACACCTCCCGGGCTCTGGCTTCCACTTCTGGCCGGACCACCAAGAAACTCTTTTCTGGTTTGGGGAAGTATTTCACATGATTGAAACAATAAATGAACAGCCAACATTTCTGTAGGTGTGTCCAGTAGAATAATAAATCCATATGACAAGGACTTTGCAGCGTTTCCCGCAATAGGACCCTCACCGAACGGTCTGGACTTTTCCCCAACATGAGACAAATCCGAATCTGAAGACAGCGATAAAATTACAAACAACACTTCCTTCATCCAACTTTCTTCATAACCACCAGAGATTCAGAAGGAAAACAAAATAGTTGCTCTGAGGGAATTACATGCCATCCTTTGGAATCCGCCAAAAACTCCCATCTCTGCAAACGGATAAAGGTCGCTTCACACTAGACGGGCCTGTCACCGTCACGAGATTCCAGTGGCCGAGATAGCTCGGTGACGGTCCATGATTCCTATTAAAAGTGGACTGAGTTTCATCCGTCGAAACACCGTGCAAAGCCTCAGTTGTTCGGAAAGTGAGAACTTGGCAATTAACAGCGGACAGCTATTGTACTTCCTGTCATCTTTACATGTTCAACCGTGGAAACGGTGATACGGGAAGACGGGTTCAAGCATTCTCTTCCTGTAACGTGTAGTTCTTTGCGTACACGGGAGGAGCTACTTCTTCACGTACACGGGAAGAACTACACATCAAAATGTAGAGAAGCTTGAAGCTCATTGGTCTGCCTTCCCGTATCATCTTGGCATATCAGTACCACGGCTGAATATGTAAAGATGACGGGAAGTACAAAATTGTCTAATGTAACATCTAATGAAAACATACTTAATATTGCGCGCGAGGTGGGATATGTAAATCCTATGCGCAATAAAAATATTATTATTATTATTATCATACTCATATGCACCTACTTCTTACCAGTTGTTTTGTCATTCTTCCAATTTTACTCTCGATGTTATTCTTGAAATCATTCTCCGTGTATCTTGGATCGGAGTGGGGGATATTTTCACACCACCTCAGATTTTTGTCACCCACGTTGAAGAGCCAACAACAACAACAATCTTAAAACTGAGAACAAACCTCAAACCTCGCTGAAATGAAAAATGACGGCCGTCATAACCGGCAGGATACCGTCGCCAAGAAACTTCGAGATGACAGCTCAGTAACGGCGAGAGAACTGCGGCCCCCTGAATGTTGACGCACCGGGTTAGCGGGAACACCGCCCTTCAAATTTTGACAACAATATTTTCTTGGTGACTCGAATGAAGCGACCTTAAAATTACAATGCCAACACTTCCTTCATCCAACTTTCTTCAGAATTACCAGAGATTCAGAGAAAATCTAGCTGCTCTAGGGGAATTACATTACATCCTTTAGAATACACCAAAAGCCAGCATACTCAGGAGATTACGAGGGGGGGGGGGGGGGTCCTCGTCCTGTCACACTGTCTCCTTGGTGGTGCCAACACCTCTGATTCATCAGCAGATCCGGGAAGATCTAAGGAGTTTACACGAGAATCAACGGATACTCCACAATTTTTCCACAGTGAAGTTGGCAAATTCATCAGCCAAATCATTATTTTCCTTCGAAAAAAGTACGTACCAATAATTTGGCGTTTCATCATCCTTGCTTCACGCCATATTCTAGGGAAAAGGAGCAAATTCTTAATCAATCCTACTAGAACAGTGGTTTTCAAATTGTTTTGGGTCCCGCCCCCCTTGCGAGTATCGAGGCATCTTGGCGCCTCCTCCAAAATTCCCAAACCAAGGTACTTGTGTTAACAAATAGGAGAAAATATCGTTGCCTAGCAATTTATATAGTTTTTACTAAATTTCTTCTTATATATACAAACAAAATTATTAATAAAAATAAACTTCTGAATTTATTTAACAAAATAAGAACGACAGACGTAGGAAAACTAGTGTGATGGATGGTACCGGCTCATTTGAGTTAACATCAGATTCTTGATATCGGGCTGCAATGTTGAGAGTGAACATCTTACATCAAATTCGATGTCCAGACGATTTCTGATTTTTGTCTTGATGACCGCCAACATCAAACATCGACCGTCAAACATCGATCGAAGGTCTGTCTTATACACAGACTATTGAAAACACTAGATATGTGTTTAAATTCGCGTCTCAATAAACTTCATCTGAACGGAGGTCTACACGCCCCTCCCTGAAAATCACTCGCGCCCCCCAATTTGAAAACCACTGTACTAGAAGAATATAGATTAGTGGGGAGTATAGACCCTTATTGCACATTACGTAAATGGTGCAGAAAAAATCCCACATCAAACCTTTCAGGTTGATCTTCTCTTCTGCTTGCGCCTTACTCATCTAGCCAGACATGGCAATCGCTGCTGCGATTGCAGTCCTCTGTCGTTGAACATAATTGAGAATAACGTGGAAAAATAAATACTCCCCAGAACAGAAGTCAATCCAAATGAATTGGAAAAAATCCCACCCATATGGGATTTGAATCCATGACAATGTGCCATACTATAGGTCGTGCACAAGAATAATGCCCTCCGACCCTGCACCCTATAGGAGGATGGGAGAAGCTGAAAGCTCGGCAGCCTGAGTGGGATGCAATGTTGGGACTTTTACTCTGTTATGTTGGCAGCCGTGCTGCCATTCCAAGCCAGCCCAATATTTGTGTTTTCTTTGTTTGCATCTTGCTTTTCGTTTCGCCATCCTACATTTATATCGTCGTATTAATATTAACCCTTCTTATTTTAACTGTGAGTATCATCACAATCCCCGTCATCCTATTTTTGAACTGAGTATCATCACAATCCCCCGTACCCGTCAGTTTCCGTGTGTCGCCTACACAAATCTCGCGATGGAAGATCAACCTTCATCGTCAGTAAGAAACCGGAAACCTGCTATCGCAAGAGGCTCTAAGGAGTCAGGCACGAGAAATTGTGTACAATGTGTGCCAGTATTTTACGAGGAAGAAGAAAGAGGATGAGGCGAAATACAACGTTCGCGATGCGACTAGTGCCCCGACGGGCGACTCGGTGAGAACAGTCGGCAACATTATGAAGGAAGCTGGAAACCAAACAACATCAGATCGGGCGAGACCTTTGTTTGTTACGCCAACCAAGTCCCCACCACACAAGAAGGTCATCGATGCTGATGAATTCACCGATGCTGCTACACGAAACAAGATAAGTGAATTCTACATTGTTTGGAAAGAGTGCCCTTCATTGAAAACACTTTGTGCGGAATTGGCGAGTGACGGAGTTCTCGAGTATGGTAGAAGTTACCTTCGGAAACGACTGGTTAGTAGCGGTTTCAAGTGGAAGAAATGTCAGTCCAGCCGAAAAAATTGAGGACGACTACCGTCAAAAAGATCACTTAGTCGAATCGGAGATCGATAGTTTCATCATTAATGTTGGGGGGCTTCTGATACTGATAGCAGTTTCGATGAGGATTCGGATTTTTCTGATTAGAAGTTTTACGTATCACAGTTAAATTACGTAAGTACTAAATAAATGAATAATAATATGTACTAAATAAATAAATAATGAAATAACATTTGTTTCCTTCCTTATTTACCTCATTGTACCTTTTCAAAAAAGTACTCCTAATTTTCAAGAAAACATTTCATAGAAAAATCCTATTACACACGAGTTTGTCTGTCAGCTCAAAGGAGTCACGCTCAGGGGTCCGATTTTACAAAAATCGGGAAAATGCTACGTTCATTAACTATGGCTTTTATGACAGTATCATTTTTTTTAATAACGAAAAAAGGTAAGTTTTTATTACGGTTCACACTGAGCTAGAAAAAGGATTACAGGGGGAAAGTGCTGCCACTGGACAGGGGAAAAACAAAAAAAACGGGGAATTCCATGTTGAAAATGATTTCCACGTTCTCCGCCAGAGTGCAGGGTCGGAGGGCAATATTCTAGTGCACGGACTATAGCCAAGTGATAATTGGTTTGTGACCACAAAGTTGTGTCCAAAAGTTCTGGTAACTAGCGCCATGGCACAAGGCACTTCATCAGTTATTTAAGGAACTCCGCCACTCTCGACACCCACTACCGAGAAGTACGCATTGTCTGTTTCTAATAAGACCAAAGCGGGTCCAAGTGCGAACTTCCATCTATGCCCATAATTCAACAAAATTAATCTGAATCCACATTCAACGACTTGTTTCATAATCGCTGACCGTCCGGCGAAGGGTACGTATACACGAACCTCAACATTGATACATCTACTTGAAGGAATTTTACCAACTGTCCATTCCAACATTATCAACCTACCTTTTACGGCCTTTGTGAAGTACTCTATGACATTGGTCGACATGTCGAAGGGCTTGTCATTGTTGGAGGATCTCAGCTGGTTCATGTCCACCTTGATGTTCCCCAGGCTACAGAGCCTCTCGGAAATGTCTTGAAATGTGTCTGTTTCTTTGACATCAATTGTCAACATCTCATCACCAACGCTCAATTTCAGCTGCATTTTACGTGAATCTGAAACCTCTCTTGAAACAATACAAATGCATGTATTTCTGTGTAAATCAGCGTGGGTAAATTAATCTGAGTGGTCTAAACTGCTACACAAACATCGATTATGTGAGGTAGGCATTCCTACAAGTATATATCTTGTTTTAGGCATATAGAATCAATTTAATAATTGATTCTACATGATACATGGGTGCATCAGTACACTTACCAGGATGTCAGTATATAATTTGGCAATGATTTTTCACCCAATCCAGACAGGTAGTTTAGAGAATCTACTTAACGATGCTCATCAATCATTTGCAATAATAATACGAAAATAGGTAGGTACAATTATTCAATCGGAAAGGCTTTGTTTTGAACTGGGAGCGGCCTGTTTTAAGAGCGGTGAAGTTACAAGAAGTTACCAATGATGAAACCCGAGTGGAGTGGTCAAGTAATTCATAACCACGAAAATACGATGGTGGACATTTACATTTATGTTCTACACAGCGAAAATTCAATTGATAAGTAAAATTATAATAACGAACCATAAAATCAAATCAACAAGCACACAAGAAGTGTGTGTGAGATTCTCCGTTTATCTGCACACAAGAAGAAAAACAAAGCTGCTCGTCTTCTTCTTTCTAGTTTCTTGTCTTGGCCGCAGCCATGCCAGACATAGGTTGGAAAATAGAAACTGTCTTCATATTACGATGATGGTGGTGTTCACTGTTCACATTTTTCTAGTGCAATGTTGCAACTGAAGTTGCTTTTGCTCTTGCATGTTCAGACATCGATCTTGTTTTTACCACAAAATCATAAAATATCATCAAAGGTTGAACTCTTTCTTCAGTACGTCATCAATACTACTTTCGTGGTATTTTAGAGAAATGTTCTTGTCCTGTTAGTATTTTGGGCATTTCAACATGATCGTCGGCTTCCCTAAGTACCTACAAGTTGATGATTGTGAAGAAGCACCCTTTATAGGTACCACACTGTATAGTTTTTTTGGGATTAATATAATATTTATAATTTGGGGATTACTGTCCTGCGAGGAGTCCTTTTTTCCCCACCCTGGCTTCCCCCACTGAAACGTTTGGAACTCCCAGTGCGTATTTGGCCAGGTGATCAGGGTTAAAGGTCCTGGGATTTCTACGTGGCCTGGTATCCAGTGAAAACATTTTTTTTTTTTTTTTTAGTTTTGTTTATAGAAGAAGAAGAGTTTATTGTCATACATTACTCGAAATTATTTCTCAAATAGCATATAAAATAAACATTACAGCATGGAAATCGGTCTGCCGGAAGTTCGTGCCTTTTTTTGTTCTTTAGAAAGAATAAATAAAAAAATAAAAAGTAAAACCTTCTTGAGACTTAAATAACAATGCTACGTGGCCTCTTGCGGAATTTTACTCTTTTATACAAGTCTAACAAGACAAAAATGTCATTTTCATATGGTTTGGCGTTTATGTTCAAGGACTGAGCGGATTTTGAATGCCCACCTCACAACACGTAATGGCAATCCACTATTCCTTTTCAGAGTGGCACAACTGGTTCTAGGATCCAGCTCCTGTTACAGGGTGAAAGACCCAGACATCTCCACTCTCCTCCGAAATGACAATCTCCTGACTCCTGTCAGCCCTGAATGCCACGACCAGCCGATCCATGTCCGATTTGAGGACTCCGTGGTGAAGAGATGCCAGATTATTCCGGAGGTCAAACATGCTACAGAGATTAGTGTACCACTTAGCCAAACCGACGCAATTCTAATAATTTCGGAAGCCAGAATTCTTGGCAGGCGGGATTCCGTCATCTTGATTAGGTACCCTCAATATACAATCCCAGTGAATTCTCACGGTGAATGCCGACAGTGTGTCCAACTCCCTCTCCAGATATACTATGTAGTTAGGAGTGTAAGTGTGAGAAGGCAAGTGAAATAACTTCTTCACAAATAGAAGCTGTACACCCTCCACCGAGTCCTACTGTCTGTTACCCCGAATACAATAATTCATGGCCGTCTTGGCCAAAGCAGGTTTAGCTTTAAGATGACCAGTGAACTACAGCTTCAGTGTAAGGCCCAATTCACACATAAGAGGTGACAAGCGGCGGCGAGGTGCAGGCACGTCGTCGCACAGGCGAGTGTGATGTCCACATGAAAGGTGGTGAAGAGGTGCAGGTATGGTGGTGAAACGGCGGTAGGCAGTTGTGCTCGAAATGTACCCTTATGCTGACGATGAAAGTAACGAGGACGTCCTCGATCTTGTTGTTTTTTAGCTAATATTAACAGCCAGAGAAAGTTCTGGGTTCACCCTTTATGGTTGAAAAACAACAGTAATGGGATTTTCGACTTGATGAGGGAGTTGGGTATGTACCCAGAAAGGTTCCAGAACTTTATAGAATGTCCCACGAATGTTTATAAAGTACTGGCCTTGGAAAAAGACAGACTGACAAAAAGGGCTACGAAGTGGAGAGAACCTGTTGGTCCAGAAGAGAGGTTACTGATAACACTGAGGTAAGTACCTATCAAACGGAGTTACTGATAACACTGAGGTAAGTACCTATCAAACGGAGTTACTGAAAAAATAGTCTATTTCCACTAATACACGAAAAACGCAAAAAACACTGTTATACCGGTTTCGGTGATCAAACCATCGTCAGTAACACACAATAACACACACACAATAAGTTATTGTGTGTTACTGACGATGGTTTGATCACCGAAACCGGTATAACAGTGTTTTTTGCGTTTTTCGTGTATTAGTGGAAATAGACTATTTTTTCAATAACTCCGTTTTTCTTTGAAATGGGTTTCCACGATTTCGTCGCGAGTGATTTAGTTCGTAAGTACCTATGTTATTTGAAACTCATAAATTTCAAGGGGTGCACGAGAAGCGCGCTTCTCCAAACTGACTCGAGCAGTGAGGAAGAGGTGAGTAAGAGGTGAGGAGGTGAGCGCCCGTGCGTCGCCGCCTAAGTGGACATTAAACCATTTGTTTACATAGAGAAGGTGCCGAAGTGTCGTACCTCTCACCTCGCCTGCACCGCACCTCCGCGTGTCACCTCTTATGTGTGAATTGGGCCTAAGAGTGACGCCTATATACAATATACTAGGGATGTGGCGTTCAGCACTGAACGGATCTTTCAGTTGAACGTATCCCAACTGAACGGGTTCCCAAAGAGTTGCCGTTCACCAGTTCATGAACTCCCTCTTGTGACGTCCACACTCCTCGTACCTTCCTCCGATCCCACTCCTTCTCCTTGTCACCACCCGTTCTCAACTCCTATACCCTTCCCCACGCCTCTCCTCTCTTTCTGCCCTTCCCTTCAACCCTTACCGTTCTTTCGCCCCTTCCCTTATCCCTTGAGCTGAGAGTTGACTGACCAGTTCATCAACTCCACGACTAACAATCAAGTTCAACTCCTTCCCTTCCCTTCTTCACGTTCTCTTCACCCCTCCCTACACCCCTTACCATTCACATCACCCTCCCTTCACCGCTCACCACCAAATCTTGGCGGATTCTACCTGAACGGGCTTTGGAGGGTCAAACTTGAGAGTGAAGAACGGTGAACGGATCCCAAAGAACTGATCCCAGAAAAGAGTGAACTGGTGGGAGTTAACTCCCGGAATTGAACGGATCTTACACATCCCTACAATATACCATCACCTACAATACCAATTTACCATTTTACAATATACCTACAATATACCATCAATACAGCATTTTCATTGGTCGATCTGAGTGGTCTTGAAATAGGTAGGTACTGAACCACTTTGTAAACAGCAGACACTTCTGCCGTGTAATTCGAACACACGGGGCTTGTCTTAACACCTTTTTCTGCTTCATGTGCAGAGCAAAAGTAGGCAGAGGCGATATCCCCATTGAGCTTTACACAGTTTCAATCTGTCTTTATATTATGGTGCTAGTGATTGAATCTGCTTTTCATTATGCTCCATTGCGTATAATTCAAGCTGCGAGTTTCGTTTGCTGTTACTTAATGGTGGGCATGGGTTCGATAGCAGCATAGCTCTGCAGGCTGGGGGCTCTACATTTTTATTTCTTCATTTGAAAGTGTTATTAAATTTTCATCTTTAAGTAGGTAGTTTCATAACAGCCAAATATCTTCCTGAAGAGCTTTGGGTAGGTACCAACAGTGGAGTACAAAATACTATGGCAAGAATCCTGGTATAAGGATCACTGCATAATCGTACTTTGATTAGTTGTTCTCATAATAATATAGCACACATGCACAAAAATCAGTGATTGTGTGTAAGGATGGGATAGGGGTGGGTTGATACGCATCTAAAATTCAGCAAAGGGCCTCACAGGTATAAGTTCAAGCTGGATTTCCGGTAGATTTGAAGATCCAAAACAGTTACCTACCTAGTGTCGCTATTACTTAAGACCCTGTTTAATATAATATTAATATTTAATATTATAATATTTCTGGGGTCATCGGACTCTACTGATATAAAGACACAAGTATTCTGTTGCCTTAGTCTCTCCTCAGTACCCGTGGGATCTATATACAAACGCGTGTATGAGGTACACATTAAATCAGCTCCTTTCCTCAGCTTTCAGAAACGTTTAGCCTAGAGTGGAGGCCTAGGGGGCTCGGAATTTGCATAGTGATCCACGAAGAAGTCATCTACAGATTTTTGTTATATCAAAAATGAAAATTATCAAGTATACTACAGGTATTTAATTAATAGTGGCTCATAACTTCGAATGTCTTGACATGGACACTTCCGCAAGACTGAAGGGCCTCAATTTTTTTTCCATCTTTTCTTTCCCCGTTTTATGTCACAAGTTTGTAGTGGATTAGCAACATTTTCCCTTTTACTAGGTAGGTACAAAAACGACAAAATGAAAACTGGAGGTTTGGCGAGGATCTTACTTAGACCATCGGAATGTCAAAGATCAGAACGAATGAGTGTAGTAGGTGATAACGATATAAATAAATCACCTTTCCACCATTATACCTAGGCACTAGTCAGTGGTATATTATGGGGGTCAACAAAACAAGTTATACATACTATTTTACAAGATATTTAACTAATCTGAACAAATTAAAATTCATTCTTCTATTAAGTACACACTCCATTTTCATTGTATACACTGAGTTTTTGTTTTTCATTTTGATGAGAAAATAGTAGGTTATAAAATTAGGAAGCCAATTAAGCGGAAAAATTGTTTATTATAAAATAAGAATCGAAAACGTGGGGTTATCAACATCAATAAAGTGTGATATGGGCCACCATCACTGGATTAACCTTGCTGTTTCGCCAAGACGGTCTCTGGAGTGATATCAGGAAGGACTTTGACTCCATCCTTGTTGACCACCTGGACGTGGAAGTTGGGCAAATTGATGATGAGACGTTTCTGGATTTCCTTAACACACTCAACCATAACGTCGTAGGCTTCTTTTTCAGTGAGATCAGGCCGGCTGTACCTGTGATAACACACAAATCACACAGTTAAAAGAAACTGCTCTTTCTAATGATAATCCTAATGCATGTACTCAATATTTTGATGGAATACTGGACTCTGGGTGAAACTGGATAATTTTATTACTCGACCAAACACCAACCAAAATATTGCTTGTTAATACAAGAATAATTCCATTTATGACTAGAAAACATTGTGAGTTCTAGTTGATCATTTGGCCTTCTTATAAGCTTCCTCCTGCGGAATGGGTCGCATAACAGTGCCTCGAGGTACATACACATAAACACTAGGATACAGCCTAGCCCGCCTTTACTCCATCTTCTACCATCATGGAACGTTCAACTCATTGCTGTCGATTTATGCATAACATAATTGTGTAAAAACTGAAGGCAGGTGCATCAATTCAATAATAGCACGCACTTGCATCGTTATCTTCATTATAGTAGCATGACAATAACATTTCCTGTATCGCGAGGTTCGTGAAGCAAAATGCTTACAGTCTCCCCAAACTACTGTCAACTCAGTTATGTATGGAAGAAAGGAAAATCTTCTGCTATTAACAAACAAGTAGCACCAAAGCAGCGATACAGTACAAGCAACTTCTTGATTGTATTTGCGTGGAATTTTATGGAACCATCCCATTTTACAATCATTCAACTTACGTATTCGAAATGGTCTTAAGTATACAGGGTGTCTCAAAAACAGGTCTGCAACAAGCCACGATCGATTTCTCAGGTCATTTCAATGAAAATGTGTCCTAGCAGTTTTCTTAAACCCATAGTTTTCGTGTTTTTCGGTATCCGATTTTTTCCCCCCTCATAAATTACATTTTTACACATAAAAATCATTTATAAAATTAGAATGAAGGTGGCCCTGATGGTACGAAGGGAGGGCCACAAACGCACCCACAATGGCAGCCAATGGTCCAGTCTTTCCAGTCATTTTTTTCCAAAGTGGGTTAATCCCACCTTGGGGTTAATGAAAATCGATTCTGTTCGTCGAGAAAATTTTAACATAAAATTAGAGAAGCAAATAGAAATTGGGAGTTCGAAAAAATTGTGGGCCTTGACGTAAATTCACTGCCTCCTCAAGCTTCACAAAAACGCAAGGAGTATTGGGGACAAATTAAAACGGAATAAACAAGATCGAGATGGAAATGAAACAATAGCTGAAGTTTCCTGTAATGTAACTTGACCACTTTAGAACAATAAAGTAACGTCAGACTGGATGAGTACAGACCAATCGCCGAGATCCCTATGGATACTACAATGCCTTACCACTTTTATGCGGGCGCGTGCACACACACCACACAGCCCAGCCATGACGCAGATCCGCGCGTTTTCAACATCCGACATCTTTATTTGACATTTCTTTCCTTCAACCAGCACATTCTCCCACTCTAAGTCCTCTTCACAGTTACTTGAACTTAGATAGTCCAAAAATCATCTTACTAATACCCACTGGAATACCCCATTCCACAAGCTAGCACCTACCAGCAGAAAAAAATCATAAAACTGCCTACTATCTGAATGGCACTGTATCAATGAATTACTGCGAGCATACTGAGATTCGTGGAAAATACTGAGCAGATAAAAAGGTATGAAAAGTCCGAACAGATGGAGTTTATAAATAAATGTGAGACACCTCCACTGATATGAGGCGAGCTCACATCCCAGTACTGCATTCTTCTCCTCAGGCTCAAGATGACCCCTGGGCTTCTTGAACAACACACATGTACCTACTTAGAGCACGCATTAAGTGCAATTTCTAGCTTTCTGAAAGCAATTGTATCAAATGAAAGCGAAAACAGCACGTCAGCACATTACGTAAAAAAACTGAACTGCGAGTGTCCTGATGAGTCCAAGTCGAACTGCGCCAGGTGAACGAAGTACTTGACTTTGTAGATGGAATGGAGGGCGGAAAATACACTAGACAATTCAAGGCTACATGGTTGGTCTATCCGAGAGCACAAGAGATCAACACACCTAAATTCTTGGCGAAACAGGAGTAAGGTATAGCAGAATCAAGCGCCTTGATAGGATGAAGGAGGTTCGTGGAAACACTTGATTTCCTTGAAAAACCTACGTTTTTTGTATTCTACGCTATTTACGCCCTCAGTTAGTACAGACAAATCAAAAATCACCATAATATACCGTTTGAATGCCGAGATCCGGAGTAAGTAGTGTTTCCCGTCGAGCGCAAGTAGAACTTGGGCTCCCCTCTATGAGCTAGAGCGGCATTAAGTTTTTCGTATGATCGAAAACCTCTGAATTTCAGGGGTTCAGACATAAAAATTCTTCACATTAGCAAACATTATTCTAAAAGGAAATTAACGAGCATTTCATCGGTAGCTAATTGTGGTGATCGGCTGCTCCCTAACACTATGTAAATAGCGTCGCTTGCATTATAAGCCGCGTCTAACGGCTTCCCAGAGCGGGGTTCCCCTACCCCTCTCTGGGGTGTATCAAGGGGTATAAAAGAAGCTGTGAACTGCCAATAAATTGTCATTTGACCACTCAAACCGACTCAAGTAGGCTCGTGTATTTATTCCTACTTTTAGCTCCCGCTGGATCATCACACTGGTCACCCCGACGTAGAACACGCACCTTCACCTTCGCATCGGCTTCTCGCCTACTACGATCGCCGGCGAGGCGGCGGCGCCCGACGACGAACACGCAACCTTCACCGGCTTCCGGCCTTCTGCGAACAGCGTCCCGCCTTCTCGCTTCCAGCGACGGCTCAACACGCACCTTCGCCGGCTTCCCGCCTTCTGCGATTTCTCGCCTCCTGCGACCGTCTCTTCGCCCCGGCCTTCTGCGAACGCAACACCGGCAAAGTTAATACACCTCTCGCCCCGGCTTCTCGCCTCCTGCGATCGACAGCGAACCGCCTACGCCCACCACTCGTCAGATCCACGACCAACCAGCTATCGTCTCTCCAGCGAACCAACCAGAGAACATCTCGCCGTTTCCGCTGCCTACTGAACGAGAGCGACCATCAACGGAGCATTCATTCCTCGGATTCACACCTTCAGGAACATCAAAGAAGAAAATGGAGACCAGAGCTACGAAGACACCGGAACCGCCTCATACCCTTCTCCATCCTCCTCGTGTGGCTACCGTCAACGAGGAGTTGCAGGTGATCCAGCACCACCAACAACCACGGCCTTCAAGGCAGCCTCTCAATAGGACCACCGTCTACATAGACCTTCCAGTAGCTTCGAGAGATATCGAGGAACATTTTACACACGTAAAATTACTACTCGATACTCTAACAAAATACGTCCTCCAAGTCAACAAGTCGAAGTGTCAACTAGCCCGCACCTCCGTCGAATGCCTCGGCCACATCGTATCACCCAGCGGCCTTACACCTCTACCCGAACGAACGGCCCTCATCGCCAAGTTTCCCCGCCCGTAAGCGACATAAACGCCTACTCCACTGCTCTCAAGACTCCAAAGCCGCCTTCGAAGCAACGAAACATGTCCTCGAGAGAGCTGTAACACTGGCACCGACTCAGCGCCCCGGCCGTACTTACCTACAGCTCTACAGCGCCCGGTCTTCCGTCACAAGCACGGCCTATCACACCCTGGGACACAGGCCTCTCCCGACACCGTCTTCACTGGGACCCAGGCACAGCCGTTACTCCAGGCGCGGCCAACGTCACCTGCTCCGGCACCTCCTGCCTCGCCATTCAAGCCGCCTCGGAAGATCACCTCTTCCAGCCGCCCGTTCCAGCGCTCTCCGAGACATCGCCCTCGACGCTTCCAGCTGGACCGCATCCGAGCACGTTCACGCATCCCACACCGCAGCCGCCGCTAACACACGACGGCGAGACACCACGAACTCCTCAAGCCACCCACCTACACGGGAACTACACAGCTCACACGCAGCCTCTTTCACCAACACCGACGCCTCATCAACAAGATTCATCGTCATTTACATAATTGCAGTATTTAACTTCAATTCTGGGGGGAGCAGTGTGGTGATCGGCTGCTCCCTACCACTATGTAAATAGCGTCGCTTGCATTATAAGCCGCGTCTAACGGCTTCCCAGAGCGGGGTTCCCCTCCCCCTCTCTGGGGATGTATCAAGGGGTATAAAAGAAGCTGTGAACTGCCAATAAATTGTCATTTGACCACTCAAACCGACTCAAGTAGTCTCGTGTATTTATTCCTACTTTTAGCTCCCGCTGGATCATCACACTAATATTAGTTTTTTAAGATAATTTTACAAATGAGTTCTATGGCGAAAAACGTAATTTACGAGGAAAAAACGCTGCAAATTACTACAAAACGGTTTATTATTTACCTGTATTGCCCTCGAGATCCCCACAGGAAAGCCCTAAATCGAGTGCTGGAGCCGGCCCGGGAATTGAAGTTTCATACAAATGCGTGGGATCAATAATTCAATAATTAATTATTTGTTGTTATTAATGAAGCATAAGGTAAATAATAAACCGTTGTGTAATAATTTACCCAATAATGAATACTTCGTTTGTTCAAGTTGCAAAAGTACATATCAACAAAATCCAAAAGAGCCATCATTTTTCAAATTAAATAATATCACAGAACAACCAACTCGACTTCATACAGCCATCCGTGGTTATAATCTGGCAGCAATGATTATGTGGGCATGATTTATACCGTTTGATTCACGATCGTGTTGACGAAGCTTTTCAGTGCAAACGAACGGCTGGTTGTAAAATGCTCAGGGTGGTCTCAAACAATTCTTTAGTTCAAGATCAATTTAAAACGTAAAAAATCCATACCCTTCTATCGAAAGTTTTGGAGCTACGGCGTTCTGAAAATGTCAACCCCTATTTTTCACCCCTTAGAGATGATAGTATGCCGAGCTTCGCGGACCAACTAGACCACAAAACCAAATTTCATTAATTTTGGTTCATGGTAAATAAGAAAAGCGCTAAGTACGGTGTACGGCCAGAAATTGTGTACCACATTTTCGAATTCTACGTACCGTGAAACGTAAACCACCAAATTTTTAGGGGGGATGTCATGCTCGATTCCTAAGGTTCATTATTGAAAATAATAAACCAAAAACTTGAATGTCGAAAAAACACGAGAACTAAGGATCTAAAGGAAAATTGCTTAAGAGACTTATTCGATCGGAAATGACGTGAGAACCCCATTCCTGGCTTCTTGCAGACCCGTTTCCTCGACATACTGAGTATGTTATGCTGGGTTCACATTGAAGCGTAATCTACGTAAAGTACGTGGGCAGAATGAATAATAATAATGCTCACTCAATTAATCGTGGCCAGCTGGATGACCCACTAATATCCCTCACACCCTGGCTGTTTTTCCTTGTTGGACCCACATTCTGTAGGATTTACAGCACTACATAAATTGCTTTTCCTAAATTAGCAGGTACCTAAGTACTTGGTTTTCTTTCTTCATTAAGAAATGTAAGTCATTGGATATACATGTACCTGTCGAGGATGGAGAGGGCGATCATACCACCGTATCCGTGGGAACCGAATTTCACTTCATGGGCTGAAGCGAGGTAATCCATGAAGAACAACTTTCCACCTTCCTTGGGGTCGTACCCCCCGAGAAGAATGTTCACGTTGTACGGAGTCTGGCTCCTCAGGTACTCGGCGAGATTCTGGCGGATGAAATGAGCTGTGGACTTGGGCGTCAGTTCATATCCGTTTCGCATTTTGTATAACTGAATGTTTTTGACGATGTACTCGGCGAACTGGTGAGCATCTCCTTGCTGCCCGATAGTAGCCATAATAATCTTGTCTGAGACGGGGTAGATCTTCCTTTCATGGCTTTTCATGACGATGATGCTTTGTGCGGCAGTCATATCCGTCGCCAGCATGCAGAAATCATTGGCCCGGATTCCTAACACTGTTTCCATTGTGATTATGTACTATAGAAATTTAAGGTATATAAAAAGTGATATTCCTTACTCCAAACCAGGAATGATCGGAGGAAGAACTGAAACTTTTACCAAGAAACGGGAGAACACAGTAACACACAAATGCCACAAGTCATTCAAGAAGCCAAAATTCCGGGATCATAATCGAACGGAAGGTTATTTCTGTTGAGGTTTCAACAAAAACGTTTGTCACGCGCAATCAGTGTTGCTGCCATACAATAGATAGTAATGTTGCACATAGCACAGTACAGGAAACTATAGGCATATTATAGGCTTATGTCATGCCAAATTTCCGTAGGTTTGCCGTAGATGAATCCAGTCTGGGTCCATCCGGTAGTACCTTTATCTCTTTTCTGTGTTTTGAGTGTCCATACAACATGGATCTTGGAAAACATCCATGGCCACGTTCCCGACAACCCCCATCGCCCCCTTTTCCCTTCTTGTCCCATCGACCGATGGCCGCAGTTAGTGATGTCGGATAAGACGCGGTTATTAGTCAGTTTATCTATTTATTAATTTTCTTTTCCGGAATTTTAGTTATTTTCCATCAACCAACTCATAATGGTGTTACCGAGGAAAGGATTGTTTTGCTTCATCGTCCTCGCTGTCGTTAAGGTGTCGACATCCGTCGAACTCACTTTCGAGCTGTTGGACAACGCCAAGGATTGTTTCTACGAAGTTATTCAAAAAAATACATCGTTCACTCTTGAATTTCAGGTGCGTAATCTTCATCCTTCAAGCTGCAGTAAAATGCGCTTAGCAAATAGGTACTAAACGGGGAAAATATTGATCGGCTTGAAAATAACGTATGTAGGTTGTAGGGAGCGAAATTCTCTGACGTGGTTCTAAACGTCCAGCCACAGTTGGTAGGTACGTTGCTTTAGATAACCACCGGTAATAATTTTAGTTAATACTTAATTAGTCAACGCTCGCATTCTGTTTAGTCATTGATTTAAACCTGTTTTCACCACTAAGCATTAACTGGCTTGAGAAAAACAGTTACTCATCAGTATTTAATGGCTCGGTAGTTGTGCCGATGATAAGAACTTGGCTCCTATCATAAATCATTATACCTATTGCCATCAGTGTGAATAATGGATGTTGTGACTGGTAAAAAACTATTCAGATTAGGTGCGTGCTTCTCAGTTTGAGGATAGATAAGTCAGCTGCTACGTAGGTACCTACCACGTAGGCTGTACGTTTACTTATTCTGAGTAAGTCTGACTGAAGTATGGCTAAGACCGTAGAACTGATTTTTATTATAACTTCCTAGCAACGTACCTAACGTTATCGCCATAAGTAACATTACTTTTACTCCTACTTAATTATTAATTATTCTATTTATTTACTCTTCAGTTTTCAGTTATTCCCTGTGTAGCCTACTTGTTACCTACTTACGCACATTGCAGAGCATTAATTCAGTAGTACCTAGGTAATGCTATGCGAGAAATCTATCGAAAAATTGATTAATTTAGGAAATAACCGGATTCTGTTGGATATTGGCACTGCTAAAATTGCACTTCTTTGTATAATACCTAATTATAATCACCCAACTTTCAAAGTGCCCTTGGTACGTAAAATTGGTTTGTAGGAAATAATTGGATTCTGCTGGATACTGACATTACACTAAAACTGCACATCTTTTTATATACTTAATTATAATCACCCTACTTTTAAACTGCGCTTAGTACGTTAAATTGATAATGTTGGAAATAATTGGATTCTACTGGATACTGACATTACAATAAAATTGCACTTTTTATGTACCTAATTATAAACACCGAACTTTTAAAGTCCGGTTAGTTCGTAAAATTGATTAATGTAAGAAGTAATTGGATTCTACTGGATATTGACATTATGCTAAAATTGCAATTCTTTTTATATACTTCACCCTACTTTTAAAGCGCGCTTAGTAAGTACGTAAAATTGATCAGTGTAGGAAATAATTGAATTCTAATGGATATTTGCATTATGCTAAAATTGCACTTCTTTTTATGTGCCTAATTATAATCACCCTACTTTTAAAGGGCGCTTAGTACGTAAAATTGATTAATGTAGGAAATAATTGGATTCTACTGGTTATTGACATTATGCTAAAATTGCACTTCTTTTTATATATCTAATTATAATCTCCCTAACTCTAAAGTGCGCTTAGTACTTCGATGTTCTTTATATTTTATGGAAATTATTCTTTGGACTTGTCTTGCAGGTGGTAACGGGAGGCTCATACGATGTAGATGTGACGGTATTGGCACCCAATAAGGACGTAATTTACCGCGAAGTGAAATCCCAGTTTGACTCCCGCACGTTCACCGCGATGGTTTCGGGTGAATATGCAGTCTGCTTCAGCAACGAGTTCTCTACCTTTTCCCATAAGCTGGTATACATGGATCTCCAAGTCGGCGAAGAGGCTCCACTGCCTGGCATGGGGCACTCGACTGTGATGACTCAGGTACCAACTATTCAAAATAATCGGTATTTGGATTGCTTTAGAACTTATTTATGTCTTACAGCGATAGCTGTGGGAATACGTCATGGCGTTTTGTAAAGTAGCTGTGCTGTGAGGAGGCAAATTCCTTGTTTATTTTTAGTGTAAAACTAGTCCAAACAGATGAAGTGGATTATATTAGTGTGTGGCTATAATTATCATGATGATCACTTCGAATATTGATAACCTGGAGGGCAAGTACTGAAGCATGTGCCTGGGGAATAACCGTACCATGGATATTTGTGAAGCCGTGGTGCATAGCATCGTTCCCATTGGTGGTTTATTTATTTATTATTCATGTACATAGGAACTATAGTGTTCCCTCATACTGTACATAATGTACAGTTACATTAAAGCAGGTTAAAGGTTCTCACACACTATGCGGGAACAGGATAGGAAACGCCGTGGGTAGGACGCGTGATACCGGCCAGCTGCCGCTGTCCCGTCCTGCGCCTATACCCACACCAGGCAGGACCTTCCTCAACTCTCTTTCCCCCACCGCTCGCCATACTCTCCTCGTTTCAAGGTCTCTGGTTATCAAACAACATTTTTGTCCACGAGGTACTACCTAGTTCCCATTTGCTTCTCAGGGTGAGTGGTCTGTCATACGAGTTTAATTCATGAGTGATTCATCATCATCATAATACAACCTGTCAGACATTCTCTTTGATCTTCGTATCGTAATACAAACGGTGTGATAGATCATACAGCACTCTGTATTTTTCTGCCTCTACAATGAGGGTTTCTTCAGTAAATTCCATTCTCAGCCAAACAACCTGTCTAAGAGAACAAAGATGTTGGGGGAGGGCATCAGAAAGAAAAGCACTGTTGTGAGGCTGAATGTGTGGAAGGCGAGCGGGAACGTGGAGAAAAATTGGACGGTGGAGGGAGAACGTCCCGTGCCAGGAAACGCCGTTTTTCGCTTTGAGAGCGATCGCGGCGCAACCCGTCCTGTTCCTGCCCCATGCCGTGACCGCCGCTTCCCACCTAGTATGCGTATCTCCATTCAAATACACAGAAGCGAAAAAATACGACCCGTGTCCCACAGCTGTTTCCCGTCCTGTTCCCGCCTAGTGTGTGATGACCTTTATCCTGTCTTGACAGCTGTTTTAACTCATTCGGAAGAATTACGTGGTCGCCTTCGACATTCACCTGTGATAATCCCGATCCCAAATTGCTTTAGAGTTTGGATATAAATGGGCCTGTCAATCTCGCACGCGGTCTCTAAAATAAAACCCTTATTTCGTTTCATTTATAGATGGAGGCATCTGCCGATACTGTGCATAAAGCTCTGATGACTGTGGCTGACTTCCAAACCCACCATCGCCTCCGGGAAGCTCAAGGCAGAAAGAGAGCTGAGGATCTCAATGAAAGAGTTTTCTGGTGGTCACTCATCGAGACCGTTGCCATCCTCTGTGTAGCCATCGGGCAGGTTTGCATCCTTAAGAATTTCTTCTCAGAAAAACGGTCTCAGCCCTACCAAAGAGTTGGATAGCGCCTTCTCCTGCTCCCTCTATGATTCTTACGTATTCAGGAGCCATCTGTGATGCCCCTCATCGCGTTTCACTTCTCGTGAAATTTCTTCATCCATGCTGACAAGAATCACTGAGACTATCAGTTAACCTTACTATCTGGTTAGCGTAATTTTTGTTCTTTAGGAATTGAAACGTCACTTTTTATATAGGTTTGGATATTTCTTAAATTGAATATCGGTGTGTCCCTTCTCACAATGTTTTCAATAAAACGAAAATTATTCGTTGAATCCTCGGTCTTTTTCTTTATAATCATGCGAGTGATTAGGTACTGATGTATGCTCGTTCCGAATAAAAGGTCAACTCTTCTCCGAGATAGGCTTTTTGTTTCCCCTGAAACCGATGTTAATTTTACCAGGTGTTCAATACAAGAAAAGTCAAACTTTCAGTATAATACCTAATTACCTACGTCTTTGGGCTCTTACTGCAATAAGTCTGATCGTCATCTGCCCTCGGGTTGGATTGACGCTGTACTGGGGTACAGTGTACCCCATCCGAATATGCTCATGTCCACCGTATTGTACCGTATACATAGGTACTACAGTGTAGTACTCGTAGATACTTGGATACAGTGGACCGATGAAAATCTAATAATCCATTTCAACCAGCACAAGTCAGCCGTATGCAGTGTATCATGAGGGAGGGGCGTATCAACTCCTGGGAAGTCTCTCCCCATTCATTTATTTACTTCAAATCGCCATCCATCTTCTTCTGTCGAGTGAATCTACAAGCAAGCCTTGTTCACATGTTCTTGTGTTTTATTCATGAAAATCAAGGTGGCTCAAATACGACAAAATCAACCAGGAATATAAAACCGCTGTATGAATCAGGTGAATATAACTGGAAATGTATATGTAGTATCCATGGGCAGCACTGGTATCCATGATTGACGAATGAAGGCCGCATCGCCACTATGTGAACCTGGCTTGGGGTAACTCTCTGTACTTGTGGTTAGAATGCCTTCTTCAGTTTGAGGAGCTGTAAAGCCAGAGATAAAACCCCGGTTTTTTAATTAATTTTTTTTAAAATTGGTTAAACATGCAATCAAATCTCGGGTTGTGTATTCTTGTAATATACAGAGATCACAAATTTTCTCATGTAGTTATAAATTTAGAACGTCTTGACGTCTCTGATTGTTCACTTTCAAGGAGCAAGTACCTACCTCTTGACAACTACCCATGAATATGTTTCGGTTCTTTTGATCTCGTATTCTTGATGGGTAACATAAACCTGTGCGTTATCTTGTATGATTTATTAAGGAGAAGAGTGATTGCTGCTTGTGCCTTTTACTTTAGATAAATATGTGGCGTTAATTCTTAATTTTATGGTTTATTTTTTTCAATGTTGTCTTGACATTGTTCAATTTTCAACATCATTCATTCATATTCATTCCATTACCAAATTATTAATTTCAGCTATCCCTAATTATGTGCGTGTTTTCACATAGGCTCAAAAAGTTGACTCACCGCGCCCTACGAGTTTCATGTTAAGTACGTCTGGTGTCTGTATGTTTGTTGTCAAAATTATTGTTTGTATGATTGTCTTGAAAAGTAACTCTTAGAATTTATTCACAAAACTATATCAGTAGGTATTTACGGAATCAAAGAAACTCTCCTGCCGACCTTGATCCTTTTACTCGGTATTCCTTATTCATCGTCGGTTTTCGTTTCATATTTTATTGGGCTGATTGTCATTGCTTCGTCCGTTTTCCGTCATTAAAAAAAAAAAAAAAATAGTCATTGATTAGGAAACCTATTTTTTTGTGGGAAACGTAATGTGAGTTAAAACGGTATTTATTGTAATAATTGGTGTTGATTTTGATCATCAAGTTGATGTGGTCGAGTGTTTGTGTTACTGCATATTTATTCTGTGGTTGTACATTATTTCCTGTATAAATCCCAAATTCGTTATGAATTTATATTTTTTGTTTTGTGGAAAAAATAAAGGCGATGCCTTTCAATTGGTTCAATCGTTATTTTTATCGCATCTCCTTCAAAGGCCTTTGCAAACCCAAGCCATGTTGGCCCAAAACTTCCAAGAGGTATTGCTTTAAGCTAATCACTCACAGTGTGATATATAAACATATTAGTATAGTAGACAGGTAGTGAATTCTTTTTTCATTCTTCCTTGTTGAGAATAACTAAAACTCATGAAAATTAAATATTGGGAGACTAAAGGAAAATTAAGATTGAGGAACGGTAAAAAATATATTTTGTTTTCGACTTTTTCTTTACATCACTGATGAGCACTCATGAATTCTTCCATAAATTTGACTAATTTTCGGGTTTCTTCAGTGGTCACAGCATTATACAGCGACGCCCTGATGCCACCAACAGACCTGCAAGAGAGATTTGTTCAATAACTTGAATATTAATGCATGGAAATTGCACTCTTGCATTCAGTGAGATTTCAATGGCTCGTGAATCAGAAGGACATCAATCAGTTAGGACCAGTTGAATTCCTTTCCGCCAAAACCTCTGAAAGGGATGATTTTATTTGGGTTGTATAGTGACTTACGGTTTGAAATCTGGTTTTGGTATATCTATGTACATAGTAACATTCCTTCGCTGAAAGAGATTTTGTATGTACTTCGTGAGTTTTGGCATACTGAGTAGCAGTAGCGGTGCGTGGGCTGTGATAACGATGGGGCACCAAACCAGAATACAAAACCAACAATATTGTTTTATTATTTTCAATAATGAACCATTGGAATCGAGCATGAAAAAAAAAATTCTTACCCCCCCTCAAAATTTGATGGTTTACGTTTCAAGGTATGTAGAATCCAAAACTGCAATAAAAATATTTCTGTCTGTCCGCCGTACGCCGTACACCGTACGCCGTACGCCGTACGGGCCACTTTTCTTAGTTACCATGAAAAAAAATTGATGAAATTCGGGTTATAGGTTCCGTTCGGCGTCTAGTTGGTCCTCGAAGCTCGACGTTACTGTGAGTCATCTCTAAGGGGTTCAAAATAGGGGTTGAAATTTTCAAAACGCCTATACCATTTTTTTACGTAAATATTTTTACGGTTTTAAATAGTTCTTGAACATGCGAGTTTTTTAAGACCATCCGGAGCATCGTACGTCCAGCCGTTCGTTCACAGTAAGGCCCCGAAGTTTGCACCGACAGGCATTTTCGACTCCAGTGTGAATGAAATTGTATACAATTCAAACCAAATCTCGTAACCAGAGACGCGCCCACAATAGGAATTTGTGAATACGGCCAATCATTGGTAGGGATCACCTGATTATATTGGTGGAGTATGAAGTCGAGTTGGTTGTTCTGTGATATTATTTCGCTTGAAAAATGATGGCTCTTTTGGAGTTTGTTGGTAGGTAGTGAAACTTGAACAAACGTTGAAGTATTATTGATGGGTAAATTATTACTACGGTAAATCATTACTCAACGGTAAATTATTACACAACGGTTCATTATACCATCTACGTAGAAGGGGCTGGAGTTTGTTGGTAGGTACTTTTGCAACTTTTTTCACTCCTCATCAACAGTTTCTTTTCAGAACTTCATTATGTGTGTTTCTTTTTGTTAGGTACTGTTTGTCATCGACAGAATTATTTTAGCACCATTTAACTCGTGATTTAGGTAGGTACCTTGTAACGAGTACGGGGTTAGGTACTAACCTACGGAGGGTCTGCGATCTACATAATATGTATATAATAGAATAGTACATATCATATTATATAGAAGGGTTATCTATACATAGAGCTGTGATCTGTAACAGGAGGGTATTTTTTTATTGGGGTGTTTGTCTACAAAATATCCCAAGGCCCCTTCCCTTAATTTTTACTGATTGAGTGATATTCAGAAAAGCTGATCTCTTTTAATCAACACTCTATCGTCGTACGAAAACGTCGGCAATATCGTACAGCAAATTAGCATCCGAATTCATCTGTTACAAAAATATAGTAAACTAAATACAACAAAACAATGACCCGTCGGCCAGTGCCTACTTGAATGGAGAAGCTATTGACTAGAAGCTAGGTGGTTATCTGTGTGTTACGACGCCGATCAATCCACAAAAATTAAACAGGACAAAACGCGCGTAGGCACCACAAATACGTATCTGTCATCGGAACCGGACCGAACGCAAAACACAAAATTTGACGCAAAAAATTGAAAACTGACAGCAGACCCAACAGAGAAAGGGAATGTGGTTCACCAGACAAGAAAAAAACAAATCAGAAGACGAAGAAGCATCTCGTATCGAGATGACAAATTGAATTGAAGGGATCGAATCGATTGTGAAAAGGAACGACTTTGGAGGACAGGGCCCAAAGTGGGTGTGGCAAACAGCATTTTTACTTGACTAAGCATGAGCGGACGGGCCACTATTCTCAGTTGCCATGAGAACACTAGTCCCAGGACCTACCTGCCAGTTTCAGGAGTCCAGGTTTCGATTTCGATTGCAGGACATCGATTACTGTCACTTTATTCCGATGACATGCTACGGAGCTAACATGAAGGAACCAACATGGATGCTCTACTAAATATTGAATATCCATCCAAGGAAATCTGGCGAGTGGCTGTTGAACTTTGTGGAAAATGCAAGGTACAGTGCACGGAGGGAAATTCAAATGCCAACTAAACAATGGTTAGAGTTTATTTTTACTTCTAGTGTTTTTGGGTGCCGGGGCAGTGGCCTTATGGACGCAACGCGCCCACCCTGTGACCATGAATATCAAAGTGATGGACCTAGTAGATTTTAGTTCTATATCATTTCGTTGCCATTTTCGGGCTTTATGAAGTGATAGTTGTTTTTGCCACTTTCATATTGCAAAATGGCAATATGAAAATCTTGGTAAGAATGGTTGGGATGTGATTTTTATTTTTATTTAAAATTTGATCGCCTGAGTCTATGCTTCATGGAACATTCACTCACTGTGTTGAGGTCCTAACTGAGATAATCCTAACAAACTAGAGAAATTCGATAAAGTCATAAGGTCTGTTTGCAGTGGTGACCATCTGACGGTTATCTGACCACAGTGTTTCCCTGAATAGCCAGTTTTTTAAATTCGCATTCCAGCCCACAGAAAATCGAACGGACATGAACGGTGATGCACGGCCCTCTCGATTATCAACAGTTATCAAACGATTATCAAGATGGTATTGGATAGAGGATGGGTTTCTCACGGTTTCCTAGGAGTCAGCTAACTGTTAAAAAAAAACCCCCAGTGCTAACGAACCTATTGGAGTTCGAGTGCTAACGCCTATTGGAGTTCGAATAGGTACCTGTTGGAACGCCTATAGGAGTTCGAATAAGTGCCTGTAGGAGTTCGAATAGGAGCCAGTGCTAAAGAACCTATTGGAGTTCGAGTCATGCTAACTCAATAATAAAAGAGCACAAAGTGGCCGGAAACATATCGAAATGCACGTGGTGACGTCTTGGCCTCCTCCACTGGGACTCTCCAAGACTGAACAGCCCCTTACAAGTACAGTTCACTTGAATACAAATAGAACTGTGCGTTGAGATAGGAGGTTCGTTGAGCTGTCAACAAGAAGCCGAGCTGTCAACAAGAAGCCGCTCGCTCGAGTCAGCGAGCTACTAGTAGATCATCTCCATCGGTTCAAGGATTAGCATATGGCTCCGGTCTCCGTTTCCATTTGTTATATGTTGACAGATGGGTTGCAAGAACAGTCTGTTATCTTGGAATACCAAAATTCCCCATCCATTATAGTTGTGGACAGATGGAAAATATGTACCTGTGTCCTTTGAGCTGAATCATGCCCATCGTTTGTGCCTCCTTGAGAAACAGTTGCTCCAAGTCCTCGGTTTTAATCCTGAAAGGGATGTTCATCTTAGACCTCGATTCCTCCTCTACAGGACAGGAGTAGAACCCGTTGGATCCATCTATTACTTTGTAGACTGATGAGCTTTTCTGGGTGGCCCTTTTCTCCATCTCTGCTAATCCACCTTGCCCTTCTATCCATTGGAAAACCAATCCAACAAAATACACACTGAAAAAAAAGAAACATAGTATTTAAATACTTATTCTTATCCTGTTATCTCATTTTGATAATTGAAATTTTTTTTTTTGAAACTTTTTCAGTAGGTAGCGTAGTTTCTCCTTGCATTTTTAAGATTGATTAAGCTACACACATATATTAATAATAATTATTGTTTGACTCAATTTTGCAGGGTGCATAGCTATTCTTTCAGTCATTTCTATCGGGAACTCAGAAATTCGAATTTCACACTCGTTTTCTGTCTATACTTCTCGACACAGACACCTCTTTATGTGGTCAGTAAAGGTTCATTTCCGTTATTGAGCAGAATTTGTAACCCATGAAAATTTTCCATTTGGGCTACCTGAGCGGGTCATAAAACTGCATGCTCAATTCAGTCCTGTTCCCTTCTATATAGTCTTGAGCGCGGGACGTCCTGACGGTAGGTTTTGTTGCTGTGGTAGTGATGTTGTGATTGTTCATGTCAACGTTTTTCATGACTTCTCATTCGAATGCTTATATTCTACCTGTTAGTTTCTTTGGCTGGTCGACGTGAGTCGTGAGATGTTGGGTGAGCGGGGTAAGTTGATGAAAATGATGGCTTCAAATATAGGTAAGATCGATTACCAAGCTGAATGGACCCTGAACCACTCTAACTTTTCCCACATCCAACCACGTGAACTGGCAGGGCTGCCAACACACCTGCAAGGATGTTTAGGTTACTGGCGAAGTTTTTCTGCCAGAGAAGTTCAGTTATCCTCCTTTTGAAGCGCTAATGTCGCCCTAGGCTCCACTTGCCCCGAATTGACACTTACCCTGGTGTACCTTACCTATTCATAAGTGTCTGATTACATAAAAACGATGACAAGATAACGAGGAAATTACATTTCTGTTTGTTTTAGATTGATGATTTGATGAGGAGTGTTTTTCCTTACATCCACTTTTAATAATAGTTCCAAACATTCTGTATCTTAAACCTCGTGACTTATAATTATAAAAACTCGGCTGCACCCTTGACTCCGGATGATGCCTATTTACTTACTTCGGAGGAAATTGTGAACCATGGTACATTCTCTGGAATGGGGAATACCGCGAAGGTGGAGGAACAGGAGCGAAGGGGGAACCCACTCCCGGAAGGCGGGGTAACGCTTTTTTGTGACGCATGACTTTTTCTTGTCATCGCAAGAGCGTGGTTTTACCACGCTAAAATTTACCTGGGTATGATAATGGTAACTGAAAATGAGCAGGGAACGAATAAGCAACGTCGAGTTTAGGGAACGGGACTGAATTGAGTGCTCTCAGGAACGAACTGAAGGAACCTATTTAGCGCACCTACTCTTTATAATATCGAAAGATAGTGCAAATAAATGCATATACATACAACTACACGTTGACTGATTTCGGAAAACAACTAGGTACTGACATTATCGTCGTGTTTAAGCTATAAATAAATGAAATTTTACCCAAACGTAGGAGGAGTGTTATGCAGTGAATTGTCTTTAGCCATTATAGTGAAGTCCATCACTGTTGGACAAATTTTCATGGGGTCGCCCAGAAGATCTTCTCGAACTATGACCAGAGTTACTCCTGATGGCCCAATGTTTTTCTGTGCTCCGGCAAATATGACTCCAAACTAAATGCAAAAAGGTTTTTAACATGGTCTCGATAGCATTCATGGTTGCAATTTCGTGCAGTTTTTATTTACTTACTTTGCTGACATCGAACGGTTTTGACAAGAAATTGGAAGACATGTCTGCTACTAGCGGAACTCCGTTCGTTTCTGGTATGTAATGGAATTCAACACCTTAAACAGAACAACTAAATGATTGTCTTATGTTTTAAAATTCTATCTGCCTAGTGTGTGGTGTAGGATGTATGTTAGAGGATCACAACTCCATGGATCTTCCTGCCATCACGGGAGTTTTGCCGGGGATAGGCGCACTACCTGGGCTTAAGTACCACAGATGCCACTTTGAATTTTAGTTGAATAAGGGGGTAGAAAACAGAGCACCCTCAGTTAATTGTAACTATGCCCAAATTGCTGAGTGGATTCAGCAAAACTTCTTAGTGTTATGGTCTTCTTCATTTCTGGCCCCTTCAGTTCCTACTTGAGACCACTTGTTCTAGGAGAGAGGATTCCGCTTTCAAACTAATACCCGGTGCTAAATGGCTCTCACATGCCTAATGCGCCCAGCTACCCCACAGTCAATGAGATAAGGCCTCGTCATCCTCCTTTGCCAATGGTATTCCATCAAGCATCGGTCCGATTGGCTCACTTCCAGTTTATCGAAGTTACAAATCAACATTCAGGGTGCCAGACCAGTCCCCCACCATGCAGGTCGACTGTTCCTCAATGAACTCAGGAATCCAAAAGGAAATTAACGGAAGCTGTAAACCACCGCAATGCGATATTTCCGAATATTTTTAAATGGTCCCAGATTTACTAGGAACTTGTTTATGGGATCCATCTAGTAGAAAACGTTAAGGTATCTATCTCAAAAAGGTACTTTCAATAGAAACGACATTTTTCAGGGTCTGGCGTAGTGATTTGTGAAATTACTGAAACAATTTGTTGATATTTAGGAACACCCATCAGGAGGTAAACTCTAAGCTTGCTGGTACCTAAGGCCTTATTGTTTTTCTTAGACCAATGTATTTTTTCAAAGTCGGGGAGAATAGGGCACTTGTGGTCATTTTTAACAAATCCGTGGTTCCACTGAAATTTAATAAATATATACTCTTGTGCTACCGCTCATCTCTAAGGGGGCACATCTTGATGGCCAAGGGGTTCCGCAATCACCCAGTTTTTCACCCATAGGTTAGTTGTTACACACATGGCTAACCATTGACTTTTTCTAAGTGCCTGTCGCTGTAAAGATGTATACACGATTCCAAAGTTAATATGACTGATGTTATGCATAATGGAGCTCAAATATGTATAATTATGCACCCTTTAAAGTAGTTCAGTAAAAGGCGCCCCTCACCATGAACGGTTTCGTTCGCGCAGTAGTAGACATAAGAAGCGTTGGGATCCAGATTCCATCTTTCCTGGCTTGGTATCCCTGTGTATTTATCAGTCTTAGGAAGGACTAGATTAACTTTGCCGTACTTTGCTGCTTCTTTGGCAGCTTTGTCTGACCATGATCCTGGAAAGGAAGAGAGCATGAGTATTGTGGAGGGTGAAGCGCTTTGAAAGTTATACAACCAGTTGTAGTAAGAACCTTCAATAAAGGATGATGCATCAGAGACCTAAGGGGTGTGGAGCTTAAAATAAATGCACCGCCTAAATGCCCTTGGATAAATGGAAATTCCTTTGAGACTATCGTTGTTTATTCTACCTGTTACAATGTAATCTGCTGTTCCAGTTGCCCCCATGAGGTTCATAGCCACAGCAGCAAACATGCCTGTTCCTCCTCCTTGAAGGAAAAGAATTTTGTAGTTGTCTGGAACGTTGCTAAAAAGAAAAAAGTTCATTGCTCGAGTTTAGAGAAGGATCCACATGTAAAAGTTATGTTTTAATTACAATGCCACAACTGTTGATAATGCTACTGTTGAAACATGGGATTTGCAGAGCAAACACTTCACAAAGGTAGAGGCAGCGTACAATGAGTTGGCCTAAATCAAAGAGCACTTACAAGGAGAATCTCCTACCACATCTTATTCATTTATACCAACTTATTGTGCACCTACCTGAACACTGTTAATAGAAAAAGGTTTGTCATAGGGTTGCTGGCCTGCTGCATTTTCATTTCCCATTCGATGGATTCAACCTTGGAAGTAGTCACGTCTGTTCTCCCATTGGATTCAGGAGAAACTCATGCCAAAATCCGTGGTTGAAAATCATGGTACCAATTATTGGCTTTTCTAATTTGTTACGATCCTGTTTATGCCTGGTTCTTGTTGAGAAATCGAGGTAGTTCCTCTACAATAGCCCTTCATAATATTATGTTCATATCATATCTATGCCGGATCCACAACACGTCATCTAGTTCAAACAACTCCCACCAGATAGAAGATCAGCAAAACTGCCTCGTCCTTCCCTTTACATTGATACAGAAGATCCCGCGGTAATTCCCAGTGCCTTATAAATTCAATGGACATTTATCTAAATTCTGGACTGAAACATATATGATGTATTTGCAATCACCTCATATAATTTAGTCGAGATATTCACCAAGTTAAAGCGGTCAGGTTGCCTAGACTGACACCGGCCTACATACCTTTTCTGTTCTGATGCTGTGAGAATGAAGCTAGGTTCACATGGAGGGTCAATTCCGGACGGAAGTCAGGTATGGCAAGTCGTTCTGAATTGCTATTGGCGAATGTAAAATGGATTATTGCTACGCAATGTCATGGATACTGTATCAAAATGTCCAGATATTTTCCGCTGTCGGATCCGTTGCTGTATCTGTGCAGAGGTTACTGCGCACACCTCTCCTGTTTGGTTGTTCAGCCATATTAGAATTCGACATTCCTGGTTGATTTTGCCGGTTAGATTTCCGGTTATGATTCCAATGCCATGTGAACGCCTCTGGGGCAAAAAATCCGGCAAACGCGTTGCCGTACCGGACTACGGTCCGTCCATGTGAATCCAGCTTAAAGTTGCTCTGCATTTTGCTTTTTACAATACTGCTTTGAATCGTTTATTTACCAGTATATTTCCGTTGGAAACGTATTATTTGAGTTCTTGACATGTCAGAGGAGAAAGGTATGTTACCCATTCGCCCTTTGAATTTAACAGTCCTGTTGATCCATCTCGATTAATTGGCTGAACCTATAGAAGTGTTATTTGGGTGTTGCCAATCCCATTCCTAAACATACTATAGGTACCATGTGACATGTAAATCCTACGCGCACCAAGGACTTGCCTCCCTACGGTCATGTTTCTTCCTAGAGCTGAGAAAGCGCCGTTTCCAATGAAGGGTTTAGAGCCAGAGAACTTTGTCTGCAGCCTGGATTGGTTATAAGTGGTAGGTACCTACACGGGGACCATCACCAGTGGTTAGTATAATAGGTTGTCTTGCCAGCGTCGTTCTCTGACTCG
Organism: Leptopterna dolabrata; assembly: GCA_954871275.1. Classification (NCBI taxonomy): domain Eukaryota; kingdom Metazoa; phylum Arthropoda; class Insecta; order Hemiptera; family Miridae; genus Leptopterna; species Leptopterna dolabrata. The sequence goes on along the minus strand of OX940982.1, from coordinate 42,526,948 downwards.
ACAAATTGTATTATAGGATTTTTCTATTGCGCGTTACGAGCTTAAATGCCTTCGAATTGTCACTTACAGAATCCTCCTCAGAGTGTCCTGTGCGCTTTGGTTGATGTTGTCGTAGTGAGATGACCTGTGGCTCATTTCAATGACGCTAAGTCCGGCGTTGCCGTAGAATATGAACTCCCTCTGAGCTTGCCTCATCACCTGTTAGCAACGTTTAAGGGTCATTCTCAAATGAAATGGCACTGTCCCAGCACTTATAAAAGGGCTGTAACAGAAAACTAATTGAAATTGTTATTTCTGTTGATTGCTTCGTGTAGAGTTCAAAGAGGAGGTTCAGTATTCCTTGTTATAGTAGGTGGTTCATCCCAAACCTGTTTGGAATAAAATAGAAACAATAGAAGCCGTCCCAATATTGAAATACTCCTTTCATGCTTAGAACTTCTACACCAGTGCGAGATATCTACATACAATACTTCAGTTATGACTTATAAATAGGTATCTACAAGTTTCCACCAATTCTGACGTCATTGCACCGGTCTCTCTTGGGCTGGACCCCCTGCCCACTGTGACGTCAGAATGAGGAGTACCCATGACTTCTGTTTATATTTTTGAATAAAATTAGGTTCCATTATAAGAATTTTGAGACCAACCGCATTCTCCCACGTTGAATAGTTCTTTTTATATATGAGCTTTAAAATTTTCGACGAGTGACGTCGAGGCGTGCAATGACGTCACTAGTTGCCGAAACTTCGAAAGCTTATTGAAAAATAACTATTCATCCTAGGAGAGTGCGGCTGCGGTTAGTCCCAAAATTCTTATAAAATGGAATCTACTTTCATTTGAAAATGGGAAAGTAATATAAATAGAAGTCGTGGGCACTCCTCATTGGTGGAAACTTGGAATAATCATAGAAAAAGAATTAGGTGCTTATTGTAGGACAATGCGGTTGGTGTCAAAGTTCTCAGAATGGACGTTTCATTAAAAATAATAATATAACCCGACTTTGTGACCCATGCGCATACCCCATTAGTGTGATCCTTTGATATGTTCTTTACATTTATTTATACTTGAATTTGCGGTTCCATCCATTGCAGTTCTGTGATGCATTAGCGCTCTAAGCGGGATATGAGTTAAACTACTCGGCAATTTAAGTGAAACGTCATTTCTAGCGGGAACTCATAAATTCAAATGTCACACTCGTTTTCTTCCATGAATTTCCGACATAAACACTTCATTATATGGTTAATAAGTGCTAATTTCCGTTAATACAGGCAAAAAATGAGAATTTGTAACCCACAAAAATTGCTCATTGAGGGAGTGACAAGATCCAGCATACCTCAAAAAAACATCGAAAACCCCTACTTTTTACAGCCATTTTTTTAACATGTAACACCCCTGATCGGGCTGCAAAGTTTCGGGACACAACTAGGGCCCAAATGGAGCCTGTGTGCGAAAGAACGAATTTTTTAGTCCGAAAATGAAGCCTGTACACGTGAGTACGGCGGACGGACAGAAAGCTCTTAATTCCATTTTCGGATTCTACATACCTTGAAACGTAAACCATCGAATTTTGAGGGGGGTTTAGAATTATTTTTTTCATGCTCGATTCCAATGGTTCATCATTGAAAATAATAAACCAAAAGTTATGAATTCGGCAGGCAACTCACCTCTTCAGGCATTTTCGCCGGGCCGGCTCCGAAATTGATGGTGGGCATGACGAAATGAAATATCCTCCGGTTGTGTGTAGCTGTACCGCTGGCGAGATGGAAGGGAATCTGTCCGAACGAGCTGGTGCTGGGGCCTGTCGCTATCGCTTTAGTTATGTAAGGTCGTTGAAGCTGCTACGACAGCGGTTGGGGGCCCCCCTCGACGCTATTACGTGCCAATTAAAGTGTGATGAAGAGAAAGAGAGGAATTCCACTTCTCCCACTCGCTCGGATCGTTCCAAGGGTTCAAGGTTGGGAGTTGACATGGACGATCCTTCCAACAAACATCGACACCTGTCAGGACCTCTGCATCTCCGACAGATACAATCAAATAAGCGATAATCAGCACAAAAACGCTGCAAAGTCCTTGTCACATGGGTTTATTATTCAAGTGGACATACTCGTACCTACAGAAATTTTGGCTATTTATTTATTGTTTCTTTCATGTAAAATAATTGAAATAGGTAGCTATTTCTGGTGGTTTCCACCAATTTTGGCCACCAAAACTTGAATTAGGTACCTACGCTCCTTTTTGGTTTATTATTCTGTGAATAATACACCTATGTATTCGCTCAGCAAAAAAATTTTATAACACCCCCTCAAAATTTTTTCTTTTCCGTTTCAACGTGCGTAGATTCCAAAAATGCAATGTCCGTCCGCCGTCCGCCGTATCACGTGTACAGGCTTCATTTTCGGTCTAAAAAATTCTTTCTTTCGCACACATGCTCCATTTGGGCCCTAGTTGTGTTCCGAAACTTTTCAGCCCGATCGGAATATACCGAGGGGTGTTATGAGTGAAAATGTGTATAAAAATAGGTACATTTTGTGTTTTAGTAACATGTTAGTAAAATGAGCTTTTGAGGTACTTATCGTTTTCCATTCTTTTTTTTGGGTGGACAATAAGACCGAATATGAAGTCGAATTTGACCAAAGAGTCGAAAATTGAGTTCTACCAAATGTTCAGCTCCCAAAATTGATTTTTTCTGAGTCAAAAACCTGGGAAATCGTCTGAAATCACCATAAATTTGTATAATAACTCTAGAAAAAGTGGATCAAGACGATTAAATGGCACTGCCAATGATCAAAGATAATTTGGAAAAAAAGGAGAGCACCTAATTCGTGTTTTGGGGGCCAAAATTGGTAGAACCCAACATAAATAGCTATTTCAATTATTTCACATTAAAGAAACAATAAATGAACAGCCAAAATAATAGTAGGTGTGTCCAGTAGAATAATAAATTAATGTGACAAGGACTTTGCAGCGTTTTTTTTCCCAGATTATCTTAGATAATTGATAGTGGTACCATTTAATCGTCTTGATCCACGTGTTGACACTTTCTCTCGTGTTATTCTACAAATTGATGGGGATTTCATACGATTTCCCAGGTTTTTGACTCATAAAAAATCAATTTTGGGAGTTGAACATTTGGTAGAACCTCGATTTTCCACTCTTTGGCCAAAATCGACTTCGTATTCGGTCTTCTCATCCCAAAAAACACGGAAAACGATACCTCAATAGCTCATGTTACTAAAACACAAAAAGCACCTATCTATTTGTATACACATTTTCACTCATAACACCCCTGAGTATATTCCGATCGGGCTGCAAAGTTTCGGGACACAACTAGGGCCCAAATGGAGCATGTGCGCGAAAGAACGAATTTTTTAGACCGAAAATGAAACCGGTACACGTGATACGGCGGACGGACATTGCATTTTTGGAATCTACGCACCTTGAAACGGAAAAGAAAAAATTTTGAGGGGGTGTTATAAAAATTGTTTGCTGAGCGAATACATAGGTGTATTATTCACAGGATAATAAACCAAAATCTGGCTTACGTAACGCATACATATATACAACGGCTAGTACATGTTATTTTGACACACATGGGTTTTGAACGAAAGAAATTTGGTCATTATATGGACATCAAATGCATCTGGCGAAAGATCATTCAGCAGTTTGAAAATAATTCTCAATTACTAGAGAAATACGTGCTCAGATTCAAGACTATCCGGCTTAGCTGGTATTGTAGCCAAGGCGGAGCTTTTTAAATCGTTAGATTTTGATGAATTAATTGTAGAATTGTCGTCTCAGAAAGCGAAAAAAGTTAATTTGTAAAATTCAAGAATATTAATGATTATGTATTATAAAATAAACATTTATAATAAGAATATAAAATAATTTAATTTATTGTACCCAGGGGTCCGCAGTATCATGCATAACTAGGTTCTTCATTTTCGGTCTAAAAAATTCGTCTTTCGCACACATTCAAAAAATGCAATGTCCGTCCACCCTATCATGCATAAGCTACTTCTTTTTCGGTCTAAAAAAATTCGTTCTTTCGCACACAGGCTCCATTTGCGCCCTAATTGTGCCCCGAAACTTTGCAGCCCGATCGGAATATATCCAGGGGTGTTATGGGGTGAAAAATGGGGGTAAAAATAGGGTTTTTTGGTATTTTAGTAAACTGAGCGTTTGAGGTATCTTTTTCCATGTTTTTTTTGCGAGAAGACCGAAAATGAAGTCGATCTTGACCAAATAGTGAGGAATTGAGGTTGTAACAAAGATCAGCTCCCAAAATTCATTTTTTATGAGACAGAAACCTGGGAACTTGTCTGAAATCACCATCAGTTTGTATAATAACACTAGAAAAAGTGTCGAGAGTTGAATAAAGACAATTAAATGGCACTACCAATGATCAGAGATGGGGTTTTCGAAATAGAAAAGTGGGCCGAATTCGAGTTAAAAATGCTCAATTTGAGTTGAAATTTTTTAACTGAGTTATATTGAGTTAAAATGAATTTGAGTTAGAAGTGTCAAAAATACTATAAAATCTGCAAAAAAATGGTACCTACCTAGGTTTAGGGTGTTGAGGCAGAAAAAAAACGTACCTACATAGGTACCCGCTAAACATTTTGGACCTATCACAATAGCATTTCCAAATTATTTCACTATCCAAAAATTTTTGCTCTTAAATTGGATCAAATACTGGTGTTTTTCCTTGAAAATTTCTCTAAGTCTACATAAAATTCTAAAAAAAACTAAAATAAATAAAATTTCAAGTAGGTAATGACAAAGGGGAAGTATTTGTACCTACAATACAACGAATCGTTGAGTAGATACAAAAATATTTAGGTTTTTGCCAGAGAAACATTAATGAGTATAAAACATGGTCTATAATTAAGGTAACCAATATTAGAAAATTTATTTATCATACAACCACATAGGAAACAAGTCCCACCGAGTGTGGAGTAATCCGAACACTGTGATCGTAGATTTGCCAGAGAAACAAATTCTGAGTTTTCCACTGGGCACATCGCTCGTAATGAAAAAGCAAAGGTCAAATTGGTTCAGTAGTTTGGATAAAATTGATCACCGTCTCGAAGAAAATATTATGAATGTGATCACCTACTTATGTGAGTAACAACGTACCTACTACTTGAGTGTAGGCTGTAGGTACAAATGTGTTGAGGCTTGAATACTGGCGGAACGCCAAATTACGCCAAATTGTCATCCGTGTTCCCATCTCTCGTACTGGGGTTTTTCGGGCTAGTTTTGTCCATCCCCAAACGCCTTATATAAAAGGGCGTCAACCGTAATGGAGAGACGAGTCTTATGAAAAATGATTCTCTCGCTGGTCAGCTGTCAGCGAACGTCACGTTCTTATCAATCGAACACGGGATTTGTTTCCTCTTTATCTTAATCAGGTGGATTGAATGTGAGAGATAAACGAATGATGTGAGACGGATTGCGTAATTGATTTTCTACTCAGTACGCAAACAGCCCACTAAGTCAAAGTCAAAAGGTTTTTTATTGTTGAACCAACACGGTAGGCACAACATCTTCAGATGAAAGACTTGTAACAGTATAACACAAAATTATAGACTATATATAACAATAACAAGACGTAGGAACGCAACACAAACTCAGGTCAAAAAAATCGGAGGTAACTCCGCCTCAATTAAAATAGCCTCTAATTGCCTTGCAAATGCCACATCAGGTAAATTTCTCAATTTATGAGGCAATTTATTGAAAAATCTAATACCATTTTGCAATGGGTCGCTTTTTAATGATATTGCGAGGCGTGCAGAAGGGAGACGCAAGTCCTTGTTGTGGTGGGTACAACATTCATGGACAACGGAACTGGACTGAATGGAACTCAAATTCCCCTTTACCAGTTTCAGACAGTCATAGATGTAGAGAGAGGGAACAGTCAGACGATTAATTTTCTGGGCAAGCCTCTACAACTGGCTGTTGGGATTATGACTCTGAGGCATTATCATAATTGTTTAATATGGTATCCTAGGTTGGTTTTAGAGACACTGTCTTATAGAAAAATTCTGTCTTGCGAGTTCATTGCGTATCATGAAATGTTCAAATACAGATCTTTGCTTTTCCGTTCTAAAAGAAATAATCTTATCAGGTTATGGGCCCAGCACGTGTATAAGTGCTCTGTACGAATTATTCTCAAGAGTGGATATGTATGCTGTCGGTGTTGCGTCTAGGTCACTGGAGAGTCCAAAACATTCTGACGTTGTTTTGGTGAAGAGGCTACTGAGATACATTAAAGGAACGGTAGCATACAGAATCTCTTACAAGAGGAACTACAAAACAGGAGTTTTAGAGGGATTCAGTGATGCGGACCTGGGGTGAGATGAGGTGTCTGGAAGGTCCACAGCCGGAGTTATATGTATGTATTCTTGTGGTGCTATTAGCTGTTTGAGCCAAAGGCAGCCATCAGTTGCGCTTTCGACGACTGAGGCTGAAATAGTGGCTACAAGGGAGGCTACCAGAGAAATTGTTTGGTTGAAAAAGGCTCTGCAGTGGTATCACAGAGCTATCCAAAATCCCAGAATTGCATGTAGATAACGAAGCAGCAATCAAGTCGGCATACAATCCAGAATACCATCGTAGAACCAAGCATATCAAGAGTCGGCACTTCTATGTCAGAGAAATGGTTACAGAGGGGGAACTGAGTGTCAGCAAAGTCGCTGCGGAACACCAGGTTGCAGACATGCTGACTAAGCCTCTGTATAAACCTAGACTCCATCAGCTCAGTGGTATGGTTGGACTACAATGTGGTAATTCTACTAACTGAACAATTATTCAGTGAGGGAAAGTGTTGGGATTATGACTCTGAGGCATTATCATAATTGTTTAATATGGTATCCTGGGTTGGTTTTCGAGACGCCGTCTTATAGAAAAATTTTGTCTTGTGAGTTCATTGTGTATCATGAAATGTTCAAATACAGATCTTTGCTTTTCCGTTCTAAAAGAGAATAATCTTATCACTGACTCTATCCAACATTGAGAACTATTTTAATGGCAGATTTCTGCATTCTAAAGACCCACCAGAATTATCCCACAAAATCACACCGTAAGATGCCAGACTCATGAAAAAGGGGAAAAACACAGAATGCAACACCGGGAATGACACAGACTTTGACAAGCGACAAAGAGCAAAGCAAGATGAAGACAAACCCTGCACAAAGACGGTCAGTGTGATGATTCCAGGAGGGACGAATGTCGATCCAGAAGCCCTGGAAGTTCACCGAAGAAATGGCAGGACCCTTCAGACAGAATTGAAGATCCTAGGTCTTTTTACTGTTCAGTGTGAGAGAGTTGGCAGAGCACCAAGCCTGGACGAGTTCATCAGCTGACTGCATATTAAAAGTGAGGGCATCGGGGCGAGGACCATATGCAAGTACGGTCATATCATCAGCAAAGAGATATATTTCCACTGCAGTGTAAGTGAATTGGTACGCCAGATCATTGATATTTTTAAAGCAAAAACAAAGTTCGCCTGAGAACTGATCCCTGCTTTGCACAGCAAGGGATAGTGACTGCCTCAGATTCAGAACCGTTATAGAAAACCGTCTGCCTCCAGCCCACCAAGAGGTCTTTGAAGAAAGACAGCGATGCCTTGTCGAATCCGCAGTGATGAAGCTTATTAAACAACTTATTATGGGGCACCGTACCAAATGCTTTACTCAAGTCAAAAAGGCGAATAGTACCTAGTGAGGTTTCGATCTTAGAGATTCCTCAGAATATCAGAAACCAAGGAGCAAGCAGCAAGGGACGTCGGTACTCTTGCTAGCCTGCAACCCGAATTGTATCGTGTGTAGTATCTTCATACAGCCCAGGTGCTCCCGAATCTGCCTCAAGCCCAGATGCTCAATAGCCTTTACCAGAATAGGCAACTTGGGAATGGGCCGATGGTCATCATAATTAAGAAGCTTAAGACAATCCAATTTGACTTAGACGTGTAGAATATTTGGGAACTGGCTCACATATTGTGTCGTGGAGGTTACAATTAAATTCCACAATTTTATTTATAGACGAATAGTGAAAGAAAATTTTGTTTCAGTCGTGCCAGTGATTCTACAAAAATAAATGAAATTTGAATTGCTGAGAGCCTGCCAAAACGCCGGCTGCAGTTGACTCCGCGAGCATGACGTCACATTTCTCCTGTCTATGCCTTCTTGATCTACAATCCGCTTCCTCTTTGCACTTCGCGTTACTGAATCGTTGGTTGAATTTCCCTGCTTTTTGGTGCTGTTCATTCAATTTTTCGTGCTGCACTCAATAATACTTCTGCAACGATAATTAGCAATAATGGACAAAATACCTAAATAAAGTGAAGGATGGGTAGGAGGCGTCGTCTTTCAACTTACCGCCTCTTGAGTTCATTTGACCTGTGCAAGTTCCTGTTCAAAATAAAACTTGGGAATATCGAAATTAACGAGGATGACGAGGTAAACCGTTATTATGTGAATAAACTACTACAAGTAGCTAATCTAGTTGTCTATAAAATTATGTACCTAACTAACTTGCGAGCAAGAGGAATTGATTCGTAGGTGGTCGCAAAACGCAATAAGTTCTTGATGAACCTTTCTCGCAGTGATTACCATAATTCCACTTGCTTCCAGCAATTACTTTGCTGTGAATTTTTCCATCATTTTAATTAATTTTTTAAATCCTGCAGTTAGGAAAATGTGGTATAGGTGCAGTTCTGTGGTACTTTGTCAGTATGACAATGTCTCCAAAAAACATGCAAATATGCCTGCAAATGCTTACAATAAGCTCATACTGCTCAGATAAAAATGATGTATGACTGACTTCGATGGGGAGGAGCTCTCTCTGTGTACACAAAACTTTGTTTACGCTGATTACAATCACGCAGCTCATATATTCTAATAATATATCCACGATCGGGGTTCGGCGAGAACATGAACGTCTCACACATCAGCACCACCAGGTATACCTAGATCGTGGTTTGGGTTTATTTTGTTCAAATGTGAAGAGGAATGTTAGCCGAAATTCAGTGCTTGTTTTGGATAGACGAATCATTTTTTGATTACTATTAGTAAAATTACAGCAGGTTGCAACAAATTGCACGCAAAATGATGAGCGGCAAGCCAGTAATACAGGTGGATATCATTAAATCAAGTTCTCCCATGTTTTCACAGAACGGTATATTTTTACATCTATAGATCGAGAATATGTACAATCTTTGGTTGTTGAATCTCACGAAGGAAATTATAATCTCATTGACCAAAACTGCATGCAGTGATGAGTTGCTCCACTCGAGTGTTGACAGAGTACGTTCCAACAATAAATTATTTCGTACACAAAAACGACAGAATCACGACCATTATCACCTACTCATATTCTTCCCAAATATCTCAGGTAGCTTGTTCACAAGTATGTTTATGCAACTATTATTTAATTTACGCGTGCGTTCTACCTATTTTCAAAGGTGCGCCAGGTTTTTAAAACATCAACCATTACGATTAATCTCAGTTCAAATAAATAAGCAGCTTTACAAAATAGCTCTCAATAACTTAACAAATAATTTTTAACAAATAAGGCAGGGGCAGTTAAATAACGAGAAATAATGGAACACTGTTTCCTTGAATTCCATCAAGGAAAAAGGTAATAATATCATAGATTTTTTTAAATAACACAAAAGGGTAACTTTTCTTCAAACCACTAACTTCCTTAAAGACCTCCCTACTATTTTTAAGGTACGATGACGTCAATTTTTCCCAGTATTCACTCTCGACGAAATTTTTCTTGGTTTTGCAGAAGTAGGGGAATAATGACGCAGTGAAACATAATATAAATAAAGTCACTCAACGCCCGCAATATATGCGAAGAACTTTTATACCACATTTCATTCTTAATAGATAATATATACTGAATAACAAATTTTATCCTATATCGGCTTTCTCGATTTCATTCAAACGTTTTCCCACCATTCGTAGTTAGTTATTTAAAACGGTTTAAAATCAGGTACCAACTAAACCACAATCGATTCGTCCTTATTTGAATTAAAAATGAATTACATTACTGTAGAATAAGAAAGTTCAAACATATCTAGAGAATCCTTCATCAAATGGTCATCATTAACAATAAGTAAGGTAGGTTACGTCAACGGTCAACTAGGTACTAAAAAAATGCCTCGTCAAAGGACTTCTCAGGGTGGATAAGTACCTTTAAATACAACAACAAAAAGGTTTGCGTGGAACTACTAATAAATACAGACAAACAACTAACTCACGCCATATAACAATTCTTTTCACAGATAACAATGTAAAGTACGGTAATCGACTCGAAACTTCCTGATTTTGCTTATTGCTTTAGTCCATCCATATTCCTAAGTACGTACGTATACAGCATGAAAGAGGGTACAGTAGTTTTCCATAGTTTTCTAATTCTACCAAAGTACCAAGAGTGTTTACATCGATATCGTCCATTAGGTATAGTAAAAAATAATTGGAAGTCGTAACTGACCTTCACATTATTTGGTAATAATAATAATTTTTTCTTTTAATTTTTCGAAAATATTGTAGATATCCATAAATTACTTGAGCCGGTTGTGTGATACCGTTGACAATCTAAAACTATAGTATCAAATTACCGTGACGTAAGAGATGATGAAACCGTCAATGTATTTCTCTTTCTGATTCGAAAAACATGATAGCTAGATAAGAGATTACAGAGTTGATGCTGATACCCAATTAAGGTACAATAACGCCATCTGATATCAGAGTAAGGAAACGATTTGATTCCTAAAGGTGGTATAAAAGAAGGGTTGCCAACATGAAACCTTGGCGGCGTCAGGGTCACCACCAACCTAGTTATATACCTACTACTCTTGTAGTATTCATGGCTAAGTTTGCCCTCACTGCCACACTGTAATTTGTTACAGTACAGTTTTCTAAATTCGGAAGCCATTCAATCAATGATACGAATTTTGAAAAATATAGCCACTTTCCTTCATGAGGTAATGAATATTGTATTACAGGTTGATGTAATAGACATTATACAATGGAAAACTAACAATTATACAAAAGTGAAACTTCAGGGTAATCGGTGGTATTTAGGTTGATTATAGTAGTAGTTGAATAAATAATGTTGGTTATGCAAGGACCACTAAGGATGGGTAGCAGGGCCACTCAATGGCCAATGTTTGATAATTATGAATATATAGCTCATCAAAGAGATCACAAAGGTGCGAACAGCAGGAACCGGGGAAACAACAGTGAAAATAATAACAGCTAACAATCACAATGACAACTTGATATTAACGTGGGGACTAACAAGCAATACTTCCTTAAATAAATAGGTCGGATTCCTGATCTTCCATACACGTTCAACGTTATTTGAACATATTGAGATATTCCAGGTAGTTTAAACAATGGAATGTTTGTAGTACGTATGGTGATCACGATCTTTAACCGAGTGTACCAATATTTTTCATTACCTATTTCAAACACATAATTTATTATATCAATTTTTTTTCCAATTCATAAAATTATACCGAAATTCGTCGCAAGAACATGGATTTAATTTCTGAGCCTGTTATATAAAGATAAAAATCAAGGGATGAAAACTATATTAGAATCGACAGATAAAACCAACGTACTTCATACAAATCCCTCATTAATCCAATAAGTGGATTGACGATGTAAGGTTTTTTTTAAACAGATATTTGACAACTGGATGGTCGATGGCACACTAAAAAATGAGATGCCGTTGAAGACTTGAAACTGCATTTCATTGATATCATTAATTTATAATTCAATAGGTTGATTTTGGAAGAGTGGTCTCAGGGTATAACATCGAAAAGTGGAATTTACACAATCAATAACGATAACAGATTTTAAAAAACTGAGTTCTGTTGCAATATTTCATGATAAATAAAATTAACAATGGCGGAATACTGGTCATTATCGGTTGACTTGAAAATAATTACACCTATGAGCTGGTAGCTAAAGCATTCTAAATTACGGTGGAGGATATGTCAGGGCAGCCAACGGAAAGGAGAAGATCAACAAGGCTTGAAGCGCAGCCTTCTGACTGACCCCGTGCCGCGCTGCGGGCCAAACTCAAACAGCTTTTCCCTTCGCTGTCCAACAATGTTACATCCGCGTTATACTGAAAAACACATAAAAATTCGTATAAATAAAACAAATCGAAGCCATGAAAATATGTCATTATGAATAGTTTCCTCACTATTGGGTGATAGTTCTGCAGTATCTTCAATGGAGAATTTTTGTCAAAACATTTATTTGTGTAACAAAATATTCAGAACTCTTGGGAAAATAGTTGTTTGAAGCTCATTTTTGAAAATAAGCGGTATTTTTTAAAGAGCGATTTAAAGTAAAATGTGTTAAGAAATGACGTACTAGGTCTATCGACATCTGACAGGCTGTTGGCCCAAGGAGGCGGAGCGAAGCTTCAAGGCTCTCAATGCTGCCAACAACCCAACATTAGAATTAGCCAAACTTCCTGGCAACCTTCAAGAATCTTTGCCGCGACCTTCACCTCAGCTTGATTTTGAGGACGTGGTTTTTTAAATGTATTAATTTATAAATTTGCGGTTATCCATCCATCCATCCATTGTGGTTCTGTACATCGTGTAAGCAGGATTTGAATCGAACTAGGTACTCTGCGATTTACCTAATACGTCATTTCTAGTGGGAACTCAGAAATCCAAATTTCACGCTCGTTTTCTGCCTTGACTTTCCGACATAAATACCTCACTATGTGGTCAATAAGTGTTTTAATTTCCCTTATTGAACAGGATTTTGGTCAAAAAATGAGTAGGTACCTACCTTGAAACGGAACCATCAATTTTTGAGGGGGGTTATTTAATTAATATTCCAACCATTTGAATCGAGCATGAAAAAAAAATTCTTACCCCCCCCCCCCCCTCAAAATTTGATGGTTTACGTTTCAAGGTATGTAGAATCCAAAACTGCAATAAAAATATTTCTGTCTGTCCGCCATACGCCATACGCCGTACGGGCCACTTTTCTTAGTTACCATGAATCAAAATTGATGAAATTCGGGTTATAGGTTCCGTTCGGGGTCTAGTTGGTCCTCGAAGCTCGACGTTACTGTCAGTCATCTCTAAGGGGTTCAAAATAGGGGTTGAAATTTTCAGAACGCCTATACCTTTTTTTACGTGAATTTTTTTACGGTTTCAAATAGTTCTCGAACTTGGGAGTTATTCAAGACCACCCGGAGCACCGTACGTCCAGCCGTTTGTTCACAGTAAGGACCCGAAGTTTGCACCGACAGGCATTTTCGACACCAGGGTGAATGAAATTGTATACATCAGACCAAATCTCGTCATCAGGGACGCGCCGACAATAGGAAATTGGCCGGAGATAAAATCATTGCTAGGGATCACCTGATTTTATAGGCGGAGTATGAAGTCGAGTTGGTTGTTCTGTGATATTATTTCATTTGAAAAATGATGGCTCTTTTGGAGTTTGTTGGTAGGTAGTGAAACTTGAACAAACGTTGAAGTATTATTGATGGGTAAATTATTACTACACGATGGTAAATCATTATCAACGGTAAATTATTACACAACGGTTCATTATAACATCTACGTAGAAGGGGCTGGAGTTTGGTGGTAGGTACTTTCGCAACTTTTTTCACTCCTCATCAACAATTTCTTTTCAGAACTTCGTTATGTGTGTTTCTTTTTGTTAGGCACTGTTTGTCATCGGCAGAATTATTTTAGCAACATTTAACTCGTGATTTAGGTAGGTACCTAGTAACGAGTACGGGGTTAGGAACTAACCTACGGAGGGTGTGTGATCTATATCATATGTATAGAATAGTACATATATTTTATAAAGGGTTATCTATACGGAGAGCTGTGATATGTAACAATGGTAAATTATTACACAACGGCAAATTATTACACAACGGCAAATTATTACACAATGGTAAATTATTACACAACGGTAAACAATTGAAGACACCCCCCCAACAATATTGGATACAATATCCTTGATTATAATCGAATTGTCTAAATTTGCGTGGTGCGCATTGGCATGGTCCGCATTAGTTCAATCAATCGTTTTCTTTTGTTTTTTCAATAAATTCATTATGACTGGCCTAGGCCTTTCCAATCACATGGGATTTCGCGTTGTGGCACCGGCTTTTGTTTCCGTCCCAACCTCATCCGCCATTTCCAGTGTATTTTCTTTTTCACTCCACATCAACAGTTTCCCTTCATCACTCCATTATTTGCGTTTATTTTTGCCATTTTAGTTACTGTTTGTCATCGACAGAATTATTTTAGCATCATTGAACTCGTGATTTGGTAGGTACCTATTAACGAGTAAGGGGTTAGGTACTAACTTATGGAGGGTCTGCGATCTACATAATATGTATAGAATAGTACATATTATATTATAGACGGGTTAACTATACAGAGAGCTGGGATCTGTAACAGAAGGGTATTCTGTACAAAAAAATAAACCGTTGTGCAGGGATTTGCAGCGTTTATTTTATTTTTTTCATGCTCGATTCTCATGTTTCATTATTGAAATAATAAACCAAAACGAAATCCAATTACTCAGTCATAACTGGAATAAGTACCTACCTATTCAAGAGATATCCGATCAGTGAGGTTTAATATTTGCATAAGCCCAGAAGCATGAGATAAGACTGCTAAGGCTCAGGCTAGCATAGTGGTGCGACAAATAGTGTTAGCCACACAACACAAAAACCCCACAATAATGTTTCTCTAATGGCAGGAAACGTGATATGAAGAGGCAATTGGACTATGAAATGAGTGTTTACCCATAATAAGAGCTGAGCGATTGCCAGGTTCCCATAGCTGCAAGCTACGTGCAGCGGGGTCCTGGAATCTTTGCTGTTCATTGAGGAATTTACAATCTCCGAGTCTCCTCTTACGATCGCATCGATTACTCCCCTCATGTCATTTCTAGAAAAGAAGGAATTTAGAAATGATAATTTTAGGAATATAGAAGAGAACACCACAAGGTAACAACACGTGACACAAACTATATCAAAAGAACCTACCAAAATAAAAACCACCTTGTACGACTACAGTGATAGAGAAATGAGACTCCATACAAGAACTGTGTGTAAGATAGAATGAAGGTCTACACAAGTATAAGTACCTAGTAACAGCATCAAAAATATGGTGAGGGAGGCGATTTGGTGATTCCAGAGGAGGTAGAAACTCTTTGGTGATGTATTTGGCGATGGCCCATCGCTCTTTCTCTTCACGGTTCGAAGTCGGGGTGGGCTTCCTGCGCCCTTTCAGGTCGCCTTCCCAGATGCTGTTGGCCAACCTGTTCCCAATGGACAGCATGACGCTCAAGTGACCGGCCCTGCATGATGGAAAACAAAACATGAAATTCGCGATACTCGGGGCTACGGTCATAGCAGCGATTTTTCTACAACCGACTTGAACACGGCTGTACTACCAAGACGTTCACTGAATGAACAACGTCAACCAAGTGGGTTAGCTGAATAGTTTCCTCACATCGTCAGTATGATTTATATGATCAGCTAGCTGGTGAATCGAATGTTGTTACTTTAGCAGGACCTGACAGGCACACATAGCACTCTCAACTAGGTGCCTTATGCCATTCAAATTAGGGCTAAATCGGAAGATTTAACATCGAATAGCAGCATCAAGAGTGTGAATACGCAGAGCCAATCGCTCTGATGAATGTGGAACTCATACAGAACAATCTGAGACCCTTCCTGTATGACCTCTGAACACTTCATTCTAATTGGATAAATAGAATGGGACATGAGCGCTACAAAGTTTTCCGTAGTTCACCTAGACCTAAACGGCACCATCATTCCAGTTGATATGAAATTCATAGAGGCCCTTCAAGCATGAGCAGACGAAAAGCTACGCTCAGAATTTTATGAAATTTATATAGCACCTTCCGTGGATTGGAAATAGATTTTTTATTCTTGTATCAAGGAATTTTGTTAAAAAATAAAAGTCAAGTGTGTTTGTTCACAATAAAAAAATAAAATAAATGCAAGTGTAAAAATTGATAAGAATAAAAAATAAAATAAATTAATTTAAAAAATAAATAAATAAAAATCAATAAAATCAACCAAATATATATCAATAAAAATCAATCAATAAATCAATAAAATCAATCACTCAAAATTAAAAATCAATCAATAAAACCAATTTCTTGCTATTCGTGTTACATTGCGTGTTTATGACTAACAATACAATGAATCCATAAGAACGAGAAACTTACGGCCATTCATCCAGGTGGAGGGACCTCACTTTGGATATGTGGGAACCCAAATTCCTGTGTATTCCAGAGCACTCGATGCAAAGCAGAATACCAAGGTTGAGGCTCGCCCAATCAGGATCTGTTCAAACACAAACTATTATTAAATGCACTTCCTAATTGAGCGATGAATAGGCTACTGTATATTTGTACGCGTATATCAAGCGTTGATGCTAATGCAGAATAGTGGATGTTGAAATGAGATACGAGAAATATTAAACACTCCTCCTTATTGCTCATTAAAATTTGTTTAATAAGGCATCTCGACATGACGTGATGATGTAAACGCCATTGAACTCAATCAAGTTCCAATGAACTGACAGCAACAGACAACATTATAATATAATACATTTATGAACTCGGGAGTACATACTGGGAGCATCACAGTCAGCGCAGAATCCATTACCCTGGACTCGGTTCCTGATGGATTGGATAGACGCAGCTTCCACAGAGGAATTCAGCCTCAGTTTACCTTTGCTACTTTCAACGCTCTGTAAAACACCAAATAACCCCGCTTATATTCATCAAACTGTCTTGGTAACCTAGAAAAGACTCGATTTTGATTTGTCGACCCTTACTTGCAAGGTGTTGAGTATCTGGTTTTCAATCGCCGTCACCCATTCGTCTCGCTCTTCGTAACTCCCGGCTTCAAAATGCCACTGCTTGTTGTCCAAAGAAACAATCAAGAATTCATAGCCATCTGTATCTGTAATCAACAAAGAAATACTGACAAAAATACTAAAAAAAAGGGTTGTCTTGCATCATACGAGGTAGTTCTAGGTTCGTTCAGACACACAGTCCTACACCGTTCTATCCAAGCCACGCCCCTTTCTGCGCGTTCGATCTAGAACTGGTTCTTGATCAAGAGTTGGCTGTTCGGACAGCCAGTCACAGGACCGTCGTAACAGTCCTGGATTTTTTCAAGGACTGTTGATCCTGAACATCAACTTATGCAGAAGGTTACAATGCTTCAGGTTATCCGTTCAGAATCATAAGCTTGCATTTGGACAGACACAGTTCTGGACTCAATCCTGGGCGGGTTCTATCCCTTCATTTCCAGAACACAGTTCCATCCTGGACGGTCCAGAACTGCCTGTCCGAACAAACCATCTGATTTTTTGGTATGTTGCACGCGATGAAACAAATCCAAGTTTTCCTACTCGAAAGCCCCCGAAACATTGTGAAATAGGTACCTACATGAAAAAACCATTAAATTTTCGGAAATTTTTTTCAGTTTTTGGCTTATAACATCTGAAGGGTGCATCATAAAGATTTTAATCATATCGAACTTAATGAGCATTAAATTCTGCGTCGAATGATCTTCTTAAACATTAAATTTGGTTTAACGGTTTGGTCAGAATCGGCAGTCAAAACTGGGCTAATTTTTTTTCAATTTTACTGAAAGTGTGTTATACTCAGTTTCACAAGCCTTTAAATAAAAAAAGGTTATTCCGAATGAAAAATGTTATACAACTGAAGTTGTAGAGCATCAGATTCTAAGTTCGAAGCACCCCTATTATCATGAAAATCTTCAGTTTAAAATCTAAGTTTTAATCAATTAACATTTTAAATTGAATATTAATAAAAGTAGGGGTGCTCTGAACGCAGTATTTGATGCTATACAACTTTCGCTATGACATTTTTCATTTGGCAAAACGGTTTTTAGTTACTGACGTGTGAAATTGAACATTTGACGCGTTTTTCAGTCAAAATAGAAAGATTTGCCCAAATTGGACTGCAAATTCTGACCAAACCGTTTAATGTTTAAGGTGGTCATTCGACGCAGAATTTAATGCTCTACAATTTTGTAGGAGGAAAATCTTCCGTACACGATGCACCCTTCAGATGTTATAATGCAAAAACTAAAGAAGTCCGAAAATTTTCCGGTTTTTCAAGTATTTCACATTGATTTGGAGGGCTTTCAAGTTGAAAAGTCTGGATTTGTCATTACCATTTCATCACGCATAGAACATAACAAAATAGCCGAACTACCTCATAAGGCAAAATATAATATTTCCTTAAACTAAATGAGGCATTACCTTACGAAATTGTAACTAGCAGTACGTAGGTAGGTACCTGTGCCCCATGACATAAGCAGTTAAAACCAGACATTTCACCACGTCACGAGGATGAATGATATATAAACTAGGTACTTGAGGTACAATACTAACCATCGCAATCGTGATTTTTAACGCTGCTGCTTTTGATTCTTCGATGCCTTTTTTTAACGTTAGGAGTTTCCGCTTTGATTTCCGAGCCGTTAGCCACGGACAGACTGTTGTTGATTATCAAGGAATCGTCGTTACTGAAATGTAAGGAGTTTTATAGTGACTGAAGGATAAAACCTGTACAAATGTGTATTTCGTAAAAAAAAAAACACCATAGTCGGATGCGAATGAACAGTATTTATCAACACGAAGCAATAGAACCAATCACAATCAAAGCAAGTGAAAGGTATACGCCGGCACTAACTTTGATATTCTTCCTGGCTCCTTCAACATTTCGAAAGCGGTGAGCGTCACTTTATCTTGCACTTTCTTCTCTTTATGATGGAAGTCTGAAAATGAAGTACATTCGAGTTGAATACTGGAATCGCTCAACACAATGAAATACGGTAATTGAATACGATAATCACATGATGGCTAGGCCAATGATGTCTACAGCAATGCTCGAGTTCCAAGTTCAATATTATTATTAACTTACTCGTGATGGAAGATAAGGCTTCACTACTTCCATTTGATTGGGATATAGTTTTAGAGCCTCTTGGTTTCTGCCCAGGCACCTTCACAGTCACGTACTGCAGGGGGATTTCCTTGCCATGGACGTCCTCCATGTAATCCTGAAGACAATTTGTAACGTTGTATTTTCATCTTAAGATTACATGTAATAATTAGGTAAGAGAGGGAGGTAAGATAAACAGCAAGAAAGATCAATGATAGGGTTAGCTAGAAAAATGGTGGGTCATCATATGAAGCTAAACGTCGCCACTCAAGAACTAATTAATTAATTTTAGCGACGACTATGGTAAAGGTCACACTGAACAGTTTTTCTAAATTTTTTCCCGCATTTTCAAACTCGAAACTAGCAATGAAAGAAGAATAAAAAACGAGAATGTTCAAGAGGAATAATTGCTGTACATCTCAAATATAAAGCAATCTGGTGGAATGTAGTTTTATTAACAAAGAAACTCAACGTCACTGCTAGGGCTTGAAATATTGAAGCAATGTTCGCATGTTGGCTGTGTGTGTGTTTGCATGTGAGTAAAACAGAAGGATATCTATTAATTCTCAAAGCTGTAAAATGGATAAGGGGACAACAGGGTTACCGATAGAGTTTTGAATTGTTACCTTCCCAAGGGTTACGTTTTAGCATTTTTCTTGCAGCAAAAGGCGTCGAGGGAAAAATTAAAACTTGTAAAATAATAGCTCAGTGAGCTCATCTGTAAATCCCGAAAGAGTGCAGTTCTTCCACTTCACGTTTGGGAATAAGAAAATGTGGAATAAATGCCAAAAAACTGCTAGTGTGATAAGAGTGCTGCATTAAATGCTGGTGTTCAAGGCGCACATACATATGACAGTGAATATATGATGACACCTATAAGTGCCACAACAGCGGCTATCAACCATCACGTTAAAGCTGACAGTGTAACGGCTGTTGTGACTGAAAACACCAGACTCAATGGAACTACACTAATTTATATGTGCGTCCAGCACGCTTTCACGGCATACTTAACGATTTTTGCAACTACAACAGCATCAACTGCAACTTAGCAACAAGCAGAGGTATCTGAACCAATTTTGAACTATTTATTTACGGATCACGCCAACTTGTAAAGGCTGAAAACACTAGACTAATAATGACACTGAACTCGAAATCACACGCTACATGCTACAGTATACTTTCATTTCCGATTCCTGCTAGGCAGTGTTGACAACTCATTACAGTTTTTCAGTAGACTGGACCCACAAATGTGTAGATTACATTAAAATTCCTTAGATTCATTGTCAAAAATCAATAGAAAAAGCTCTTTCTTCATTAGGAGCAAATTTTCTACCTTTTTATTTACTTCTCTGTGAGAAATACCCACATAAATGTACATGGGGTTTGGACCCCAACATCGTCACCTTGCAAGTTAGTGCTGAAGTGTGAATAATGCTGTAGTGCGTTATATTGGAATATATTGTGTGATGCAGCTGGGCTTGCCCTGCTGGAATTCATGATGGATGTGCAGTAAGCAGATGATGATTAGAAGTACATACGAGTATACTTACGTGTAGACTAGGATGGTAAGTGAGCCGTCCATCGTCACACAAGGTGACATACTTCTTTTTCCATTCCTTGTTCAGTGCTTTACTGCTCTTTTTGTACAGGACTCCTTGTTTCACAGGAATAGCTCGACCGCTCCCCAGCTCACCTCCATTTTTGAGCTTGTCTTCTCCTTTTCTTGAAGGGGTGAAAAGGTTAGATCTTCTTCGATTTTTCCTGAAATACAGAGACAGTACTGGATTAAAAATTCATTTTTCTCCGATCTACAATGTTTTAGCCTACGAAGTCGTCGACGTTTGAGTTGACGTGCTTCCTGCCACTGTACCAAGGGCGTTGCGTCCATAAGGCTACTTGGGCCAATGCCCCGGCACCCAAAAAAGTCCAACCATTGTTCAGTTGGCATTTGAATTTCCCTCCGTACACTGTACCTAGCATTTTTCACGATGTTCAACGGCAACTCGCCAGATTTCTCTGGCTTTGGATATTCAATATTCTAGTAGATCATCCATCCACCAAGCACCAAGCACCAAGCTCCATAGACCAAGCATGTTATCGGAATAAAGCGACAGTAATCGATGTCCTGCAATCGAAATCGAAACCTAGGCTCCTGAAACTGGCAGGTAAGTCCCAGGTCCAGGGATCTAGTGTTCCCATGGAAACTGGGAAAAGTGGCGCCCATCCGCGCATGCTCAGTCGAGTAAAAATGTTGTTTGCCACGCCCAATTTGGGCCCAGTCCCCAAAATCTGATTTCTACTCCAAAATCGGTCCTTTTTTACAATCGATTCGATCCCTTCGATTAAATTTGTCATCTCGATACGAGATGCTTCTTCGTCTTCTCATCTGTTTTTGTTGTCTCACAAACTATGTTCGCTTTCTCTGTTGAGTCTGTTGTCAGTTTTTAATTGCTTGCGTCAAATTGTGTGCGTTTTGCGTTTGGTCCGGTTCTGATGACAGATTTGTATTCGTGGAACTAGGCGCATTTTGTCCCGTTTGCTGTTTGTGGTCTTGTGGATTGATCGTTGTCCTAACACACAGATAACTACCTAGCTCAAGCCAATAGCTTCTCCATTCAAGTAGGTACCGGCCGACGGGTCACTGTTTTGTTATATTTCAGTTTACTGTATTTTTATAACACATGAATTCAGTGGCTAATTTGCAGTAGAAATTTTGGACGTTTTCGTACGACGACAGGGTGATGGTTAAAACAGATTAAGCTTTGTTGACTATCACTCAATCAGTAAATAAGGGAGGGGTGTGTTGCCCCACC
This sequence comes from Leptopterna dolabrata, assembly GCA_954871275.1. Lineage (NCBI taxonomy): Eukaryota > Metazoa > Arthropoda > Insecta > Hemiptera > Miridae > Leptopterna > Leptopterna dolabrata. The sequence goes on along the minus strand of OX940982.1, from coordinate 42,505,104 downwards.
GTTTTCAGAGCCCATGCACCGCTACTGCACTGTACCCAGGTCTCAAATGGAGATCTCTAGGATTTCTTTCAATGGCTGAAGCAGACAGTTTATACGATCTAGGACGGACAGCTTTCCCAATCACGGTGGCTGATCCTAGCTTCTTAGGGATACTCTTATTGTCGTATCCCTAAGACCTTTCTACCTGCTACAACCTTTCTACAATCTACAAAGTCTGAAGTGGCCTGATTCTACAAGCACTGAACCGCCATTCAGTTGTTTTATAACAAACTGTAGCGTAATTTTACATAATTTTCTGCAGGATTGTATTTCTCCCATATTTATGTCTAATCCCCAACTTGAAAATTTACCTTGTGGCAGTTGGGGTAGAGCTAGGCGTCGGAAGATCTTTGGCTGACATGTTCGGGTTGAGACTGAGGTTGTCGAGGGTGGGCAGTCTGGAGAAGTTGTTGTTTTCACTCACCAGCTCTTTATGAAGGGCGTGAGAGCTGGTTGACAAACTATGACTGATACTCCGGTTGTTGGTATCCTGTTTGGAGAACACAAGATTGAAAAATGTCAGCAGTGTTGGAAGATTTAAAAAAAATCGTATTTTGTAAATGAGATGCAATCACGAATGAGTAGGAAGGTAGGGATAGCGCTAAATAAGTTGGCCTACATCAGTACCTATGTTCCTCTTCAACGTCTTTATTAGGGTTTTAGCAGCATCTCACATCACCATGAACCAACAGCGGAATTTTAGGACTACTTGCCTCAGAGCAGAGTTGAAAGGAGCGTTTAACAACTTGAAACTAAATAGTAAGAAATGCATTTTCTCGATGGAACATAGGTTGAATAGGTACATACCTTAGTCCCTTGGACATTTTGCTTAATAAATCAGGAATGTGAGAAATTTCATAATACCAATAAACTAATCTTGAGTGTTTTTTGGGTATTATTTTGAAATGTCGTTATTAATATTGATACTAATAAAAAGTGCTAGTCGATGTTTATCCCTTTTGGTTTATTATTTTCAATAATGAACCATTGGAATCGAGCATGAAAAAAAAAATTCTTACCCCCCCTCAAAATTTGATGGTTTACGTTTCAAGATATGTAGAATCCAAAACTGCAATAAAAATATTTCTGTCTGTCCGCCGTACGCCGTACGGGCCACTTTTCTTAGTTACCATGAAAAAAAATTGATGAAATTCGGGTTATAGGTTCCGTTCGGCGTCTAGTTGGTCCTCGAAGCTCGACGTTACTGTGAGTCATCTCTAAGGGGTTCAAAATAGGGGTTGAAATTTTCAAAACGCCTATACCATTTTTTTACGTAAATATTTTTACGGTTTTAAATAGTTCTTGAACTTGCGAGTTTTTTAAGACCATCCGGAGCATCGTACGTCCAGCCGTTCGTTCACAGTAAGGCCCCGAAGTTTGCACCGACAGGCATTTTCGACTCCAGTGTGAATGAAATTGTATACAATCCAAACCAAATCTCGTAACCAGAGACGCGCCCACAATAGGAATTTGTGAATACGGCCAATCATTGGTAGGGATCACCTGATTATATTGGCGGAGTATGAAGTCGAGTTGGTTGTTCTGTGATATTATTTAATTTGAAAAATGATGGCTCTATTGGAGTTTGTTGGTAGGTAGTGAAACTTGAACAAACGTTGAAGTATTATTGATGGGTAAATTATTACTACGGTAAATCATTACTCAACGGTAAATTATTACACAACGGTAAATTATACCATCTACGTAGAAGGGGCTGGAGTTTGTTGGTAGGTACTTTTGCAACTTTTTTCACTCCTCATCAACAATTTCTTTTCAGAACTTCATTATGTGTGTTTCTTTTTGTTAGGTACTGTTTGTCATCGGCAGAATTATTTTAGCAACATTTAACTCGTGATTTAGGTAGGTACCTACATAGTAACGAGTGCAGGGTTAGGTACTAACCTACGGAGTGTCTGCGATCTACATAATATGCATATAATAGAATAGTACATATCATATTATATAGGCGGGTTATCTATACATAGAGCTGTGATCTGTAACAGAAGGGTATTCTATACAAAATAATAAACCGTTGTGCAGGGATTTGCAGCGTTTTTAAAATCTAGAACAACTTCCTGTTTTATTTTAGCCTATCGGAAGGGACATCAAGAGGTTTGCCCCACATGGTTCTTCCCGGAAAATCAACAGTTTTTAGTTATCGAAAAAAAAAGTTGAAGTAAGATTATCGAATACAAAAAGGATTTTGGAACGCCAGGGCCCTCACGCCTGAGGGTACCTAGGTAATGCACATTTTCTTGCGCATATAGGTGAAGAAACATAATGGCACTCAACATTTAAACCCACATTGACAATGACAAAGCAATGGGGTATTCCAGTGAGCCTAAAAAGAAGGTGATTTCTGGAATATTTTAGTTCAAGTAAATGTGAAGAGGACGTAGTGTGGGCGTTCTTGTTAAGCTTGAAGTGGAAGTGAAAACTATCTCTGTCACGCCCGATTTTTTTTTCAAACTCCAAATTTTCTCTAATTTTATGTTAACATTTTCTGGACGAACAGACCCGATTTTCGTCAAATACAAACAATGTACTTTGGTAAAAAAAAACTTTAAAAAAAAAAACACGAATACCCAATTATTGGATGGATTTGTACAAACTTGACGCCTACTACCTACTAGTTTGCTCTCCTGTAAAGTAGCGTTCTTGGAGTTAGGGGTTGTCTCTCGTCGATGCCACATACCAATATTTCGATTTGCCGACACCAGGTAGCATTTCACTTAACGTTAAAATTCCTCCTTAAAACCCAGTTACTTAACTAGTGAATAGGCACCGTCAAACTGTCACTTACTTTGATAAAGGGATGACAATGAACGGGCGAAGTTGGTAATATTATCTGAGGGAGCGGTGGCATCGAGATACCAATAGGAGTGGTAGGTCTGGAGTCGGGGGGTCCTAAACTTGAATTTGATTGGCTCAACCTTTGCTGCACTATTTTGTGACAAGCTGCAATGAGACAAAACAAAATTATGATATTAAGTACCCATAAATGCATTGGGTACTTGAGGAAATAGTTGCTTTACTAATCCAACAAATTATTATTCAATTGTGTTGATTTTCTCCTGGGAACTGCAATGAGCTCGCTGTTTCAAATTTATTCCGATTCGGTTTTCGCCCTTCAAAGCTTGCAGTGGATCCTACCAGACTTTTCGTTTCACGCAGCTCCTACTCTAAACGGAACTTTGAAACTAGCTGATAGTTCAAATTTACAAAAACTGAATTGAGTCAAGAACTGAAGGGTCAGGGTAGATGTAGTAGGCATTGTATACATTCAATTTGTTCGTCAGTTTCTCAGTAAACTTATATATGTATCTGGCTTATATACACTGACATAGGTAGGTTATTTTGTTCTCTAACTTCACTTAGACAAAGATCCAATGGTGCCTGAAGATTCTTCATTAATGCCAACCTACCGACTATTAAATGAACGGCACCAGAGTGTCAAGTAGACTGAAGGCGAAACATATTCAATCCGGAAAGCACTAAAGAAAGATGATTGGTAATTTGAAATGTATAAGTGGAAAAATAACGTTCACGCAGACCTCGTATATTGTTATGTTCGTAACTTCCAATTCACCTACCAGTTCAATAGCGACAAAATCGATAGTGGAGAGACCCGTATGCTACGTAGGCGCCATTTGTACCCTGAGTGTGTCTTCATTTCGTGAAAAAATACCCTACCATTAATTGTGGGCTTCACCACTTGGAATTTTGAGGGCGTACTCGTTGAAATATCAGAATTTTCTCAACAGTAAATGATGCCGCAAAATTGAAAAAATATATAAATATAACTAGGCACTTTAAAAAAAAAATTAAAAAAAAATTAAAAAGCTAATTTATATTTTATCGATTTGACATTTTGAGAGTGTAGGTAGGTACTTGTTGGACCATCATAGTAAGGAACATACATTTTTGGACCATTATTGTAAGTTTTTGTACCAAAACAACACCAAACACCGAAGTGCCGGCAATGACGTCTCTAAAATGCAAAAAGCTAATTTTGGTTCTTGTGACTTGAAGTTGGGAGGTTGAACTCTTTGCTTATACCTTCAAAATCCACCTGATGAAAGGAAATTACGACGCCACCACTGATGTCAGCAATGGCGAGAGTATTGTCTTTTTGGGATTCCGGAATCGTCAACAACTGTTATGACGAATAATGTTTGGAGTTGAGTATAATGTGTTATGACGAATAATGTGTGGAGTTAATACGTATTGTAACTGGCAACTCACTGTTGCCAGTTAAAATACGTATTTGTAATCGGTTTTCTGTGGTTACGTAAGGCTCCTGACTCATTGGTAAAATATATGTAGTAGGCATTACGAAAATAATCAAATTTTGCAAGAGATAACTGCTGACTTACCGTCTTGAAAAACCCTTTCCACGTTCAGGCCGTAAGTAGCACACGTTTCGTAGTACGAGCACCTTTTGAGATCATTGGCAAGCTTCCTGGCTCTGGCGTCATCGATTATTCTTGGATTACTTTCACTAATAGCATCTGGAAATAATCAACGTCGGATTACTGTGATAGGATTAACAGGGCTGATTACGGTCGACATACATAATATGCCAAAGTAGGTGCCTATCCGGTTTATTAAACATCGGGGTACCTGGGTAAGATGGTTGATTCTTCCAAGATTACCGGATAAATGATAACTGATGCAATGTTGAGCAGCAGATATTACTACCATACCTAGATACAATACTGCAATACTGCAATGTATACAGAAATGATTTCATCAAGGAAATAAATACATTACAATCCCAATGTATTTTCGTTTGGCATATTGATGATCAATAAAACAAATCCAAGATCGTATACCTTGAGTTCCGACTAGAATAAGAGGTATTTCTGAAGAGTTGCGATAGTGGGCCATCTGAGTATAGTACGTGTATATTGCGTTGAAACTGGCTTCATTTTCGAGGGAAAATACAAAAATAACTGCGTCGACCCAGGCAGTGAACTGTAACACAAATAAAATTATAGGAATAAAATATGAACATCAATTATTATAATGAATAAATAAATACATGGGTTTCTAATGATTTCGCTAACAGGTGTTTTGTAGGTAATAATACAAAAAAATAAAAAATGTTCGTAGCTAGGTGTATATGAATAACGGTACCATTCAACCGGGTGGTATCATTTATTGATCAACCAGTGAACCTATACGTCATATAATTGAATGAAGTGCCAATGTATGATGCCACTGAATGATGCGCCGCACGATTACCCTGGAGATGGAAAGGGTATTCTGAAAAAGGGAATGGCAGAAAACCATTTTTGGAGGGGAAAAAACAAGGTTTTTGGAATTTGTCCTCCAATTTAGAAACAAATCCGCAAAATCAATAAAATAGGGGTGAAAGGTTCTTTGATATTTGACAATTATTAAAATAATAAAACAATTATATAAAAATAATCGCTTGAGGGTGAAAACTGTTCAAATTCTGCATTGTTCAAACTTCCTAAAATCACTAAAATGGGGGGAGGGGTAGTTATTATATATTATTGACAATTATGTAACTAACAGAACATGAAATAAATACTCGTTTGTGGGCATCAGTGTTCAAATTTGGTTAAAAACCCCAAGGAAATTGTTCGATGACGTACATAGTTGAAAGGCAGTTCTTGTAGGTAGGAACGTTAATTTGAAGATTCGCTCATACTTTAGTTCTGCACGACTGGAACATGTTTCTGATTCATTATTCTGTGAATAATACACCTATGTATTCGCTCAGCAAACACTTTTTATAACACCCCATCAACATTTTTTCTTCTACGTTTTAAGGTGCGTAGATTCCAAAAATGCAATGTCCGTCCGCCGTATCATGCGTAACTCTACTTCATTTTCGGCCTAAAAAATTCGTTCTTTCGCACACATGCTCCATTTGGGCCCTAGTTGTGCCCCGAAACTTTGCAGCCCGGTGTTATGGGTGTGTAAAAACAGGTTTTTTTTGTGGAGCTTGTGAGGAATCGTTTTCAATGTTTTTTTTATGACGAGGAGATCGAATATGAAGTCCATTTTGACCAGAGTGGAAATTTGAGGTTCTAACAGAATTTCAGCGTTCAATTTACGTTAAATTTTGTTCTAAAATAGTCGTTCTTCCACACACAGTTTGGGTCCCGATTTTGGAACACATTTGGGTCGAAGTTGTGCTCCGAAGCTCGGCAGCCCGATCGGAATACAGCCAGGGGTGTTATGAGGGGGAAAGGCTGTAAGAATAGGGTTTTGCGAGGTTTTTTTTTTTTTAGGTTTTAGTGATCAAGAGGTCGTGAGGTATCGTCTTCCATGTTTTTTAGGCGTGGAGAGACCGAATATGAAGTTGATTTTGACCGCAGAGTGAAGAACTGAGGTTCAGCGCCCAAAATTTATTGTTTATGGGTCCAAAACCTGGGAAATTATCTGAAATTACCGCAAATTTTTATAATTACACTAGAAGTAGTATCAACTAAAAGGTGAATCACGACAATTAAACGGCTCAATCAATAATCCAAGAAAATATGTAAAAAAAAAAAACAGGAGCTTAATTCGTGTTTTTGAGAAACAATAAATGAACAGCCAACATTTCACGAACTAAATCACTCGCGAAGAAATCATGGAAACCCATTTCAAAGAAAAACGGAGTTATGGAAAACAGTATTTTTCAACCAATACACGAAAAAACGCGAAAAAGACTGTAATACCGGTTTTGGTGATCAAACCTTCGTCGTTATTGTTTGTTACTGACGATCGTTTGATCACCGAAACCGGTATAACAGTGTTTTTCGCGTTTTTTCGCGTATTATTTTTTAAATAACTCCGTTTTTCGTTAGCCAACATTTCGGTAGGTCCACAGAATAAGAAACCCATGTGACAAGGACTTTGCAGCGTTTTATTATTTAGTAAGTAGGTATGAACCTATTCATCAGAAAATCAAATAAATTTTTTTTGTCTCCAACGGGAGAATTAGTACCCTGAAAGAACCTCTCCAGCAACAAGTCGACAGGTGGGTACCCTGGCACTGATTCACTCATCGCCATCTACTAAACTTCGCTATCGGCTACCGTAATCGGATCGAACGTGAAAGGCAGAAGGTAGCGGCCTACCTGCCTCCACACGGAGCATTGAGATTGAGTTATGACAGAAGCCGAGTTTACCGAAGGATGCGGCGAGTATAAAATTGTAGAGGGGAAGAAAGGGTAATGCGAGGAAAGTGAGTTTATTAACCATAGGTCGGAGGAGGTCGGAGGGGGATACTGGCGCCAGGGGCTTTTGATACGTCTGAGCGGCGCCGCCCTTCCACACGCAAGATTCTACCGGCGCCAATCCTAATCCACCCCTTTTCCTCTTTACGACTTTTCCTAAATATGTAACACTTGCCATAAAAATGATGGCCCCTGTCTCTAGTGCGAAACAACTCATATCTGTTTGTCAGATCAGTTCAGAGTTTCATTCTTGGAGTAGAAATAAAATTGAAAGCCCTTATTGCCTATTATCTCCAGTGTCGAACCTATTAAACGGAGCCTGTTATTCGGTGACCATACTTAAAGACATGAAAAGAAGGACCGCTGGAACTGTACCTAGATGAGAACGTTGTAAATACCATTCAAGGTGTTTTGTTGGGGAAGAAAGTTCCATTAACGCAGCAAGGCTATAGGAGCGAATTTTCAAAGAAATATTCGTTCAATGGTGTAGAAAGATGACACAGCGAGAGATCATACCACTTTTCGTAAAATTATATAATTTTTTTCGTGATGTAAGCCATTTTTACCGATTTTTGACCCTTATAAAGTCAAATTTGACCCACTCTTTTTTTGAGTAAGTCCCTCCGTCGTGATTCACCATCCCACACAACGTCAGGTGAATTAATATGGATTTTAGCCTTTAATACCAAGTTTTGACCCCCAAAAAATCTGAAGTTGATCCCTATTCTGTATGAAAAATAACTAAAATCGTCATTTTCTGTCTTACTCCACTTCCATACCACTTTCACTTATTATATCAATTGTTCGCGATTTTAGCCGTTTTTACAGATTTTTAACCATAAAAAACTCAAATTTGACCCCTCTTCGAATTTCTTAAAACTGCTGATCTTCGAACTCATCCTTTTGTTTTGCAATATGAACGTTTGGGCGAAATATGGAATTTTTAACAAGTACCCAAGGACAGATATCGTCTGAAGTGACATATATATATGATATATATATATATAGCATTCTGTGTTTAAACATGAACAATTTAAGAAAATCTAAATCAAGGCAAACCTGCTCACCGTAATAATAATTTTTAAGCGTACCTACCTATTTTGAGACGCCTAACTTTATAGCATTAATAATGTTAGCAACTGGTTGGAAGTGACTTGAATAGCTTTACTACTCCCCATTTTAAGGGACGTCCCGTGAAAATTTATATTAAAAAAAAAATAAAAAAAATAAAAATTGTTCTGTTATGCATAACCTTCAGCGTATTTTCCTTTATTTTAAAGTCAGAATGGTCCTTCGGAAATACCGTTTTAGGAAAGGAGTACTGGACGACAGCAGGACCACGGGTTGAAACAGTAGTAGGCATGACAAAGTAAATAGTAGTCTGGTCACCCAATCTATAGGTGCCGTTATTGTTGCCTTTTGGATATAGAAATCCCCTATTTCAGGGGATGGATGTGAGACAGGGGAAATCTTTGATTCCCCGAGTTTCATCAGGAATCTAAAGATTTCTCGGCCGCGCCATTTAAGAACATTTCAAGTTAGGGGGGACTGTGGGAAGAGGGAATTCAGTAGACCCACAGAAGTTCCCTTCCAAATTTGAGCCTCGTGCGTTGAAAAGAAAAGAAATTAGCCTCTGAGCTCCCACACAGCGAATCAGGAAGCCCACCCAGCAGTCCCACAGAACCTTCATTCCAAATTTGAGTCTCGCGGGTTGAAAAGAAAAGAAATTATCCTCAGAGCTCACTCAGCTGATCAGGGCAGGGACCCACTTCTCATTTATCCAACAGTTCCTCAGCTAACAAAATCGTAGAAACCGAACAATCCCGTCGATGAAGGACGAAGTTTCAAAGATTTTCGCATAGCCTACTGCACCCACCGGTTTCATGAGCGAGTTGAAGAAAATCTCATCATCTCATCAATATCAGATGAACCGAACTAAATCACTCGCGACGAAATCGTGGAAACCCATTTCAAAGAAAAACGGAGTTATCGAAAAAGTAGTCTATTTCCACTAATACCTACACGAAAAACGCAAAAAACACACAATAACTTATTGTGTGTTACTGACGATGGTTTGATCACCGAAACCGGTATAACAGTGTTTTTTTGCGTTTTTCGTGTATTAGTGAAAATATACTATTTTTTCGATAACTCCGTTTTAGCGAATTTTCGAAGAAAAGGAAGCTATTGTTCTCGGTCCAAAATTTTTAAAACTCGAATTTCCGAAAGATTTTTATACCAAAATCCGTTTCAGACCATCCTGAATTCACTGCCGAAAGACACCAAAAATTATATATATATATATATATATATATATATATATATATTTATAATATATAAAATTTGGTGACAGAGGGTAGAAATTTAAAGATCAACAGACAAAAAAGAAAACTTACAATTTCAAAGGGAATATTTCGCCTGCCGGCGTCTTCAGCCCAATCTTTATATATTTATATATGTATGTGTCATTCCAGACGATAACTCTCGACAGAATTGAGATAAAAAGTTCAAATTTGCACGAAAAATCTGTCTTGGCAATCGACAGGCTAAGTTCGTAGATGGGCAGAATCGGGTCACTCTAAGGGGGAGTTTTGGGGAGTTTTAGGGGGGGGGAAATTACCCATAAATTCCCAAAATGAAACAGTCTGACAAGTGACACCTCATTTTAAAGGTTTTTCTACGCTGAACACGATGGTGAAATCAGAATTGCGATATCTCATTCCGTTCTCAAACTGGAGCACTTTGAAGATGAAGGAACGTGGTTATTTCTTGAGATAAAACAGTTTTACATAAAATCAGTTATTTCTTCGAAAATTCGCTCTTATAGCCATGCTGCATGACTGTGGTTTTTTTCTTTTTCAGATGAACCGTCTGGCCCTTAATGAGTATGTAACAGACACACATCATTTGCGTTTTATATAATAGGACAATCCATCCATTGTTTTATAATGAAAACCGCTACTCCACAAACAAATTAATCGATATGTTGAATAAACATAAATACCATAACAATGGACGAATTGATCTCCGACTGTGACAAAATAGATATCCTACATAAATAACTATGTATGCTTAGACTGACTTCGTAAACTGAGAATACCTAAATTCTAGATAACAATAATGTAAATAATATTGTTCTATACTTATCTATTATATTCCACCAAATCAATCTGAGACCAAATAAATTTAAACGTAACAAATAGGTACCTAAGTAATTTTTTGTTTTTTTTGTTTTAATTTATTGAGACCATTTAGAAATTAAATATACCTCATCGACAAAGGGTTCACGGTGGATTTATAAACACACGTACTTTTTGGAATGGAAAAAGTACTTAAATAACAATTTGGTCAAACAGAAAAACTACCTTTTAAAACAACACTTCATATTTCAATCATGTCCAAAATATGGCGAGGGCGTTGCAGCCTTGGATTGAGAGGTTGGATGAAGTCTTCATTTGCTAGATGGTTGTAATGCTCGGCATTGTGAGTGACGAATCTTCGTATTGAAGCTTCACGGCATTCCTGCGGAGTTTCGAGCTTGAAGTCTTAATATAGTTGAATTCCTGACGAAGGGTGGAGCATGTATAATTTTCTTCTGTATTAATCGATTTTGTTGCTGTTCCAATCGTCGAAACTGCGAGGAGGAACATGTACCCCATATCGGTAAAGCATAAGTCCAGAGAGGCTCGATGAAAACTTTGTATATTAGCATTTTATTTTCAATTGGCAGGTCTTTATTATCCAGCAGGTATTTCAACTGGGATGTTCTAAGGGTACATCGCTGCAAAAGATCAGAAATGTGTCCAGCAAAGGTCAGCTTTCTGTTCAGTGTCACTCCCAAATATTTGTGGGATTCTACTGACGGAATTGTTTCCCCCCCTAAAAGTGAGAGGCACGTCAACATATCTTCTTTTGTAAGTAAATGAAATAGCGCATGACTTCGCTGGATACTTAAGTAATGACAGAGGAAGAACAGCGTCTATTGGCCAGCACAAGCCATGCTTATAGGCCTAACTGTCCTTACAATAAATAAATACCTAAATAAATAAATTAACTACAAAAATATTTAATTAATAAATTTACTAAAAATTCCTAATAAATAAATTTACTACAAATACTTAATAAATAAATTTACTACAAATACTAACACATAAATTTACTACAAATATCTACTTTACATATCTAGGGACGCCCGCCAAGAAAACCGAAAACCTGGGAACCCTACCTACCTACAGCGACCAAGGCACTGTTTACACGACAACACAAGGCCCCATGGGGGTCTTCGGCGTTGATTTTTCGTACCTAGGAGCCCTTGAGGAAGTGTACCAAATTTCAACCCTCGGGACCTTCAGTTGCCGGGGTTATGGACGTTTGAAAAGCGCTATTTTACAAGTTTTCTACTTCTTCTTGTCGTTCTCGTCGTTCTTTGACAGGGCTACAGCGTCACAGACATAACCGATCGAGCTGAAATTTTGCACACATCGTTATGCTCCAAGAAGGTGCCTTTTGTGCATTTTATCGTCCCTCCACCATTTTGAAGTTTATGGTAAGTAGGTATTGAGAAAGTATTTTTTTTAGGTAGGTACTGGGAAAAAATGTTTACCTCATCAATGTACCCCATCAAAAACACCCTGTTGCTATTATAAGTACAACTACTGGGTTATGACTACTGAGTAGGTAGTACTGAGTAGATACTAAATAGGTAGTAAGTAGGTACCTTGTACCTACTGAAAAAATGTTTAGGTACTAGGAAAAAATGTTTAGATAGCACTTTATCAATGCAAAAAGATGTGATGCATCTCTCAAAAACAACCCTGTTGTAAAAAACTGCCCGTCAACAAAACCTCCTTAGCCGCAAAACGGATTGATATCCATTTTGCCCGCCGAAGTCGCATCCCTGGTGCTTGGCACCTCGCACTTGGCTGTGCATAAATAGAAACTTGTTCCGTCCCCCCCAAACCTTTAAATTTCTTTCAACGCTGTTTGCCGAGCACCTTTTTGCACCCCAGGCGAGGATGGATATCAATCCTTTTTGCGGCTGAGGAGGTTTTGTTGGCGGATAAATTTTTACAACTGCGCTGCAGGGGGGGGGAGGGGGTTCGGGGGGGGGGGGGGGGTGCCTACATAATGAGGTTGAAACCTGATTTATCACGTTAATGCTGTAATGGAAGAAGAAGGAAAAACATGTCATTCATTACATTTATAAAAAAACAAAACGGAGTTTCAACTTTCAAATCCTAATCCAGATGTCATCGCGTACCCCCAGAGCTCAGGCTGGCTGTCATGGGGGGGACCTCTGGGGGTGTAATGTGAGAATCCCGATAGATAAGGTTTAGTTGTACAAACTTGAAAAACCACCTGGACATGGTCGTCCTAGATAGCGCGGCGTTCGATAGCGGTGCCCCTGCAGTACCCCCCCCCCCCCCCCCCCCCCACCCCACCCTCACTACCATCACCACGTCATTCTCTGCTCACCCGCTCTTTCTTGCTGCGGCCTTCGAACTTCCGAGGTTCAGATGAGACCATCTTGGCCAGGTTCCTACCCACACAATAATAATCCTCCAATAATAATAATAATCGTCCAATAATATCATCACTTCCTTGAATAAGAGATTTTATTTAAAAAAAAAAAAAAAAAAAAAAAAAAAAAACACCACCACAACAGTGCAAAAAAACGTATTGATTGATTTTCCTGGTAGGTACCAATACCATTGCCAGGAATACTATAAACTGTGCTCTCTCACTATCAAAGGCAAAGAAGGCCTTGAATTCATATGAAAAAACGCTGCATATCCCTGCACAACGGTTTATTATTTTGTACAGAATACCCTTCTGTTACAGATCACAGCTCTCCGTATAGATAACCCGTCTATATAATATAATATGTACTATTCTATACATATTATGTAGATCGCAGACCCTCCGTAGGTTAGTACCTAACCCCGTACTCGTTACTAGGTACCTACCTAAATCAAGAGTTAAATGTTGCTAAAATAATTCTGTCGATGACAAACAGTAACTAAAACGGCAAAAAGAAACGCAAATAATGAAGTTCTGAAGGAAAATAGTTGATGTGGAGTGAAATAGATGCCCCTTCTGCGTAGATCACTGTTTTCTGTGGTCAATACCTACCCTGTAATCACTTGCCCATCAACAATACTTCAACGGTTGGTTAAGTTGCAAAAGTACCTACCAACAAAATCCAACAGTCCATCACTTATAAAATGAAATAATATCGCAGAACAACCAACTCGACTTCATACAGCCATCCTTGATTATAATCAGGTGCTCCCTAGTGATGATATCCGGGCCGGATTTATACCGTTTGATTCACGATCGTGTTGACGAAGGTTTTTGGTGCACACGAACAGCTGGACGTACAATGCTCTGGGTGTCTCAAAAAATTGTTTAGCTCAAGACAAATTTAATAACGTAAAAAACCCATACTCTTCTATCGAAAGTTTTCGAGATACGGCGTTCTGAAAATTTCAACCCCTATTTTGAACCCCTTAGAGATGACTGACAGTAACGCCGAGCTTCGAGGACCAACTAGACCCCGAACGGAACCTCTAACCCGAATTTCATCACTTTTTATTCATGGTAACTAAGAAAAGTGACCAGTACGGCGTAACAAATTTTTGGTTTATTATTTTCAATAATGAACCATTGGAATCGAGCATGAAAAAAAAAATTCTTACCCCCCCTCAAAATTTGATGGTTTACGTTTCAAGGTATGTAGAATCCAAAACTGCAATAAAAATATTTCTGTCTGTCCGCCGTACGCCGTACGCCGTACGGGCCACTTTTCTTAGTTACCATGAAAAAAAATTGATGAAATTCGGGTTATAGGTTCCGTTCGGCGTCTAGTTGGTCCTCGAAGCTCGACGTTACTGTGAGTCATCTCTAAGGGGTTCAAAATAGGGGTTGAAATTTTCAAAACGCCTATACTATTTTTTTACGTAAATATTTTTGCGGTTTTAAATAATTCTTGAACTTGCGAGTTTTTTAAGACCATCCGGAGCATCGTACGTCCAGCCGTTCGTTCACAGTAAGGCCCCGAAGTTTGCACCGACAGGCATTTTCGACTCCAGTGTGAATGAAATTGTATACAATTCAAACCAAATCTCGTAACCAGAGACGCGCCCACAATAGGAATTTGTGAATACGGCCAATCATTGGTAGGGATCACCTGATTATATTGGCGGAGTATGAAGTCGAGTTGGTTGTTCTGTGATATTATTTAATTTGAAAAATGATGGCTCTTTTGGAGTTTGTTGGTAGGTAGTGAAACTTGAACAAACGTTGAAGTATTATTGATGGGTAAATTATTACTACGGTAAATCATTACTCAACGGTAAATTATTACACAACGGTTCAGTATACCATCTACGTAGAAGGGGCTGGAGTTTGTTGGTAGGTACTTTTGCAACTTTTTTCACTCCTCATCAACAATTTCTCTTCAGAACTTCATTATGTGCGTTTCTTTTTGTTAGGTACTGTTTGTCATCGGCAGAATTATTTTAGCAACATTTAACTCGTGATTTAGGTAGGTACCTAGTAACGAGTACGGGGTTAGGTACTAACCTACGGAGGGTCTGCGATCTACATAATATGTATATAATAGAATAGTACATATCATATTATATAGAAGGGTTATCTATACATAGAGCTGTGATCTGTAACAGGAGGGTATTCTATACAAAATAATAAACCGTTGTGCAGGGATTTGCAGCGTTTTTTTATTGCAGTTTTGGATTCTACATACCTTGAAACGTAAACCATCAAATTTTGAGGGGGGGTTAGAATTTTTTTTTTTCATGCTCGATTCCAATGGTTCATTATTGAAAATAATAAACCAAAATAGGTACTACATTTCATCGTTCGAGATCACAATTTCATACAGGAATAAACTGTGGTCTCGGCCTGTCTATCGAGCGATCTGAATAAAATACCTACCACCTACTC
Source organism: Leptopterna dolabrata (assembly GCA_954871275.1). NCBI lineage: Eukaryota > Metazoa > Arthropoda > Insecta > Hemiptera > Miridae > Leptopterna > Leptopterna dolabrata. The sequence goes on along the minus strand of OX940982.1, from coordinate 42,489,901 downwards.
TGCATGAAAGAAAACTTGCTTAAAACCACGACATTTTAAGGAGCGACTGGGGTCTGGCGATGTTTCCACATATATTGCGCCAAAATCCCATTAGCACCTTTCAGGGCATCAGTTAAAATGGGGTTTTAACGCTTATTCTCACCATATCAAAGCTCACACAGAGTGAAAATATTGTTTGGCAATTTTTGAACTTAATTTTCATTTGAAATTGGAACTAATTCGAAGTGAAACGTATAATTTAAAATAACTAAATTCGTTTTTTGCAACAACTATTGTTTTTCGTGTGCTGAACTTTAAAAGGTTCATAAACTTCTTTTTTTTCTTTTTTTTTTAAACACCTAATTCCACGCAATTTGGGTTCTACCTATCAGCACCCGAAAGTAGGGTGTGTTTTGGGACCATTTGGGAGGAAGAAGGTGAATTTAGTTTCTCAAGGGTGTTTTATTAGGCACTACTAGGTACTAATTTTCGGTACCAAGATTTTACAGAAAGCCGCTTTGCTTTCCGTTCCGAGTTTTTACGTCTTAAATAATTTATATTAAGGAAGTCATCCACTATTCTCATTCTGAATGTGAATTTTGATTTGTAAAATAGGATGTACACTTAATTCCAGAATATTCACGTAACAATCATCAATATGACGTTTTTGAAAGTGATCTGGTATCAGAATACAAATGAGAACGATCATGATCGTTATTCTTTTACGGTAAGCTCAAGGTTGGGAGAGCACTGGTTTTTAAATTTCAGGATTAGACTGATCTACCTCTCTTGATTGGATAGTTACCCAAACCTGGGTTGGATCGAGGTTTTCAAGTACCTAACTATTAGAAGTTTGAGTCCCTCGGTTGGTTTGGGATAGACGAGGCTACAAGTGTCGTACGTTGTGGGTGTAGGTCTACCCAGCTCACCCACACGCGCAGACGAACGTCCAAAACCAGTTTCTTCATACGTGGGTCGAAACTACCGGCTACGGAGGCTATCAAATGAAGAAATCAAAGCGTCACCTGTGAATCAGTGCATTTCCACCTGTTGGAGTTACTTTGGAATTTAGTTGAACTGAAACGTTTCGGTACACAGTAAACAGTAAAATACAAAAATCCAGAAAGAAAAAATTCTGCTAGGGGTACGTCTGAGTCTAAATTGAACGTTCACGAGTGCACAAAGATTACTTACAAAGGGAGCTGCAGAAATCTGACAATTGGAATAAATTTAATAATTTACCGCTAATTCCCAATACACGCTGTTGGTGCTGCTTCTCACGGATTTGTATAGTGTGCAGAGGCTGCAGTTGCCCGAAAAAATAAATTTCTGTGAGGAATTCTCACCCGATCAGGCAGATACATCGATATCACCACGTTTGAGCAGACGATCAATGAAGTTGTAAAGGACAATCAAGTAACCACAGCACCTAGGTATATGTTCCATTTCTCCATTATTTCATTAGATGTTCATTACACACATACAAATCGACTGATATTTCATATTTTCCTCCAAAAAGTGATTACAATGCTTCTGCTGCCTTCGCAGACTCTGAAGCAAAATAATAATGCTTCAGTCTGCCAAGGCAGTGGAAGCATTGTGATCACTTTTTGGAGGAAAATACGAAACGTCAGTCGATTTGTATGTCTGTAATGAGCACCAAATTCATTAATTAAAATGCTCTGTAATTTCACCCGAGTAGATATTTATGAAGGTGGTTGGCTCTCGATTCAGTCTTCATCAACCAACTTCATCATACCTTCCAGTGCACACAAGACGTATTGTGACATTATAAATTAGACAGACTTGAATGGTATTTCACATATTCCAGCATCCACCATACAGTACATTTTGTAGTTAGACTCCACGAAGAACGTAAGTGCACTTCTCAATGTACACTGTATGTATTACATTCCTTTAGAAAGGTACGTATCTCAACCCCCAGGTTTCAAGGATAGCTGCAGAGCAATAAATGTACCCTGACGTGTTTGCGAATCCAAAATTAACATTTAAACCAACTCATCTACGTAGTATAATCTACGTACTTTTCGGGCTGATCAAATTGCAATTTCCAATAGATGAACCAAAATACCGAAATGTGCCCACATACGTCCAGTTTTTGAAATGGTATCGAATAGTTCGAGCTAAGGCCTCACTTCGCCTGTTAGCAAACGTCAAACCTCAAACGACCAACGTCAAAGCCGAGTGTGGTTGGCTTCCCGTCAGTTTATCGAAGTTGTACCTGACGGTGGTCGATAGCCGAGGCGCCGCGAAACAGTCTCTGCCTTGTCTCGATCGGAGTTCGCACACACCGAGTACAGGTCCATTTAAGCCATTCAACTTGCCCTTAATTCACCTCTGCTCTTGCCCTTCTGCCCAATACCTAATCCACTGTACTGGTGAACAGTTATCGCGTTTCCCTTGCTCGTTATAAATCTTCTTTGTTGCCGGCAGTGAACAATGTGAATCTGCCGGTATAGAAGTCAGGCACCATTAACTAACTATTTACATTATTAATCAACCAATTGCTACCACGTTGCACAAGGTGGTTCAGTTTCTGGTTTTTATATGGATCAATTAAAATCAAGGAATTTCTCGTTCTTAACATTATCATATATGAAGACTTTCACGGATACATAGAATTTTCAACAAGATTTCAATAAGACAATAGAATTTTCAATACGATTTTCCCTCCTCAATTTCGACCTCCGTTTGTATTAAATAACCACACAGTACTTTCAGGGTAAATTTTGGTGGTAAATCTGTGGTGGCTCCAGATTAAATGGCTATACATGAAGGTCGCATGAAATTTCACCATGGCCACGAATACATCATTTTATGGGAGGCCAAACTGACCTAATTACTACACTTTTTCTTTCTGTAAGAAAAAACAAAAATAATATTATACAATAATATTTTTTGAATCAATTTGGATAAAAACGCAAACAGCAGGTCACTAATGCTTGAACAAATAAATAACATACTTCCAATTAATTCTGCTTGTAATGAAATAAAATGATGCCCTCCATGTAGTTAATGTTTAACTAATTTCCAAAGATCAATGAAAAACCTATACATTTGAAACTAACAATAATCTTCTATAGCGAACAATTAATTGACCACGGAGGCGGCCAAAGACCTTTGTGTAATAATTTTAAGCATTTTTTTGCAGTGGGCCCAAGGAATGGTTTTTTCAATCTCAACGGACAAGATGATATTTTTCTCAAGCACTTTCAGTTATCGTCACCAAAACAAGAATAACTACGTAGGTAAACAAATCTCAATTTTCGTTGGGATAGACGAAAATTGACTTGTTGTTCAAAATATTTATAGGTCTCCAACACTTCATTAGGAATGGTTGAGATTGTTTCCAAATTAATCTTTAAAAAAAGTCTTGGCAATTTGTAATTAGAAAGTTTCCAAATTAGTCTTTAAAGGAAGACTTGGCAGTTTGTAATGAGAAAAAAATTAATTGCAAAATGCAACTGAAGGGGAAGCAAAAAGTTCCATTTACCATTTTAACTAGTGAAGTAGTCGATCAACAGCCCTACGTATCAGGGTTAACTGGTAGGGTAAACAATGGTATAAGTGAGAAGTACTCAGCTACGGGTAGACATATTTTTTGAACAACACCAGTTCGTATGAAAACCGCTCGGAAATTGCGTTATTCACAAAAACTCCGATCAAACAGTACCTAACTAACGTAGGCTGGAGGTAAATGGCACGGAATACGACCTTGATATGAAGTAGGTAGGGGAAACTAAATCATCTCGCCTTCGCTATCTTATAATTGAGGAAGCGAGCACGAAGGCAATTGCCGATGAAATCATAACACATTCCCACTGGTCTAGGACGTTGGGTTGTATTGTGGTACCGCTACATGGTAGGTAATGATCAAACATTTCGGGATTACCATAATTATAATAGAACTAAATTAGGTCAAGCGAGGATCAACAACCCTGTGTGGTGGGGCGTCGGAAACGTAGAGCGGTATCGATAATAATGATTATGTTGGGAATCGCGAGCTCGATGTTTTTCTTAAAATGTTAAAGAAGGAGAGTAACTCTTGAAATGCTAGGTTCACGTAAGAAATGTTGATCAAGCCGTAGGTTTTACGGGATATTCGCTTTCAAATTATGGGATACACAGAGGATCTATATTGCGTGAGGTTGGATCAGCATTGTTAGTCACTTCTGCGACTGATTCGATAACCCAAATTATTTTCAAATTATAGCCCAAATTATTTTCAAATAAGAGTAGCCAAGATCCATGGTGGGTAGAATGGTAGGAGATTTGACATTTGACCTTACGACTGGAGAGAAACTAATTTAGGAAAAAACAGTCAGCAACAAAGATTATAGTGTAAATAAGTTGGATCACCACTCTCAAACTACTACTTGAACAAGCAGTATGAAGTTAAGGCCAAATCTTCTGGTTGGCTTGTGTAGGTCGTTTTAACAGTTGACCTTTCCATATCAAAGCGCTATGCTAGTCATCTAATATCATAGTAATTTACATGTGCCGAGCGAGCGTGTGCCCTAAGGCGCTGAATTCAATTCAACACTTGCATGAACAATGATCAAATAATTTATTCAAAATCGCTGCCATTTAAGAGAGAAATTTGTTCATCTATCCAAGAAGTGATGTAAACAGTCAAGGTCATGAAATATTTCATGGCTACTGGGTGCTGGCTAATGCCAACTGAAGAGTTGGTAGTGCCAATCCATGAAATGCTCAAATGATTTACTAGTAGGCAAGCAGCACCTGTAGGGAGACATTCAGTAGAACGAAAGTTTTTCTAGAAGTGACAAATTAACATGAATGAAAAAGTAAATTAGGTACCTGTTTTTAGGTGTTGGTATCTAGCACTGGCTGCCGCTTGGTGGTTCAAGATATCACGAAATAAATTTCATTGATAGAAATTTGGACTTATCAAGAAACACTAAAAAATGACTGTAAGAGGAGGACGGAAAGACCAACCTTGGCGGCAAAAAGAACACTAGTAGTACGCGGGAGGCCGTAGGGCCGGCGCCCGGGGCGGCGCCTGCGCCAGCGGCGGTGTGGTCACCAGCCAAACAAACCCACCCCCAGCCAAAATATTTACGATTTTTCGCAGGTAATCGCAGCTCGTTTATTTAATAATTCCACGAAGAAAGTAGGTACCAATCAAATTCAGAGAAGAAATACCTACGCCAAATGAAAAAGAATTTAATTAGTAGGAGGTGAGAATCTACCGAAGTCAAAGTGATTTTGAATCGAACGGTTCACGGTGCTGGGGTCGGAACGACCATGACCTCGAAGTTCTTTTTTCCCTTCCCCCGTTTCACACGTTTCCGTCAACATGTTATAGCGAAGATCCGGAGATGAATTCAAGGCTATCTTTAATGAAAAGGACATTTCTGTGTTTAATATCGCCTCAAATCATTTGACACATCACTAACACTCACCCTAAATCACTGAGCACTAAGTATTCAATTCAATTCAAAATAGATTTATTCCCATACCATACATTACAATGAACTACGTGGTGCTGTATTCGAATACAGCAACGTGGCAACACAAAATGCATCAGCATATATTATAATATAACATAATTTATATTATAATATTATAACATTATAATTCAACTAGTCAGAAAGCCAGTTTATTCCATACGACGGCGACAGGGCCGGTAGCTGCGGAGCCCACTTAGCGAATCAGGAAGCTCACCCAACAGTTCCACAGAACCTTCATTCCAAATTTGAGCCTTACAGGTTGAAAATGAAAGAAATTAGCCTCTGAGCTCCCTCCCACACAGCGAATTAGGAAGCCCACCCAGCAGTCACAGAATTTTCATTCCAAATTTGAGCCTCGTGAGTTGAAAGGAAAGAAATTAGCCACTGAGCTTCCAAATAGCGACACATCCCACAGAACCTTCATTCCAAATTTGAGCCTTATATTAGGTTGAAAACCAAAGAAATACGACACAGAACTCACTCAGCTGATCAGGGCCCCGACCCGCTTTGTCAGCAGTCCTACAGAAGCTTCATTAGAAAGTTGAGCCTCGTGGGTTGAAAAGGAAAGAAACTAGCCTCAGAGTTCCCGAACAGAGAATCAGGAAGCTCACCGAGCAGTCACACAGAACCTTCATTCCAAATCTGAGCCTTACTGTAGGTTGAAAAGGAAAGAAATTAGCCTCTGAGCTCCCTCCCACACAGCGAATCAGGAAGCCCACCCAGCAGTGTCACAGAATTTTCACTCCAAATTTGAGCCTTGTGAGTTGGAAGGAAAGAAATTAACCACTGAGCTTCCAAATAGCGAAACATCCCACAGAACCTTCATTCCAAATTTGAGCCTTATTGTAGGTTGAAAACCAAAGAAATACGACACAGAACTCACTCAGCTGATCAGGACCCCGATCCACTTTGTCAGCAGTTCCACAGAAGCTCCATTACAAAAATGAGCCTCGTGGTTCGAAAAGGAAATAAATTACCCTCGGAGCTCCCACACAGCGAATCAGGAAGCTCACCCAGCAGTTCCACAGAACCTTCATTCCAAATTTGAGCCTCGTATGTTGAAAAGGAAATAAATTAGCCTCAGAGCCCACTCAGCTGATCAGGGGAGGGACGCACTTTGTCATCCTTACCCAGCAGTCCCACATCTATTCTACAAAATCGTAGAACCAAACAATCCCGTCGCGAATGAAAGCCCCGTTTACGACTTAGGACAAAGATTTTGGTCTCTTTCCGTCAAATCATTTTCATCCGAAACCGCTTCTAACAGTTATACCGCTTACGTCACGCCCTAACGGCGAAATGCAAACATTCTGTGGTCGTTTACGATGAAGGCGTCGGATCTGGAAAAATTCATGTAGCCCATTGCACACGCCGGTGTTTCATGAGCGAGTTGAAGAAAAACCTCATCAATATCCGATTAGCCGTCTGGCCCTGATGCCGTAACTCACAGACACACACACAAACACACTCTTTTGTGTTTTATATAACAGGATGTTGTTTCCATCAATTCTACTTGCAGGGCGTGAATGCCTCTGGGCTCCAATACAACCAAATATAGCCTAATACCAGGATGAGCTCAACTGCATGTATAAACAGAATCGACCATCCTTGCTTCCCCGTTACTGCATCAAGCTATATTAACTACAATCAGGACGATCCGTGCGTTGCACAGGAATAAATAACGTACCTAGCTATATTACCAATAGAAAGCACAATTGTCTCGTGGTAGTGGTATGCATAATAAGGTGTAGGTACTCAAGTTAGTAGTTGATTGTCGGGTGACTGGTGAATGGACGTAAGAGGTACATACGTGTTGACCATAAGCTCACTGAGTGCCCAGTCTCCTACGTCCCTGTCGTCGACTGTTCAAGCATCTCGATTTTTTGTTTGTTCACTCTTCTCTATCTAGACATCCTATCTCTCCTAAAAGACGTAGTCGCTTAATGGGTATAATGGGACGTCTTCCCTACCTCCATTCGCCACTCGTTCCCACTGTTATATCGGTTATATTCGTAACTGCAGGGGAACTTGAAGAAACTGGGAACCAACTATGAAAACCTACAACAAATCATGTGAAAGGAAATGGGCAATAGGGGTTGAAATTTTCAGAACGCCGTAGCAAACTTTCATTAGAAGGGTAGGTGCCCATGGTTTTTTGTGTGTACATTTTGGTTTTTAATTTATTTTCAATAATGAAAATATGGAATGAAAGCTCTTTTTGCGTAGATCACTGTTTTCGGTGGTCAGTACCTACCCTCGTGCTCCTCCCAGGAAAGTCGTAAATCGAGTACTGCAGCCAGCCAGCCTGGTAATATTACAGTTTGATAAAAATGCGCGGGATTCAACAATTCAACAATTAATTATTTGTTGTTATTCATGAAGCATAACGTTTCTTCAAGTTGCAAGAGTACCTATCAACAAAATCCGAAAGAGCCATCATTCTTCGAATGAAACAATATCCAACTCGATTTCATACAGCCATGCGTGATTATAATCAGTTGTTCCATAGCAATGATATCTGAGCCGGATTTAAACCTTTTCATTCACGATCATGTTGACGGGTTTTTCGGTGCAAACGAACGGCTGGACGTACAATGCTCCGGATGTTCTCAAAAAATTCTTTCGTTCGAGACCAATTTAAAAACGTTAAAAAAACAGTTTTCGAGCTACGGCGTTCTGAAAATGTCAACCCCCTATTTTTCACCCCTTAGAGATGACTAACGGTAACGTCGAGCTCCGCAGACCAACTAGACCCCAAATGGGACCTACAAACCAAATTTCATTGATTTTGGTCCATGGTAACTAAGGAAAGTGCGAAGTACAGCGTACGGACAGAAAGTTTTCAATTCCATTTTTGGATTCTACGTACCTTGAAATGGAAACTATCAGATTTTGGGGGAGGGGGTTATTATTATTTTTTTATTTTCTGTTTTGGTTTATTATTCTCTGAATAATACACCTATGTAATCGCTCAGCAAAAAATTTTTCTAACCCCCCCTCAAACTTTTTTCTTTTCCGTTTCAAGGTGCGTAGATTCAAAAAATGCAATGTCCGTCCGCCGTCCGCCGTACGCCGTCCGCCGTATCACGTGTACAGGCTTCATTTTCGGTCTAAAAAAGTCGTTCTTTCGCACACATGCTCCATTTGGGCCCTAGTTGTGTCCCGAAACTTTTCAGCCCGATCGGAATATACCCAGGGGTGTTGTGAGTGAAAATGTGTGTAAAAATAGGTACTTTTTGCGTTTTAGCAACATGTTGGTAACATGAGCTTTTGAGGTGTCGTTTTCCATGTTTTTGGGGACGAGAAGATCGAATATGAGGTCGATTTTGGCCAAGGAGTGGAAAATTGAGGTTGTACCAGATGTTCAGCTCCCAAAATTGATTTTGTATGAGCCAAAAACCTGTGAAATCGTCTGAAATCACCATCAGTTTGTAGAATAACACTAGAAAAAGTGTCAACACGTGGATCAAGACGATTAAATGGCACTACCAATGATCAAAGTTAATTTGAAAAAAAAAAAAAAAGATCGTACCTACCTAATTTGTGTTTTGGGGGCCAAAATTGGTGGAAACCATCAGAAATAGCTATTTCAATTATTTCACATGAAACAAACAATAAATGTACAGCCAACATTTCTGTAGAATAATAAACCCCATGTGACAAGGACTTTGCAGCGTTTTTTCATACTCAATTCCAAAGGTTCATTATTGAAAATAATAAACCAAAATTCTGTCCGTACGCCGTATTTTGCACTTTCCTTAGTTACCATGAAACCAAAGTTATTGATATTTGGGTTGTAGGTCCCATCTGGGGTCTACCAAGCTTGGTCCGCCAAGCTCGGCGTTATTGTCAGTCATCTCTAAGGGGTGAAAAATAGGGGTTGACATTTTCAGAACGCCGTAGCTCGAAACTCTCAATAGAAGGGCAGGTATGGTTTTTTCGTTTTATTCCGCCCCATTTGGGTCCTAGTTGTGTTCCGAAGCTCGGCAGCCCGATCGGAGTACACCCATGGGTGTTGTGCGAGAAAAGTGGGTGTAAAAATAGGGTCTTTCGAGGTTCTGCTTTGAGATTTTAGTAAACATTGCGATGGTCAGACCTATAGGGATAGGCCTTACCATAAACATTCAGGGGGCACATCAACAATCTCGGGACCGCTGAGCCCGAGGGCGCCTCCACGGCGAATCAGTACGCTCGTGGTGCCCCCGCTGACCACTCACTACCTAGCAAAGGAAACGCCTGCCCATCGCATCTGCCACCCTTCTCTTAAAACGACTAGCAAGGTAAATTCATTATTATTTTCTTCAGTTAATTTTCCGGGCCATTTCCTCCTTAATCTTTCGAAGTCCTTTTCAGTTATTTAGTTCTTTTAAATAAATACATAGGTACTATAGTGTTTGGATAGCTGAGTTTTATTTTCCATATTTTATAATTTCACCTTTAAAATTTAATTTTGCGAGCGGTATCAATAGTTTCCACTAAAACCCAAGAGACACCGTCGCAACATGAGCTTGTGAGGTAGGGAGAAGACCGAATATGAAGTGATTTTGACCAAAGAGTGAAGAGTTGAGGATGTAACGAACGTTCAGCTCCCAAAATTCATTTTTTATGAATAAAAAACCTGGGAAATTGTCTGAAATCACCATTAATTTGTATAATAACACTAGAATTAGTATCAGCAGGAGCCTAATTCGTGTTTTTGAGGGCCAAAATTGTTGGGTGGGATCCATCAAAAATAACTATTTCAATTATCGCACATGAATGAAACAATAAATGAACAGCAAACATTTCTGTAGGTATGCCCAGTAGAATAATAAACCCATGTGAAAAGAACTTTGCAGCGTTTTGTAACTTGAACAAACGTTATGCTCCATGATTACTGAATCCTTGGTTCCACCGCATATTTATTAAATTTGACTGCCTGGCTGGTTCCAGTCCTCAAGGGCGTCCCCCCCCCGGGGGGGGGGGGGGGGGGGGGAGCACGACGGTACTGACCACAGAAAAGAGTGATCTACATCTACGCAGATGGAGCATATATACAGGTAAATAAATAACCGTTGTGTAATAACTTGCAGAGTTATTACCATTTCAAACATTTTTGGCGAGATTTGGAGTTTTTTTCTCGTAGCCGGTACAAGGAACCCACACCGGTACAATGATTCCACACGTCCACTAGACAATTTTTTAGGTAGGTTTTTTCGAAGAGTAAGCTAAGTAAATATTCTGTGGACTCCAACGTTGTCCATTCCTGGTTTGTTCCTAAAGCAGCCCTTGTGGGCAGGTTCCTCTAACTGTCTCCTACCCAGAACTCGATCTTGGTCTTGGCCCTGGGGAGGGCTCCTGGTTTACCAGGAAACAGCCTATTCAGCAGGGAACTGGGGTATTCCTGAAAAGCCCCAGTCCCTCCTCCTGTCTTTCCAGTGACATCAAGAGAAACCATCCAATCAGAAGATGTCTTTATGGCGTGGTGAGGCTCCACGTGGAGCCCCATGGATTTCCAGGTTCCTGAAGCCTTCCCGATAGTTTTCTTGAACATATTCAGTGGAAACCCATCCTCTTCCTTTTCTTACCTGCAAACTTTTCCTAACCCATCCTCAGAAAACTCACGTCTGGAAACTTGAGGGGCACGGGGTTTGGTGTGTGCAAATTCAAAGTCGAACTGAACAAGTAAAACTTCAACTATTAAACATTATGTCGGTTTCTTTCATTCTCATTTCCAGAAAAATCATTCACCCATCCCACACTTACCCGCCATCTGCACCTCTGCACATAACAACCTCCTGTTTCAGGTACAATGGTGTGGAATAATTTGCAGCGTTTTTACATAATCTTTCAAGTTATTAACTTATTATTTCCAAAAAGTGCTGACAACGCCGAAAACATGGGCGAATTATTGTCTAAAATAATGGTTGGAGTCTCATGCGTCGCATAATTTCATTCACTACAACACAACTTTCACAACTTTTCATTTGAGAAGTTCCACTGGCCAATTTAACGACTTTGTTTGAAAATAATTATGGCAGAAACATTATGCTATTTCAGGTATAACAACATGGAATATATTTCGATAAAACACGGCTCACAGAGAATAATTATTTTTGCTCGACTGCTACTAGGCAGATGCACAGTCGGGCATTGAATATACAAAAAAAAGACGGATACATCCACCTTGTTGGTTGGATGTATATATATATTATGTCAAACTTAATAACATTATGGAGCATGTAACACTGTCCAAGTCAGTTTGTGTGTGTCTGTATGTGTCTCTTTATCAAATGAAGTGCTGTAAGGGAGAGTTTTAAGTCGGTAAGGCGAGTATTTCTGATACGTTAGTTGGCCGGAGATACGGGGAACTGCTTTTTATTTATTTCTTTTCTTTCATTATACTCAACAACCCTTCAAAATACTGTCCAAAATACGTTATTTTTTTAGAACACAAATTCAGGTTTATCCAAATGAGAACCATATAGGTAAAGGGCCATATGATAGGGGACCGAACCTAAAAATACAACAAAACGGTTAACTAGGGGTGGAGGGGTTTGGGCACCTGTCCTGTGATTGACGTGTGCCTCCACAAGAATAGGTAAGTTTACGTCTGAGTTTTAGAATGCGTCTGAGAGAGGAGAAAAGGCCAAGGGGAAGGGAGAGAGAATTTTTGAAAAGAGATCCAGAATATGAAAGAAACAGAGGGGAACAGGCGAGCTCATTAACTAAAGAGCGGCGGGAGTATTGTTCCTGAGACGTCGTTAGGGGTTGGACACGGAGCTCAAAGGGTACGAAGGGAGGGTTTGTGGGAAGGAATTAGGCAGATCCAGCAGCGAGGAAAATAACACTACTCAAAATTTGAAAACGCACACTTAAAAAAAACAAAAAAAAAAAACACCAATGTTGAAAGGTGCTGCCAATTACGGGAGCAAACAGTTATGGACTGCGTTGGCATAATAAAAGAGGTTCGTGTGAAATGCCCAGGGTACACTTTTTCACTGAGTTTCAGAATAAGAAATAATTGTGCTTCCACGCCACCGAAGGTTGCGAAGCCTTGTATTCATGCAATAGTCGAAAAGGGTTCATGCCCTCCAAGATCAATATTTCCACTCGCATTATTTCGCGTTTCAGACATCAAGGAAAAACATTGGTTCCGTGCCTGTCCGACCACAATTCCTTGTATTTATTGTAAACACCCATATCTTATCGAAAGAACAACCCAAATGAGCTGGAATTTCGAGGGTAACTGCGGGTTGGTTCATAGCTGGTCCCATACGATTCATCAAAATAGACAACCATAACTTCCATCTCCGCATACGCAAACCCAATATTCTTAACACGTAATTTTCCAGGTTTTATTCGATTGATTTAACAGATATTTTCAGGATCGTGTAGATTTATTAGGTATTTAATGATCCATCCCCTTTGGATTCTCTTCAGATCGGAATGCTTAACGTCTGCGCGAACAAGGAAAACATCTCATAAATTACTCCAGCCCTATTCAAACGATGCCTCTGAAATTATTTTGAATTAGGTAGGACGAGCGGAAAATATCGCTCACTTTTAAACATTCAACTTGTGGAATACACCGAACAACTTTGTTGCTGTTGCTGACTTCAAACTCGGATTCAGCATCCTCGAAAACACCTGTACCCAAATTTCCAGCTCAGAAATCATGGTAGTTCGGCGGGAATAAGCTAAAGGAAAAACGCGTGACGCCATCAGGTATGTATTTCCCTCTCATTCCAACTAGACCCCAAACGGGACCTACAAACCACATTTCATTAATTTTTGTTCATGGTAACTAAGATGAGTGCGAAGTACGGCGTACGGCGGACGGACAGAAATATTTTTATTGCATTCCGGATTCTACTACATACCTTGAAACGGAAACCATACAATTTTGAGGGGAGGGGGTTAAAATTTTTTTGTTCATGCTCGATTCCAAACGTTCATTATTGAAAATAATAAACTAAAACGCTACTAAGTCCTTTTCACATGAGTTTATTATTCTATTGGACATACCTGCCGACATTTTGGCTGTTCATTTTTGTTTCTTTCTTGTTTGTGCAATAATTTAAATAGTTATTTTTTACGGTTTCCACCCATTTTGGCCCCCAAAAAACTCGAGTTAGGCTCCTATTTTTGACAAATTATCTTTGATCATTGATAGTGTCATTTAATTGTCTTGATTAAGTTTTTAATACTATTTCTAGTGTTATTATACAAATTTACGGTGATCTCAGACAACTGCCCAGGGTTTTGACTCATAAAAAATGAATTTTGGGAGCTGAAACTTCGTTAGAACCTCAATTTTCCACGCTTTGGTCAAAATCGACTTCATATTCGGTCTCATCGCCCTAAAAAACATGGAAAACGATACCTCACAAGCTCACGTTGCCAAAAAAACCCTATTTTTACACCCATTTTTCACCCATAGCACCCTGGGGTATATTCCGATCGGACTGCAAAGTTTTGAGACAACTAGGGCCCAAATAGAGCCTGTGTGAGATAGAACGAATTTTTTAGTCCGAAAATAAAGGTAGATATGGACGATAAGGTGTACGGCGGACGGATATAGCATTTTTGGTACCTAAAAAAAATTTTGAGTGGGTGTTCAACAAATTTTTGCTGACCGAATACGTAGTTGAATTCACAGAATAATAAACCAAAATGGACATCCATTCGTAATTGTGGAGTGAACACAGGGACGTAGTTATGACAGATTATGTGCTACATAACGAAGAAGCTCACCTGGAGCTCCGGTGGGCCTCCCTCATCGCGGATGAGCAGAAGATGGCTATGGCCGTCCATAAGGACTTCCTTCTTGAACCTGCCGCCTTCGGGGGATTCTTCCTGCATATAAGAGCCCGTCAGGTAGCGATGGACGAGGGCGGACTTCCCTGAAGACAGCGAGCCGACGATCCCAAGGCGGAGGTCTGGCACTCCGCGCGAGACTGTCCATTCCTGGCTATTGACGAAGGAATCTGGAACAGAAACGAACATCCACAGTTAGTCTTGGAAGTCAAACACTGTATCAACACGACAAACAAACTCAAGAAACAATGTTACGAAATTTAACATTTAAGATTTAGAAATAAGGAATGTGATCGGAGTAGAGTACCTACCTATCTCTGATAAATTAGTAACTAAGTATTTTGACGTTCTGTCAAGGCAATACTTGTAATATCCAAGAACCTTATATCAAAGGTACATAACGAAGGTAACAAAGGTATCACGAACCATGATAGGTCGCCCTACCCTTCTTTAAAACGGGCTATCTTACTTTAAGAGAAACCATCATTTCCATCAAGACCATGGATGAATGATGCTCCTAGAGAAAGAAAATTATGCCGAGTAGTCTCAAGACTAAGAACATGAGTAGCGGTACGCCCGGAATATTTGCACCGTATCAATGCACGCGAATCACCCGAGTGCTCTTATTGTCACTTATTGTGTTTTGTAACTTGAACAAAATAATAAACCCTTGTGTAATAGTTTGCACAGTTTCTTTTCATTTTGTCTGATAACACTAATGGTCAATAGTGCACTATTTTCAACGGCCATGAAACAATATAATCACGCTGCACTTATTCTATATCTACCAGCTTTTAGCGAATTTTCGAAGAAAAGGAAGCTATTGTTCTCGGTCCAAAATTTTTAAAACTCGAATTTCCGAAAGATTTTTATACCAAAATCCGTTTCAGACCATCCTCAATTCCCTGCCGAAAGACACCAAAAATTATATGTATATATATATATTTATATATATATTTATATATTTATATATGAATGTGTCATTCCAGACGATAACTCTCGAAAGAATTGAGATAAAAAGTTCAAATTTGCACGAAAAATCTGTCTTGGCAATCGAAAGGCTAAGTTCGAAGATGGGCAGAATCGGGTCACCCTAAGGGGGAGTTTTGGGGAGTTTTAGGGGGGGGGGGGAAATTACCCATAAATTCCCAAAATGAAACAGTCTGACAAGAGACACCTCATTTTAAAGGTTTTTGTACGCTGAACACGATGGTGAAATCAGAATTGCGATATCTCATTCCGTTCTCAAACTGGAGCACTTTGAAGATGAAGGAACGTGGTTATTTCTTGAGATGTTCTTCCTGGTTCGTCTGCTCTAATCTGATAACGGAATGGGATATCGCAATTCTGACTTCACCATCGTGTTCAGCGTTGGAAAATCTACAAACCGAGGTGTTACTCGGCAAAAAATGGAACAAAAAATTTGTTACGTACCCAATACCTACTCTTCTGGTATTCAAAACATTTTTGATTTCCCCCTCCCCCTCCTTCCACCCCAAATTTTACTTTACGTAAAACTACTCCTGTTTTAATTTTGTATGGTATCAAGTTGGGAAAACATTGGCCGAAAATTAATTTTCAGAAAATTTTAGGCGGAGGAGGAAGATGCCGAAAACTTCGAAAATTCGCTCTTATAGCCATGCTGCATGACTGTGGTTTTTTTTAACATGTATCATGTTTTACCGCTGTTTTGTGCTCGAAAATTAAGCACGAGCCGTCATGAAGTACTCATTTCCTTCGCTCCTAAACCTAATTTACACTCCGAAGCTGTAATTTAGTTTGTGGACTCCTTAGGATTTATGACTTATGACTTAGGACTTACGACGATGCATAGGCCCCGGATCAGCTGAGAGGCTCCTAAATCTAATTTCTACGCTATTTGCACTCCGAAGTTGTAATTTAGTTTGTAGACTCCTTAGAACTTTTACCTGACGATGCATAGACCCAGGATCAGCTGAGAGCTCCTAAAGCTAATTTCTACGCTATTTGCACTCCGAAGCTGTAATTTAGTTTGTAGACTCCTTACGAGTTTTACCTGACGATGCATAGGCCCAGAATCAGCAGAGGCTCCTAAAGCTAATTTCTACGCTATTTACTTGATTTACAATCTGATTAGCATTATTGAAGAAAGAATATACAAAATGCACAGGATTTTCCCGTCGAAATCAACTACATCGACGCCCAGGTTCTTAAACTAATTATATTATTTAATATCAGAAAAATCATGCCGTGTATCATTTCTCTCATAATAGACCTAGAAGGCTGAAATTTGGTATGGAGCCTCTATAGGCCTACTGCATACGATTGACAAAGTTAGGACCCTACCAGGTCAGCTGAGTGAGCTCGGGAGCTCAGTTCTCTCCTAATAGATCTAGTATGCTGAAATTTGGTATAATAATTTTACAGCTTCGGAGAGTAAATCCGAAATGCTATATGCCGGAAATCAGCAAGATTTAAAAAAATGTGTATTAACCATTAGACACAAAAGTTCATCTGGTACCTACCTAATCGGTTATTCCAAATGCTTCTCCATATTACAAAACCTCTGATCGATTGATCACTGTTGACATGTCAGTTTCACCAAGTGATTGTCGTGATTTTGATACAAACTAAAAATACTTGAAATACTTGGTGAAATACCGGAAGTTGAATATTGTCTGCAAAGTGATATTTCTGCATATCGGAAAGATACCGCGGTAAGAGGTCATTATCTATTACAACCAGATTGCATAAAATGATATCATTCTATCACACCTTTCCATAACTCGTTCAACCACATTTCGTACAGACACCCATAGTACAGATCATAAATCGTACAGATCACATCGCCGTTACATTCAATACTTACATTACGACGTGAGAAAACATGATACATGATTTTTTTTATTGGTTGCGACAGGAAATTTTCTTTTTTTAGTTTTCGAACCACTGATTTAACAATTTTGTCATTTAGGTACATCAACTGATAACTGTTCACTTATTTATTTAAGGCTAAAAAACTTAATTGAGAAATTTTTTCAAGAGATGACAGCACTATCGGGGGCAAATTTATTATTGGTTTTGCGCCTAAACGCCTGAACAGATATTGTTCTGAATTAAAAAAAAAAACCATAAGTAAATAGAACTGATGACAATCTTTTTTTTTTTTTTTTTTCATTTTCATTTTCAACATTTTCCATAGTGAGTACCTACTCTACCTACTAAAAAACGATTTACGAATCTGAAGGTCCATGCGCGCTAGGGATATTTATTTGGAGTTGAAATCCGTTTACTAAATGTATACTTGTACACTGGGCTTCAGTCCATTTCAATTGAAATAAATAAATAAACATCATAAATATATAAATTATTATAGCAATGAGTAGGTACCTACCTACTTGGTACGAAATGAAAATTATTGGGTCACAAGAACAACTGTACAGCTCTATAATTTATTACGAGAGATGCTGGTTCCTTCAAGTTTTCAAGCCTAAGTACAAGGTGCCTAGTGTTATTGTTTAAAACAGCTCAAAACTCGGATGTTGCATCGTGTGTGACAAACCCTATGAATTAATCACAAGGATTTGAGGGGGGGGGGGGGTCCAGAGATACGAGTGACATCCTGCGGAAAACGAGGCGGGTACGTGGTGGGCCAAACACACGAGCTACGTGTGAGCAGTTGGGGAAGAAATACACATTACGAAAACGGCTCACGGCCTACGACTTCCGTTGGGGCTTCATCGTCAGTTTCCAGGAGTGCAGGAGGGTGAAGAAGGAGGTCAAAAGAAATATGTAACGAGGAGGAACGGAAGGACCCATAGGACCCGCGACAGGAAGATCCACAGGCAATCAGAACTACCCCCTAAACCTAAACCATGAAAGTACTATACTACAATGGAAGACAGTGGAGTGCAGAATATTTCCAAATAGGGGACAAACGAGATGGGAATTTTCCACTAGGCCCCTCACAATTTGATTTTTGGTGTTGACGGTAGAAATTTTATTTAATTCAAGTGATTCGTGTAACAATGATGTGCTAAGAAACATACATAACATGTATTACAGACAGACGGACAGAAAACTGTGGAAAACAGTCCAAAAGGTCTTCAAAAACCGTAAAAGAACATAAAAACTAACATACAACGGAAAATAAACATCATCTAATCCGTTTACCTACAGGCAGGTCGATTCTCCATTTCATCACTATAAATTTACTTTCAGGGTTGAGGAAAGAACGCGGACTGTGATTATCTTTGTTTTTGAAGCAAGCGCTTTCAGGTAGAACTATGTGCCCTTCTTCTGGCCCTGGAAGTCCTAAGACTAAGTTCTAAGGATTAAATCCAAGTCGTTCCTGTTTTAATGAAATTTCCAGAGCCAGAAGAAGGGCACATAGTTCTGCCTGAGTGCTCGCTTCAATAAAAAAAGTAATCAGCCTGAGTTCTTTCCTCATCCCTGAAACCAACCATACGACTCGTGGGAACCTCATCTATACATATAATAAAACAGTGTCTGTTTGTTTGTCTGTTTGTTTGTCTCGGCATCAATTGAGAACGGCTGAACGTAGAAAGTTGCGGCTGGTACCATTTGACGCAGAATTTATCTGGGAAGGTTTATGAAAAATCCGCATTTGAATCTGTCCATCCATTGAAACGCTATGAATGAAATACTACTAAAAAACGTGTTATAATCACTTCTATGAGGACGTTTATGCTTATAATAACTTTGAACGGTTGGACGTAAATCCGATTGTAATTAGATTCTGGATTCAGCTCGACGAGTACATTCAAGTGGTACTTCAATCAGGATGTTAGTGGGAGGGGGGTACAGGTTATGAGAGGGGGGGGGGGGTCTACAGAAATTTCAAAACTACTTGACCAATTGGAGTGCAACTTTGGGAATTTGTTGTGTGAACATTGAGGAATGTTTCTAACCAGGTAGGGAGGGTTCATAGGATACGGGGGGGGGGGGGGGTGGTTAAAGGCAGTTAGGGTTGGCATTGGGGAAGGTTTCTGATCAGTTGAGGAGGGGGGGATACAGGCATATTAAAATACATGACCGTTGGCTCCATTTATTTAAATCGCAGCAACACGCGTCGGTTCAAATAGTATAATCTTATATCATAAAACAGTGTCAGTCTGTTTGTTTGTCTCGGCATCGATAAATGAGAACGGCTGAACGTAGAAGGTAGAGGCTGGTACTGTTGGACGCGTAATTTATCTGGGAAGGTTTAGGAGAAATCCGCGTTCAAATTTGTAAATCCGTTGAAATGCAATGGCTGAAGTACCATAAAAAGTCGTGTTATAATTACTTTTATGAGGACGTTTATGCTTAATATAACTTTTGAATGGTTGCACGTAAATCAGAATGTAAGTAGTCTCTGGATTCAGCTCGATGAGTACTTTCAAGTGGCTCTTCAATTTAAGTTCTGTGTAGTACGGTTCAAAATTAATAAGAATTTTTTCAAATTTCAAATTTTCACTTGGGACGCACCCTTGAACCGTGGCTTACGGTAGCAAACAACCACTCTTTGTCAATCCAGAGGTGGTATCTGTTATGAGTGGGGCCTGTCCTAAAGGGGGT
Source organism: Leptopterna dolabrata (assembly GCA_954871275.1). Classification (NCBI taxonomy): domain Eukaryota; kingdom Metazoa; phylum Arthropoda; class Insecta; order Hemiptera; family Miridae; genus Leptopterna; species Leptopterna dolabrata. The sequence goes on along the minus strand of OX940982.1, from coordinate 42,470,069 downwards.
GTCTGTTCTACCGTTGCGAAGCGCGGGTACACAGCTAGTACAATATAAATTTATCCCCAAAGGGAGTGGGGAAGTGACATGATTATTCTGATGTTGTCGATGGACACTAGTTCGATTTAATCACCGCACAAAAATCCAAACAAGTGCTCCGTCGTCATCGAAGATATCTAATAGGTTCTCTTACGAATTCTGGATCTGTGTTTGACAGTACTAATACAGTAAGGTACTATGAATAATAAGACGACAGGTCGGTAATATGAATTCTGTATGAAACCTAAGTAGTTCTCAAGTCGAGTAAGTAGCTGGTAACTTCATGAAAACAAGAATTACCTCCATTTGAAATATTCTTCCTTATTAAGACATTACAATAAATATAGGGCCGGAGGGATGTTAAGTAATATAAAAAAAGTTATTAACAGGCATTAGAAATTATAATTAGTAGGTAGTAATTGATTTGAAAAAAGGACAGTCGTAACAGTCCGGAATTAAAAAGAGAATTAGTTATATCGATCTAAGACGATAAATGAGACAAAATAAGCGTCTGTCAGGTGGGGTGAAAGTGACAACTGGTCTCACTGGTTAATTTAACTAGAAACCTGTTTGGAATCTAATATCCGAAGTCTTAGGAAAATATATCTTTAAATGACGTTCACTGACTTCTAATCCACGGTTAGTTGATCAGATTTTTCGAATACGAGACATGTGGTTCACGCCTCCTTTCATGCTGATAAGTGATACATGTATATTTTTTTCTCAAGAAAGGAAATTGACAGTTAATGAGGTTCGTTTGAATGATGAATCAAGACACTTCGGCTTTCCATTACCAAATTTTGACAGCGATGTTTTGCTCGGTGATGTGCTAATACTAAACGAATAATTTCAAAATTAGGATTTTGGAACACGACATATATCACTCGAAGACCTACTGACGGCGACGAATACTAACCTGATTAAGTGAAATTGAAAATATTTAGCATTCACGTAAAAAACTGATGAGTGACGATTTGATAACAACCGGTTTATGGGGGTCATGATGAAGCTGATTCAGCACGGACTGCTTGAGGGGACATCTTGTAATGTCTATGACACGAATGTTCTCTGTATCCAACTGAAGCCTCACAAGCTTCGTTCGTGTAACAACTACAGGTAAGCAAACGAACTGGAAAAAAATATCGGAGAGGAGCTCGAGAAGTTGAAATGAGTGCATACATCTATACACTAGGTATATAAAAAATGCATACGTGGAGTTTGTACTGAACGGAGGTATATAATTCAGTTTATTTGTGATAATCATGGGTTATCACAAATGATTTCTCGAGGCATCAACTTCTGTTTTGGTTTATTTTTTCAATATTGAGCCTTTGGAATCAAGAATGAAAAAAAAAAAAATTAACCCCCTTCCGCCCTCAAACTTTGATGGTTTCCGTACAAGGTATGTAGAATCCGAAAATGGAATAGAAAAAATTCTGTCCGTCCGCCGTACTTGGCACTTTTCTTAGTTACCATGAACCAAAATTAATGAAATTTGGTTTCTAGATCCCACTTGGGGTGTAGTTGGCCCCCGAAGCTCGACATTACTGCGAAAAATACAGGCTGCAATTTTCAGAACGCCGTAGCTCAAAAACTTTTGATAGAAGGTTATGGCTTTTTTAAAAACATTTTTAGATTGATCTCAAACTAAAGCATTTTTTGGGACCACCCGGAGACGTGTAGGACCAGCCGTTTGTTTCCACTGAAAAGCTTCGTCAACATGATCGTGAATGAAACGGTGTAAATCCGGTCCAGATATCATTGCTATGGAACACCTGATTATAATCACGGAAGGCTGTATGAAGTCGAGTTGGCTGTTCTGTGACACAATTTCATTTGACGAATGATGGCTCTTTTGGATTTTGTTGTTTTGTTGACAGGTACTTCCTTAACTTGAACAAACGCTCTTCATGAATAATAACAAATAATTGAATAGGTATTGAATTAGTGAATCCTGGGAACTTTTATGGAACTGAAATTCCCCGGCCGGCTCAAGTACTCGATTTAGGGATTTCCTATTGGGAGGGCGAGGTATTAACCACAGAGCAGTGAGCTACGGAGACGCGGCATCTATACGGGTAAATAATAAACCTTTGCGTAATAATTTGCAGCGTTTTTGTTTATATAACACAACTGTTTTAGGCTTCACTCGATCTTTAATCAGTGGTATATAAGGATCTCTGGTATATATAGTAGTATATATATTATAATACATGATTGTTTTTGTAAAATGAGTGGTATTGAGGTCAATGCGAGTTGCGGGTGAGACAGTTTTGGGATGAAACAAGTTATTATTAGGTCAGTTCAGATCGTTTCAAGGTCAAATAGGCGATTGTGGATGGTTCCGAAGGACTCGTAGTTCCTGTACCATCGACTCCGCTGCTGTTCATAGGACCGCGTTGCCTTAAATATTTATCTACCGACTTCACACTTGTAAACGAAATGAAATGCTGGTCGCTCGTCGTAATGTAATGAAGTTAAAAAATGGTTTTGTCAAAACGGTTTGAGCCGTTTTAGGGAGAAAACCTCTAATTCTTCAATGACAGCTCAATTCTGTGTAGCATTTAAATTTTGAATTTGTTCAGCCGAACACACCGACGGGCATTAACATGATATTAGTTGACCCAAAAATAATGTTTGTTACAAGATATACCTAACTGGAGTTGGATGACACAGTAATCTTCGAGGATTCGACCCACATCGCCAGGTTAGGAAAGTTGTGCGATTCCTCACGTCTGCTGTTTTTCTCATGCAATCGAATGCGCTAATTATTACGTAAGGGTTTAAACAAAAAAAAAATTAATCGATTACTCGAGCCGGCCAGGCAATTACAGTGTCGTAAATATGATGTGAATTCAAGAATCATATCTATATTTATTGTTTGTTATGCATGTTATTTTGTTCAAGTTAGAAAATTACCTATCAGCAAAATCCAAAATAATAATTTTTTTAATCACCAAATAATATCATGGAACTACCAACTTGATTTCATACAGGTGATTATAATGATTATAATCAATGATTATAATCAGGTGTTCCCTAGCAATGATTATCTGAGTTGGATCTATACAATTTTCACACTCATGTTAACGAAGCCAAACTTCAGGGCCTTACTGTGAACGAACGGCTGGACGTGCTCCGGGTGATCCCAAAAAAATATATCCACAAGTTTGGGATCAATTTAAAACCGTTAAAACCCTTTCTGTTGAACGTTTTCGAGCTATGGCGATGTGGAAATTTCAACCCCCCATTTTTCACCCCTGAGACGATTGGCAGTAACGCCGAGCTTCGCGCAAAAACTAGACCCCAAATGCAACCTACAAATCGAATTTCATCAATTTTTGTTCACGTTAACTAAGGAAAGTGAAGTACGGCGTACAACAAAAACTGTTTTTATTCCACTTTCGGATTCTACGTACCTATATTGAAAAGCAAAATCAACCCATCAAATTTTGAGAGTGGGAGAGGGTTAATTTTTTTTAGTGCAGCATTCCAACTATTCATTATTGAGGGGAAAAAACTGCAAACTATGACACAACGGTTTATTGTCTACCTCTAGATGCCCCTTCTGCGTAGATCACTATTTTCTGTGGTCAATTCCTACCCTCGACCTCCCCCTAGGAAAGCCCTAAATCGAGTACTGGAGCCAGCCGATGAATTACAGTTCCATAAACATGCGTTGGATTCAAGAATTGTATCATAAATTTATTATTTGTTGTTATTCATGAAGCACAAAGTTTGTTCAAGTTACAAAAGTACATTTTTTATCGACAAAATCCAAAATAACCATCATTCTTCAAATTAAGTAATATCGCGGAATAACCAACTCGATTTCATGCAGCCATAGGTGATTAAAATTAGCTGTTCCCAAGCAATGACTTTCATTCACCTTCATGTTGACGAAGCTTTTCGGTGCAAACGAACGGCCGGACCTACAACAATGCTCCGGGTGGTCTCAAACAATTCCTCAGTTCCAGAACAATTTAAAAACGTAAAAAAATTCGACACAACAGCGTCCTGGAAATTTCAACACCTATTCATCACCCCTTTCTGACTGTAACTCCGAGGTTCGCGGATCAACTAGACCCCAAATGGGACTAGGGAGGTAAATTATTAACAACGGTTTATTATTTACCCTATGCTTCATGAATAACAACAAATAGGTAATTAATGATTGAATTACTGAATCCCGCGAATTTGTATGGAACTTTAATTCCGGGGCCGGCTCCAGTACACGATTTAGAGCTTTCCTGAGGGGAGCTCGAGGGAAGGGATTGACCAAGGAAACAGTGATCTACGCAGAAGGGGCATCTATAAAGGTAAATAATAAACCGTTGCGTAATAATTTGCAGCGTTTTTTAAATTCCATTTTCGGATTCTACATAGGTACGACGGGGAGGGGGGTTACATTTTTTTCCCACGCTCGGTTCCAAAATTCCATTAATTGAAAAAATACACACGCACATCTCCAAATTGTTTATCGGTTGCAGCGTTGCATTTTTTTCGGTCGCAAATTTTAGAATGACCCCCCAGGGCAAAAACATATCCATGTTAAAAAATCCAAGTTGCAGAGCTCTGCAGTTCTGGATTCTTCCAAATTTCAGAGCTCTGCAGTTCTGGATTCAGATTATGTGGATAATGTGCTAAAGGTCTGCGTTGTTCTCAGGAAACGAGAATCCGAAAATTCCTGCCAAGGTTATCTGGTTTCCTCCAATCTTTTTACGCAAATGAAACCGGAAATCGGATGATAGAGCCAAGTTCTGGGGGGGACTGTGGAACCGGGCAGCCTTCCTCGGCGAACTTCTCCGAGTGACAGGTGGTCGGTGCAGCTTGTGCCGGCATCAGACCCGAAAAAAGGATCTCGACAGAGGACCCGGCACACTCCAGGAAGATGATGAGACAGGAAGCGAGATCCTGCCACCTTTCCACGGCGCGAGTGGGAGGAGAAGGGCCCTTCAAAAAACGTCGCCATCTACTTACAGCGCTATCTACTTGGCTATTTCATGTTCCTACAACGACTGCCGAAGTGCCCAGCAACCCCTTTTCATTAACTAGGCATTGTGACGTCACGTACTCTCATCTCGAGGACCTTTCAGTCGGTTGATTGCAGCACATCCGAAACCCTCTCATCACAACCCAGTCGATGGAAGTGTTTTAAGGGAATTTTAAACCCATCGCCAGAACTTTTCTGCTTGCTGGGCTTTTTAGATTATGAAGCTTCAACCAACTTTATATAGAAATGCCACGAAGAAATAGTTGGAATGACAGATTCCGAAAAATCGTTCAGAACGTTTTGTGAATGGGACGTTCAGAAATCCTGAAGTTTGGAGCAATGGGCAAGTTTCAGAAATCCAGAAGGTACAAGTTCCCCTTTTTTGGTCAAATTCTGTTTAATAACGGAACTTATTGACCACATAATGAAGTATTTATGTTGAAAAGTCCAAGCAGAAAACGAGTGTGAAATTTGAATTTCTGAGTTCCCGCTAGAAATGACGTACCAGGTGAATCACCGAGTAGTTCAACTCAAAATCCCGCTTAGTGCGCTAGTGCATCACTTTAAACGATGTACAGAACCGCAATGGACGGATGGAAGGAGCCGAAAAGTTATAAATAAATTTAGAACACGTCCTCAAAATCAAACCGAGGGAAAGGCCACCGGCAAAGGTTCTTGAAGGTTGCCGCGAAGGTTTGCCATTCATAATTTCATTGGGCTTCATTTTCGGTCTAAAAAATTCGTTCTTTCGCACACAGGCTCCATTTGGGCCCTAGTTGTGTCCCGAAACTTTTCAGCCCGATCGGAATATACCCAGGGGTGTTATGAGTGAAAATGCGTATAAAAATAGGTACTTTTTGTGTTTTAGTAACATGTTAGTAAAATGAGCTTTTGAGGTATCGTTTTCCAAGTTTCTGGGGACGAGAAAACCGAATATGAAGTCGATTTTGACCAAAGAGTGGAAGAAAACTGAGGTTCTACCAAATGTTCAGCTCCCAACATTGATTTTTTTTATGAGAAAAAAACCTGGAAAATCGTCTGAAATCACCATCATTTGCGTAATTACACTAGAAAAAGTGTCAGCACGTGGATCAAGACGAATAAGAGGCCTTACCAATGATCAAAGATAATTTGGAAAAAAAGGAGCCTATCTAATTCGTGTTTTGGGGGCCAAAATTCGTGGAAACCATCAGCAATGGCTATTTTAATTATTTCACAAGAAAGAAACAATAAATGAACAGCCAAAATTTCTGTAGGTGTGTCCAGTAGAATAATAAACCCATGTGACAAGGACTTTGCTGCGTTTTTTGGTCTAATTTGACTGCCTTGGGGAGAAAATGCCGATAATCTGACCAATGAACATTCGGATTTCTCCCATGTTTTCATCAGATTCTTGTGCACGAATCTGGCGATGGAAATCCGAAATTCCAACTCCTTCTGACCTTTGAGTACAGTAAAACCCGGTCGGGTCGGGACCGAGACCCTGGCCGGTTATCCGTTCGGCCGGCTGATCCGAATCCGGTTAAGAGGGGTATTCTACTGTATGAGTGTATGACTGCTGGTATGTATGAGGGTACGCAAACCCTTGAGTAGCCCGTAAGCTCGTGAAAAATGGTCGAAAACCCCTGAAACTCAAGAGGATTTGAGTCCAAACGGTCCCATATCGACTTCATCGAACTCCTCCTCTGACTTTTGTCTGCGCACGCGCATTGTTTTCGCGAGTAATCCGATAGCAAAGCAAACAGACCGTCGCGGAGTCTCAACTTCCCGAATTTAAGAGGAGGAGGCGGTCACAGTGCCGGAAGTCAACGGAAGTTGCCCGTGACGGACTCTTCTCCGAACCGTGACGGGCGGCGAGTCCAGTAAGTCAATCAGTAACGGCTACTGAGTCACTGTTTAGTTCAGTAAGTAAATCAGTAACGGCCGTTCGGTTTTCGGGGGCAATGGGGATCATTAATATGCGGCCCCCGTACCTTGGTTACCTCTGTTTTTTCTTAACGCGGTAGAGCGAGCTGGGCTTCCTCGTTCGGTAATTTTCATGTTTCAGCGAATTTTCAAAGGAACAACAATTCTGAATTTTGCCAAAATGTTTGTTGTGGCAAATGGGATGATGAATTGGAAGATGAACAACTACACAAAAACAAAAACACAGCGCAGTCCTTGTTGTCACATGGTTTTATTATTCTACTGGACATACCTACAGAAATATTGGCTGTTCATTTATTGTTTCTTTCATATTTATGCAATAATTGAAATAGCCATTTTTGATGGTTTCAACCAATTTTGGCTCCAAAAACACGTATTAGGCTCCTTTTTTTGACAAATTATCTTTTATCATTGATGATGCCATTTAATTGTCTTGACGATTTCAGACAATTTCTCAGGTTTTTGACACAAAAAATGAATTTCGGGAGCTTAACCTTCGTTACAACCTCAATTCTTCACTCTTTGGCCAAAATCAACTCATATTCGGTCAGCTCATATTGAGCACAACTAGGACCCAAATAGAGCCTGTGCCCGAAAGAACAACGTTTTTAGATGAAAATTTGACTTACATTTAAAGCTGAAACTTTGCTAGAACCATAATTCTTCGCTTTTGGTCAAGATCGACTTCATATACGATATTCACGCTCTAAAAGCATGTAAAACGATACCTCACAAGCTCATGTTACTAAAACACCAAAAAACCTATTTTTACACCCAGTTTTCAGCCGTAACACCCTTGGGTATACTGCGATCGGGCTGCATTGTTCCGGCAACTAGGGCCCAAATGGAGCCTGAGAACGAATTTTTTAGACCGAAAATGAAGTAGATACGGATGATTCGGCGGATGGCCATTGCATTTTTGGACTCTACCCACCTTGAAACTTGAAAGAAAAAATTTTGAAGGGCTGTTCGAAAAATGTTTTGCTGAGCGAATACATAGGTGTATTACCCACAGAATAATAATTCAAAAGCGAGACAAATTTGAGACTTTTTTGGTCAAAAACGCTAACAAGTAGAAAGATCCAGTCATGCAGCATTTTATAAGAGCGCGTTTTCAAAGAAATATTCGGGCATTTGTGTAAAAAGGTGCGATACAGCGAGGTGCTCTTTTCGTAAAATTGTATAACTTTTTCGTTATTCTAACCATTTTTACGTCAAGTCAAAGTCAAATTTGACCCAATATTTTATGAGAAAATATTTTTATGATTGAAATAGTCCCTCCGTCGTGAATTCCACACAACATCAGGTTAAATAATATTGATTTTAGCCCTTAATACAAATTTTTGACCCCTATTCTGTATGAAAAACAACTGAAATGGTAATTTTCTGTCTTTACTCACCCTTCCATATAACTTTGAGTGATTTTTATATCATGTGCGCAATTTTAGCCGGTTTTACCGACTTTTGACCCCTAAAAAGTCAAATTTGAACCTGAAAACGCGAAGTGCGAGTGGAAATATGTCATTTTGCAGGACTCGAAATTTTGTCAGTTCTTGAATGAGGATGAGACACCCATCTCCACCCAACACACCTAACCGTTCTGGTATTTTGGATTTCAGTTGAGAAATGATTAATGTTAATGAACTTCAATTCTGAGCGGTTTATTTTCAGTCTGACGCCATTTGTTTGTAAACTAAGAAAACGCGTGAGTAGTCCCCGTCCAATCCTGTTAAAGTATTAGAATCAGAGGAAGTAAGCAAGCAGCCCTTCAAGTGGCTCACGTTTGGATTCTATAGTTAGTCGGTAACCGACCTGCATTTTAACGTAATGAAACTACAAGGTGCCTGAGTCTCGACTGGCTCCAGAGGGTGTACCTTGAGCCCCCTCCACTAACAACCTACATCCGTAATTCAAATTTATAATTCAGCAACGTAGAAGGGGCATCTATACTGAACATAATAAACCCTTGTGTAACAATTGGAGTTTTCTCAATTGAAACCGACATGAATCCATCACCCAAGGTAAAGAAAGCCTGGTGATGGTGTCAGGGGGGGGGGGGGGGATAATATTACTCATCCAAGCCTTTTACCAACTGGTCGAAATGTTATAATAATACTACTGACATGATTTTTGGATTATTTTTATCAATAATGCCCTCTAAAATCGACAAAAAAAAAAAAAAAATACTCCCCACCCCCACTAATTTTAATGGTTTCCGTTTCAAAGTAGTAGCATCCGAAAATGGAACCAACAAATTTCTGTCCGTCCGCCGTACTTCGCATTTTTCTTAGTTACCATGAACCAAAATTAATGAAATTTGGTTTGTAGGTCGAAGCGTTACTGTCAGTCATCTCCAAGGGGTGAAAAAGAAATTGGAGTTGAAATTTTCAGAACGCCGAAGCTCGAAAACTTGCAATAGAAGGGTACGGTTTTTTTTTGTTTTTTGGTGTTTTAGTAAAACGAGTTTTTGAGGTATCTTTTTCCATGTTTTTTTAGGGCGAGAAGACCAAATATGAAGTCGATTTTGACCAAAGATTGAAGAATTGAGGTTGTAACGAAGGTTCAGCGCCCAAAATTCTTTTTTTATGAGTCAAACACCTGGGAAATCATCTGAAATCATCATAAATTTTTATAATAACACTAGAAGTAGAATCAACAGGTGAATCAGAACAATTCAATGGCATTATCAATAATCAAAGATAATTTAAAAAAAGGAGCGCACTTCGTGTTTTTGGGGGCCAAAATTGGTGGAAACCATGAAAAATAGCTAGTTCAATTATTGCACATGAAAGAAACAATAAATGAACAGCCAGAATTCCTGTAGTTAAGTCCAATAGAATAATAAACCCATGTGACACGGACTTTGCAGAGTTTTTGTGGAAGGATAGGATTGTTTACAAAGCATCTAACCACCGAACAAAATCTGGGGCGGTTCTGAAAAAAATGTCTCGGATATAGAAGCAATAAATTGTTTAAACAACTCGAAACCCTATTCCGGGGGAGTAATAAAAGTATCGTTCATACAAAAATTTCGGAATTGTCGTCAGATATAACATTTTGTGAGTTAATAATTGTGAAGGTGTGGACCTCATAACTTCAAGGAACTGACCTCGTCCCGTTTCCCAGTGAACAAGGTTGAAGCAGTGGGACTATGTAATGAAACATCATCTCGCTAATCTGTGGTTCCCACGATTTAGGTACAGCAGAAGGTAAAATTTAGTTATGAAACATCAAATGGGAACAACATTTAAAGCAACCAGAAAATAAATTAAAACAAAGGTATGAAGCTGTACACATGAACATGCGCACTATTCTCCGTAAACAAATTTCGAGAAACTTTTTTTTCTCATTCCCGTTTCATCTTAATATTAGTCATTTATTAGGTACAGTTCATGTCACGGTTGATGTTATAACCTGAGGTTCTCGTCGATTGTTGAAAAAAACTCAAGACTTACTACAAAATTACGATTGGTAAGTACTGGTAAAATATTACTCAAATACAATAAATGTAGGAACACAGGTGTTTGGTGACAAGAGAAAGTAGATTGATGCAGTACCTAACAAGTTAGGTACCCGGACCCACATCGTACTTTAAATTACCAGTACGATTAATTTCTGCAATTCAAGTAGTTTTAATGGCTCAATTAGACTAATTGTGACTTCGAGTTAGATTAATTAGAATTACAGTTAAACCGAATGCTTTGTGATAGTAAAAAGTAATTGGTCAGCTAGTTATAATTTTAGTAATGTATTGTCGTTGTAGGTATCACTTTGTAATTGCAGTATACAATATTTGTGATTATTTCAGATGTACTTCATAGAAGTTGGGGGGAAAATGCATTTTTGGCTTTCTCAGCTTTGCCCATTGTTAAATTTAAATTTTGGCCAAACTTGTTACTCTGGCGATCAATTATTGTCTAATTAGGGTAAATGGATACAAATGAACTTGGGGAGACGATAATTCAGCATTCATTCAACTATATTATGCACGACACAGCGCAGTAATTAATGTATTCGTGGGTGGGAATATTATCAATTACCATGCGATTCACTGCACGTAAAAGTACGCACGAGTTCGGATTATGCAGATGAATAGTGAAAATGTCTCATCGGTCTCCCAGGTTCCTTCGGTCACTGCAGACATGTGGTTATCGTTGGGAAAAATGTTTGGATTCACTTTCACTCGTCAGAAAATGAAAATGAATGGGGTCGTTCCCAGGCGACATGATACGTCTCACCGGAGGAAACGATCTCACGGAGGCAGATGCTCAAAGCGGCGTTTCCACTGAGAGCTCTGCAGGAGGGCGATGGGTTTGTTTGGGAAGGCGACAAGTTGGACAGCTCGACCAAGAAGGAAATGCCAAGGCGGACGTGGACGGAATAATAGCGAATGAAATTACTGATTGGTCACGCAAATTTACGCAGGGACAAAGCGGGTCTCAACAAAGTAGGGACCGATTCCACTTAAAAAGTCCATCTTGTCTCCCATGGATCGTTTGGAGATTTGTTTCCTGTTGACATCAAGGAAAATATGCAATATAGAACGTCAGCTGCTACTAAAATACCTTTATAGATGCCCCTTCTGCGTAGATCACGGTTTTCTGTGGTCAGTACTCTCGAGCTCCCCCAGGAAAGCCCTAACTCGAGTACTGTAGCCCGGGAATTAAAGTTTCATACAAAGACGCGGGATTCAATAATTCAATCATTCATCATTTTTTGTAGTTATTCATGAAGCATAAGGTACCTGAATAATAAACCGTTGTGTAATAATTTACCTGTATAGATGCCCCTTCTGTGTACAAAGAATAATAAGCCGTTGTGTAATAATTTACACAATAATAAACCGTTGTGTAACAATTTACAAATAATAACCGTTGTGTAATAATTTAATATATAATAATTTATTAGATTAATTATTATTACTAATTATTAGGATTTAATTTAATAGATGCCCTAAATCGAGTATTGAACTCCGGGAATTACATTTCATAATTGTTGTTATTCATGAAACGTAAAGTTTATTCAAGTTACAAAAGTGCCTATTATCAACAAAATCCAAAAGAGCCATCATTTTTCAAATGAAACAATATCACAGAATAACCAACTCGACTTCATACAGGCAACCGTGATTATAATCACGCGCTCTCTAGCAATGATTATCTCAAGCCAATTCCCGATTGTTGCCGCGTCCCTAGCAATGATATCTGGGCCGAATGTATACAATTTCATTCGCCCTCCTGTTGACGAAGCCTGTCGGTGCAAACTTCTGGGCCTAACTGTGAACGAACGGCTGGACGTACAATGCTCCGGGTGGTCTCAAGAAACTCCCAAGTTCGAGAACTATTTAAAAACTTTAAAAAATTCGAAGTAATGGCGTCCTGAAAATTTCAACCCTATTTTGAACCCCTTAGAGATGACTGACAGTAACGTCGAGCTTCGCGGACCAACTAGACCCCAAGCGGGACCTACAACCCAAATTTCATTCATTTTCGTTCATGGTAACTAAGAAAAGTGCGAAGTATGGCGTACGGCGGACGGACAGACTTTTTTTTATTGCATTTTCGGATTCTACATACCCTGAAACGGAAAACATCAAATTTTCAGAGGCGGTTGACATTTTTTTTTTTTAATGCTCGATTCCAAAGGTTCATTATTGAAAATAATAAACCAAAACGTTTGGAGATTGCCGCACACTACTTTCATGTTCTTCATAACACTATGGATACCAGTTTGGCGGTAGACAATAAGACTGGCAGCCCGCTTCGGCCGGACAGGCCCATAATGAGAATATACTATACTGCGCATGGAAATAAAACATACTTGCACACAAACCTCACTTTCAACTACTCTCTGGTTTCTGACACCACACCAACGTCATTTAGCTAGCAAACCTGTAGTGATTAAGGATGGAACAGACGAGGCCGAAAGTTAGCTTGAGAATGGTTATGTATTTGTTGGCCCCTCGGCTCTTTATAGGCCCCTGACATGATCAGAGGGGGGTCGGGGGGTCCCCACTCTGAGGTACAACATGTATGTACATTACATTGGTTGTGGAGGAGCAGCCGATCACAACAATGCTCCCCCCAGAATTTAAGTAACGCATTTAGTTAAATTTTGTTCTGTTGCGGTGGCGGTTGTCGGGCGTGGGAGGTGCGTGTGCTGGTTGCGGTGGTTGCGATGGTCCGCTGTGGCTGTCCGGGTCGGTGTCGTTGGGGGCGGTACGTTTGCGACGTATGAAGAGCCGGGGTGTTGGTTGAGTGCGTGGGTACGGCCGCGGCGGCTGTTGCGGGCGCCAGGTGCAAGGGGTGCGGCGTTTTTGTGCTCGGGGGTCCCATGTGCGGCGGTAGAAACACGAGCCGTTCGTCGCGCTGCGTGTGGTCGGTCGTGGCTGCGTCGGCGGTCGCTGTTGTCGTCTGTTCGAATCACACGAACCTCTTCGGTGACGGTAGCCACTCGAGGAGGGGGAGCGAAGGGTTTGAGGCGATCGGCGAGAGCAGCGAGTTTCGTGACGTCGGGTTCGTCGCGCGCCGCTATGTGAAGGCGAATGCTGTCTGGAAGGGCGCGTGTGAAAAGCTGCCGAACGAGCGGGGTCGGTGTGTCGGCCGGGAGTTCTCGAGTGAGTCGGCGGGCGAGGACTGACGGTAGTTCGTCGTCGGAAGTCGGTTGAGTAAGGCGGTGAGCCGGGAGCCGTCGGACGGTGCATGCGTGGCGAAAAGGCGAGTTGTCAACGTCTGGTAGCTGTTGGCGTTCGATGGTGCCAGCCGCTAGTAATTCGCCGAAATGGGCCGACGCTTTCGCGTTAATATTCGGCGAAGTTTCGCGTGGCATGGAGGTCCCTTCGTGACGATTTGATGTTCTACGCGTTGCGGTGTGTCGGCTGGGAGGGCTCTACGGAGTCGGCGGGCGTGGACTGACGGATTCTCGTGCTCGGAAGTCGGTTGGGGTCGTCGTAGTGGTCCGCTTGTCGGGGCTCGAAGGCGCGGGCGAATTTAGCATGCGGCGTCGTGAGGCCTTCATGAGTCAATGTGATCTCGAGTTGGGCGAATCAGACGTGCGGGAATGCGGGGTCGTACGGCCGGAGCTGGAGCGTTGATGTCGGTGGAGTCGTTTCTGCGGGTGTCGGTGGTTTCGGGTCCGTGTTCTCATTGTAGGCGCCAGTCCCGGAGAGGTGTCGTCTGGAAGTGTCAGCAGGAAGTGTCCGAGGCGCCGGCGTCCGTTTCCTTATATAGGAATCGGATGGTGGGGCGAAGTAGCGGGGGGCCGCTGCGTTGGGCGTCTAGGCGGGCGTCGGAGTGGGGCGCCGCTGTGTGGCGTCGGTGGGGGCGGCGCTGTGGGGCGTCGGAGTGGGGTGCGTGTGCCGGGCGTAGTGCTGCGGAGGTGGGGCTCGTCGCAGACGGTCGGCGGGCGCTGAGCGGCGTTGTTCGTCGTTGCTAGGCGCTGTCGTCGCACCGCGGTCGCAGACGGCGGGCGGAGGCTGCGTGTCACCACTCGGGGGTCACCAGTGTAGTGATATAGGAAGTAACAGACGAGGCCGTGGTTAGCTTGAGAATGGTTATGTATTTGTTGGCCCCTCGGCTCTTTATAGGCCCCTGACATGATCAGAGGGGGGTCGGGGGGTCCCCACTCTGAGGTACAACATGTATGTACATTACATTGGTTGTGGAGGAGCAGCCGATCACAACAAAACCTAAAAAATGTTGGACCCATTGACATATTTTTTGCTGTAAATCAGCCAAATCGGAGGCGATCGCGCTCAAAATCAATAGGCATGATCTAGACATCCGAACGGACATTTTAGCACCAACTGCATCAATTTGGGTCCACTAAGGCAGTTATCGTTGAAATTCCGAAAATTTGAATACCCCTCATAACTTCCTCGTTTTTCCATCTAGAAAGCTCCATCTCATTTCAAATAGCTGAACAACGAGTTGAACAAAACTCAAAAAGAAAATCTGAAAAAGGCCGTATTTTGAGGAAGTTATGAACATTTGACATTCCAACATACGTACGTTCATACATACATACATACGGAGCGACATCAAGTGGAAATCCGTCTAGCAACTCGTTTTGAGCACTTCTGAACAAGATTTCACGGTTTTCTATAACACCTATTTTTGCCGGTATCACCATACTTCCATTCCTGTATAATAGGAATATGGAAGTAAAAAAAACCAAGGCCAAGGTGTGACACAGAGCATGAATATTAAAGGACAAACTTCATTGAAAAGCCAGGTACCTACTGAAAATCCAATGTAGGTACAAATTATGATTTTTTCAGATGTGCTTTTAGCTGGGTTCCTAACCGAATAATATCTGTTTTTCACCAAAATCGGTTGATGACGACCGGAATCAGGTGCAATAATATCACAAGGCAGAAACGAGAGTAAACATTCTACATTTTGAATTTGGAGGATAAAACACAACGCCGGACAATAAGGTGAAATACTGTATAGAACCAATAAGGTGAACTACTGTATGTATTGGTAGTATATACAAGGCGTAAGTAGAGTATGAATAAATAAAATTAAAAACTGGGTGCCCACACACGGACTGGTAGGTCTGTGACGTCATCTTTGGCAAGGAAAACGCTAACAGCTCTTGAATTCCCAAAATACACCGGAAACCTGGCAACTAGCAAAACTATAGGCCGGCAGCATTTTCAGAGCACCTAGGAAAAATGAGTGGGAACCCCTGAGTAAACAAATAAATCTCAAGTCGAGGATAGTTTATCAACATGACCGTTCCGGTTGAAAAAAGCGTGGGCGGTTGATGCTGATCAGCATTTCGGCGTCAGGAAACATGAAAGTATTGTACCATCTACAGACTATGCAGACTTTCAATTTTATTTGTAAGACTTTCCACAGACACGAATTTATAATAGTGTTATGTAGCTGATTTTACTTCATGAATATCCTGATCAACAGGAATTTCATTATTCAAGCGTGGTAGCCCTGAACTTGTAGTTCTCCCCCAGCTCTGATGTTCATTTCCGCCAATACATGAAGTTACCTCCTGTGCCCAACTGTTACACATTTTATTATCCTTATCCATCGACGTTCCCAGCTATGGTACTGTAATTTATAACAAATCACTGTTACCACAGCAGCATCAGTGTAAAGCTTGGCAGGACTGAGGAATCAGACTGAAATTCGACCGGATGTACAAAACCCATTTTGCAGTCCAACTGTTTGCAAATCGTCACTCCAATACTGTGTGAACAGTCAGCCGTTTGAATACATCATTACCGGCATTTGCAATTCGAACAAAAAGAACAGCAATGCCGCAAGGACTGTCGCCTGAGTAATACAGTGTAAAAATACGAAATTCTCGCAACTGAACCGGCCTTCCCGCGGGGTGAATAATCCGAAGTGAAAAGAAGCATCTTCTTGTCTCCGGTTTGGCACGAAAATACAAAAATTAGTCACAAGTTACTACGAAACGGCGAGACGTTGCCCGAGCGAAAAAAAAAACTGTTATTTTTGGACGGGCGGGGGAGAGGGGGTGACAAAACCGTTTACCTTTGCAACGAAGTTGGTCTACGAGGGTCTTGAAGCGAGGGTAGCGGGTCGTGATGCAACGAGCTCCCCAGTTCTGCGTTCACTTTCACCTCTTACTTTTATTTGACTTACCGCTAGTCTGTCTGTGGATGTGTACAGTAGTAGGAATTGCAACAACTCGCTCAACGAAAGATAAAAACCGCTGCAAATTATTACACAACGGTTTATTATTTACCTGTATTATATACCCCTTCTGTGTACACCACGGTTTTCTGTGGTCAGTACCTAGGTACTCTCGAGCTCCTCCCGGGAAAGCCCTACATCGAGTAGGTACTGAAGCCGGTCCGGGAATTACAGTTTCATAAAAACGCGCGGGACTCAACAATTCAAACATTAATTATTTGTTGTTATTCATGAAGCATAACGTTTGTTCAAGTTACGAAAGTACCTATCAACAAAATCCAGAACAGCCATCATTCTTCAAATGAAATAATAACACAGAACGACCAACTCGATTTCATACGGCCATCCGTGACTATGATCACGTGTTCAGCAGGCAGTGATAGCTGGGACGGATTCAAGCCGTTTCACTCACGATCATGTTGACGAAGTTTTTCGGTGTAAATGAACGGCTGGACGGCTGAACGTAAAAAAAACTTACCCTTCTACTGAAAGTTTTCGAGCTACGGCGTTCTGAAAATTTTGACCCCTATTTTTCACCCCTTAGAGATGACTGACTGTAACGCCGAGCTTCGCGGACCAACTAAACCCCAAATGGGATCCACAAACCAAATTCCATTCATTTTGGCTCATGGTAACCAAGGAAAGTGCGAAGTACGGCAGCGGCGTTCGGCGGACAGAAATTTTTTTAATTCCATTTTCGGATTCTACGTACCTACCTTGAAATGGAAACCGTCAACTTTTGATGGGGGGGGGGGGGGGGGGGGGTAATTTTCCATGCTCGATCCCCCCAGAAAGGTTCATTACTGAAAATAATAAACCGAATTAAGGAATACGTATACCTACCCTTGAAAACACCCGTAATCGACCTGAACGTTCCTATGAGAAAAATAGGTAGGTACCTAACTCATAGATACTGTCAGATCGACAAATAAATCTTACGGCCATACCTACCAGGAAGATGCAGAGCTAAGATGCGTAAGCCTTGAGCCTTGATGAAGAATTGGAAAATTAGGGAGGTGTGCAGATGTGCGGTACCGAAACATGTTTCGGAAACTATTACGAGCCAACAAATGTCCAGATATGCTAACAGAGCAACAATCAAGGTCGTCAACAACAACAAATTTTCTTCATGTTAATCGCCCACCTTGTGGGAGCAAATATAGCTCACCCATTGATGAGCATATCAACAAAATTTATGTATTAGATTCATCCTCAAAATGGCGAGCTCAGAAACTTTTCCCCTCAGGATTTATATAGAAACAAAACCGCATTTAACCATCAAAATTTATCTCATTATTCTTTCGTACAGATAAGGTGTACAACTGTCACCTATACATAAGAAATATCTATACAGACAATTACGAACGGAACAAATTGCAGCATTGGAAAGAATTTGCTGCATTTTTCAACCGTGTTTCAAACGTATTCGGCGACAGGTGGTTGGTTGGACCATGTGGGCGTAGTAGTAGTCCCCCCCCCCCCCCCCCCCCCCCCCCCCTCATGATAACAAGAGCGCTATGCGTGGTGGGTTAAACAATTAGTGGTTTGTTTATTCAAACTAATGAATAATGGCTACTGGATGGCGTATCAATACTGTCAATATTCTGATTTGAAATAAAGCAGTGATTTTCAATAACAAACTTATGTATAATCGAACAAGAGAGCAAATTTTTCCAACACCCATCGCAAAACGTAATGATTTACAATTATTTAAAAACTTCAAAATGTGTAGTTGACATATTCTTGTAGTACGTAGAATGGAACTTTAAATAAAAAGACACACTTTCACAGTATAGTGTTATCAAGGGCGAATAAGCACTCGGATTCTGATGAATTTTACTTGAGACTAACTGTACAGCAATTCGCACTACTCTCAATATCCATATCCTCACTTGTTATAGCTCAGTATGACTAATTTATTTTACAGGAATTTCAAAGGTACAAAGCATACAGAACAGTGACCTTGAAAGAATTGTTATCTACCTATCTGTCTGTAATCTACGAATTTACGAATTTCGCAGTTTTTCACTTTACTGAATTAGCGAAAACGTCTCCACTCAAGATAACAGGTGGTCGGTTTGGGGTAAGTGGATTTCGTCAGATTTTGTTTTAGTCGCAGATGTGCGATAAGCCAAATAAGTTCAACAGATTACAGTTTGTTGATTCACACAGAATAAGCAAGATAGGTTCAACAGATTACAGTTTGTTGATTCAAACAGAGTAAAAAGGTAAACAAGATGACAAGGAAGTGAACATCTATGTTCTGGTACGATTCGTTCGAATTTTGAAATTTCGTGTACAGGGTGGTCTCAAAATAGGCCTTAGAAACTTCAAGGTCTTGTAAGCAATTTCACGCGAATATAATTATTGGGTCTCCGAATGGAGTCTACCAACTTTTTAGGCATTCAACCACATCTGTTGGCTTTTTGTGATTGTTGTTGGTCAGAAACATATGAACAGAACGCTCAAATCTAAAAATATGTCGAATGAGGCCAAACTGAGCCCTCAAATATGAACAATTGATAATTCTAAATTTCACTGAGATTTGGAAAACACGTCAAAAGAAAACACCGAGAGGACTCAATCATCTGGTATCATTCGACGCAGAATTTAATACCAACAACGTTAGTTTTTGTGCTGGCAGGGCAGTCCGACGAAAAGCCACAGCCTGGAATGGCTGTTTACTTTTACGTCAGTTTTTGCCCACAGTCAAGAACGTAAAAAAGAGCGGTTTTAACCGAAAAAACGCTGCAGTCCTTGTCACATGGGTTTATTATTCTACTGGACATACCTACAGAAATGCTGGCTGTTTATTTATTGTTTCTTTCATGTGAAATAATTGAAATAGCTATTTCTGATGGTTTCCACCATTTTTGGCCCTAAAACACAAATAAGGTAAGCTCTTTTTTCTCCTTCTTTAAATTTATTTTTGATCATTGGTAGTGCATTTAATCGCCTTGATCCACGTGTTGATACTACGTCCAGTGTTATTATGCAAATTGATGGTGATTTCAGACGATTTTCCAGGTTTTTGACTCATGAAAAATCAATTTTGGGAGCTGAATATTTGGTAGAACCTCGATTTTCCACTCTATGGTCAAAATCGACTTCATATTCGGTCTTCTTGTCCCCAAAAACATGGAAAACGATACCTCAAAAGCTCATGTTACTAACATGTTACTAAAACACAAAACGCTGCAAAGTCCTTGTCACATGGGTTTATTATTCTATTGGACAGAGATGTTGGCTATTTATTTATTGTTTCTTTCATATGAAATAATTGAAATAGCTATTTCTGGTGGTTTCCACCAATTTTGGCCCCTAAAACACATATTACGTTTTTTTTCTTCAATAAATTATCTCTGATCATTGATAGTACCATTTAATCGTCTTGATCCACGTCTTGACACTTTTTCCAGTGTTATTCTACAAATTGATGGTGATTTCAGACGATTTCCCAGATTTTTGACTCATAAAAATCAATTTCGGGAGCTGAACATCTGGTAGAACCTCAATTTTCTACTCTTTGGTCAAAATCGACTTCATATTCGGTGTTGTAAAAAAAATTGGGTGTTATAAAAATGTTTTGCTGAGCGAATACATCTGTGTATTATTCACAGAATAATAAACCAATATTGGTAAAATCAAGTGACGCATAAATATGTAAAACGTGGTATATTCGAGATGAGGGTGAAGTTGTTACGTATGAATTGGGGCTACCACCCTGTATTATTATACATAACTGTGATTTCTTACCGGACTTCCTTTTTTCTAGGAGTTGAGCAGCAGCTGGGTGTTTGGTTCTTTTAAGGCGAAGGGACCGGCGTTTGAGGCTCCTGAGGAGCGACTCGGAGGGCCCACCTTGGGACTTCTTTTCCGGAGTGAACCACTTCATCGCCTGACTCACAGTCAGCATCACACGGATCTCAGTGACAAATTCCAACCCGGCTGACCGCTCTGTGTGCCACACTTTGAATCGTATCGACCGAAAGGCGCGTTTTTTTTTCTTTCACGAAGCCGCTCGTGAGGATAACCGCCGCGGACAACACATGATGCACTGCCCGGGCCCAGTTCGGAGAGAGGCGCGGAGGTATAGTGAGCTGCCTCGCGCATGCGCAGTGCCGAGTTGGCCCTCCCTCGCTTTTTTCTATTCCCTCCTTTTGTATAACAACTATCTGTAGGTGAGCCACATTACCTTAACGTCTTCACAGAGGTATTAATTAAATTTCACCGCTCTCGAGGCTCACGATGAGGGGGAGAGGGCTTTAGAGTCGATTACATAAATACCTATTTATGCCAGAGTTTGTTAGAAAGTATTCATTATGTCAGAGCTTGCGTAGATATGCGGACTGCACATGAGCAGGTACCTACGCATTCTTCAAAACTACTTAGCTTTTTGAACGATGGTAACAAAGAATGAAAACGCTGCAAGCAACACACACACAACCACAACATAACATAACAGTTCAACACAACATAACATGACAGTTCATAATTTTTTGACCACTATCAGTAATCCGTACCCTTGAAATGCCTACAACAACGAATAAACGCTGCAAAGTCCTTGTCACGTTGATTTACCATTCTCCACTGAATACGGCACGATTGGGACCTCAGTGAAGAGACCCACAAAGCTATACTTGACGGTTTAAAACTCGAATAACAGGTTGCTATTTCAGACAAATTATTGTCGATCAGTGAAACTGTCATTGAATTGTCTTGATTCATCTGTTAATATTACCTCCTGTATTATTATAGAAATTTCTTGTGATTACAGCAATTTCACAGGTTTCTGACCCATAAATATTGAATTTTGAGAGTTGAAATGTCATTAGAACCTCAATCCTTCACTCAGTGGTCAAAATCAACTTCATATTTGGTCTCCTCCCCATGGAACAACATGGAATACGATACCTCACAAGCCAAGTTCACTAAAATCTCAGAAATACCTTATTATGCACCCACATTTCACCCATGACACCCCTCGGTGTTTTTCGATCGGGCTGCCAAGATAACGGACATAACTAGGGCCCAAATGAAGTCTGTGTGGGAAAGAATGATTTTTTTTAGCCCGAAAATTAAGGTACATATCGATGAGACGGCGTTGGACATTGCATTTTGGTTTATTATTCTGTGAATAATACACCTATGTAATCGCTCAGCAAAAAATTTTTATAACACCCCCTCAAACTTTTTTCTTTTCCGTTTCAAGGTGTGTAGATTCAAAAAATGCAATGTCCGTCCGCCGTCCGCCGTACGCCGTCCGCCGTCCGCCGTATCACGTGTACAGGCTTCATTTTCGATCTAAAAAAGTCGTTCTTTCGCACACATGCTCCATTTGGGCCCTAGTTGTGTCCCGAAACTTTTCAGCCCGATCGGAATATACCCAGGGGTGTTATGAGTGAAAATGTGTGTGAAAATAGGTACTTTTTGCGTTTTAGCAACATTTTGGTAACATGAGCTTTTGAGGTATCGTTTTCCATGTTTTTTGGGACGAGAAGATCGAATATGAAGTCGATTTTGGCCAAGGAGTGGAAAATTGAGGTTGTACCAGATGTTCAGCTCCCAAAATTGAGTCAATTTGAGTCAAATACCTGCGAAATCACCATCAATTTGTAGAATAACACTAGAAAAAGTGTCAACACGTGGATCAAGACGATTAAATGATGGCACTACCAATGATCAAAGATAATTTGAAAAAAAAAAAGATCGTACCTACCTAATTTGTGTTTTCGGGGCCAAAATTGGTGGAAACCATCAGAAATAGCTATTTCAATTATTTCACATGAAACAAACAATAAATGTACAGCCAACATTTCTGTAGAATAATAAACCCCATGTGACAAGGACTTTGCAGCGTTTTTGGAATCTAAACACCTTAAAACGTAAAAGAAACATTTTTGAAGGGGAGTTCAAAAAAAATTTCCGAACCGAATACATAGGTGTATTATTCAGAAAATAATAAACCAAAAGAAATTAAGAGGGTGAAACTATGAGGGTACGTACGTGGGTTGGTCCCTAGTGAAATTCAAGGATATCAATGGATATGTAGCAATTTGAAGATCAAAAGGAGGAGGAAGTACAACGGTAGGTAAGTCGCATTTTAAAATTCGTTTGAACATCAAAACGTTTGAGGGCAATAAACGGTTGAATTTGGAGGTTTCATTGTCAAAAGCAGTGGAAAATGTGACAAACTAGTGAATTCAAGGGTAGACGGTACATAGAACGGTACATAGAAAATGCGTTCAAATTGTTATGTTGCATTAATTGAACTTCTCTCCTTAATTATAACACACTTCGTAGGTATGTGCTTTCTTTCCATTTCGCATCGACTACATTTGTCCAAACCAAACCCTAGCTTTCGTTATAATGCACTGATAATAGTATTCAGGGTTTCTAAACGAACAAGCGAGTCATAAGGGCTAATTGCCATTGTAGAGGAGTGCCTGGTCTATTATTACCGTAGGAGTTGAGCATTGATGAGCTGACAAAAGGAAATTCCTGCCCTTGACGCGCTGACGCTTTCTCGTTCTCAATCAATCAACGGACCTCCTAGTAAAATTAATAGCTTTCGGTCATTTAAGAAGCTCGGGGCCTGTCGTCGTGGCATCTTCTATTTCCGTTCGCCCTAGTTGAGAAAGAACAGGAAAAATTGGACGGTGAGGTCTCATCCTGTTATTCGAACCGCCTGCCAAATCTGAGGCTCAGCCAAAAAGTCGACGGTTTTGACCCAAATAACGGCATGTTTAACAACAATAACGCGTTGAACGAGGTAATGTTCATTGTCTCATTGACATAATCGGCGTACTAGTTACGTCCGAAAAACCCGAGGATGTTTATTCTAACGCGTTCATGCTATGGAAAAGAATTTGTGCCCATGTGCATAGGAAACGTAAACAAGCGGGCCCGGGATCAACATTCATAGGTCTGTTGCAGGTTTTAACGATTATCAATGAAGGACCAACGAGCGCAAATGCAACATGCACATGCACTCAGCACCCCTACTTTTCACACTATGCAGCTGTAATCTGTCCGTTGTAATCCGGCTCAGGAAGGTACATATTCGTTTTGGTTCATTATTTTCAATAATGAACCAGTGGAATCGAGCAATAAAAATAAAAAAAGACCCCCACCACCCACAAAATTTGATTGTTTCTGTTTCAAGACACCCACGTACCTAGAAATTATTACACAAAGGTTTATTTTTTATCTGTACTTATCACTGTTTTCTGTGGTCAATACCCTCGAGCTCCCCCCAGGAAAGCCCTAAATCGAGTACTGGAGCCGGCTCCGGAATTAAAGTTTCCAACAAATGCGCGGGATTCAATAATTCATTCATTCATTATTTGTAGTTATTCATGAACCATGAGGCAAATAGCAAACCGCTGTGTAACAATTTACCTGTATAGGTGCCCCTTCAACGTAAATAGTATAATGAACCGTTGTGTAATAATTTAATGCTGTGTAATAATTTGCCCATCAATAATAAATACTTTAACGGTTGTTCAAGTTGCAAAAGTACACTATCAACACAATCCAGCCACTTCTACGTAGATGGTACCTATAATGAACCGTTGTGTAATAATTTACCGTTTTGTAATAATTTACCGTTGTGTAATAACTTACCATTGTGTACAACAAAATTCAACACATCCATCATTTTTCAAATGAAACAATATCACAGAACAACCAACTCGACTTCATACAGCCATGCGTGATTATGGGGTGCTCCCTAGCAATGACATCTGGACCGATTTGTACCGTCTGATTCACGATCATGTTGACGAAGCTTTTCGGTGCAAACGAACGGCTGGTCGTACAATGATCCGGGTGGTCTCAAAAAATTCTTTATTTCAAGATCAATTTAAAAACGTTAAAAAAACCATACCCTTCTAATGAAAGTTTTCGAGCTACGTCGTTCTGAAAATTTCAACCCCTATTTTTAACCCCTTAGAGAAACGACTGACAGTAACGCCGAGCTTCGAGGACCAACTAGACGTACGGGACGTATAAACGAGATTTCGTCAATTTTGATCCACGGTAACTAAGTACGGCGTGCGGCGGACAGACAGAAATTGTTTTTGTTGCATTTTCGGATTTGACATACCTTGAAACGTAAACTATCAAATTATGAGGGGGGGGGGGGGGGGGGGTTAAAATCTTTTTTTTCACGCTCGATTCTAAAGGTTCATTATTGAAAATAATAAACCGAAACTGTCTGTCCATCCGCCGTACCTACTTCGCACTTTCCTTAGTTATCATGAGCCAAAATTAATGAAATTTGGTTTGTACGTGCCATTTGGGGTCTAGTTGGTCTGCGAAGCTCGGAGTTACTGTCAGTCATCTCTAAGTGAAAAATAGGGGATGACATTTCCAGAACGCCTTAGCTCGAAAACTTTCAATAGAAGGGGACATGGCTTTTTTTAACTTTTTAAACTGATACCGAACTTGAGAATTTTTTTAGGCCACCCCGAGCATTGCAAGCCCATTCGTTCGTCTGCAACGAAAAGCTTCGTCAACATGAGCTTGAATGCAACTATATAAATGCAGCACAGATATCATTTCTAGGGAACACCTGACTAAAATCACGCATGGCTGAATGAAACCAAGTTGGTTGTTCCGTGATATTTCATTATTTGAAGAACGTGGTTATTTTGGATTTTGTTGATTTTTGACTTCTTAAACTTGAACAAACGTTATGCTCCATGAATAACTACAAATAATCAATTATTGAATTGTTGAATTGCCCGGTCGGCTCCAATACTTGATTTCGGGCTTTCCGGGAGGGAGGGGAGGGGGGGGGGGGGGTACTGGACCACAGAAAACTCTATGCAGAACGGGCATCTACAGGTAATAATAAACCGTTGTTTAATAATTTGCAGCGTTTTTTGTTTATTATTTTCAATAATGAACCTTTGGAATCGAGCATGAAAAACCCGAAAAAAATAACAAAATCCAAAAAAATCCGAAAATGGAATAAAAGAAATTCTGTCCGTCCGTCGTACTTCGCACTTTAATTAGTTACCATGAACCAAAAAATAAAATCTGGTTTGTTGCACCGAAGAGCTTCGTCAACATGATCGTGAACGAAACGGTACAAATTCGGCCCAGATATCGTTGCTAGGGAGCACCTGATTATAATCACGCATGGCTGTATGACATCGAGTTGGTTGTTCTGTGATATTATTTTTTTGATGAATGATGGCTCTTTTGGATTTTGTTGATAAGTACTTTTGCAACTTGAACAAACTTTACGCTTCACGAATAACAACAAATAATTGATGACTGAATTATTGAATCCCGCGCATTTTTATGAAACTTCCAGTACTCGATTTACGGCATTCCTGGGGGGAGCTCGAGGGTAAGTATTGACCACAGAAAACAGTGATCTACGCAGAAGGGGCACCTATACAGGTAAGTAATAAACCGTTGTGTAATAATTTGGATCGTTTTTGTTTTACGGTACATGACTCTTACTACTATAACGGTAACGTACGGATTCAGGTTTGTGCACGCACGGAGGGAAGCTACCGTCCGATTTTGATTGCTCGCAATACGGGATGATTTAGAGCCAATCTATACCTAACCTTCATATTTCAGCTCATTATCCCCCCCTCCTCCCCCTATTTTATCGTACAGTGAGGCAAGTGGCAAGGACTTCGAGTTTTGCGAATGCGCAGACGAAAATTGCGCAGTACAAAAGGGCAACTTGTATGAGAATCTGTACTTAAAATCGTACTTTCTGTCTGTAACTGACACCTACGCTCGCTATCCGAGATTCGCTGTACGCAGTATCGTGGAACCAACAAACGACGGGAAAATCCCACAGCCTACCGGGTATTTGTGCCCAATTTTATCAAAATCCGTCAAGCCATTCAGGAGTTGACCATGGTCGACCATATTTCCGCTATGGTCAGGGAATTAAAAATGCGCCTACGTTCAACTTGGGAGGCTACCGGATATTGCTGCCAAATTTGGTCGATATCCGTTGAGCAATTCGGGATTCGACCATGGAGGGGCCCATGGATGCGCTATGGTCGACCGCGGGGGTAGTCCGAAGGGTCGATCGTAGATAGAATTTCACGTAGATTACGAATACGCGATAAAAAATAGGGGTTACCATTTCAATTAACGAAGTTGACCATGGTCGACCATAGTTCCGCTATGGTCAGGGAATTAAAAATGCGACGTTGCATAACTTGGGAGCCTACTGGATATTCGTGCCAAATTTGGTCGATATCCGTCAAGCCATTCAGGAGTTGACCATGGTCGACCATAGTTCCGCTATGGTCAGGGAATTAAAAATGCGACGTTGCACAACTTGGGAGCCTACTGGATATTCGTGCCAAATTTTGTCGATATCCGTTGAGCAATTCGGGATTCGACCATGGAGGGGCCCATGGATGCGCTATGGTCGACCGCGGGGGTAGTCCGAAGGGTCGATCGTAGATAGAATTTCACGTAGATTACGAATACGCGATAAAAAATAGGGGTTACCATTTCAATTAACGAAGTTGACCATGGTCGACCATAGTTCCGCTATGGTCAGGGAATTAAAAATGCGACGTTGCACAACTTGGGAGCCTACTGGATATTCGTGCCAAATTTGGTCGATATCCGTTGAGCAATTCGGGATTCGACCATGGAGGGGCCCATGGATGCGCTATGGTCGACCGCGGGGGTAGTCCGAAGGGTCGATCGTAGATAGAATTTCACGTAGATTACGAATACGCGATAAAAAATAGGGGTTACCATTTCAATTAACGAAGTTGACCATGGTCGACCATAGTTCCGCTATGGTCAGGGAATTAAAAATGCGACGTTGCACAACTTGGGAGCCTACTGGATATTCGTGCCAAATTTGGTCGATATCCGTTGAGCAATTCGGGATTCGACCATGGAGGGGCCCATGGATGCGCTATGGTCGACCGCGGGGGTAGTCCGAAGGGTCGATCGTAGATAGAATTTCACGTAGATTACGAATACGCGATAAAAAATAGGGGTTACCATTTCAATTAACGAAGTTGACCATGGTCGACCATAGTTCCGCTATGGTCAGGGAATTAAAAATGCGACGTTGCACAACTTGGGAGCCTACTGGATATTCGTGCCAAATTTGGTCGATATCCGTTGAGCAATTCGGGATTCGACCATGGAGGGGCCCATGGATGCGCTATGGTCGACCGCGGGGGTAGTCCGAAGGGTCGATCGTAGATAGAATTTCACGTAGATTACGAATACGCGATAAAAAATAGGGGTTACCATTTCAATTAACGAAGTTGACCATGGTCGACCATAGTTCCGCTATGGTCAGGGAATTAAAAATGCGACGTTGCACAACTTGGGAGCCTACTGGATATTCGTGCCAAATTTGGTCGATATCCGTCGAGCCGTTTGGCCGTGCATAGAAAGACAGACAGACTCACTCACTCACTCACAGAGATCCGTTTTTATAATATAGTAGGGATTTACAAAACGAAAACAAACCGCAATTAAAAGACCACCTCAGAGAAAAACGCGTCAATCGAGTATAAATCAGAGTCGATTAAAACAACTTTCAGTCTTATAGCAAATGCCTTCTCTGGAAGGTTACGAAAGTATTCAGGTCCAAAGGACGAGCCCCATACTGGACTGTAATGCTGGGACCACGAAATTGTATTGTCATAACTAGCTCCCATTCGAAAGATTAAACCGACCAAGAATACTACTGCAATAATATCACAATTGTGGGGTGTTCGGCTTCCCAAATGTGGGACAGTAAAACCAAATTCATGTGTTTTATGACTCATCAACACGACCCTAGAACCAATATTATCCGATGCAACGCACAAGTCGACCATCTAGTCACATACTAAAAGCTCGATACACGATATTTATACGATGTCGAAACCCAATCAACAAAAGTAAAGGTGATACTTTGCTGGACAGAAAATAAAAACCGCTAGTAAGTACCTATTTAGAAAACTAACTTGAATTTTATTTTGTTTGCTGGTGCCGCTCAGTGACTCTGGTTCAGGGGTTGAGGGGTTCAGTATGTGGCGGACATAAATGTTAATTTTGTTGGTTTTCCAAGTACTTTCCGTTAAGGCCTCGTCAGGGATCTATAATTAACAGGAACCTTCCTGTTAATTATGGATCCCTAGAACCTGAATTTTGGGGTTCAGCACATCTCGAAAGTATCTTTTATCTTGCACAAACATATTAAATGGATGTTACTTATAGCTGTGAGTTGAACACCTATAAGTTGTTCTATATTACTTACTATGTAGTTAGTTAGATATTTACATAATGTCTCAGAATACTACGTTTATTGTAAAGGAGTTCCTCGTCAATATGGTTACAATTAATGTTCCTTCCTCGTCAATATGGTTACAATTAAGGGGAGTCAGTACATGGTAGTAATTTGGGGTTTTTCCGGTACACGTTGCCAAGCCCCTAATAGACCAATTTTGATAATTTTTTAAAATTTTGTTCAGTCACTCTCCAACTTTCGCCGGAACCAACAATATAACAGAAAACCATTCAATCATCCGTGCGTTGCACAGGCGCTTGACACCCCTTTTTAGAACATACACATTGAGCTCTCCTGATTCTTGTAATCGGCATATTACTTATTTTTTTGGTTCCACATACAGTCTCAGATGTCCCGTACAATAAGAAAAAAACAGAACTTCGATAGCTACCTGGAATCTCGAGATCCATGTACCGAAAGGTCAAAAAACGTTGTTTTGAGAAAATAGCGTTTGGTTGTTAGGATGCAATATTCCATGTTGCCAAGTGACGTGTATGCCCAATCATGGATGTAGACGATGAAAACTTCTACATACTACTCTGTGAAGGGAAAGAGGTAACAATGATGTTATACACGTTTTTGTGAAGGTTTTACCGGTATTTTATATCAACAAAACGTTTTATGAACCGCTTCAAGTTTTAACTTTCATCGCGTGTTTTTCGACTTAGTACCTTCAATTTTTACCTTCTTTCTGAAGCTTATTTTAGGTTCTTTTATAAAATAGTTAGTTGTGTTTATTGAAAGTATAATGCCGCGATTCCGTACTGCGTTCAAAAAAAGGAAATTTCACGGGAATGAGGAGAAGAAAGAGGTTCCTCAACGAAGGAAGCTATTTCGATAAAAATAGGAAGGTAAGTCATTACTTGTAGCGTACAGTGAACTGTACACAATACTCCACTATATTCCGCTAGTGGCTTGATATTTATTTTTCCTTATCATAAAGACCTATAAAACACATGACAGCAGAAAAAACAGCTTGGGTGAAGTTCTTCTGAGTTGTGTGGCATAAGTAAGTACGTTGAGAAGTCAGTGACAGCACTAGCGCCTGAACTGCGCCGGACGCCGCGCACTTCCAACATCATTTACGACCAGGAGCGTAGCGTGCCTCTGGTGACGGGGGTACCGCAATGAATCCCCCCCCCCCCCCCACCAACATTCACACTTCCTCGCACACTCTAAAAATGTAAATGTGAAGCAGTTCTTAGCAAGCTGTTTGTCAAAGGAATTTTATGATATTATTGATTTCCAAATTCATTAGAAATAATTCATAACATTCCCTTGCAAACAAAATAAAAGGTTTTTCGAACTACAGCCTGATAACCATTGGTACCTATTGTATGTTTCAACAGTGAAATGCCGAGTGTACTCACGGTTACGTTCCTTCACAACTCTCTTGAAATCAGGCATCAGATGATGCCGTTCTTTTCGCTAAAACTACGAGAACTAAACGAACGCCGAACCACGGAACAATTACCGCAACAACTATCCATTTTAGGAGGAGACTAGGACACTAGGAAAGATTCGAATTCAAACAACTAAACCTGAAATTAGGAACAATTATTGTGAAAACTACAAGTAATAAAATTATGAGAAAACAGGCCGTCGTAAGAATAGCTTCCGAAAAGCAAAATGGATGACAGTGACACTAGAAGTTGTCAAAGTTTTTTTCTCGAGTTTTTAATTGATAGCTACAATCGATCCATACGCCAGTATCCCTCCTCACCAAGATTGGATACGCTGGATATTTGCGCTAGCCCAACTTACTAACACAGTCTCCTGAAGATGTGTAAGACACTCACTCACACACGCAAACACACTCACACAGACGATGTAGAGACACACACACATCGGATTCTGGGCCTCCGCAGACTGGTAGCGGTACCCCAGCGACCTTGAGATTTCAAATATTCGAAACCTGCCGAAAACCATATGATTCTAATCGACTAATCGATACTTGGCTGTTTTTCGTCCATGACTGGCAGACATGGAGGTTGGAGGATAGTTCATGGAGGGAGAGTCATGGAGGATGGAGTTATGAGTGGACAATTCAAATTGCTACCTACCTACGGAATGTAATTTTTTTCATTTTTCGAGTAGGGTAGCGCCGGTACCCTCGGTACCCCTGACGCTACGCGCCTGTTTACGACCGTTTTCTTCTATAACTATTGAATGTTATATACCAAAATCTTCAGAATTGAATGGAGATTCCATCAGGGCACAAAATAAAAAATCTATTTTTTTCGAATTTTTGGGTACTGACTCCCCTTAATTTAGTACTTGGGCAAGCACTCATCGAGTTTTACAACATGCAGCAGTTAACTATTTTCACTCAGGGTGAAAATGAGTAATGCTTATTGATTTAGAGGTATTACATAAGTAATAGGTGCGAGTAATTCCGTGTGTGGTGAACAAGGGAACAATAAAAGGGAACAAGGAATTAAGATTAAAAGAGAACAAGAAAAGACTAATTGTAACCACAGTGACTCCTATCCTAGAAAAGTAGTATAAGACATAAATATGTAAGCAATTAACTACATAGCAAGTAATATGGACCAACTTATACCTATGAGTTGAACAAGAAAAGTTGTACCTTCCTGTTAATTACCTATTTACAGATCTTTGACGAGGCCATAGTACTTGGAAAACAATAATAGTTAACATAATAATTATGTTTATTATTCCTCATATGATGAGGAATAAGCCGACACATTCCATCCCCAACCTCAACCCAAGAACTTGAATTTAGGGGTTCAGCCATCTTCGAAAGTATATTTTCCTGCACAAACATATTATATTGATGTAACGAATATAGCTGACCCTTATATGTGCATAAGTACACCATTAAATACACTTATTGATAAATAGGCACTGAAGGTAATCCTAAAGTACGAATGATCAAACATGCAGATGCAACGATGGACAGGTGTTAGACACACCTACGTGGAGACGCCAACCGAGTAATTTAGGCGAGAATAAACTACGAACGGTTCGGCAGTTTCGACAGCCCATTTACTGGGAAGGTATTTGTGAATAATAAATTGGCGTATAAAAAATTAACGAAGCGTGTGGAGCGAGGTCATTTTCCATGCGGGCCATAAGGTGAGCGGAAACATCTGCCAAGACACAGGAGACTGACAGTAGTAGGCGAGTGGAGGAACGGCACGCGGCCTGTCATCCACGATTTGATAAACTTACCGCCTCCACTGAATAGAATACAACGCGGATTAACCGTGCGTTGCACGGAAGGTACGTGCTCGAACCACGAGATGTGCACGTAGCTGACTAGTAAACCAAAAACGCTGGAAGTCCTCGTCACATGGGTTTATTATTCTATTGGACACAACTACAGAAATGTTGAATGTTTATTGTGTTTAGTTTATTGTTTCTTTCATGCGCAATAATTGAAACAGAGTTTTTGATGGTTTCCATCATTTTGGACCATAAAAACTCGAATCAGTCTCCTATTTTTGACAAATTATCTTTGATCATTGTCAGTGCCATTTAATTGCCTTGATTCCTGACCCTTCAGGTTTTTGTCCCCCTCGCTGTATTATATAAGATCGGCTGTTTCTTACCTTACTTCACGCGCGGCTCATACTAGACTCCACCTTTTTTGTTTTTCAGTAAAAATATAAGTATCACTAAATGTAGGTACCCAACTACTATTGCTAACGTTATATTGATCGAGTAAACCGCTTTGAATAATTAGGTAGGTCAGGTTAAAAAAACATGATTTAGCCGCGTAGTTTACTACAACCAAGTGACAACCAAACAAGCGTCATTGTTTACTATCCATTTACAACATTCATTTATATAGTTATATAATGAAACTAGGATGTAAATACCAAGAACAAATACGAAATACATTCGTGATAAATCAAGAGCTTTCCAACGAATGGAAAACGATTTTTGTCCGATGAAAATGAAAGAAGTTTCATTTCCCTAGCAACTACTCGGTTGTAAGTGAAAATCATTGTTAAAATACGCGCTACTTTCGTCTCACTATTTGGTCTCACATTTTCCTGTCGTTTTTCGGCGGGGGGTCCCATCGCAAAAACCTGAAGGGTCAGGTTAAAATTTTGAGGGGGTGTTCCAACAACTTTTTGCGAAGCGAATACATACCTAGGTTATTTATTATTTACGGAATAACAAAACAAAATTTCTGTCAAATTAGAATAATTTACCTGATCGGAACAGAATGGGAGCGTCAGTCGGGAAACATGGAACCGAGTTATTTGCGCTTAATCGTAGCAATGTTGGAGGGTCATCCATGAAGGGAAATTTGGTGGAAGTAATCGTTCATGAAGTTACAAATAAAACTGACGCTCGCTAAAAACTGGACTGTAGAGTGAAATAAGTTCAGTGGCTCCAATGGATACAACATACATTAATTAGATAGATATACACTGTACAGTCTACACTTTTTTTTCGATGTGAGAAGTGACGTTCTAGAAGAAATCCATTATACGATTATTTTTACGAAGGCCTATGTGATGAATAACGATACCTGGATCACCCACCACAATCAAATATATGAGAATTTGGAATATTATAGGTGAGCGTTATTTTTGAGGTTAACGAGTGTGGTGGTTTAATGGTGGAACAGTGAGAATTCATCGTGCGGGGTGCCGTTAAAAATAATAAACGTCATGGCACCAACATGACATCTTGAATAGGTTTCTCTACATGGAGAATATCTCAAATTCAAGCACCTAATAATATCGCAGATTAAAGAAAATTAAACCAAGATTAAATCGCAGATTCAATGACGTAAAACTGACCAAACTGGCGCAACTATAGGTTTT
The DNA here is from genome assembly GCA_954871275.1 of Leptopterna dolabrata. Classification (NCBI taxonomy): domain Eukaryota; kingdom Metazoa; phylum Arthropoda; class Insecta; order Hemiptera; family Miridae; genus Leptopterna; species Leptopterna dolabrata. Next base: position 42,436,343 of record OX940982.1, on the reverse strand, counting down.
GCATTTTTGTTTCTACACAACTTGAGGATATTCTCGAAATAGCGAGTCATACCAGTAGACGATTTTGCGTAAAATTTGTGAGAATAATGACCTTACCGGCATTTTTGATAAATTCCAACCGAGCATATTGTAGAGATAAAGATGTTATAATTAAAACAATAAGATATTTTGTGCTAAATAATATATTACTCACTAACTAAATTTTTATATTTATAGAAAAATGCAGATAAATGATGGACAAAGTTTGGCTTTATATGCTATTCTAAAACGTAGCCCTAACCAATATAATATGGCCTTTGTTCGTTGGACAAGACGTACAGAAATGATGTTCGAAGGTAGGCAGCTAGTTTCCGGGGTATTGTAAAGGACTTAGTTTGTGGACCCGGCTGAGAGAGGCGTAGTAGATAGTGGATGTGCCAGATAAGGATTCCATCAACAAAGGGCTTTACTCTGGTGGTAACCGGGCCAATGATAAAGTCCACTGCCTAGTGAACTGCTATCAACTTTGTTTACCTTCATCCCGTTTGAAGTCAGTTGTTTGAGGTGTTGATGAACTGAAACCGCCGATGCGGTTAGATAAGTTCAGTCGAGTAATGAGGAGCGACACTACAGAACTTGGTAGGTAATCTAAAACTGTAGGTACGGCAATGGTTGTGTGAACGTTCAACACTTCCACTATAGATCTAAAAAAGAAATCTAGCACATCAACATTTTAACATGGAATAAGGTACTTTTGATGACTAGGTTTTTCAACTTTTCTGATAGATAATCTTGTGCTGGCTTTGAATATATTCCCTACTCCGAATTGCTTGAGATCGTGGAAGCGCAGTTAATTTCTCCGTACGTTTTATTATTTTCTGTACAGATAGATAACCTTCATGTCTCGAACAGTACTCAGCATGCACTTGAAATGTCCATAACTTTACGGTAGATCGGCCTGAAATATTTATAGAAGGTCTCACACTCATCTATGTCACATCGATGTCTCATCGATGTCATCTAGATCTCATATCGAACTATGAGTTTCGTTTGCGCATCTGCAGAAGTTTCCTTGAAAATCTGCAATTCATGACGATGGTAATTTGGGACTGCTCCACTCCAACATAAGTAGCAGGTCACTCATGAACTGCATCTGACCTGGAGCTTCTTCCTGATGATCCAGCAGTATCACTGACATCTCTTGTCAGCTACCAGTTATTCCTCTCACCAGCGTGTCCTCTTTTCAGCGTTTCACACTCATATTAAAGTTTGAAAAACAATCAAAACGCATCGCGAGTTGTTTGCTGGACCAGAAAATTTGTTAGAGTTGATTGAACATCAATAACATTACTAGACAATCTCATGAATTAAACTGCCTATTTTTAATGAGCTGCAAATTTATTTTCCCTGTAAATGTGGAAAGTTAACGTTTTATTCAAGTAAAAATGCCCAAAAATTGAAATGAATTCAGGAACATTAACAAAAACGCTGCAAATATTAAACAACAATCAAACAAATATTAAACGCTACAAACGGACAGAAAACCGAACCAAATTTTTCAAATAATGAAAGTACCTACCTACAAATAAAATCCGAAATAACAATCTTTCGTCAAACGAAATAAAAACGCAACAGCCAATACGGATAGTGTGGAGTACGGTGTACGGACTGAAATTAAGTTTTCTATTTTCGGATTCTACGCACCTTGAAAGGGAAACCTATCTAATTTTGAGGAGCGGTTAAAAATCGTTATTTTCATGCTCCATTCCAGAGGTTCATTATTGAAAATCATAAATAAAAAATGCAGGAATATTGGATGAACACTGAGAGGCAAAAAGTGTTCAAATTTGTGGACAAAACCATGAAACGAAAATTCGCTCTGTAAATTCATGACTGAAACTTCTTCGAATTCGGTATTAAATGTAAGGGTTTTTTTCGGTGTAAGAAATAATAATATCATACCTTCCTGAGGAATCCGTCGTCACTACCTGGCTGAGTACTGGAGGCCAGCACTTGCATTGTAAGGACGTCATCATCAGGCCGTCGAGAGAATACTTACATCGAAAGCGTTCGCCTCCATTACTCGACCAGCTAGAGACGACGGATTCCTCCGGAAGGTATGCTAATATTTCTTCGTATTCGCTTATGGCCACAACCCACCAGTTTAGGAGCCAGCTGTCATCAATCACGTGAAGCGTCAATGAAAAAAGTTAACTTGTGTCTTCGAAACCAGATTTTAAACGCAAAAATTGTCCATTGTGTAATTCTTCGTGTGACACCTAACAATGAAACATCAGGTTACCTAAAATGCTATAATTTAGTGAATCATCGGGTTACCTAAAATGCTAGAATTTACGTGCCGAGTTGTCCCACGAATGAGGAGGAAAGCTCGTGTACGTGCGCGCGAATAAGAACAATGAAGCTGACCTTTGCCTTTTCCATCACAAATGCCAACGCTATGGCTGAATATCGCGAAAACAACCGACGTCATATGAACGTTCTGAGGCCGTTTTGGCGAAACGGTTTTTACCCACATCGCTCTGATAAGGGATTGTACTCGTATGCTCAACTAATACCTACTACTACAAGCACCTACGAATACTATCATTCCAGAATACACTAATAAACACCCAAGAACCCTTCTCAGTTACAAAACCTATTTATCAATTTAGATGTTATCAACAGTATCATATGAATATGGTAAAAAAGGTAAATCTTTTATTTTTTGAACTTAGCTTGGAATATAGTTAGGTAATCTACTACTGAACCCCAATTTTGATTATCACCAATCCTCAGGATAAAACCGGGGCGGCAGCACAAAATTTGACGTAGCAGCAGATATAACCGTCCCTTGTACAGCATGATTTCCTCAGTTATCATTTGATGTTGGTAAGCAGGTACAACAACTGTACCTTACAATTAAAAAGCTAAGTGTGCATAATCACCAATAATGAGCATAGTTATGCAGGTCCAGTATCAACAATAACATGGCTCGTCTCCGGTGGTATGAATAATAGTCTGCATTATGATGCGTTGTCATCCTAGGTTGAATTGATGTCACTGTTCATGAATATGCATACCTACTAATAATAATTTGTCCAAGACCTTCTACCTTCTACAGATTGAGCACTTACAGTTTGAAAGGTACTTGGTATGACCAACACTTAGAGATGAGGAGCAGTGAATTACGCTTCATGTTGAAATACTCGAGCCCTTCGAGAGCCAAAACCTGTGAGGTTGCAAAGGACAGCCCCTGCAGAGCAACCCTTCGTCGATTCTCCCAGCTCCCGGTCTCCCTTTATTTTTTTTTAAACCAGCCCTTTTTTTCATTTTCAAAGGTTCGCCGAGAAGAATGAAAAACAGCTCGACATTAACGGCTACGCCACCGAGTCAAAACCTGTAAAGAATATCCCTCGAGTTACGACTACCTAACAACGTGACACCTCATGAAATATAAATTATAGGTTGGACAAATCGTCTCCATCCACGTGCTCTCTTTGTGGAACTTCCGAAATCACCACTTTAGTACCCTTAGTGAGAAATGAGGAAGTGCTCACGAATAAGCTTACGATAATGGAACCAGGCTGGCAACCAAATCAAGATTTCGAAATTCCCTGATCACTCCTGACTGTGCTTGAGGTTTTCCTAACAGAAAAGCCCGATTCACTTGGAATGGAGGGGGAAACAAAAATCAAGTTCAGTGTGAATTTAAATGTGTTGAAATTGAAAAAAAATCTTGCTTTAAATAAATTGGATGAGGTTAGTGTGCACTCAAGTATAATATATACATACATGTCCGGAACGAGCATGTCAAAAAAGTGGGAGAAACGACGCAGGTGGAAAGAATAACAAAGTACGTAGTACCTATGTAATTCAGAAGAGAAAATCATTTTCAAATGTTTTTCGTCGAAAAACCGAATGTATTTTTTTTAAATACATGCATCAAATAAAAAAATGATCTCAAAATAAGAAGACTTGCTAAATTTTAGCATTTTCTAATCTAAATTTTACCTAATTTTTTCCCAGTGGTATATCGAAGTTAGATAATATGTATTAATTCAGTAGAGAAAATCATTTTCAAGTGTTTTCCGTCGAAAAACCGAATATATTTTTTTAAAGTATGTACATTTAATGCATCAAATACTTGTTAAGAGGAAAATCTAAATTGTAGCATTTTTTAAATCTAAATTTTACCTGCTCTTTTCCTAGTGGTATGGCGAAGTTAGATAATTTATATATTAGTAATAGACAGTTCACCAATTCATCGAATTTCGTTATAACTTGATGATGCTCAGAAGTTGAGTGAAAAGCTTTGTGTATTTAATAAATTAGTGGTAAGCTAAAGGTGCATTTATATTGTGTTTATCCCACATTAGACAGTTCACCATCAAAATCCATACATTAAAAATGGCAATAGGATTATTAACATTACATGGAAGAAGTTTATGTTACGGAAATTAACCAAGATGTCTAGTCAGGTAGGAACTGATTTGTTATAACGCGGAATTTATTTTATAGGAATAAGTTCAGTCTTCAGATGGGGACCTCGAGGTAACAACTAGCTACGAACAGAAACAACCACAGCCACTAGGTAATCCCACTCACCACAAGTTCAGTTCCTTACGAGCTCACTTACCTCGCAACCACCTCAACTTTGTAGAACTCTGCTACAGCTAAAACCCACCTTCCGACGTAAAATACGAGAAAACTATTGCTACTTAGGGTTTCAGTTAAGTTCTTTTTAAAGCAGCTACTGTGCCTGCAGCGAGTCCTGGCTTTGGGATTGCAATCCCGGGATTTCGAATGGAGGAATATTGAAGAATGGAGAATGCTCAAGTATGTTATATCTTCTGAAATTTATCGTCTATGTTGCTGCTCATTTTGGTCACAATTACGAAATGCCTACTAACTTGATCAGTATCGAATAGGCCGCCTACTTCCACTTCTAACAGAGCTGAAATAGCTAGGGCGCAGCGATCTGCACAGTTGTTACAAATTATAACAGAATTCTCTGTACTTGTCTTCCAGGATGATCCGACCTTCTTCTTATAAATGCAAGGATGGTGCCTACACTCCACCCAACAGTCCTTTCAATATGTTGTTCACACCCCACGGAAGGGCCATTCTGCTATGATAATAAATTAGAACTTGCCTGAAGTAGCAATAGAACAATACATTTTTATTTTTATAGATTATAGAATATACACTAGAACTAGACGATTTACGGAATCAATCTCATGTCTCCCAAAAACACTACCAACTCCTGAATTCGTTCGCTGATTCATAAATTCGTATTTAATTGCCAACAATTAAAACAAAATACTAAACCAAAATATGACTTGTAAAAAATAAAAATAAAAAAACTAATAAACAACAGGTGATATACATTATGTATACAATAGGCAAGGTATATAAATATATTATTTAACTGACAAGAAAGAATATTGCTCTGTTTCACAACTGTGGACAGGTGAAGTCCAATTAATTTATAATTAGGCTGATTTATTTTTTGGATTTTATTTCTTCTTATACCTTTTTCAAACGATGATTTCCGAAAAGTGCAGGATGAAGTTTCACGTACGGTTTCTTCAAGCCGAACAAAACATCATGTGCAGGTTTAGCTTCAGCCGTTTGATAAGCTTAAGTGAGATAATTTCTACGTTCGTAATTTTCATGTATTTTTTCGTGATTTTCAACGGATTGGGCTGCAAAAATAAAAGTATGTATTGCCAGATAGAAGTTAGAATTGAGTTTGCTAAGAATGCCACGCTGAATGCTGAATGCTATGCTCAGTGCTGAATTTTTTTTATTACGGAGTATTAGTAGTCTATATTTATTTTTTGCGCAGGTTTTCAATCCCAGAACTATCCCGCGACCGGAAAAAATTTCGACGTTACTGGTTCAAACTAACTTCCCAATTTGGGACATTTGGAAGAGCTTACCAGTAAAATTTATAATATTGTCCAAGGTTCTCTAATGACGCTGAATAACGTTTCCACATTGCGATTTTTAGGTGCTCGCCCAGACTTTTGATTCATATTGAAGAAACAACACAGATCCACCCTTATATCCTTCACTGAAACCTAGATAGGTGCTTGTTAAGAAACGTGGATCAATGTTTCAACATACATTCACACATGCATTCACCCCCTTGGAATCAAAAGTGTACTGGTGTACCAACTCGGGGACAGGTATTCTCGGACTCAAAAGCCTCTCGAGTTTTTTAATAGCATAATATAACTACATATCTGATGAAATAAGATGAATAGACAGAGTAATAGCGGGTGCTAACATCTTTTCAATGTGTGCGTAATGTCAATATGAAGCGTACTGTCCGTTGGTTTTTCTCATTAATTTTCTTAAATATATTCATTGCTATGTTCGCTGAGCCCTGCGGCCAGATTCGAGACCCGGTAAGTAGCCTAATACCGACTACGTAAAAAATTGTTTCTGCATATCCAACAAAAATATAAACTGTTAACTGTTGATTACACTCACAACAAGCTGTGTTGGATTTAATTTAAATACTTGAGTAACACTCTACTGCTTGATAGTATTATGAGTACAATATTTTATATTTATAGTGCGTGTTATCGGACCACTACTGTTCGACGTTCACCTGCGATGAAGCGGGGGAGGAGTGCGGCATGTTCGCCTAGGACAAGGACTCTCCGTCAAATCTGGAAAGAATTCTTGCATTTGAAATAAAAACTACCAATGCAACATTCAATCCGTCTTTTCAAAGACCCGTGGACCTCGTTGTGTGGGAGAGGGGAAGATAAGGCAAGGCACATTAATTCAGTATTTCCTGTAGATACTAATGTTACTCTCTTCCTAGGAACGCCATCTATTGTTATCACGCAATTCCAAGACTGACTGATCAATTCGTGACTTTCACAGACCTGCGAAGTACGCGCGAGACAAACAAAAAATAGGGTTCTTCATCATTATAAAGAAAAGTTCCAGTCATGCAGCATGGCTATAAGAATTTCCAAAGAAACATTTGTGCTATTGGGTAAAAAGATGACACAGCAAGAAACCATACCCACCACTTTTCATAAAATTATATAATTTTTTTCGTGACAAGCAATTTTTTACCGATTTTTGACACACTATTTTTTTAGAAAAATATTTTTGTGATTGAAAATTTGAATAACCATCCCACAAAGCGTCAAGTGAATCAATACTGATTTTAGTTCTTAATACCTATTTTTGACCCCAAAAATCCATATTTGATCCCTATTGTGTATGAAAAACAACTGAAATGGTATCGTCTTTACTCACCCTTCCATACTCCTTTCAGTGATTTCATATAAACTGTTCGCGATTTTAGTAGTTTTTACCGATTTCTGACCCCTAAAAACTCAAATTTTACCCCCTCAGAATTTTTGAAAATTGCTCACCTTCGAACTCATTCTGTTTGGCAATACGAACCTTTAACGAAATTTTGCATTTTTACCATGACCTACCCACGGCCACATATCGTCTGGAGTGACACATAAACACATACCTACCTATATTTACAAATACACATATATATAATACATTCATATAAATGTTTGTTAAAATCTAGGGATGAATTCAGGATGCTCTGAAACGGATTCGCCTATAAAAAATTTCAGAAATTCATCTTCTGAAAATTTTGGGCCTATTGCAATAGCTTCATTTTTTTTTAAATTCCCTAAAAAAACGCCGGGTGCGGACACTCAGTTTAGCTCCTTTACATTCATAGATATCAAATAGTATACCTATGTCGACAATAGGAGGCAGGTTTCAGCACCACACCGTGATGCTGCGCTTCACGAAGCGTAGCCGTCGCAGCTATTCTTTAGGTAATTTCCCAACCTTGGGTCTGGCCATTGTGCCAGATTACCTTTCCCAAACTCTAGAAACACCTTGAGATGGACGACGAAAGTATCAACCTTACAATGCTTGCTTGGCGCTTTGGCGCCAAACATGTCAATAAGGCGCCAAGGGCGTCAGTAAAGGGATAACGGATCTGAAAGAATCTGAAGTGAATGGTCATTAGCGGAGCAATATGTGGGGCAGTGGTGGAGGCTTACTCATTGCTACGGCGAGACAATGGGTGAGGGAGGTATCGGCGAGCAAGTTAGCGCAAACAATCCAACAGTACCAAAATTACAACAGCATAACTAATGCCAGATCATGATTATGTAGAAGTAAATCAACCTTGGCTGAAACGATGATGATGTGCGAAGTGATGATGGTCATCAATCACCTGGTTTGCTGATGGTTATTAAAATACCGTGTAAATTCGGGCGGTTCAAGGCAATTACCTATAAGCGCATGCGTGATAGATGAACAAATGGGTGCAAACCTGCGCTCAGCCTGACAATTTTGGCTCTTTTCGACGGAAATGTAACACTCGACTAACTAAATTCCGACCAATTGGATGCTCGCTTCCTCCAAAGATTCGGGCTGATGCTCTGTCCAACTCACTAAGGACAACGAACGGAACCGACCAATTCTTCACTAAAATGACAATAAAGGAATAATAAATTTTATTCGCCACATGCCTATAATATAAGCAAGCACTGGAGATTGTCTTTGGATGAAATATACCAACGGTGACAGGATGATGATATTTTTTATTAGCTAATGTATCTACATGGTTTTGCGAGGACTGTATCCCATTCTGGCACTACCATGGAGACTAACCTATACGACACAACGACACCTACCTAAACAAAAATTTTAACCCACCCTCAAAATTTGATGGTTTCCGTTTCAAGGTATGTAGAATCCGAAAATGGAATTTAAAAAAAGCCTGTCTGTCCGCCGTACTTAGCACTTTTCTTAGTTACCATGAACCAAATTAATGAAATTTGGTTTGTGGGTCCCATTTGGGATCCAGTTGGCCCGCAAAGCTCGGCGTTACTGTCGGTCATCTCTAAGGGGTGCAAAATAGGGATTGAAATTTTCCGAACGCCGTAACTCGAAATCTTTCAATAGAAGGGTATGGTTTTTTATAACGTTTTTAAATTGAACTCAAACTAAAGCATTTTTTGAGACCAACCGGAGCATTGTACCTCCAGCCGTTCGGTGCACCGAAAAGCTTCGTCAACAACATCGTGAATGAAACTGTATAAATCCAGCCCAGATATCATCGCTAGGGAACACCTGATTATAATCACGCATGGCTGTATGAAGAGTTGGTTGTTCCGTGATATTATTTAATTTGAAGAATGGTGGCTCTTTTGGATTTTGTTGATAGGTACCTCCGTAACTTGAACGAACGTTATATTCTTGAATAATAATAAACAATTAATTATTGAATTATTGAATCCTGCGCATTTTTGTGAACCTGTAATTCCCGGGCCGGCTCCAGTACTCGATTTCCTGGGGGAGCTCGAGGGTAGGTATTGACTACAGAAAAAGTGATCTACGCAGTGATCTATATAGGTAAATAATAAACTGTTGTGTAATAATTTTCAGAGTGTTTAAATATAGTTATGCACGTTTGCTAGGATTCTTGGCCACGCAGACCGTCAGACAGACAGGGAACCAACTTTGTTGGTCGCTATCTAGGAACAATCTCGCAGCAAATAGCGAGTTAAATTTTCGATTTTGGAGGACAAAATTTATTAGTGTTTACCTCCCAGAAATGATCAAAAGGCTTATCCGCCAATTATAGACTCGGAAGCGAACATTTCGTTAGCTGCAGGATTAAGTTTCTGCACACAGTACCTATGCATCAACCCAAGAAAGTAATCATGAACATTTCAAGGGGATTTCGGAAGGAAAATGACAAGCTTGCTAGATATTATGACTAGGGACTGGAATTATATGCACAAAATTTGGCCAAAATATGCACTCGAAATGGGCAAAATATGCAAAATATGCACCCAAAGCAAACTTACGTTTTAAAAAAAATTTAAAATATTTCTAAAATGAACTAAATTTTGCTGTGAGACGTACAGGTAGTCTATACACGTTCCAGTTATTATCGCGTCCTTAAAAAATTATAGAAAAGGATCAAGGAAGAAAATGGAATGAAAATGTACACACTTTTTTTCTTTACTATAAGTACAGTACGAGTATTTACATTTATACAAAAAAAAGTCACTCGCTATCGTTATTATAGCACTGGATCACAATTGATTTTTCCAAATTAACCGTAAATCCCCTACGGTTGTCGCTGAGGAGCAACTTTAAAGGCAGAAACGACCTCTCGACATCACAGGACACGATGGGTAAAAATCATTCACGGATAAATGAAGGGCGCGCTTAAGCCCTACCAGGCACACGGATTAAACGGTGAAAGGCTTAAAAATATCCGTGACTTCTTTTCAGAAACACATATCGGAGGATTTGGCGAATGGAATGTCGAAAAATAGGGAAATTCCCCAATTTCGATTAAAAATGCAGAAATATGCACAGAACGGCCAAAATATGCAAACATCTCCTAAATCGAACAAAATATGCTATTTAAATTTCAATTTAACACACGCTAAACGCTTCACATACCCTCAAAACGGAAAAGCAGAACGATATACACGATAAAAAACGCATATGCAAAATATGCAAACATCTCCTAAATCAAACAAAATATGCTATTTAAATTTCAATTTAACACACGCTAAACGCTTCACATACCCTCAAAACGGAAAAGCAGAACGATATACACGATAAAAAACGCATATGCAAAATATGCAAACTCCAGTCCCTAATTATGACGTATTGTAATTTCACAAGTTCGGAAGCGGAACTAGGGGATCGACCACAATAAAGTGGCAGTAACATTTTGTTTCACATTATTATGATAATATAAGGGAGGGGCATGAAAACAGGGATCTCCTTCAGCATAACGAAGACCTTCGCTAAAAATTGATGCAGTAGCCGACTTCATTATGTACAAAGATACGTCAGATGTCACGGATTGACGTGATCGTAGGTCAGGGAGTGCTCCCAGATGAAGTGTTGAGCGCTGCCTCGCAGACCAGATTCTGAACATCTCTTACCATTGAGTCCTTTGTGGTCCAGATTTTCAGTCCAGGTAAAAGGAGTCTGTTCGGTGCATCTGCCGATGCGATCAGCTGTCTTCAAAACCACCCCTCCCCTACCATTACCCCTGTCGCACGCTCGAAGATTTACTGCTTTAGACTCGCACTGACGATTTATCTACCATTACCGGAGGGCTGTACATTTTTTTCCATCGTGTGTTACTGATAAATCGAGAGTTTTTCGACCTCAATCAGGATGGATTTATAGTCGTTTTCATTCCAAGGGGAAGGAACATGAGGGGCAACACGTTGAAAATGTACGTACTATTCGGGATCATTCAGCTGAAAATCAACCATTCAACACCACAGCGATGCATATTTTCCCCTCTGCTCGAACAGGAATGTAGACATCGAAACAAAGAACACCGCCATCTATGCCATTTATTTAGCCCCTTCAGACAGTCACATAAAAACAGCAAAGAACCTATTGTAAAATGATGACATCTACCTCGTTCTAGTAGAGCTTAGCAAACCAAGATTATCATTCACTTATAATATTCAAACTGACTGGTTAGCGCTTAGCGACCTACCTACCTAGAACTCGACAACTGAATTAAAAAATTTCTATCCTTCCATTATACGCCGTATTTCGCACTTTCCTTAGTTAACATGAACCGAAATTAATGAAATTTAGTTTGGAGGTCCCATTCAGTGTCTAGTTGGTCTGCTAAGCTCGGCGTTACTGTCAGTCATAAATATCTAAGTGATGAAAAATAGGGATCATTTTCAGACTTTTGGTTAATTATTCTGTGAATAATACACTTATAATGTATTCGCTAAGCAAAACTTTTTGTAACACCTCCTTAAAATTTGTTCTTTCACGTTTCAAGGTGCGTAGTTTCAGAAAATGCACCGCACACCGTCCGCCGTACGCCGTATCACGCATACCGGCTTCATTTTCGGTCTAAAAAATTCGTTCTTTCGCACGCATTTGGGCCCTAATTGTGTCCCGAAACTTTGCAGCCCGATCGGAATATACCGAAGGGTGTTATGAGTGAAATTTTTTTGGTGTTTTAGTAACATGAGCTTGTGAGGTATCTTTTTCCATGTTTACAGAATATGAAGTCGATTTTGACCAAAGAGTGAAGAACTGAGGTTGTAACGAAAGTTCAGCTCCCGAAATTCATTTTTTAGGAGTCAAAAATCTGGGGAAAAAATCACTATCAGTTTGTATAATAACACTAGAAAAAGTGTCAACAGGTGAATCAAGACAATTAAATATCACAATAAATGATCAAACCTAATTGATGACTGAAAAAAAAGGAGCGTAATTCGTGTTTTTGGGGGCCAAAATTGGTGGAATCCATCAGAAATACCTATTTCAATTATTGCATATGAAAGAAATAATAAATGAACAGCCAACATTTCTGTACGTATGTCCAATAGAATAATAAACCCATGTGACAGGGACTTTGCAGCGTTTTTAAATTGATTCAGAACTTGAGTACTTTTTTTGAGACCACCTGGAGCGTGATCCGTGCAGCCGTTCATTCGCAGTCCCGAACGAACTGTGAACGAACGGCTGCCGTACAACGCTCCAGGTGGTCTCTAAAAAGTACGCAAGTAAGAAAACAATTTAAGAAGTCATAAAAACCGCACCCTTTTATTGAAAGGTTTCCAGCTACTGCGTTCTGAAAATTTCAAAGTCTGAACCGAAAAGCTTCGGCAACATGAGTGTGAACCATACGGTACACATCCAGCCCAGATGTCATCGCTAGGGAACGTCTGATATAATCACATCTGCTGTACTATGAAACTGAGTTTGTTGTTCCGTGAAATGGTAATTTTTGATTTTATTTTTTATAGGTACAATTTGACCTCTATTTGTAGACAAAATGTGGGAATATGTCGAGGGTCCTACTAAGGTTCAGCGACAATCAGAATGTCAAAACGCTGCGAAGTCCTTGTCACATGGGTTTATTATTCTACTGGACATACCTACAGAAATGTTGTCTGTTCATTTTTATTGTTTCTTTCATGTGCAATAATTATTGAAATGGCTATTGTCGATCAATTCATCGAATTGCGTTATTTCCCTTTTGTGGTAAGCCATCTGAATGTGGGATAAACACAAAATAAATACACCTTTCGCTTACCACTAATTTATAAATTTCTTAAATTATATCTATAATTAGTGGTAAGCGAAAGGTGAATTTATTTTGTGTTTATCCCACAGCTATTGTCGATGGTTCCACCAATTTTGGCTCCCAAAAACACGAATTAGGCTCTGCTTTTCCATTCAACAGATTATTTTTGATCACCTACTCTCAGTGATCAAAATTTAATTGTCTTGATTCACCTGTTCATAGAACTTCTAGTGTTATTATACAAATCTATGGTGATTTCAGACAATTTTCCATCTTTTTTACTCATAAAAAATGAATTCCGGGAGCTTAACCTTCGTTACAACCTCAATTCTTCACTCTTCGGTCAAAATCAACCAAATATTCGGTCTTCTCGATCTAAAAAACATGGAAAACGATAGCTCACAAGCTCATGTTCACTAAAATCTCAAAAATCCCTCGAAAACCCCTATTTTTAAACTCATTTTTCTCCCATACCACCACTGGGTGTATGCAGAAAAAAGACGATTTTACACAAAAATTTAACGTAAATTTAAGGCTGGAACTTCCTTAGAACATCAATTTTCCACTCTTTGGTCAAAATCGACTTCATATTCGGTCTTCTCGTCCCAAAAACATGGAAAATGATACCTCAAAAGCTCATGTTACTAACATGTTATACTAAAACACAAAAATTACCTATTTTTATAGACATTTTCACTCACAACACCCCTGGGTAAATTCCGATCGGGCTGCAAAGTTTCGGGACACAACTAGGGTCTAAATGGAGCATGTGTGCGAAAGAACGAATTTTTTAGACCGAAAATGAAGCCGGTACACGTGATACGGCGTACGCCATACGGCGTAAGGACATTGCATTTTTGGAATCTACGCACCTTGAAACGTAAAAGAAAAAATTTTGAGGGGGTGTTATAAAATTTTTTTGCTGAGCTATTACATAGGTGTATTATTCACAGAATAATTACATTACAGTTACAGTTACATAAATGCATAATAACGAAACTGTAATTCTCTGGCCGGCTCCGATACTCGATTCAGGGCTTTCCTGGGGGGAGGGGGAGAGCTCAAGAGTAGGTACTGACCACAGAAAACAGTGATATACGCAGAAGGGGCATAAATGTACAGGTAAATAATAAACTTTGTAATAATTTGCAGCGTTTTGTAATTGGGTTTCCCGTATGTAAATAAATGAATGATTTTTTACTTGAATGACTTTTACGTAGGATTTGCTCATTGGGCAGGGCGTATTTACAAAACGGTACGTTTTCGCCCGAAGACCTCCAAACCAGCTCAACCCCCAAGTCTCGCCCCTAAGAAACGGGGATTCGCTTCGCTCGCGAATAATGAAAAGATATGGGAAGAGAGAGACGCAGGACGAATCTGAGGAGCCTCGCCGAAGTTTCGTAACTCGGATCCGTTACGGGTGTTTTTGCACGGTATTGAACCCGGGTAACAGGGCTGCGGTTGGGTCCGAGGACAATGGAGGGACAACCGGAGGAACTGCCCCTCCGTTTTAGACTTATCGTGAACCCCCGAAGAAGTTTAGGTCGCCCAAGGGTGGGGGGGCTTTTTGAGAATCTCATGTTGGCGCTCGTCGGGAATGGCTTCATAATGGGAGGACAAAGGGGCTAAATATAACTTCCCTCCGCACCTGTAACTTCCTGGGAGTCGAGGTTTTATTGCCCGCGATTTCGGAGTGAGCGGGGCGGAACATCGACGTCTCTCAGGGACCCGAGGGAAATCGTTCGATTATCGGCAACTTTTTGGGGCTAAAAGTGGGCAGTTTTTGTGGGTTACAAGTGCTCCTTTTTGTGGCCAAATTCTGTTCAATAATGGAAACTGACACTCGTTGGCCGAATGATGAGGTGTTTCATCAGCCAATCAGATGTCAACAGACCTGATACGTCATTTTTTGCCGCATTTTCGTTTATTGTTCTGTGAATAATACACCTATGTATTCGTTCAGCAAAAAATTTTTATACCACCCCCTCAAAATTTTTTCTTTTCCGTTTCAAGGTGCGTAGATTCCAAAAATGCAATGTCCGTCCGCCGTATCACGTGTACCGGCTTCATTTTTGGTCTAAAAAATTCGTTCTTTCGCACACATGCTCCATTTGGGCCCTAGCTGTGTCCCGACACGTTTCAGCCCGATCGGAATATACCCAGGGGTTTTATGAGTGAAAATGTGTGTAAAAATAGGTACTTTTTGCGTTTTAGCAACATGTTGGTAACATGAGCTTTTAAGGTATAGTTTTTCATGTTTTTGGGGACGAGAAGACCGAATATGAAGTCGATTTTGACCAAAGAGTAGAAAATTGAGGTTCTACCAGATGTTCAGCTCCAGAAATTGATTTTTTATGGGTCAAAAACCTGGGAAATCGTCTGAAATCACCATCATTTGTGTAATTACACTAGAAAAAGTGTCAACACGTGGATCAAGACGAATAAGAGGCCTTACCAATGATCAAAGATAATTTATATTTAAATTTAAAAACGCTGCAAAGTCCTTGTCACATGGGGTTTATTATTCTACAGAAATGTTGGCTGTACATTTATTGTTTGTTTCATGTGAAATAATTGAAATAGCTATTTCTGATGGTTTCCACCAATTTTGGCCCCCAAAACACAAATTAGGTAGGTACGATCTTTTTTTTTTTCAAATTAACTTTGATCATTGGTAGTGCCATTTAATCGTCTTGATCCACGTGTTGACACTTTTTCTAGTGTTATTCTACAAACTGATGGTGATTTCAGACGATTTCGCAGGTTTTTGACTCATACAAAATCAATTTTGGGAGCTGAACATCTGGTACATCCTCAATTTTCCACTCCTTGGCCAAAATCGACCTCATATTCGATCTTCTCGTCCCCAAAAACATGGAAAACGATACCTCAAAAGCTCATGTTACCAACATGTTGCTAAAACGCAAAAAGTACCTATTTTTACACACATTTTCACTCACAACACCCCTGGGAATATTCCGATCGGGCTGAAAAGTTTCGGGACACAACTAGGGCCCAAATGGAGCATGTGTGCGAAAGAACGACTTTTTTAGACCGAAAATGAAGCCTGTACACGTGATACGGCGGACGGCGTACGGCGGACGGACATTGCATTTTTTGAATCTACGCACCTTGAAACGGAAAAGAAAAAAGTTTGAGGGGGGGTTATAAAAATTTTTTGCTGAGCGATTACATAGGTGTATTATTCAGAGAATAATAAACCAAAAACGCTGCAAAGTCCTTGTCACATGGGTTTATTATTCTATTGGAGTTCTAGAGATTTTTGTTGGCTGTTAGATGTATTGTTGCTTTCATGTGGAATGATTGAAATAGCTATTTCTGATGAAACATGAAATAGGTACGCTTTTTTTTTTTTTTTTTTTTAAGATCATCTTTGATCATTGGTAGTGGCATTTAATGGTCTTGATTGACCTGTTTACACTTTTTCCAATGTTATTGTACACATTGATGGTGATTTCAGACAGTTTTCCAGGTTTTTGACTCATAAAAAACCAATTTTGGGAGCTGAACCTTTGGTAAAACCTCAATTTCCGCGTCTTTGGTCAAAATCGACTTCATATTCGGTCTTCTCGACCTCAAAAACATGGAAAAAGATACCTCAAAAGCTCATGTTACTAACATGTTGTTAAAACGCAAAAAGTACCTATTTGTATACACATTTTCACTCATAACACCCCTGGGTATATTCCGATCGGGCTGAAAAGTTTCGGGACACAACTAGGGCCCAAATGGAGCATGTGTGCGAAAGAACGACTTTTTTAGACCGAAAATGAAGCCTGTACACGTGATACGGCGTACGGCGGACGGACATTGCATTTTTGGAATCTACGCACCTTGAAACGGAAAAGAAAAAATTTTGAGGGGGTGTTATAAAAATTTTTTGCTGAGCGAATACATAGGTGTATTATTCACAGAATAATAAACCAAAAAAGAAAAAAGGAGCGTACCTACTTTATTTGTGTTTTGGGGGGCCAAAATTGGTGGAAACCACCAGAAATAGTTATTTCAATTATTTTATATCAAAGAAACAATAAATAAACAGCCAACATCTCTGTAGGTATGTCCAATAGAATAATAAACCCATGTGACAAGGACTTTGCAGCGTTTTTGCATTAAACCACCCTCAAGAACTACCACATACTGGTTTATTATTTTCAATAATGAACCTTTGGAATCGAGCACGGAACCCCCCCATCACTCCCAAAATGCGATGATTTCTGTTTCGAAGTATGTAGAATCCGAAAATGGAATTTTAAAAAATTCTGTCCGCACGCCGAACTTCGCACTTCCTTAGTTACCATGAACCAGAATTAATGAAATTTGGTTTGCAGGTCCTATTTGGGGTCTAGTTTGTCCGAAGCTCGATATTACTGTCAGTCATCTCTAAGGGGTGTAAAATAGGGTTGAAATTTCCCGAACGCCGTATCTCGAAAACTTTCAATAGGTGGGTATGGTTTTTTTTAACGTTTTTATACTGAACTCTAACTAGAGAATTTTGAAAAACCACCTGGAGCATTAGGTATATGTATAGCCGTATAACCTGAAGTTTGCACCGAAACGCTTCGTCAACATGATCGTGAATGCAACGGTGTACATCCAGCCCAGATATCACTGTTAGGGAACACCTGATTGTAATCATGCATCACTGCATGAAATCGAGTGGGATGCTCCGAGATATTATTTCATTCATTATTTGCCTTCGTTGAAGAACGATGGCTATATTAGATTTTGTTGATAGGTAGGTACTTTTTGAAATTTAACAAACGTTATGCTCCATGAATAACAAAAAATAATTAATTATAGAATTCCAGCGCATATTTTTGTGAAATGTGACTGGCCGGGAGGCTTCAGTACTCGACTTAGGGCTTTTCTGGGAGAAGCACGAGGGTAGATACTGACCAAGAAAACAGTGATCGTAGGGGCATACATGCAGGTAAATAATAAACCGTTGTGTAATAATTTGCTGCGTTCTTTGAAAACGGGTTTCAAACTATAATTTTTCCAAAAGTATTTTGGTGCCTACCAAAATATTTTTGAATTTGAACGTATCTGTTGTTTCATTCAGGTCAGCGTATTGTACTTATTTGGGTTTATGTATCAACCAATTCATGTATATCTACCAATTTATGTAATACTTTTGGCAGTGCAATTATGCAATTCCAAAATGTCTGGGCACTAATGGAAGTTCATGATACAGCTTCATATACGGGCCAGTAAAAATAAAAAAAATAAAAGAATTTAAAAATTGTCCTCCAAAATCAAAATTTCCACTTGAGTTTTGCATTACCAAGCTTTCTGAACAATATTGGTTCCGCACCTGTCCTTCTGTCTGTCAGTGTTCAATTACTTGTCCCGGGCAAAACTATATACAATTATGGTCTGATTTTGATGACATTTTTAGGGATTCGTGGGGGTTAGCCCCTACGAATTTCATCGCCTTCGGACGGTAGCGTGAAGGTAGCAAACGTGAATGTCATGAAACAAGGATTTCTCAGTTTTTAATGCGCCGATACGCTCAAATTCGGAGAGTAGCTGGGGGCTGGCCCCAAGACGACGGCCTACAAATTTCATATACTTACACCACCGTTGGTAAGTGAGGTTACCTACATACCTACTAAACCATTATTTATATTTCTTCACCTCCAATTACTTACTCCACAGACATGCCAGAGAAGACATCGGAGATTTGATTTACGATCAGTAAAAATAATAATTAGTTAATTAATATATATAATTATAGTTATTACTAGAAACCATCAAACATAATATGGTAAAAGGTGGGTAAATAATATCTAGTAGGCCAGAGGAAGAAGATAATAATTAATATTATTATAGATAGGCATATTGCACCTACAATAGAGGTTGCACCACGTACAGATGGTACGATCTGGCGGTGGTTTGGTAATTTACGACGAAAGGTGGACGCCTGCCATCGTACAAGGCAGCGGCGCATTCGAACGGATCTTTCGGGGAACTACTTGTAGGTTCTCCCGCCCGTCAACAGATGGGGCGAATGACAGCTGTGGGCCTCAACATGCCACAGAACACCTAAACCAGAGGATCAACTCAACTCAGATTTGGAGGATCATCCCACTGTACCTGAATCAATCAATTTACTGAAACGATGCGTATGGTATAGGTCTACCAATGGAGTTACAGCAAACAACTTCCGGATCTGCCACATTGGTAGACCTAAAAAAATTGTATTGGAGGGGATTACTCGCTATTTCTCTAACAGAACTTCAAGACAAGAAGTTACACATAACCACTGATAACCCTAGCACTAGCTAACTTATAGTCAGTAATCCTGTTTTCTGCAGTAAGGGGTAACAGGAAACTCTTGAAAACTAGTTGAGAACGATGAAAACAGTGAAGAACAAATCTTCACATTTTTTTGAAATCGACATAGTTCAGCACATCACTACTAACCGGGAGGGGGAAACAGTTGAGAGGCAAACATCATAAATTAGAGGAAAAAATTCCATTAGAGAATGCTACAACGCCATAGCCTTTGTGAAAGAAACATTTTAGTAGTTGTCAGACAAGTAGCTTGGTAATTACACAAGTCCCAAAATTTGTCGAAATAACAAGTGCTTGTTTCAAACCTTCTCTCAAACTCTCTCTCGCTCTCTGGATCCGCCCTTGGGTACCTGTCAGCAGAACTGTGTGTGAACTGTGAAGTGCAGCACTGCAGCAATAATACGAACAAATTCAGAGAGAAAGTGGTGGTCGCTGAACCCAACATAGTGTTGAACTGGTTTTCACTCCCACTGAGACGAACCAAAGAAATGTGAAGCACTGTTGTTCATTTCAACAAATTCCAATCATGCAGTCGCTCAGGGAGCGAATTTTCAAAGAAATAGTTAGGGAAATTGAGAATTTGAATTACGGCCTGACTGGGCACTCATTACGGCCTGACAAGGCACTTTTTGAGATCAGAGTGGCACATCATGCACAAAAATTACGCCAAAAAATCACTTTTGCGTGTTTTGAACCAAAAAATTGTGATTTTGATCGCCCAATGCAGTCTGAACATGCTGAAACTACTCGCAATCGATTCAGCGACCAAAACAATACATCAAACGACACTTCACATGCCTACATAAAAAATACGTAATTTTTTGATTTCGGACTACAATTTTGTAAATCAGGTAGGCTGTGTGCTCCTAAATGAACTGGGACTAATTTATTGCAATCGATTCAGCGACCCGAAAAACATTATTGACAACACCCCACATGCATACGTTGCAGAAATCCTTCTTGCTTCGATTTTTTGGACCAAAAATTTGTGAATTTGGACCGCTGTGCACAGTGCATCGGGCTGGGTAACGAATTCATCATTACTCTTGCGGAGACGGAGTTTTACCACGGAAATTAAGGGACTTATCATGCGGAATGACATATATACTATTCATACATCTAATATTTTATATATAATTAAATAAAATTATATATAATATATACACGAAAAATTAAAAATCTATAATTCAGATCTCCGATGCAAGAAACGGATTCTGGAGGGGTTCCCGGTTCACTGAGCATCTCTGAAATTTTCGAACGAGCCAAATAGCTACATTTTTTTTGGTGAAAATTCGCTAAAACAATGGCAACCAAAATCACGATGCAAAAATTGATGGTATTCAAGACTAAGTCATAGCATCACCAGGAGGCGAAAGCGCAGGCCAGAACCGCTTTTTTATACCAGCCCAGCAGTTGTTGAAAGCACTTCGAAAGTGACTAGGCAGCCCAGGAACTTTCAGGGACGGTATACCTGAAGGGATCCGGTCGTGTAGGGGCTTCCATTATATCCGTCCAAGTGGCAGAGAACCCCTCCAGTCGAGTGTAATCTCGAAAGCAACCTTCCGGTGATGGCCCGCGCCAGTCACCTACTGACCCAGAGAAGTATCGAGTTGGGTTTTAGTAAGATTGTATCTCTCTGCCTTCATCCGTATACAGAGCAACAACGAACTGAAGGAATTCTCGAATCAAGAAAAATGTATATTCAGTTGATTTATTAACTTTTGTTCTAATGTCCTTGGACACTTCAGGGATGCATGGTCCGCGACCCCAACCGGTTGTCGACAGTGATTTCCCGGACTACTGGCGATGTATGAATGAAACAGCCACTCTGACCAGCTACCGGATCAGCTATCAGAAGCACCTATCAACCAAATCAAAAATAACCATCACTGTTCAAATTAAATAATATCACGGAACAACCAACTCGGTTTCATACAGCCATGCGTGAATAATCAGCTGTTCCCTAGCAATGATATCTGGACTGGAAGTAAACCGTTTTATTCACACTCATGTTGACGACGATTTTTGGGTGCTACCTTTAGGGCCTTGTGAACGAATCGTTGGATCGTTGGAATGCTCCGGGTAGTAAAAAAAAAAAAAAATGCACAAGTTCTAGATAAATTTAAAAACGTTAAAAAACTACCCTTCAATCGACATTTTCGAGATTTCGTTCCTTATTTTTCATCCCTTAGAGATGACTGACAGTAACGCCGAGATTCGCGGAACAACTAGACGCCAAATGGGGCCTACAAACCGAATTTCATTAATTTTGATTCGTGGTAACTGAAAACCTTCCGGTAGTGAGGAAGCAAAAAAGAGTACGGACAAAATTTTGGTTTAGTATGAAAAACAATTTTTTCAAAAATTTGGTTCAGTATGAAAAACAATTTTTTCGAAATTTTGGTGTAGCACGAAAAACAATTTTTTAACCCCCCCCCCCCCCCCCCCAAATTTGATGGTTTCCGTGTCAAGGCACGTAAAATCCGAAAATGGAATGAAAAAATTTCTGTCCGTCCGCCGTACTTCGTGTTTTCCTAGTTACAATGAACCAAAATTATGAAAAGGGTGACAAATAGGGGTTGATATTTCCAGAACGGCGTAGGTTGAAAACTTTCAGTAGAAGGGTATGATTTTTTTAAACAGTTTAAATTGATCTCGAACTTGGAAAGTTTTTGAGAACAACCGCAGCATTGTACGTCAGCCGTTCGTTTGCACCGAAAAGCTTAGTCAACATGATCGTGAATGAAACTATATACATCCAGGCCATATATCATTGTCACCTGATTGTAATCAAGCATGGCTGTATGATATCGAGGTGGCTATTCTGCTATGTTATTTCATATGAAGAATGATGGTTATTTTGGATTTTGTTGATACGTAGATACTTTCGTAACTTGAACAAACGTTATGCTTCATGAATAAAAACAAATAAACAATGAGAATTATTGAACTCAACGCATATTTGTGAAACTGTCACTACCCGGCCGGCTACATACTCGATTTAGGGCTTTCCTCGGGGGAGAACGAGGGAGCATTGACCACAGAAAACAGTGATCTTCGCAGAAGGGGCATCTATATACAGGTAAATAATAAACCGTTGTGCAATAATTTGCAGCGGTTTTAATTACATTTTCTAATTCTTGAAACGAATACCATCAAATTTTGAGGGGGGTGTTGAAAATTTTTTGTCACGCTCGATTCCAAAGGTCGACTAATGAAAATAAGAAACCAACAACAAGTTCCATGTTCTACTGTATCCTTCTGACTGCAAAGTTATTTTTTCCCCTGCTACATCTCGATCACTTTCATTCAATTTTTTTTCAGCACAGTAACTATATTTAATTATACAACTGGTACATACATACAACTTATCTAGCTTTTTAATTACCTAAATTTGTGTCCAGTCCGAATGGAACAGCATCTAGAAAGAAGGTCTGTTTCACAACACAAGGCCCAGGCGTTTAAGGCCGATCAAGTCATCTCAAGAAATGTTTAGTTTTTTCTCAAAAGGAAGGTATCTGATGTACATTGTCGTCGATGTACGTTATTCCCCATTTCAGTTGTCTGTTTCCGTCGCTGCTTCTCATTATTTCTGAATTCTGATGGATTCCACATTTATAGGACATCTGGTAAAATATGCCTTGTATCAGTTTTAGGCAAAAAATATTCAAATGAGCTGGTAGTTTGTCTATTTGAAATTCACCCCAATTATGTATTTTGAATAATAAACAGCATTAAATAAACAGCATATGACAAAACTGCAATGGTCGTGACCTGAGATACACTGAAATAATACCAAATAATTTTACAGACTGAAAATCACCCGACTGGTTGCTGAGATAATCTAGGAAAACTAATAATGTTTCTGTCTCTCTCTTTTCTTGACGTATCTGTCTCTCTCGCACACTTGTCGTCCCCTTTAGCCTTAAGACACTGGTAATTCAAATATCGATTGCTGACTGGTAGATACTCAACCTTGGTGTACACCAAAGACTGGAAGTAACCTCATAATTAACATATTGATTAATGGTAATTATGAGCCCAGGAATGTTGATTCGACATTAGGAAAAACATGAAATACGGGGAACAACATGAATGTACTCATTGATGTCATAATCATAATAATTACTTACTATTATGATTACTTACTTATTACTGCTTATTATTACTTACTTATTTCACGACTTGGAGTGTTTGAATAAGTAATATTACTTTACAAGAAATACCAAGAATCTTCAAGGATTTGGTAGTTGGGTATGGGAAGACCATTTTTTCTCGGTAGATATTCGAGATACCACTATTATAATTCTAGGGAGAGAGTTAAGAAATAATCCACTAAACTAATTCTATAAGATATAGTAAATGTGGCAATATTGTGGGAGTATTATGAGGCAGATATCAGAAGAGGTAGGTAAGTACCTCAATGGGTGAAATTCAATATTCTAAGTTCCTGCTCTTCACCCTGGTAAAAGTTTATGATTCATGAGCCTAACCATTCAGGCAATAGCTCTCTTGAGTTTACATTTTTTCATCATAAAAATCGTCAATGTAACTCGTGTATCACGTATAACGCGCGGATTATTTAAATAGTGGTTCAACATTCGCGCTCGATTAGGTCTTTCCAGCCGAATATTTCACAAACCTCCAACGTTTTCAAGATCCAGTACAAAGTCGCGACAAAAAGCTGCCTAATCGTTCAACGGAATGTCGGAAGATCGTCACAAAAATCCTCCGTTCACCTGAAAGCTTCATCCGGAGACAGCTGCCGAAGGGAAATGTGTTTAGGATCCGAGTTGGAAAGCGACGAGCGACCATCGGCCGGGCGATCGAGGGGAAACGAGGTTGTTGAAAGGGAGAGGGTTCGTGATTGCTGACGCCAATGAAGAGATGTGCAGAGAGTACAAATTCATAATGACGTATCAAATTGACGTCATATTGTGATAATGATAACCTATTGGTCAGAGGGGAGGAAAGTCCCAGTCGTCTGTTTTTTTTTTCAGTTTTTACCGATTTCTGACCCACTAAAAACTCAGATTGACCCACTTTTTGTTTTCAAAGGTGCTCTTCTTTCGTTCGCCATTACAAAAATTTAGGCAAATTTGAAATGTTAGCGAATTTTCGAAAAAAAAAATGCTATTGCGATGGGTTTAAAACTTTCAGAACACGACTTTTTTTAATTTTTTAATAGGCAAATCCGTCTCAGAGCATCCTGAATTTATGTGTATGTGTTTATGATATCTGACCTCCGGTACATGATAAAAATTCAAAATTTCTCCAGAATGTTCGTAGTCGCGAACAAAAGGACGATTTCGAAGATGAGCCATTTAAAAAAATTCCAAGGGGTTCATATATTTGAGTTCTGTGGGTTCAAAATTGGACTAAGGAAAATCAATATGAATTCACCTGGCGTTGTGTGGGATGGTGAATCACGACAGAAAGAGGGACTATTTCGGTGATAAAAATATTTTCCTCAAGAAAGAGTAGGTCAATATTGACTTTTTAGGAGTCGAAATGGCTAAAATAAAAATAAAATCAT
The DNA here is from genome assembly GCA_954871275.1 of Leptopterna dolabrata. Lineage (NCBI taxonomy): Eukaryota > Metazoa > Arthropoda > Insecta > Hemiptera > Miridae > Leptopterna > Leptopterna dolabrata. Next base: position 42,411,396 of record OX940982.1, on the reverse strand, counting down.
ATAATTTTACGAAGAGAGGTATGGTTTCTTGCTATATCATCTTTTTTACACAACAGCACGAATATTTCTTTGAAATGCATGGCTGGAACTGTTTTATCGAAGACAAGGCCAGATTTCGTCTTGAAGGGCACATGTACGATAAATATATAATGTGGGGTCCGAGCGGGCTAGAGCGTCCGATCTTTATATCCCCGTGGGATATAAAAGTTCATGGCGTCTCTGGTTCTCGTCTCGGGCGGGCACCAACACAAACTTTGAAAAAGCTTGCATGTGCTTACCTGACCAGCGATTAGCTCTTCAGCTCTGATAATAATCATGTGAAACTACAGGGATTAAAGATTGAAATAACTAATAGTCATATAGTTGGAGAAAAAAGCCCCCCGGGATATAACCAAGAGGTCAAATACAGGGTTATATAAGAGAGAAAAAAAAAAAGTCAACATATACTACTTGAATAAATAATATGCAAGAATACAACAAGGGTTTATTATTCTATTGGACACATCTGCTATTATGTTGGCTGTTTATTTATTGTTTCTTTAATGTGAACTAATTGAAATAGCTATTTATGATGGTTTCTACCAATTTTTGCCCCCAAAACACGAATTAGGTACGCTCCTTTTTTTTTCAAATTATCTTTGATCACTGGTAGTGCCATATAATCGTCTTGACCTACTTTTTCTAGTGTTATTATTCAAATTTATGGTGATTTCAGACGATTTCCGAGGTTTTTGACTCATAAAAAATCAATTTTGAAAGCTGAACATTTGGTAGAACCTCAATTTTCCACTCTTTGGTCAAAATCGACTTCATATTCGGTCTTCTCGTCGCAAAAAAACATGAAAAACGATACCCCAAAAGCTCATGTTCCTAACATGTTACTAAAACGCAAAAAGTACCTATTTTTATACACATTTTCACTCATAACACCCCTGGGTATATTCCGATCGGGCTGAAAAGTTTCGGGACACAACTAGGGCCCAAATGGAGCATGTGTGCGAAAGAACGAACTTTTTAGACCAAAAATGAAGCCGGTACACGAGATACGGCGGACGGCGTACGGTGTACGGCGTACGGCGGACGGACATTGCATTTTTGGAATCTACGCACCTTGAACGGAAAAGAAAAAATTTTGAGGGGGTGTTATAACAATTTTTTGCTGAGCGAATACATAGGTGTATTATTCACAGAATAATAAACCAAAACCCGTCAAACAGCGTATCTATTTATCCAAAAATTCGCTAAAATCGGGAGATTTACTTGGGGGGGGGGGGGGGGGGGGGGTTATGGCTTTGGCCCAGGGGGGTTTTGTGATATGAGTTATCAACACTGTTGGTAATAGATTTTACAACAATTTAGTCGCTTTGCGATCTTGGACAATACTCGTTGACTTTTGCCGCCGAGTCCGCTGTTCTTCAGAACCGTTCATTCACAACACGCTGTCGCTTTATCTCATTTTTAATCTCTCATTGTGCGAGCGGAACGAGCCTTATCAACGGCATCACTCGAACTCGAGTCAATTCAAGAAGCGGCGTGACGCCAGGGGCCCATTCATCCGTCTGAAAATCCAGCACATCTGCGCGTTCCGAGATGCTGAGGACGAGGAGGAAGGCGTAGGACGAGATGTGATTCACCGCCGCGCCTCCCACGACATTTCGGCTCCCGCGCCCACGGAGATACCCGTCACAACCCGTGCGAGATGTGCGCGATGGATTCACCTGTGGGTCGCTAAAGGAATTCCATTCAGTTACAACGATTCATTGCACATTGTGACGCAGGTGTGTCCGGGGGACGTCGATCGTGATGGAGGTTTCCTTCCATCACAATCTCAATGTGGCTGGCATTACCTGCTGGTTTCGTAGTAGGTAATCCATGGAGTAGATGGCGCAGCTTTGTCTGTCACCATACCAAATTATTCATACTTTCGGTTTATTATTCTCTGAATAATACACCTATGTATTCAGTTCAAAACAAGTTTTTGGAGCGCCCCCTCAACATTTTTTCTTTCACGTTTCAAGGTGCGTAGATTCCAAAAACGCTGGAGTCCTTGTCACGTGGGTTTATTATTCTGTTGGACATAACGACAGACATTTTTGATTTATTGTTTCTTTCATGTTCAATAATTGAAATAACTATTTTTGATGGTTTACACCGATCCCCCCCCCCCCCCCCCCCCCCGAAAACGAATTAGGCTCCTATATTCGACAAATTATCTCTGATCATTGAGAGCGCAATTTAATTGTCTTGATTCACCTGCTAATACTACTTCTAGTGTTGTTATAAAAATTTATAGTGATTTCAGAGAATTTTCCAGGTTTTTCTTACTCATAAAAATGAGTTTTGGAACCTGAATCTTCGTTACCTCAGTTCGTCACTCTTTGGTCAAAATCAATGCTCAAATCAATTCATATTCGGTCTTCTCGCCCTAGAAAACATGGAAAACGATATCACAGAAGCTCATGTTCTCTAAAACTTAATAAAAACGCTGCGAAGTCCTTGTCACATGGGTTTATTATTCTACTGGGCACACCTACAGAAATGTTGGCTGTTCATTTATTGTTTCTTTCACGTGCAATAATTGAAACAGCTTTTTTTGATAGTTTCCACAAATTTCGGTTCCCAAAAACAGGAATGACGCTCTTTTTTCCCCCCAAATTATCTTTGATCATTGATAGTGCCATTTAATTCTCTTTATTCAACTATTGACACTTTTTCTAGTGCTATTATACAAATTGATGGCGATTTCAGACAATTTCCCAGGGTTTAACTAATAAAAAATGAATTTTGGGAGCTGAACCTTCGTTGGAACCTCAATTTTCCACTCTTTGGTAAAAATCGACTTCATATTCGGTCTTCTCTTCCCGAAAACATGGAAAACGGTACCTCAAAAGCTCATGTTACTAAACATGTACACTGTACTGTACATTAGGGTGGTCACAAAAAGTCAACTTTCGAAATTCAAACGTGGCAACCCCCTAAAAGGTGCCATTTGACTAGAAAATGAGATTCCCAAAGTTTTAGGTCGATCGGATAACATTAACCCGTGCCGCATCGAGGTTGAAGTTTAGAAAAACTCACTTTTTTTCATAAAAATATTATTTCTTTCCTCATAACATAGTAACCATTCGTCCTAGAGACTTGAAATTGGTCTTATTTTATTTGAAATGTTATCTTCTTCAACTTTTACTCCAATAATTTTTTCGCTAGATCCTATAGATTTTATGTTATTCAGCTTTTCCCATCTCAAAACGTGGTCCGTTTCAGCAAATGTGCCTTTTTACGCATACCCCTAAAAACCACACTCCAGTCAATGAAATCGACCTCTAGGCAATTTGATACTTCTTTATCACTCTGGTATATTGAAAATTGATACATTTGAATCTAATATATAATATATGGAGGGGGTAGGGGGGAGATGGGTGGGGTGGTGGGTGCTATGAAATGCACAAAAAACAATAAAAATTATGTAAAAAGTGTTTTAATAATACAAATTGAAAGTTTTTTATATAGAAAATAATAGCCTGGAACTTATTTTACAACACAATATATCTATTCCAACACCACTGAATTTAGAACTACATTAATGGCTTAGATAGTGAGGCTTTATCGACATCAGGGTAAATTTTCCTACATTCTGACACAACTTGTAATAAAAATTGGCGCTGTTCTTCGTCTTTTGTCAAGCAAGAGTTGAAGTCTTGTATCAATTTCACTCCTCTTTCAGCAGTGTCGTTGACTACCCTTAAACCGTTCACTATGTTTTTAGCATGCAAATAATGAGGATTTTAGGTTCCATAAGCGTGTATCGGTGTTTAAAAAATCTGTCTATGGAAAACCGCTTGAAAAAATTCAAGGTTTGAGAGGTGACAAAAAATCAAGTTGCTTATCCAAAATTTGCTCTACATGTGCAAAATCTAAAATCGCTTTTCTATCCCTACCATCAATTTCACTATCGGGTTCACCTAGGGAAAATAATTTCATGGCCATACTTTTTTTAATGTTGTCGTCTAAAGTGTGGTCGAAAAACGAGAACGCTATTTTCTCTGAGCTGAGGTACCCCAGATGGTTTACAAATTTTGACAAAGCCTTATCTGCTATTTCTGTGTCAATTTTCCTATACTCTACTAATGCTTTCAACATTTCCAGATCTTGTTTAGGGGCCAAAGCAGGTTTGGGGGCATTGAACCATGCCTTGGTTCAAGAAAGAGTATTTCAAGAAAAGAGTATTTTTAAGAATCAAAGTGAGTTTTTCTGATCTTCAACCTCAATGCGGCACGGGTTAACGTTATCCGATCGACCTAAAACTTTGCGAATCTCATTTTCTAGTCAAATGGCACCTTTAGGGGGTTGCCAGAAGTGATTTTCTCAAAAAAAAATTTTGCCTATTGCCTTGTGACCACCCTACTGTACATGTGTACACTAAAATCTCAAACAACCTCGAAAACACCTATTTTATAACCACTTTTCACCCATAACACCCCTGGGTGTATTCCGATCGGGCTGCTGAGCTTCCGAGCACAACTAGGACCCAAATGGAGCCAGTGCGCGAATGAACGACGATTTTAGACCAAATTTTAAAGTTAACTTAAAGCTGAAACTTTGTTAGAACCTCAATTTTTTCTCAATTCCGAAACTTCCTCAATTCGAAACTTTGCAGCCGATCGGAATATACCCAACGGTGTTATGGGTGAAAAATGGGTGTAAACATAGGGTTTTTTTTGGTGTTTCAGTAACTTGAGCTTATGAGGTACCGTTTTCGATGTTTTTTAGGACGAGGAGACCGAATATGAAGTCGATTTTGACCAAAGAGCGGAAAATTGAGTTTCTAACGAAGTTTCAGCATTAAATTTACGTTAATTTTTGGTCTAATTCCGCACACAGTTTGGGTCCCCATTTTGGAACACATTTGGGTCCTAGTTGTGCTCCGAAGCTCGGCAGCCCGATCGGAATACATCCAGGGGTGTTATGGGGGGGGGGGGGCAACGGGTGTAAAAACAGAGGTTTTCGAGGGTTTTATAGAAGTTTTTTTTAGTGAACATGAGCTTGGGAGGTATCGTTTTCCACGTTTTTTAGGGCGAGAAGACCGAATATGAAGTTGATTTTGACCAAACAGTGTAGGTTGTAACGAAGGTTCTGCTCCTAAAATTCATTTTTTATGGGCAAAAAACCTGAGAAATTGTCCGAAATTATCATAAATTTGTATAATACCCTAGAAGTAGTATCAACAGGGTGAATCAAGACAATTGAATGGTAACATCAACTGTCAAAGATAATTTGTAAAAAAAAATAGGAGCCTAATTCGTGTTTGTGGGGCCCAAAATTGGTGGAAAATATCAAAAATAGCTATTTCAATTATTGCACATGAAAGAAACAACAAATGAACAGCCAACATTTCTGCAGGTATGTTCAGTATAATAATAAACCCATGTGACAAGGACTTCACAGCGTTTTTTCCCAAACAATGGAGAATACCCAGGTATTTTTTTATTTGAAAGTACACATTGATTTGGACGGGACGTAAGTAGTTAATTTTTAATTAAATGTGGAATTTTTGACGATGTCACTGCAGCGTTTCTACGGTGCAGCTCGTTCATCGATACCACGTAGACTACTAGGATGTAGTCTAGGATCCATGATCGATACTACTGCCCGAGAAGTCGCGGTGTCTGTTCTGCTATGCTGTAGTACGGAAGAAGAAGTAGCGGCAATGGCGGCAATGCCGCTGTCCACGTAATCTTGGAAACTAAACGAATATTACGCTATTCCGGCGTACCGATTCCATTTTTCTTATCAACAAACAACACAAAAGCGGATTTGGGAAAAACCAGCTATTCTAGAAACCATGGCCATCGTACTCCCCATTCTAACGCTTTATTCCTGATTAAGACGTAGTTAAGTCGATAGTGATTGCATCCGATTCTCGATGTGGCCAGCAGCTGACGAACATATATTATTATATGGAGATGTTACACATACCTACTCGACATATTTTAGTTCTATCTCCGAATCTATGAAATACATCGATTAACAATTGGATAAAACTATTACATAACCAATATATTTATAAACTTGTATTTTCCATAAAATCCGTAGAATATAATACTGAAGAATCAATGCAGGACCAAGGCATTCTTAGATCTCAAACAAAAGTAGGTATATATTCTTGATGCACCCAACTTGAAAAACGTCCGTTCCACTGTTCGAATGAATAGCATAAGGAAGTCATCAATCACGCAGGATAAGGAATACTACAAAGAGATAATCCATTTTTCATGCTTTTACTCCATCGTGAAGTGTTAGCGAACGCGATGAAATAACTTCAGGGAGGCCGTCGGGCTCAGGAAAGACGCAGGACACAACCGCACACGTGTAGAAGAATACAAAACTCCACTGAAGGGTCCCGAGATGCCTCTGGAAGGCGATCAACCTTGACAGGAATGTCCCTCAGCGTCGTTTGCGGTGGCCCGAAACCGATCGTGATCGCGGTAGGTGGTTTTCGATCGTTGGTTGAATACCACACAGTTCCGAGCCAGGGCCAATGTTTGGCTGCTATGGAATCCATGTAGGTATCTACATGCACATGGAGACATACAGACGCTTTACATGCAATGTACATCATACAGACTTGGGCATAGGCATCTCAAGTTGCAGCTTAAAACGTCACATTATGCCCAGTCCAATTCACATAAGACAATGTCCGACTCCTGTACTACATGTACGAGTATTTAATGAAAATGTTGGTTGAATGTGCAGATCGCCAACAAACTGTGGAAATGATTGGCTGTCTTACAGTTGTTTTTTCCAAGGACAAATTTGTATAATACTTGAACTTAGCTATATACTGACACAATAATTCAAAATCCCTGGATGTCAGCATGTCAATGTTTAACCAATTTACATGCTGATTTTCGAAGAACATCAGCCAATTCCGAACTCAAACGTTGATTACTAGTATGCTAGACATCAGAATGCTATAAAACCGTTTCATTTAGCAAAGAAAACGTCAGATGTTCACGAATGCACTTGAATAAATACGTCTATAACTAAGAAAAATTCCTTTTAGCATGGAACATCTAGCCAAAAAACGTTACGCGGAATGGGTGACGCGGAATGGGTGACGCGGAATGGGTGACGCGGAATGGGTGACGCGGATGGGTGACGCGGATGGGTGACGAAATTTTCTTATGATTTTCACGTACAACCGAGTAGCTGCTAGGGAAATGAAACTTCTTTCATTTTCATCGGACAAAAATCGATTTCCATTCGTTGGAAAGCTCTTGATTTATCACGCATTTATTTCGTATTTGTTCTTGGTATTTATTTCCTAGTTTCATAATATTTCTATATAAATGGATGTTATAAATCGATAGTAAACAATGACGCTTGTTTGGTTGTCACTTGGTTGTTTCGATGTGTATAAGCGTGGCTAAAGCATGTTCCATGTTTCTTGAATTTTAGCCGTAGGCTCTAAGCAGTAAGCATCCGGGGGTCCAGGGGGCTTGCCCCCTGGCGAGGCGCGGAGCGCCGAGTTTTATTATTATTATTTATCTATTTTATTTTATTTATTTGTTTATTATTTTTGTCTCAAAAATCTGTGTAAAATGGGATGGTAACGCTGGACAGAAATCGACGCCAGCCATCTGTTCCAACGAAACCGAAACATTCTTTTGAGTCGAGATTCGGGTTTTCTCGAGCAACACAGATCGTCAAAACCGATAGCTTCTACATTCACCTTCTGTCTGTTCTGACACCGTCTTTTTCGCCTAGTGAAATAATGTCCAGTCAGGTGGAATCCCGGACACGCCTAGATCTATTATTCAAAACTCTGGGGGCTTGCAGAGTGGACATCACGTAACGCTCAGGGCTAATCGTAAAGGTTCTCTCCCATACAAATGGAGTTTCAGAGCTCATGCTGGTTGGTTAATATTTATGGTCTAGAATTGTATCGCGGATTGACTGACTTACGGCTACAACTGTTTTAATCATAAAATCCCAGCTGCAACCGGTGTCACGACTGTGAGGCCTGGCCAAAAATCAATCGCATTCAAATAATCAATAAAGGGAGGCTAATATTTCGACAATTATTGAAATCCGCCTCCCTGTCAGTGATGTTCAACAGATACTTATTGCAACAGAATGAGAGATACGAGTAGGAATTCGAAAATCGACCATCCATTGTAACACTACTATCCACCCATTATTAATTGTAACCAACTGATCGCACTGATAATAATGATCTCTTTAACTAGGTTATCTACAGATAAAATTTCCTCTAATTAGAGTATCCCGACAGTCCTGAATCGTCAAGCTGCGGACGCGGGTTATGGAAGATGGCCGCGTCAGTAGTAAAGAGTGAAGGAATTCTCAAGACCTCTCAGCGTAACGTCGCCCTCAAAAAGGACCTTTTTCGTATTTTGCCGGTCAAAATAACAGTTATAACTGGGTAGTTTACAATCAAGTTCAATACAACATTTATGAAGAACCACACCCTTTTGAACGCCCCGACTTTGGTTTATTATTCTGGGAATAATACACCTAATGTATTAGCTCAGTAAGAAATTTTTCGGCAACCCCCCCCCCCCCCCCCCCACCAAATTTTTGCTTTTACATTTCATGGAGCGTAGATTCTAAAAATGCAATGCCCGTCCGCCGAACACCGTATCATCCATATCTACTTTATTTTCGGTCTAAAATATTCGTTCTTTCGCACACCGGCTCCATTTGGGCCCTAGTTGTGTCCGGAAACTGCAGTCCGATCGGAATATACCCAAAGGTGTTAAAAGGAGGGGTTTTTTTGTGCTTTAGTAACACTAGCTTGTGATGTATCATCGTTTTCCATGTTTTTAGGGCGAGGAGACCGAATATGAAGTCGATTTTGACCAACGAGCGAAGAACTGAGGTTCTAACAAGTTTCAGCCTCACAGTTATGCTAAATTGGGCCGTTTGGGCCCTAATAAAGCTCCGAAGCTCGGCAGCCCGATCGGAATACACCCAGGGGTGTTATGGGTGAAAAAAGGGTGTAAAAATAGGGGTTTTCGAGGTTTTGTTTGAAGTTTTAGTGAACACGAGCTTGTGAGGTATCGTTTTCCATGTTTTTTAGGGCGAGAAGACCGAATAGGAAGTTGATTTTTACGAAAGAGTGAAGAACAGAGGTTGTAACGAAGGTTCAGCTCGCAAAATTCGTTTTTTATGAGTCAAAAACTTGGGAAATTGTCTGAAATTACCATAAATTTGTATAATAACAATAGAAGTAGTATTAACATGGTGAACCAAGACAACTAACTGTCTTGACACTATCAATGATCAAAAATGATTGGTTAAAAATAGGAGCCTAATTCGTGATTTTGGGGGCCAAAATCGGTGGAAACCATTAAAAACAGCTATTTCACTTATTGCAAATGAAAGAAACAATAAATGAACAGCCAAAATTTCTGTAGGTATGTCCAACAGAATCACAAACCCATGTGACAAGGACTTGGCAGTGTTTTACGAGTGGTAAGGGTATATCCCAAAGGTTTTCAGGTTTTCTAGGTAGGGCAACCTGCACTGCTTCCTAGGTCAGCCAGCCAGTGCATTCAGTGGTGGAAGACGAGATAACAATATAACCGATTGGTTTCCGGGGTGAGGGCGGAGCCATCGATTCTGCCCGGAACCAAAACGGAAACGGAAGTGGCACCCAGAACGTTCGAATACCTTTCAAATTAACTTTAACCCTTTGTCTGACAGAAAATCGATTCCTAAGCGAATCAAGGAGGTTTCCAACAGAAGCATAAATCCTCAACGCCGCCCCTATATCACGCTTAATGGTTATGATGGTATCATGATAAGCCAGTATATCTGAATCAAACCTCATTTCTACAACTTGAACAACCTATTTTCAACTTCTATAGGAATTTGAGAATGCCAAATGAGGCAATATAGGTACGTATACTAGCAGGAAAACCCGTTGTACTTATAATATACAACGGGTTCTAGAGCGGCCGGCATCCAACTTCTAAGACGAAAAATTCGCTGTTGATGACAGTTTCATAAATTTCTCACGGATATGAACCTGTTTCATAAGCCTCCGTCTACACATAGCCTGTATAAAAAAGAAGGTTTTGCTTCTACTTCGGTTTTTTAAAATGGTTTTACTCCGACCTTCTGCTACTGGAGTAAAGGTAAAGCAAATGCTATAGGTGAAACCACGATTTTACTTCGTTTCGTATACACAATTCCGTCTATTGCAATGCTTCGAATTACCGCAGCCTACCTGCGACCTGCTACACCGGGTAGTTTGTAAGAAAAATCCAGGTGACAGGTTTGATTCATCAGTTTAATAAAAATCCATATTATAACTTGACTGCCTTTGTATGTATTAACTATATTCATTTCTTTTAATTATTTATCCATTTATTCTTATTTCAAGAAAAAGCCAGGTGACAGGTTTGATTTCCATCAATCAATCTATTTGCAAAAGAATAACAATGCAATGATTTTTAGAAAAGTTTGATTCATCAGTTTAATAAAAATACATCTTATACCTTGAATATCTTTGTAGGTATTAACTTTATTTATTTGTTTTAATTTTTTATCAATTTATTCTTTATTGGTTTCTATTTATTCTTTATTTATTTCATTTCTTATCAACTTGTGATGGCTGAAATGGGTGTTGTAAAATAATTGAGTCTTACTCCCTCACTCCTCTGAATCCGACATCTCGTAACGAAATAAAAAGGAAATGCATTCCACTACATTATACACTACACTACACTACACTAGCGCATTAACATTCTACGTACGTAGAGATGACCTGCACACTGATTATTATCCACCCTCCGGTTGATGGATGGCGGTTGTACCGCTCGGAATTTGTAAAATTATGGTAGTTAACCGTCATCAGCTGTTGGGTAAACAACAATAACTGGGTAAAGCTACATATTCGAAGTTTCGTTGAGAATTTGCACTTGCAATTTCGTTGAGATAAATACTAGAGACTAAATTCACAAACTGATCAGCTCGGTAGTATTATCAAAACCACTGTAGTGATAATGACATTGTTTCCATTCATGCCATAGCTACCATCTGCACGATTGGGTAAGGGAGTTGCCTTTAGTTTGGAATGCAAACTCAGCAGTCGATATTTCAGGCTGAAATAATAAGCTGTCTAACCATCGACACGAATAATAAGCGTGCATTTCCATCTGTGACGTAGGTATTCACTTTTGACATGAATGTCGACTGAAAGAAATGGGAAGTTTTAAATTCATTTCCCACAAGCTGGTGCTATATTAAATTAGAATATAAAAATTCTATAAATTTCAACATACCTTCAATACAAACTACGTGATCACGGATCTGTTGGGCGATGAGGGAGTCAGGGATCAGCTCGATGAGGTCGTAGATAGCATAGATAGACGGATGCACGCTCTCAAAACGTCGGATCTCTTCGCGAATCGCCTGCGAGTTATTGATGATCGACTGCAAATTATGCCTGTTATTCATGGCTGACGATATGATCTTTCCGGATATCACGGAATTCTCGCCCTTCCAGAAAACTTCACGCCGAATCCGCCCAAAACATCACAACGTAAACTCTTCATCCGATGCCAACTGACATTCTAATGCCAAACAATGCCACACAAACCTGATGCCATAACAATCACTGTCAACGTGCAGTAATGCAGCATCAGTAGGTAAAAATATTAATAAATTCCCCTGATAATTTGTCACCAAATCGCGCGCGATTACAGCTCGGCCGAAACTTGACGGGCACAACCTCCAGGAAGACGACGAGCCTCGGAGGGCGAAATCTAAAATTATACGAGACGGATCAACACGTAAAACACTGCAGACGGCGGACACGATTATTTAAATTCACTGATCGATAAAATTCAATTGTTTGTAAACAACAATAACATTTTACCAAAGCGATAGCAACTTGATAGCCAGGAGCCGAGTGAACTGCTCTGCCAACATCCGAACAGGGTTGCCAGCGCTTGACGAAACCCATGAAATGTCTGTAGAACCTGTAGGTTTGACTTGGAGCACGAACTTTCTCCAGTGACCTGGTTTCTTACCTGTGATTATTATTATTTTTTCTACTCACCATAGAAAATAGGCAGGGTCCAAAGGTGTGCACTCTCTACTCTACTCAGAAGCAAACGAATAGGAAGAATCAATTTAGAAATTACCTACTTATTCCAACAACGAGTTCACCTACGTCTTTTCTTCACTCCAACAGAAAATGTTTTAAATTCAATTTTCCTATTGTAGAGTTAAATTTAGTCGATAAATTAGTATTATTATATTACTAGTTAATACTTTTTTTAAATTTTAATAGTCAATATAGTTCAATTCACCAACACATTTTATAGGTACTAAAAATAATTGAATAAAACTTGCTGACCTGCTCATTTAACCCCTATGTTGTATCCTACATACACCATAAAATACCTACGGAAGTTATATAGTGCGTGGTTAAACTGCATCCATGTTAAGCAATCACTGCCATCTACCGATAGTTCCGCTAACTATGTGTACGATAGGTCACGTTCTCTCTAAATGTTTTCCTTCGTATTTCACGAACATTTTTAATGAGATTCAATACTTAATGATCTTACGAGAATGAGTGTAACCTGTTTATCAGTGATTGAGGTGCACAGGTATTCGACAAAGCTGTCAAATCAATGCGTTTTACTTGAAAAAAGTCAGTTTAGTCGAAGATAAGCATTTCAACGCAACCTGTTGATGAATCCATGAACTACGCACACCATGAGGAGTCTTCTGTTTATACAGGATTTAGAAAAATGTCAAGTTCACATTGTCTTACATAGGTACTATAAAAAAAATAATTAAAAAATAATAATTAAAAAAAAAAAAGATCGGTACATTACTAACAAGTTATAAGTAGGTTATAAGTTATAGTAGGTACAAGGCTTCTGATCGATTAATTAAGATTCTAATCGATTGACTAACATTGAGTTGAACATTTTCCACATCAATATTATTATGTAGGTACCTACCTACCTCGGTATCCTACCTAATTCAACTTAACCATTCTAATTAAATTTTCGTCATTTCCACAAAGCTCAAACATAATACCTAATTATATAGGTAGGTACACTACAATTATTGCTAGATAGGTACAATAATATAGGTATATACCTAGGTAGGTAATATTCTATAATGTATAATTATACACATACTATGTACCTATACAAAACCTACCTACCTACTATTCAATACAATAGGTACATATATAGGATAACTTGTTCTGTCGTGTAGTCGCTTTAGATTATTACCTGTACCTATACTATAATATTATAGTATTCAATTATATAGAATAATACCCACTCCCCATCATTAGAAAAATAAGTTTAATGAATTTGAAAATATCTGAAATTGATCGTGAAAAGATTCGTAATTAATTAGGAAATACCTAGTTCATTTTAAAACAGTTTCAACTCAATTTGGAAAAAACGCTGCAAAGTCCTTGTCACATGGGTTTATTATTCTATTGGACTACCTACAGAAATGTTGGCTGTTAATTTATTGTTTATTCCATGGGAAATAATTGAATTAGCTATTTTTGATGGTTTCCACCATTTTTGGCCTCTAAAACACAAATTAGGTACGCTCCTTTTTTTTTCAATTTATCTTTGATCATTGGTGGTGCCATTTAATCGTCTTGATCCACGTGTTGATACTACTTCCAGTGTTATTATACAAATTGATGGTGATTTCAGACGATTTCCCAGGTTTTTGACTCATAAAAAATCGATTTAGAGAGCTGAACATTTGGTCGAACTCAATTTTCCACTCTTTGGTCAAAATCGACTTCATATTCGGTCTTCTCGTTCCCAAAAACATGGAAAACCATACCTCAAAAGCTCATGTTACTAACATATTACTAAAACCCAAAAAGTACCTATTTTTACACACATTTTCACTCACAACACCCCTGGGTATATTCCGATCGGGCTGAAAAGTTTCGGGACACAACTAGGGCCCAAATTGAGCATGTGTGAGAAAGAACGAATTTTTTGGACCGAAAATGAAGCCGGTGCACGTGATACGGCGGACGGTGGACGGCGGACGGACATCGCATTTTTGGAATCTACGCACTTCGAAACGTAAAAGAAAAAATTTTGAGGGGGTGTTATAAAAATTTTTTGCTGAGCGATTACATAGGAAAAAACCCTGCAAAGTCCTTGTCACATGGGTTTATTATTCTATTGGACGTACCAACAGAAATGTTGGCTGCATGCGTAATAATCGAAATAGCTATTTCTGATGGTTTCCATTAATTTTGGCCCCTAAAACACAAATTAGATAGGTACCACGCTCCTTTTATTTTTATTTTTTTTCTTTCTTTTTTTTAAATAACTATCTTTGATCATTGGTAGTGCCATTTAATCGTCTTGATCCACCTGTTGACACTTTTGGTTTATTATTCTGTGAATAATACACCTATGTATTCGCTCAGCAAAAAATTTTTATAACACCCCCTCAAACTTTTTTCTTTTCCGTTTCAAGGTGCGTAGATTCCAAAAATGCAATGTCCGTCCGCCGCACGCCGTCCGCCGTATCACGTGTACAGGCTTCATTTTCGGTCTAAAAAATTCGTTCTTTCGCACACATGCTCCATTTGGGCCCTAGTTGTGTCCCGAAACTTTTCAGCCCGATCGGAATATTCCCAGGGGTGTTATGAGTGAAAATGTGTGTAAAAATAGGTACTTTTTGCGTTTTAGCAACATGTTGGTAAGATGAGCTTCTGAGATATCGTTTTCCATGTTTTTGAGGACGAGAAGACCGAATATGAAGTCGATTTTGACCAAAGATTGGAAAATTGAGTTCTACCAAATGTTCAGCTCCCAAAATTGATTTTTTATGAGTCAAAAACCTGGGAAACCGTCTGATATCACCATCAGTTTGGATAACAGCACTGGAAAAAGTGTCAACACGTGGATCAAGAGGATTAAATGGCACTACCAATGATCAAAGATAGTTGGAAAAAAAAAATTATAATAAAAAAAAAGAAAAGGTACCTAATTTGTGTTTTAGGGGCCAAAATTAATGGAAACCATCAGAAATAGCTTTTTCGATTATTACGGATGAATGAAACAATAAATGAACAGCCAACATTTCTGTAGGTATGTCCAGTAGAATAATAAACCCATGTGACAAGGTCTTTGCAGCGTTTTTCCAGTGTTATTGTACAAATTGATGGTGATTTCAGACGATTTCCCAGGTTTTTGACTCATAAAAAATCAATTTCGGGAGCTGAACATCTGGTAGAACCTCAATTTTCTATTCTTTGGTCAAAATCGACATCATATTCGGTCTTCTCGTCCCCAAAAACATGAAAAACGATACCTTAAAAGCTCATGTTACCAACATGTTGCTAAAACCCAAAAAGTATCTATTTTTATACACATTTTCACTCATAACACCCCTGGGTATATTCCGATCGGGCTGAAAAGTTTCGGGACACAACTAGGGCCCAAATGGAGCATGTGTGCGAAAGAACGACTTTTTTAGATCGAAATTGAAGCCTGTACACGTGATACGGCGGACGGTGGACGGTGGACGGCGGACGGCGGACGGCGGACGGACATTGCATTTTTGGAATCTACGCACCTTGAAACGGAAAAGAAAATCTTTTAAGGGGGTGTTATAAAAATTTTTTGCTGAGCGAATACATAGGTGTATTATTCACAGAATAATAAACCAACAACGGACGCGCCCCCGTAGATTGGCACTAAATGACAGTTCACGGAATCACCCTCAGAAGTGGTGCATCCGTAAATATTATGCGGTCACGGATGCACTGTATAAATTTATCCGTAACATCTGTATTGTTGAAGGATCGTCAACGGAAACACCCGTGGTTTCCATGGTGTACTATTTAGGCAAAATCAACGGATGGTCATTTTCACGGAAGCGCCCCGAAAATCCCCGTAAAAGTGTAGCGATTTCCGTGTTAATCCTTCAACGTTCCGTCGCACGCCGGTGGTTGTACCGTGACTTTGTACGGGTCGTCATAGCCCCACCCTTGGACAATCCCGTAACACTCCTTCAGCGGCCCGCACACGATCAATATTATTGCCAACATCAGTATTGTCAATACAGCTATCAATACTCGAGTCAACCCTTTTCAATACTACCCCACCGCACACGATCAAGAATATTGAAAATAATTTGGCCAATAAATGTTCTCAGTTCCTTTTTCTGCCGCGAACGAGCAGGGTGATAGCTGCGTGGATTTTCTGGTTTTTTGGTGTTTACTGGTTTTTACTTGTGATGGACAACGGCAATGGGAATGGCAAACCATCCAACAACAAGAAAACGCTGGATGAGGGAGTGGCTCAAGAAGAGAGAGGAGTACACTCAGGGCCGGTTTTACACATTTTTCTAGTGTAAGCGAACAACATTCCGGCGCCCCCCCCCCCCCCCCCCTAAAAAACTTATTTGGTAGTAAGGATTATCTCTGGATACGTTTAAAAATACGAGTAAATATAAATGCTTAAGAATGTCCGAAACGTGCGAAATATGAATAAACATAGAGGCTTAATTATCAGCATGTATTAAACATACTCGCCCTAATTTATTGAATGTAACATTTAAAAACTAATTACATAATATAAATATATAAAAATACAAAGTTAATTAAGTGTGAACAAATAAATAAATACAACAGTCAGTTTTAAAGAAATTAAACAATTTATTTACTCGTAAAATAAAGACAAACTTAAAACGTTTACACTTAACACTGGAAAGAGATTTTCCTTGCTTTCATTTTGGCAAATTCGTTGAGAATGTAGTCAGTGTCCATTTGGTTTAACAAATCATTCTCAATGGCCATTGTTGCCAGTCCACTCAAACGTTCCTGACAAATGGTGGATCTGAGGTAAGTTTTTATTAGTTTCAACTTGGAAAAACTTCTTTCACCACTTGCTACTGAAACAGGGAGCGTCAGAAGGATTCTTAAAGAAACAAAAACATTAGGGAATGTGTCCATATAATCATTTTTTGTTATATACAACAAGGCCGTACTTGGAGAACTTCCGGGTGGCAACATTGGCGCAAAAATGTCTAGCTCTTCGAACAGTTCAACTCTGTTTACGTCACATTCTTCTCCATCACTCAGAACATTGTGAAGTTGTATGCAGGCGTCTTTCAAAGTCTTCTTGTCCCATGTCTGAAGATTCCTAATGTCATACAGAAAACTAAAACTCTTGCTGTGGTTTTCCATTAGTTCAAACAATCAAAGTGAGTTGATTGGCGTATCAAGCACCACAAAGAAAAATTTCACTTTGAATGATGCCAGTCCAGCTTGAATCGGTTCATCCTCACTCTCATAGGAGAATTGCTTCTTTGTTTTCCTTGGAAGAACTTCGGTTTCTTTTTCAAATTCAGCAGAAACAGATTAAAAAAAAAATTCTAATCAACGTTTGAGTCTTAACCGCTTTAAACAGGGTCTAGATAATTTGAATAAAAATATAATTTTTATACTTAGATAATCGCTCAACTCGTATTTTTTACGGTACATTTTTTTCGTTCAACTCGCATTGTTTACGGTACCATTAGCCACGCCCCTTCGCTAAACTAATAGTCGCCCTGTCCAAGTAGGGGCCCCCTTTTGCTTGGCGCCCTACGCGACCGCGTACTTTGCTTACCCCTTAAACCGGCCCTGAGTACACTCAGCTGGTTTTGTTAAAACAAAACAGCTCCACCGATGAAGATTACTACAAGAATTATTTCAGGATGGGCGAAGACAGTTTCCAGAAGTTGCTCGGGTTGGTTCTACCATTTGTAAAACGAAATGATACGAACGTGAGAGATTTTATCTCTGCTGATGAGAGATTGGCATTGACTCTCCGATATCTGGCTACCGCAAGGACTTTTGAAGATCTGAAGTTCTCAGTTATCATGTCACCGAGAACCATAAGGGAATCGTCGTCAAAACTTGTGAAGCGCTGATATATGTATTACAAGACTAAGTTTTTCATATGGTTATTTATTTATGTTTAAAATTAAAATAAGGAGATTTGTTAACTTTAGCGAATTTCCATGATCATAGGGAGTAAAGTAGGTACGCACTGAATGTAAAATGTGAAACCGAAAAAGAACCTGTTGCTCAGACCACCTTCATCGCGTTTCAATTCGAGACGAACTGAGGGTTGATGAAAATATTGACGTTCACCCGCACACGGTCAATAATATTGACAATATCCCCTCCACTTTCCGATATTGACGACCGAAGAACAGAAAATCCGGATATCGTCAATATTCTCATCAATACCGACCTTCAATCCAGTTTGTGCCCGCACATGGTCAATATTAATGACAATGTCTTTTCATATTGACATTAATATTGATCGTGTGCGGGCCATCGCCGTAGCCCATCCATGATTTTCCCGTGAGCTCTCCCTAGATTTTCTCCAACCCACCTTTGACTGTCCGTGCCCTTCCTTCACACCTTCACTGACTCAGCGTTGATTCTTCCGTGGAGCATCACTAACGTTCCATTGATTGTCCTTGAAGTTTCGGTAACCCATGAGACTCCCGTAACTATCCGTGGACTCTCCCTAGATGTACTGTAGCCCACCCTTCACTGGCGGTGCCCTTCCTTCACACCTTAAAGGCCGAATTCATAGTCCTAACTTAAGTAAAAATAATACTTTACTTCTGAAAGTAAAATAATTTCTTAAGGAAGTGCGTTATCTGATTTTGTTTTCATAGACATTACTCTGTGAAGTAAAGAAAAATCTTTACTCAAGTCAAAATTATTGCAGTATCACAGAATTGCAGTTTCATAAAAATGCGCGGGATTCAATAATTCAGTCATTAGTAGTTATTCACGAAGCGTAAGGTAAACTTGTGTAATAAACCGTTGTGTAATAATTTACCAGTATAGATCTGCGTAGATCACCGTTTCCTGTGGTCAGTACCTACCCTCGTGCCCCCCCCCCCACCAGCCCACCACAGGAAAGCCCTAAATTGAGTATTGGAGCCAGCCCGGGAATTACATTTCATAATGCGCGGGATTAAATAATTCGATCATTAATTATTTGTTGTTATTCGTGAAGCATAACGTTTGTTCAAGTTCCAAAAGTACCTACCAACAAAATCAAAGGATCCACCATTTTTCGAATGAAATAACATCACAGAACAGCCAACTCGACTTGATTATAATCAGGTGATCCCTAGCAATGATATCTGGGCCGGATTTATACCGTTTCATCACGATCATGGTGACGAAGGTTTTCGGTTTCATTGACGAGCGGCTGGTCATGCAATGCTCAGGGTGGTCTCAAAAAATACTTTGGTTCAACATCAATTTAAAACGTAAAAAAACCATACCCTTCTATTGGAACTTTTCGAACTACGGCGTTCTGAAAATTTCAACTCCTATTTTGAACCCCTTAGAGATGACTGACAGTAACGCCGAGCTTCGAGGACCAACTAGAGCCCAAACGGGACCTACAAACCAAATTTCATTAATTTTGGTTCGTGGTAACTAAGGAAAGGGCGAAGTACGGCGTACGGACAGTAATTTCTTATTGCATTTTTGGATTCTATACGTACCTTGAAATTGAAACCATAAAATGTTGAGGGGGGGTTAAACTGTTTTTTTTTTTTTTTTTTCATGCTGGATTCTAATGGTTCATTATCGAAAATAATAAACGAAAAAGAGGGGTTTTCTGCATAGGTCGGGTAGTTCTGGATTGTTGATTTTATGCTCCGCGGGCGCAGCCATCTTGAGAAAATCGTCGATTTTCGGTAACTGTTTCGGTTTTTGGCCTATAACTCCTTTCCGACGCATTATTTCGCTCTTTGGCTCCGTATACAAAGTAGCAGAGCATTAACCCATCGTATCAAAATAAAAAACCCGGAATACTTGGGAAAAGAAACGAAAATGTCGACACTGAAAAGACGACAGAAATGAAAAGAGAACAGTGCAAACTATCAATAAGGAAATGCTCACGGTACCTTTCGACGTACCTCGGTTTTTTCTAGGTACTTATTTTGGCTCGAAAGTAAAGATTTTACTTTACTTATTTTCTATGAAATAGGAATAAAGGAAATGCTTAAGGACGGCTTAAGCATTTGCTTTATCACTGACTATGAATAGCCCAAGTGGCCATTGCTTCCTTATTTGTACAGTTAAGCATTTACTTTTAATAAAGTGAGGACTATGAATACCGCCCTAAGTGACTTACCGGTGTTTCTTCCGTGGATTTTCTGTAGCCCACCCTTCACTATCCTTAATGCTTCCGTGCCCTTCCTTCAATGATCCGTGATTACTCCGTAACACATTTGACTGATGGCGGATGGTTAACGGACACGCTAAGGGTGGTCGTCCACTGGAAGCGTATTCACGCGGCGCAGCGCTACACGCGACACAAGCGGCTACGAGCGACAGGGGTCGTCCACTGCAAGCGCCTTCGCGCGTCGGGCTTCAGTTTGTTTTCAAGTGTATTCGAGAAAACTGGGCAATTTTCCTTTTTATTCGTCATGGACCCAGAGGAATTTTATTTCCTTGAAAGTAGCAACCATTTGCGAAGACGAATGTTAAATCAAAGAACATGTTGGTTGAAATTGAAGTTGAAAAGTTGGTTGGCTTGAATGGTACCTCTTGTCTCTCATATCCCAGAGAGGCGTATGAGAATGAATGGCACTAATTAATTTGTCGGTGTTATGGTCCATTTTCTGCGTAGAGGGGAATTTTCACCTACTCAGAACGGGGCTTTCGCGTGAACTGACTCGAAATGACCAGGGATACGAGTGATATGGTACAAACGACAAAGGTAGGTAGGTGTTCTGATGAACCGTCCGTTTGCTATGTTTATTTACGTGGAATTCGTACCAAAACTCGTAGGGATTCCTACCAAAACAATAGAAATGAACGAGCTGCACGAGCTGCTACGAGCGGCAGATCCAACTTTTTTTTGGATCGGCCGCTTGTAGCTCGTTGCCGCTCGTGTACGCCCGTAGCCGCCCGCTCGAACACGCTTCCAGTGGACGATACCACATATAACTCAATGTAGTTGGATCTGTAGCGCGTATCGCTCGTTGCCGCTTGTGTAGCGCAAAGCGCCGCGCCGCTCGAGTACGCTGCCAGTGGACGACCCCACTAAGGAAGCACAACCCTCCATTGCCTTTCCGTTGAGGATGCCCCCGTAGAAACATACGAGCCCTTTATGAACGAGCAGTGGAGAGACGTGTACCACATTCACCTCCTCCCCGTCAACCGTTTAACGGAGACGCGAGGCAGTGCACGTCTCTCCCTCAACGTCCGTAAAGGGTCCGTAACCACCTAACGAGAACCCTTTACGGTCGAGCGGCTGATGATGACGGAGAGACGTCCACTGCCTCAACGGCTCCACTAACCAATCGCCAGACCGGTTAAAGAAGCACACGTCTCTCCGTCGCCCAGCCTAATTACACCTACCGAGTAGCTGGGCCGAGTAGTCGGTGGAGTACTCGGCCCAGCTACTTCGATGGGGCGAGTAGCTGATTACATTATTTCAGCTGGGCAGAGACGAGACAGCTGCGTCGTGTAGTGTTCCGCGTCAACATAGCACAGTGAAGGAAAAAGTGAAACGCTGCAAAGTCCTTGTCACATGGG
The DNA here is from genome assembly GCA_954871275.1 of Leptopterna dolabrata. NCBI lineage: Eukaryota > Metazoa > Arthropoda > Insecta > Hemiptera > Miridae > Leptopterna > Leptopterna dolabrata. The sequence goes on along the minus strand of OX940982.1, from coordinate 42,389,780 downwards.
TTTATTATTCTACTGGACATACCTACAGAAATGTTGGCTGTTCATTTATTGTTTATTTCACGTGAAATAATCGAAATAGCTATTTCTGATGGTTTCCACCATTTTTGGCCCCTAAAACACGAATTAGATAGGTACGCTCCCTTTTTTTTCTTTTTTTTTTTCAATTTATCTTTGATCATTGGTAGTGCCATTTAACCGTCATGATCCACGTGTTGATACTACTTCCAGTGTTATTATACAAATTGATGGTGATTTCAGACGATTTCCCAGGTTTTTGACTCATAAAAAATCGATTTTGGGAGCTGAAAATTTTTGGTAGAACCACGATTTTCCACTCCTTGGTCAAAATGGACTTCATATTCGGTCTTCTCGTCCCCCAAAACATGGAAAACGATACCTCAAAAGCTCATGTTACTAACGTGTTACTAAAACACAAAAAGTACCTATTTTTGTGCACATTTTCACTCATAACATCCCTGGGTATATTCCGATCGGGCTGAAAAGTTTCGGGACACAACTAGGGCCCAAATGGAGCATGTGTGCGAAAGAACGACTTTTTTAGACCAAAAATGAAGCCTGTACACGTGATACGGCGGACGGCGGACGGACATTGCATTTTTGGAATCTACGCACCTTGAAACGGAAAAGAAAAAAGTTTGAGGGGGTGTTATAAAAATTGTTTGCTGACCGAATAAATAGGTGTATTATTCACAGAATACTAAACCAAAAAGCTTGGTACTTACCCATAAAATCGAATTACCTACTTACGAAATGTCTGATAAATTTCAAAATAACTGAAAAAATATCTGATTTTGATATTAGCGATCGTGTTTCTGTCAACCATGTTAGTAAAATACGGAAACACGAATATAAAACGATTCCCTTCAAGCCCTTACAAGTTGTTAGGTTAGGTATATCGGCATTCTCTGTTTTTGGTTTATTATTCTGTGAATAATACACCTATGTATTCGCTCAGCAAAAAATTTTTATAACACCCCCTCAAAATTTTTTCTCTTCCGTTTCAACGTGCGTAGATTCCAAAAATGCAATGTCCGTCCGCCGTATCACGTGTACAGGCTTCATTTTCTGTCTAAAAAAGTCGTTCTTTCGCACACATGCTCCATTTGGGCCCTAGTTGTGTCCCGAAACTTTTCAGCCCGATCGGAATATACCCAGGGGTGTTATGAGTGAAAATGTGTATAAAAATAGGTACTTTTTGTGTTTTAGTAACATGTTAGTAACATGAGCTTTTGAGGAATCGTTTTCCATGTTTTTGGGGACGGGAAGACCGAATATGAAGTCGATTTTGACCAAAGAGTGGAAAATTGAGGTTCTACCAAATATTCAGCTCCCAAAATTGATTTTTTATGAGTCAAAATCCTGGGAAATCGTCTGAAATCACCATCAATTTGTATAATAACACTGGAAGTAGTATCAACAAGTGGATCAAGACGATTAAATGGCACTACCAATGATCAAAGATAAATTTAAAGAAGGAAAAAAAAAGAGCGTACCTAATTTGTGGTCTAGGGGCCAAAATCGTGGAAACCATCAGAAATAGCTATTTCAATTATTTCACATGAAATAAACAATAAATGAATCGACAACATTTCTGTAGGTATGTCCAATAGAATAATAAACCCATGTGACAAGGACTTTGCAGCGTTTTTGTAGTTGTATAACTACAGCCAAAACTCAGTCGATTGCAAAAAGAACCGATAAATCTACTTGTGGAATTTCACAGATTTGGTTTTAGGTGGACCCTAAGCTGGTTTGTCTCTGGTTATTTTTTCTCTAGGTGTCCTGTTGTCCTGTTCCTTTTAAATTCAAAAATCGTGTATTTTCCGAAGATCTGCTCACGTTGCAGCATCTAGGGCCCAGCTTACGTTGTGAAACCCGAGAAACAATTAGCCAAGAATATCGTGAGAATCGTTAATGTCAATATTGACTCCACTGAACACAATATTTATACATCGGCAATTGAAAATCCAAAATGTCCGCTACGATTAATCTTTGCTACAATACTGCATTATGTTACAGAAGGAACAAAAATGAGGCGAAGATTCCGAAGGAGCAAATAAACAAAAGCTACCGTTCAGCCGACTGTTTATCCAACGGAAGCTATTTTAAAGTGTTCAACAGACTCACTCAAATGTCAGACACTAAAAGCGGGCTATTGTGAAAAAAGAGGCTGCGGGTAGAGATAGGTAAACATTTGTTCTCGACCGATCTCTCAAATTCCGTCGTAATTCTATAAGGATTTACGGTTAGATTCACTGACAGGATCAGCCAATATTATGGAGTGATTCACTCATTTTCATTAACAGCACTGCACTCTGAGGGAATATAAATATATAAATACTCCAAATGTTTCAAACATAGGGACTGCAATCTGCAATACCGTCCTACTTGAGTACCTGGGTATTTACATGTTGCATTTTCTTTTCCATACAAATTCCCTTCAAATTCGTTACCTAACTACTTACTTAATATTTTTCCTTCACATACTACTATGCAGAACACTTTTTATTCTTCTCACAGAGACGACTTGGCGATAAGTGTTTGAAACATGTTACAATAAATTATAACCATAGTAAACCCTTCTGTTGGAGGCAAATCCGAATCTTTAAAAGCTGGTCTTAGAAAAAGTGTGGAGACGAATTTTGGTTTATTATTCTGTGAATAATACACCTATGTATTCGCTCAGCAAAAAATTTTTATAACACCCCCTCAAACTTTTTTCTTTTTCGTTTCAAGGTGCGTAGATTACAAAAATGCAATGTCCGTCCGCCGTCCGCCGTATCACGTGTACAGGCTTCATTTTTGGTCTAAAAAAGTCGTTCTTTCGCACACATGCTCCATTTGGGCCCTAGTTGTGTCCCGAAACTTTTCAGCCCGATCGGAATATACCCAGGGGTGTTATGAGTGAAAATGTGTGTAAAAATAGGTACTTTTTGCGTTTTAGCAACATGTTGGTAAGATGAGCTTCTGAGATATCTTTTTCCATGTTTTTCGGGACGAGAAGACCGAATATGAAGTCGATTTTGACCAAAGAGTGGAAAATTCAGTTCTACCAAATGTTCAGCTCCCAAAATTGATTTTTTATGAGTCAAAAACCTGGAAAATCGTCTGAAATCACCATCAGTTTAGATAATAGCACTGGAAAAAGTGTCAACACGTGGATCAAGAGGATTAAATGGCAATACCAATGATCAAAGATAGTTAAAAAAAAAAAATAATAATAAAATAACACGAGCGTAGGTACCTAATTTGTGTTTTAGGGGCCAAAATTAATGGAAACCATCAGAAATAGCTATTTCGATTATTACGCATGAAAGAAACAATAAATGAAAAGCCAACATTTCTGTAGGTATGTCCAGTAGAATAATAAACCCATGTGACAAGGACTTTGCAGCGTTTTTTTGTAATATTTACCTCCTTATGACCAAACGTGAGCAAACTAAGATTCCAGATATCAAAGGAATCCGTTGGGGCCCCAAAGTAGGAACTCACATATTCGATAAGAAATACGCACAAAAATTATAACGGTTTTGTTGATTGCGCATCAGCAGACTCTATTGTAGTTTCGGTCGCTCTGAAATATATTACAGGGATCATCAGGAATCCAACCTGCATGGCTGAAAACATCATCAGAACCGGTTAAATAATTAACTGGAGTTAACAATAAATTTCATACCTACTCACGCATGCGCAGACGAAGTTACATTGGAATTTCATGTAGGATAATTAAGAGCCCAACCCTTATCGCATTTTTCAAGCAACTGGAACTTTTTTTCGAAGCAACTCTAACTTTCACAACGGCAGATTTCTTGAAAGGGGTTCCTTTTCGTTGGAAATACGTTTTATTCGCTTAAAAGAAGTTCAAGTTGAGTGTGGCATGAAAATTCTGAATATGTATATTTGTATGCAACTATTTGTAAAAACACGAGTTAAATGTTGCTAAAATAATTCTATCGATGACAAACAGTAACTAAAACGGCAAAAAGAAACGCAAATAATGAAGTTCTGAAGGAATATTGTTGATGTGGAGTGAAATAGATGCCCCTTCCGCGTAGATAACTGTTTTCTGTGGTCAATACCTACCCTCGTGGTCAAGTATAATGAAGCGTTGTGCAATAACTTGCCCATCAATAATACTTCAACGGTTGCAAAAGTACCGATCAACAAAATCCAGCCCCTTCTTGGTAGATGAACCGTTGTGTAATAATTTACCGTTGTGTAATAATTTACCATTATGTAATAATTTACCGTCGTGTAATAATTTGCCGTTGTGTAATAATTTACCACTGTGTAATAATTTACCCATCAATAATATTTCACCAAGTTTCAACTTTCAAGTTTCACAAGTAGGTACCTACCAACAAAATCCAATAGTCCATCACTTAGCAAATTAATGAAATAATATCGCAGAACAAACAACTCGACTTCATACAGCCATCCTTGATTATAATCAGGTGCTCCGTAGTGATGACATCCGGGCAGGATTAATACCGTTTGATTCACGATCGTGTTGAAGCTTTTTGGTGCACACGAACGGCTGGACGTACAATGCTCCGGGTGGTCTCAAAAATTTTTTTAGCTCAAGGCAAATTTAATAATATAACTTAAATCACTTGCGGCGGAGTAGTGGAAATCCATAGCAAAAAACTACAGGATAAAAATAAAAATAGTCTATTTCCACGTAAACTAGCAAACTGTAGACCGGTTTCGGTTGTTACACCATCGTCAGTACACAATAGAAATTTAATAACGTAAAAAAACCGTACCCTTCTATCGAAAGTTTTCGAGCTACGGCGTTCTGAAAATTTCAACCCCTATTTTGAACCCCTTAGAGATGACTCACAGTAACGCCGAGCTTCGAGGACCATCTAGACCCCAAATGTGACCTATAACCCGAATTTCATCAATTTTTTTTTTTTCATGGTAATAAAAGTGGCCCGTACGGCGTACGGCGGACAGACAGAAATATTTTTATTGCATTTTCGGATTCTACACATCTTGAAACGTAAACCATCAAATTTTGAGGGGGGGTTAGAATTTTTTTTTCATGCTCGATTCCAATGGTTCATTATTGAAAATAATAAACCAAAATATAGAGTTGTAGAAGTCCGCTTGGCCAAAAAGGAGTTGTGATTTCACAAAGTTTGGGCTGCTATAGCAAAGTCCATCGTGTTAATCGTTATTCTCTAATTATCCGTAATTCGGATATCGATATAAATTTCCGATGAGAGCCAGAAAAAGTTATCAGAGAGTAAAGAAGGACCGAACCCGAGGAGAAGATAAGAGGAGAGCGCGAGGGAGTGGCAGACGAAAACCTCTTCAGTGGAGCCAGTACTCGTGAAGAGGCTGCAGGCGGTTCGTGTGCCGGGAGCAGTTCGATTTCGCTCACGTTCGAGACCGCGTCTGTCGCTATGATCTCGTCGATGTTTGTCTTTGTGTCGCTCGCTGTCGCTATCCGTGCAGATGAAAAAGTGTTCCCGATACTTCCGAAGTGCTGTCCCGACGGGATGATGGGCGTCCCGAGAAACTGCTCGAAGAGTGAGGAGCCGCTGCTGCATCCTTTCAAGCCCTGGATGAACTACACGACGCGAACAGCTCCTTTGGAGTAAGTCGTCATCCTTAAGTAGAAGAACGTACATTTTTTTTCTTTTTTTTTCTTGGCATTGTACAATGGTACATGTTGCCATACATTATCTACGAGTTACACATACACAGAAGTGCCAAATTGACACTTACTTGCTTATTGTTATTTATAAAGACAACATGACAAAGAGACATATAATAAAATGTCAAATATTTACCAACCAAAACTACACATAAACCATAAGCGAACTAAAAAAATCATAGATGGCTCGATATGTATTAACATTGCTCAACAATTCATGGTAATTGAACGGATGTACTAGGTAGGGGGAACGTACATTTAGGTAGTATGTAGTATCCGTGTACAGGGTGTCACATAAATGTCCCCACTTCCCTCACAAAAGAAGTGAACCTCGAAGCTAGAAATACAGTTTTTTCTATAAAGTGAAAACGCTGCAAATCCCTGCACAACGGTTTATTATTTTGTACAGAATACCCTCCTGTTACAGATCACAGGTCTCCGTATAGATAACCCTTCTATATAACATATGTACTATTCTACACATATTATGTAGATCGCGGACCTCCGTAGGTTAGTACCTAACTCCGTACTCGTTACTAGGTACCACCCTAAACCCTATGTGTAATAATTTACCTGTATAGGTTCCACTTCTACGGAGATAGAATAATGAACCGTTGTGTAATAATTTGCCCATCAATAATGCTTCAACGGTTGTTCAAGTTGCAAAAGTACCTATCAACAAAATCCAGCCCCTTCTTGGTAGATTAGCCGTTGTGTAATAATTTACCGTGGTTTAATAATTTACCGTTGTGTAATAATTTACCGTTGTGTAATAATTTGCCATTATGTAATAATTTACCCATCAATAATACTTCAACTGCCACAATAATGCTTCATAGGTACCCCACCAATAAAATCGGCGCGTCCCTGGTGACGAGATTTCTTCTGTTGTAGGTATACAATTTCATTCACACTGGAGTCTAAAATTGCCTGTCGGTGCAAACTTCGGGGTGATGAAGAAACCAAGTCTGATATTAATTTTGAATAAGTGGAGAAGAACTAAATGACGCGAATAACTCCCTTAGGGTGAGTCATGAGTACCTGCCTTATCAAATACTGTCGTGGTTGATGAATCAGTAATTTTCCTTGGATCGATCTTCAATTCATTATGTGCTTGTCCAACGCAATTTCAGGAATCACCGCCACCTTGGTATACTCGGAAGCAATACTCGTGCAAGCAAGGATTCCTAATCGTTTCCGATTCGTAGGTATATGCTCCGATACGTAGGTATATGCCCCGAGTTTAAACCTTTTTTTGGGATTAAGAAACAAACCTTTTTTTGGGATGAAGAAACAAACATTTTTTGGGATGAAGAACCCCGTTTTTAAACCGAGTTTTTTTGGGATGAAGAACCGCGTTTTTGAACCGAGTTTTAACATTTTTTTGGGATGAAGAAACCAAGTCTGATATTTTTGAATAAGTGGAGAAGAATTACATGACGCGAATAACTCCCTTAGGGTGAGTCATGAGTACCTGCCTTATCAAATACTGTCGTGGTTGATGAATCAGTAATTTTCCTTGGATCGATCTTCAATTCATTATGTGCTTGTCCAACGCAATTTCAGGAATCACCGCCACCTTGGTATACTCGGAAGCAATACTCGTGCAAGCAAGGATTCCTAATCGTTTCCGATTCGTAGGTATATGCTCCGATACGTAGGTATATGCCCCGAGTTTTAACCTTTTTTTGGGATGAAGAAACAAACATTTTTTGGGATGAAGAACCCCGTTTTTAAACCGAGTTTTTTTGGGATGAAGAAACCTTTTTTTGGGATGAAGAACCGCGTTTTTGAACCGAGTTTTAACATTTTTTTGGGATGAAGAAACCTTTTTTTTTGGGATGAAGAACCCCGTTTTTAACCTTTTTTTGGGATGAAGAAACCAAGTCTGATATTAATTTTGAATAAGTGGAGAAGAATTACATGACGCGAATAACTCCCTTAGAGTGAGTCATGAGTACCTGCCTTATCAAATACTGTCGTGGTTGATGAATCAGTAATTTTCCTTGGATCGATCTTCATTATGTGCTTGTCCAACGCAATTTCAGGAATCACCGCCACCTTGGTATACTCGGAAGCAATACTCGTACAAGCAAGGATTCCGAATCGTTTCCGATAATATATTTAGGTATATGCTCAGAAGAAGATAAGGAATTTATACTTCCGGAAATCAGTGGCACTGGTGAGTGCTACAAACCAATTTTGAGCACTCTAACCATGCAGGTACCCCAAAATTCCACTCAAGAAACAAAAAATTGCCGTTCCACGAAAAACCAAGCAGCAATATTCGGACGGTCCATAAAATTATCCTCTCTAAATTTGGAACCGGTGGTCGATCGATGAGACGGCGATCGCTAATGATGGAATCAAATTCTGATCCATTCTTAGAGGGCAGTCGGCGGATCAGCTGGACGTTATGCCCCAGCCTGAAATGGCTGTTTACTATACATTAACTTAATGAATTTTCGAAGAAAATGAAGCTATTGCAATGGGTCCAAAATTTTCGGAACTTGAGTTTTTCAAATTTTTTTATAGTCAAATCCGTTTCAGAGCATCCTGAATTCATCCCTAGATTTCAAAAAATGTATATGTATAATATATGTATATATTTATTTATTTAAAGACTGAGGTGAAGCAATGACCAATCTAGTCGTTTTTTGTTGGTGAATGTTTATTTCACGACGTTTCGGTCCTGGAACAGGACCCTAATCATGTGACAACCTACAGATGAAACAAGTTGGAGTTATCTAACAATATGAGTTTAGGAGATATCTAACAATATCTAACTCCAACTTGTTTCATCTGTAGGTTGTCACATGATTAGGGTCCTGTTCCAGGACCGAAACGTCGTGAAATAAACATTCACCAACAAAAAACGACTAGATTGGTCATTGCTTCACCTCAGTCTTTATCAGAATTACCTAGTCACAGAAAAATAATTTCGACGATATTTATTTATTTATGTGCCACTCCAGACGATATCTGAACTTGGGTTGATGACAAAAATTCCAAATTTCGCCAGAATGTTCTTATTGGCAAACAAAAGGATGAGTTCGAAGATGAGCAATTTTAAAACATTTTAAGGGGATCAAATTTGAGTTTTTAGGGGGTTCAAAATCGGTAAAAACGGCTAAAATTTTATTTAAAAAACACTGAAAGTGGTACGGAAGGGTGAGTAAAGACAGAAATACACTGCCAAGGACATGGCACAGAAGCTTCCTCGTGGCATTCACAGTATGTCACCATTAAATTTTCATACATAAAGATTCAGATTAATTAACTGATTAATTAACATAAAGATTCAGATTAATTAAAGGAATTATTTAACTGTTATTTAATAATAAGGGTAGCTAATTCGAAGTTAGTATTCATGCTTTAAGATAAAGTAATTAGAACTAATTACTAAACTGAGAACGCAAAGAGTCCCTATCAAATTTCAACTTCCTAGGGTGAACAGGAGAGAATTTAGCACATCAGCTGAGTAAGGTGCGGAGCCCGTCATTTCATTCGTCTACGCGGAGGCCCTTCCAGGTTAATAGCTCTATGGTCTAGAATGCTCGACGTTTTGAATGTACGCGGTGCCAGTGCCACGTGCCACTGCCACCACTGATTCAATCATGATGAATGTCGTATAGGACCTCAAGGGACCTTACCCGCATCATCCCTGAAAATCTGACCAAAATCCGTTCAAAATTGATGGAGTTATGACAGTAACAAGAAAATTTCGTTAGCACCTGCGCAGAGGCTACCATTGATTCAATCATGATGAAACTGATAGGGGACCATCTAGCGTAAAACCCACACAATTCCTGAAAATTTTATTGAAATCAGATCAAAATTTTGGAAGTTACGGCTGTGGCAAGGAAATGTGGGCAGACAGACGGACAGACACGAAACCTTTGTTCAGGAGGCCCTGAAACGCAAAATGCTAGTGAAAATTTCGATTTTGGAGCACAAAAAAATTTTCATTTCCAAAGTGAAAACAAAGCTTCCGCTGCCTTGCAGACTCGGAAGCAAAATACTATTTCATTGTTTTCATACAGAATAGGGGCCAAATTTGGATTTTTTGAGTCAAAAATTGGTACTAAGGGCTAAATCGATATTAATTCACCTGACGTTGCTTGGGATGGTGTAAGCGCTCGATTTGTTCTAGTTTCACGATGGAGGGACTATTTTGGTGATAGAAATATTTTTATCAAAAAAGAGTGGGTCAAATTTGATTTTATAAGGGTCAAAAATTCGTAAAAATGACTAAAATCACGAATCAATTATAGGATTTACGAAAAAGGGTAGGTCGGTGGTGGTAGTGGTAAGTGGTGTTTTCTCACTATATCATCATTTTACACAATAGCACTAATATTTCTTTGAAAGTTCGCTCTTATATAGCTGCATGACTGAAGACACAAAATTAGTTGATTTTTGTATTTAGCGGCCCCATGGCGCTAAACGTTTGGCAACTAGTAAAAAACCACTACCAGTAGGCCACTTCTCATTTTCTAAATCCATAACTGTACACGGTTTTCTTCTTCCATTTTGGTTTATTATTCTGTGAATAATACACCTATGTATTCGCTCAGCAAAAAATTTTTATAACACCCCCTCAAAATTTTTTCTTTTACGTTTCAAGGTGCATAGATTCCAAAAATGCAATGTCCGTCCGCCGTACGCCGTCCGCCGTCCGCCGTATCACGTGTACAGGCTTCATTTTCGGTCTAAAAAAATCGTTCTTTCGCACACATGCTCCATTTGGGCCCTAGTTGTGTCCCGAAACTTTTCAGCCCGATCGGAATATACCCAGGGGTGTTATGAGTGAAAATGTGTGTAAAAATAGGTACTTTTTACGTTTTAGCAACATATTGGTAACATGAGCTTCTGAGATATCGTTTTCTATGTTTTTGGGGACGAGAAGACCGAATATGAAGTCGATTTTGACCAAAGAGTGGAAAATTGAGTTCTACCAAATGTTCAGCTCCCAGAATTGATTTTGGTTTATTATTCTGTGAATAATACACCTAAGTAATCGCTCAGCAAAAAATTTTTATAACACCCCCTCAAACTTTTTTCTTTTCCGTTTCAAGGTGTGTAGATTCAAAAAATGCAATGTCCGTCCGCCGTACGCCGTATCACGTGTACAGGCTTCATTTTCGATCTAAAAAAGTCGTTCTTTCGCACACATGCTCCATTTGGGCCCTAGTTGTGTCCCGAAACTTTTCAGCCCGATCGGAATATACCCAGGGGTGTTATGAGTGAAAAAGTGTGTGAAAATAGGTACTTTTTGCGTTTTAACAACATGTTGGTAACATGAGCTTTTGAGGTATCGTTTTCCATGTTTTTGGGGACGAGAAGATCGAATATGAAGTCGATTTTGGCCAAGGAGTGGAAAATTGAGGTTGTACCAGATGTTCAGCTCCCAAAATTGATTTTTTATGAGTCAAATACCTGCGAAATCACCATCAATTTGTAGAATAACACTAGAAAAAGTGTCAACACGTGGATCAAGACGATTAAATGGCACTACCAATGATCATAGATAATTTGAAAAAAAAAAAAAAAAAGATCGTACCTACCTAATTTGTGTTTTGGGGGCCAAAATTGGTGGAAACCATCAGAAATAGCTATTTCAATTATTTCACATGATACAAACAATAAATGTACAGCCAACATTTCTGTAGAATAATAAACCCCATGTGACAAGGACTTTGCAGCGTTTTTCTCTTTGTGTAGGTACTCTGCATTTGACTCACATTTCAATCTTGATATAGGATCTAGAGTAACTCATTCAAATCATAAACATACTCATATTCACCTTGGGTGTCACATTCTAATGAGATCCTCTCTATGTTTTTCTGGAATGAGTTAAGTATAGTGGTTAAGTTCTTAGATGTGTAAAGTGTATTTTCATTCGAACGACATGTTTCGTATACTTTAGAAGTAAGTGAGTAAACCGTCTTACAGGCGTCGCAGACTTGTTCTTTCCGGGAAGGTCCGATGCAGTCAAAGTACCACGTTAACGATAAAGAAGCCAGTTAATTCCATAACTGATACAACTCAGCTATGAATGTAAGGTGGCAATAATATTTCATAGGTACGTTAAAAAAATAATATTTTGACTCCTTGGGTTATTATTTTCATTTAAACCATTGGAATCAAGCATTTTAAAACAATTTAAAAAAATCCAGTCGTGCAGAATGGCTTAAGGAGCGAATTTTCAAAGAACAGTTAGAGAAATTGAGGATTTCAATTAGTGGCCATCAGCCAGAGCACTCGTTCCGGCCTGACTAGGCACTTGTTGAGACCAGAGTGGCACGTCTGCTGAAGAATTATGTCAAAAATGAGGGGGGCAAAGAAATCAGTGATCTGCGCAGAAGGGGCTTATCTATACAGATAAACCGTTGTGTAATTATTTGCAGCGTTTTTATTACGTATATTCGAATGAAAATCGTTAGCGGAATTTTCTGTTTTTGTAGTTCTAGTTGTAGTATAAAATAAAATGAAGCTTTTATAATCATGCCTACCTACTTGCACCACATAGTTTCCGAATTATAAATGCTAATACTAGGTGTTCCTCATAATTCTAAAGGTCTCCTGGATTGTGTATTAACAACAAAGGCATCTTCAATCATTGCGTGTATTTTTTGTTCTTGCCATGTGATATAATTGCCTCCGATTGAGGCGAATGCTTTGTGTCAATGGTAGAAATAGATCAAATGAATTCACATCTGAAGGGCCATGCGCATGGAGTGTTTCAAGTTCGTTGATGAAGAGGTTTGAGCTGTCCGTCTGAATGTGTGCATTCCATCACATAGTGGTCGAACTTGGCCGAATGGATTTTTCTGGTTTGCTTCCTGGTCTACTGGAATCGACATAAGATTGTGGTATGTAAGGATTCGATCCTTATACGATGCGGAATCCTTCCATGACGACCTATTATTCTATGTATAGATACCCCTTCCGTCTAGCTACTATACCCCTGAAATGCCCTTAATACCCTAGCGGGTTTGTGGTGGAGGGGGGGGGGGAGGATTTAATTATGTCAAACAACCAAGTATATTTTATGTACATTCTCCCCAAAACAGAAAGTTGTTGAGATAATTTATACCCCTCCCCCATCTACTCCCAATGTACCTGTGTAAGTACTTCTACATTATTGGATAATGAGTACGCGAATCCCAGGTATTCAATTTCTCACGAATAATAATGGAAGTGATCTACGGAAGGGACTGGCATCGTGGAAATTTGGAACAGTATTTGTACGTAGTTTGAGTTCCATCTTCCTCCTTTCGGATTTTATAAAGTAACATATTACTAGATGAACTTCAAGACGTAGATTTATATGTGCAAGACCGGAAATATTATGACAACGTGGGTGTTGAAAGAATGATAGTGCGGAAGAATAGTGATCTTATCTTAGAAACGCTAAGAACGTAATGGCTATCTTCGGAAAGCTGAACTGTCAATATGATAACGATTCGATAACTCTTATAAGAGTAATAGTGATCTCAGTGTAGTTACTCGATAAGATTGCAACGAGGAAGCGTACATGCCGGATAGCTTATGACGGATTTATTTATGGAAAGCAACTAAGGTGAGTAGACAGTTGCGTCACGGGAAAAAAAAATTATTTGTAAACGCGTTAATCAGTAGTTCAAATAAGTTAGGCCTCCAGCCGAGGTATGTGGCCCACAGATCAGCTTGTGTAGCTACACCTCAGGTGTACCACCACCATCTACGTTTTTTTCTCTGATTACTGGTTGTTCCAATCGGACAAGAATCACTAATAGCATTAGGTAAAGGATTTAATTTTATGAATTGTTCCAAAAATATCATTGGCTCATGTGAGGAGAGGGTTCCCGCTTACATTATCTTCTTCACGCATGAAGCGAACATTTACTTAGGTAGGTGCTTCGGAAATTATGAAAGTTTATCTAATTTATTGCATTTATACTCTTAGAAATTATAGTAAAAAAATTTATTGCTTCGGGATGTTACTGGACTGTTACTGTTTGTGGGCCGCGCCAAGTAGGTATGTACTTACTATAATGCATTACGAAGGTGTCGATTTAACCTTGCCGTCCTAGCTTATTGACAAAAAATAATAGATGCCTACAAACAATGGGTGGTCCAAAACTGTTTGGACCCTTCATATTTGGATATATTTCGATTAAGAAAAGTAAGTGTTCGATGAGAAGTGATAGAGAAAAATTTATGCTTTGTGCAGAGTGCAGAATCCACCTCAGCTTAATTGTCAAGCTAACCATCAAGTAATTATCCATTTCTCACTAAATTCAGATCGCTGGCACATTTTAAGTATTGTCGCTTGGATTGACTATTCATCTCCGTTGTTACCGGCGAAAAATCCCCTACTAGATTTTCAACGTTAAATTCAAGTCCAAGGTCAAGTTTGATAAAGAATAATCATCGAAAAAGTTGAAATTTGACTAAAATTTAATTTTTGTTTAAAAAACGCTGCAAATCCCTGCACAACGGTTTATTATTTTGTATAGAATACCCTTCTGTTACAGATCACAGCTCTATGTATAGATAACCCGTCTATATAATATGATATGTACTATTCTACACATATTATGTAGATCGCAGACCCTCCGTAGGTTAGTACCTAACCCCGTACTCGTTACTAGGTACCTACCTAAATCACGAGTTAAATGTTGCTAAAATAACTCTGCCGATGACAAACAGTACCTAACAAAAAGAAACACACATAATGAAGTTCTGAAAAGAAATTGTTGATGAGGAGTGAAAAAAGTTGCAAAAGTACCTACCAACAAACTCCAGCCCCTTCTACGTAGATGGTATAATGAACCGTTGTGTAATAATTTACCGTTGAGTAATGATTTACCGTAGTAATAATTTACCCATCAATAATACTTCAACGTTTGTTCAAGTTTCACTACCTACCAACAAACTCCAATAGAGCCATCATTTTTCAAATTAAATAATAATATATCACAGAACAACCAACTCGACTTCATACTCCGCCAATATAATCAGGTGATCCCTACCAATGATTGGCCGTATTCACAAATTCCTATTGTGGGCGCGTCTCTGGTTACGAGATTTGGTTTGAATTGTATACAATTTCATTCACACTGGAGTCGAAAATGCCTGTCGGTGCAAACTTCGGGGCGTTACTGTGAACGAACGGCTGGACGTACGATGCTCCGGATGGTCTTAAAAAACTCGCAAGTTCAAGAACTATTTAAAACCGTAAAAATATTTACGTAAAAAAATGGTATAGGCGTTTTGAAAATTTCAACCCCTATTTTGAACCCCTTAGAGATGACTCACAGTAACGTCGAGCTTCGAGGACCAACTAGACGCCGAACGGAACCTATAACCCGAATTTCATCAATTTTTTTTCATGGTAACTAAGAAAAGTGGCCCGTGCGGCGTACGGCGTACGGCGTACGGCGGACAGACAGAAATATTTTTATTGCAGTTTTGGATTCTACATACCTTGAAACGTAAACCATCAAATTTTGAGGGGGGGTAAGAATTTTTTTTTTCATGCTCGATTCCAATGGTTCATTATTGAAAATAATAAACCAAAATACAGCACTACAAACTATGTTTGTATCTATTGAGTAGGTATCTTGTGTAGCTGAATCGATCCGAAATAGGTACGTATTTATTATTTATTTCACGACTGCGTTTTCCTCAACAGCCCTTCAAGCAGCCCTTCAAGGATGACTTAGAACCAACTACAAAGTTATTCATGGGTCAGGTTTCTGTTACCATCTATTTTCTGAAACTTTAGCCAGAATTTATATAAAACTACGTAAGTCGTTTGGTTGGGTGAGAGGTATCGAGCAACCGCTTTGCATTGAACTTTCAGAAGAACTGTCGTAGGATTCGGTCGCAACGTAACTGAGAAACGAATGATACTGATACATTAGATCGGTCTGAAGTTGATTGAAACCGGAATGAAAACGGTCAATGAGAAGACCCTTGCAACGAGAAGTTGTTCTAAAAGATATAGAAGACGGCATATCTTCCTGAATAGCTTTCTATTTATCACCTAATTCACCTATAATCCATAACAGAACAGAAGCGGCCTTGAGTCACCTTTAACCTTGTTTGCCCTGGAGGCGTATTGTTGACAGACCTGTAGAAACGCAAAAGAAATTTCTTTTGCCTATCCAGCCCAAAAACACATCTCAAACCTATTTAATAAATTATTATTAGTTATATCAACGTTGTCGTTTATTGTTGTACGAGAATTTCACCAGTTTTGACGGCCTTTCCAAGACAACAATAGGTTTGTCGTAATATGTTGAAATCACTCTCTTAATTGCCGCCAAGCAAAACTCCTCGGATCACTTTTTGGCTGGTTCCAATAAATCTCTTCTAAAACCTCAAAAGATAGATGAAATGTTGACTTAGTGAATTTAATCTTGGATTTTGATTGAAGAACAATGTAAACATCGGGCAGAGGTTTACGGCATGTACCCCGATTGATTCCAACTGGTCACACGTATATATATCCGCTTTTCGATCCAAATGTGTTTCAAATCAAAACCAGACTTTCACCACACACACTCCTAAGCCTCCACGTGAAATTGCGATAACCTCGCCATAAAAAAAGTTATATAGTGATGGGAAAAAAAGGCTGGTTGACATGAAATCAAGTTGAAACAACAATGTATTCTATGTTTCTGATCAGTAATATTGTTGTGAGCGGGTGTGTGCTGGATGCTCACAAAATGGCGGATAAAGACGGATGAGGATGGATGAAGGCGGATGAGGAAGGAGCCTTCGGAGTCTTTTCACTAACGCCCCACGGCTTTCACCACAGCAGGCGTTAGTCGTGGAAAGGTTAGCTCCTCGCGGTTTTCACCACAGCAGTCGCTATAGGGTGAGGCTGCTGGCGGTTTTCACCACAGCAGGCGCCTGGGATGTGGTAGCTAGTACCCCGCGGTTTTCAGCACAGCAGGTACTAGAGGAGAGGAAGGCATCCCGTGGTTTTCACCACAACAGACGCCTGGGATGTTGAAGCTAGTACCCCGCAGTTTTCACCACAGCAGGTACTAGTGGAGAGGAAGGTGTCCCGCGGTTTTCAACACAGCAGCCACCGGGCGGATGGAAGCTAACACCCCGCGGTTTTCACTACAGCAGGTGTTAGTGGAGAAGGAGGTATCCCGCGGTTTTCACCACAGCAGGTGCGAGGAAGGCATAGAGAGGTTGAGAGAGAAAGGGTCGAGACAGAAGTCGTAAGTCGGAGGTCGGATCGTCGAATGACGTGCTGGGCCAGAAGGGCTGGTTTTGTAGGGACTTTCCCACCTGTCCCCTGTCCACAACCGGCCGTTACGACCGTTGAGGCAGTTCGCGGTTGTGGAAAACCCCTCGGTGTTGACCAGTTCAAGGTTCTCCGCGTTTATTCTGTTAAATCTCTCGTAATATTACAGGAGTGGTTTCTGTGAGGGAATCATGACAAATATTAATTACTTTATATCCTGTTTTCTTCAACTTGGCTTCAGTTCCCGATAAAAGGCTTGGTTTAATATTTGACTCGCGCGCGAGAAGTTGCTATTGTTTATATGTTGAATTCCCGATAAAAAGTTCGGTTTAAATAAATAGTATTCGACTCGTTTTATGCTGAATTGAGCGGCCGATCTGGAAACATTGGCATCTAATTTATGGTTTAGATACTACCCATATGATAACTATGGGTTTGTTTATAAACATAGCAAGTCTATATATTACCATGCTGAAGCCTATAACAACAATAAGTAGCCCATATAACATGTAAATATTGCAGTATTTGAGTAAACTGTGTGTAAATATCTGTGCAATTCATTTGCGGCAAATCATTTAAACATCGGATATCATTGAGAGATACGTTTCAGAAAGTACCTTTTATGAAGATATATATAATATAGGTAATCTTATTCTGATAACATTAATGTTCTTTCTAAATGACATATAATGAATGATAATACTGAATTGTAATGACTAGAGAGTTGTTCATATTATTTGTTGTAATATTATAATAGGTACACTTGATGAGGAATATACATGCGAAATACTAATGAAAATGGCACTACTGAATGCTAATACATAGGGAATATTGATTTCTGATTCACTTTGTGTCGGTGGATTCAACCGACTAAAATAGTCTATCACAGCAACATCCTCAGTCGACTTCTATTGTTGTCCTTGTTGATTCTAATAGCTCCAAGTGCTCCACTTCTCTCCAGTAACGGGACGATCAACGTTTTTAGGTTTGTAAGTTTGTACCTAAATTTGATACAAAATTAATGAGATCTATCCATTCAAATGAAAAACGCTGCAAAGTCCTTGTCACATGGGTTTATTATTCTACTGGACGTACCAACATAAATGCTGGAAATATATTGCTTCTTTCATGTGCAATAACTGAAATGGCTATTTTTAATGGTTTCCACCAATTTTTTAGGCTCCTATTTTTGACAAATTGTCGTTGATCATTGATAGTGCTATTTAATTGTCTTGATTCACCTGTTGATACTAACTCTAGTGTTATTATATAAGTTTATGGTGATTTCAAAAAATGTCCCAGGTTTTTGACTCATAAAAAATGAATTTTGGGAGTTGAACCTTCGTTACAACCCCAATTCTTCGTCCTTTGGTCAAAATTGACTTAATATCTAGTCTTCTCGTCCTAAAAAATATGGAAAACGATACCTCACAAGCTCATATTACTAATACACCGAAACCCCATTTGTACCCCCATTTTGGTTTATTATTCTGTGAATCAAAAAATTTTTATAACACCCCCTCAAAATTTTTTCTTTTCCGTTTCAAGGTGCGTAGATTCCAAAAATGCAATGTCCGTCCGCCGTATCACGTGTACAGGCTTCATTTTCGGTCTAAAAAAATCGTTCTTTCGCACACATGCTCCATTTGGGCCCTAGTTGTGTCCTGAAACTTTTCAGCCCGATCGGAATATACCCAGGGGTATATCAGGGTGTTAAATGAGTGAAAATGTGTGTAAAAATAGATACTTTTTGCGTTTTAGCAACATGTTGGTAACATGAGCTTTCAAGGTATCGCTTTTCATGTTTTTGGGGACGAGAAGACCGAATATGAAGTCGATTTTGACCAAAGAGTAGAAAATTGAGGTTCTACCACATGCTCAGCTCCCGAAATTGATTTTTTATGAGTCAAAAACCTGGGAAATCGTCTGAAATCACCATCAATTTGTAGAATATCACTGGAAAAAGTGTCAACAGATGGATCAAGACGATTAAATGGTACTATCAATGAATGATTATTCAAAAAAAAGAAGGAGCATACCTTATTCGTGTTTTGGGGGCCAAAATTGGTGGAGACAATCAGAAATAGCTATTCGAATCATTTCACGTGAAAGAAACTATAAATGAACAGCCAACATCTCTGTAGGTATGTCCAATAGAATAATAAACCCATGTGACAAGGACTTTGCAGCGTTTTTCACTCATAACACCCCTGGGTATATTCGGATCGGGCTGCAAAGTTTAGTCACACAACTAGGGGCCCAAATGGAGCCGGTGTGCTAAAGAACGAATTTTTTAGACCGGAATTAAAGGTACATATTGATGATACGGCGGACGGACATTTTCGGAATCTACACACCTTGAAACGTTAAAAAAAAAAAATTTGAGGGGGTGTTACAAAATTTTTTGTTGAGCGAATACATGGTGTATTATTCACAGAATAATAAACCAATGGCTTACATGACACAATATCTTTGAATAAGTACCTATATATTATTATACCTACATAAAATTATATATGGCGATATGTACTATATTGGCATTGCGAATGAACGTAGGTAATGTGTACCTTGAAAATTATAGTTTATGCCCTAACAGTCTATGCGTGTGACTCATTGGGTATTCTCGATCTGCCTAAAATAAGGCTACGGTAGTGAGGAAGAAATATCGTCCTCTGAACACCAATCGCCTCCGACCTACTCTCAGGTACGAGGCGTTCGGCGAGTCATAGTTTACACATCGGTTAACACATCATCGACGAAATTGTCCATCCGGTGGCTTTGGAGTCGAAACTAAACGGCTATCGAACTGCTGATTTCTGTTTTGCTCGACAAAAAATGTTGGTTATTTCGCAATACGCTCTGATTATGGTGAATCAGCGAAGGAGCTCGATCGGGGAGTCTGACTAACGGGGTTATTTACATCCATCTCACGTCTCGATCGAGAACTGTTGAAAACCCCAGAACGCCACAAAAGCCACAAAAAGGGTTTACAAGCAAAACTGCACCAAACATAAATATGGAGTGACAAGTCAAACCGCATATAACCGACGTTGAAGAGCAATAAACAGCACAAAACCGAACTGCGGTCGGAACTAATACGAGAAACTGTGAAATACTGATTTAAAACATATATACCTACTCCGTTAGTTGGCAAGCAAGTAACAACATAATATTTTATAGAGAAAAACGCTGCAAAGTCCATGTCATATTGAGTTTGTTATATATAATGGACCCCGCACTTTTTCAATGTAGAAGTGGTTTCACTAGATCGAGCCAGAATTTGGCACGGGGCTTCCTTTCAGTCTCCTGAACAAAAGTCTCAATGGGCACAAAAAAATCTACCGTCAGGATTTTGAGCTATGGCCAGATTAAGCGCTTCAAGTTCGACTTTTTAAACACCTTCAATTGCTTATATCTCTCTAGGGATGCATTTTAGAGAAAAAAGTGCACGAGTAAAATCGTCTTAAAATCGTCCAAACAACTCGATGCCATAGGTACTTGTTTTAAGTCAAAAAATGTTTCTATATGTATAAGAAACATAATAAGAAACGTTTAGAAACATTTTTTGACTTAAAACAAGTATGGCATCGAGTTGTTTGGACGATTTTAAGACGACTTTACTCGTGCACTTTTTTCTCTAAAATGCATCCCTAGAGAGATATAAGCAATTGAAGGTGTTTAAAAAGTCGAACTTGAAGCGCTTAATCTGGTCATAGCTCAAAATCCTGACGGTAGATTTTTTGTGCCCATTGAGGCTTTTGTTCAGGAGACTGAAAGGAAGCCCCGTGCCAAATTCTGGCTCGATCTAGTGAAACCACTTCTACATTGAAAAAGTGCGGGGTCCTTTCAAAATTGCGCGAGGCCCACTAGTTTAACAATGGCTAGTTTTTACTAACCAGTGGACCCACTAGTTTTACAATGTTCAGATACTAATCTGAGCAGTAAATATTCAACAGGTTTCAAATTGCCCTATGTTAATTTTTACCGAGTATCGAAAAGACATGAACGTTAGACTGCATGAAGCTCTTCAGCATAAATACAAGTAAATGTGTTGAAATTACTGATTCCGTTCAAATCTATTTCATGAAAGTTGAGCTGATATTTTCACAAAGTTCTGATGCTGTTTGAGCAGCGAATACTCAGAATGTTTCAAATTGGTCCGACGTTCATTTTGACCCAAGTAAAGTTTTGAGCACTGAACTTCGTCCCCCAAACATCTGGACTACTCATCAGCTTAATGCCAACTTATAACGGAATTTGGCATGATGACTCCAACTGACCCGATTTGATGTGATTGTACATTACAATTGGAGTCATCATGCCAAATTCCGTTATAAGCCGATGAGGCATTCCTATCAAATAATACAATTTTAATATTGGCCTTGGACAGCAGTGGACGTTTTGTGAGTGAAGCAATGATATTTTTTTTAATGTATGTTAATTAAACTGATGAACACCTAGCGACTTGTCGGGGTAGCCGCAGTCCCCGTAGATGCTACCCCGTGGATATTACCATCCTACCCAGAGGTCGTTTAATTATTTTTGTTCATCCAATTTCCTTGGTGTGTTCCGGAGCACCTACTGACCCAGTTTTTCAGTTCGATCCTGGATAATGAGTGTGAGGTGGACTTTATTCACCCTGAGAGAGATAAGACCCATTAACGCAACCACCTCAGCTGATAAAAACAGCCTCTTCATGAATTCTTTCCTACATCCCCAACCCAAAATATTGTCGTGCGAGGTGCGATGCATTATTCATAAGAGCAGGTCTGTAAACAGTAGGAGTTCGGGGAATCACGTGAGGGATAATACTTGCGGCTGAGGGTCTCGTAATTTTGCAGAAATCAAGAATAATAAGTACCTACCTATTTGACGATCAATACAGAGCTGGTCAGTACTTCTTTAGCCATCTATTTCTTAACTATCACCGCAAAAAGCAATCATAATGACACAAAGGTACAACGGCCAGTTTCTATACATTACATATTATTAGAGTTTCTGAGTTCCTCCCCGGACAATGTTTCCCCAAATGCCCGGTCTATTTGTCCAACTACTCTATATTTTATGCAGAACGACGATCTTCACTTCACACAAATGAACCTTTCCGGAAATGAAATTTTCCAGAGGGTCAGTAGTGTCATACCACCATTGGGGAACTATTATAAAAGAATTACACTCACACAGGCTATTTCTGGTATATTAATTACATTACAGGAATCGATAAAAAGACAAATTTCCAACTATCCTCCCCTCACCTTCCTGAAATTTGATGTTTTACAGTAGGTACCTTCCTACCTTTATTTATCACGGGCTTGGCCCATACGTTGCAATGGAGATTTAGATTGATCGGACCACATAAATATAGTAACACATCAACAAAGGACAAAACATGGCAAAATTGCACCCCTGCTAGGGTATCTGCATATTTGAAGGTTTCAAGGAAAATGAGTGCAGTCGCATCCGACGACAACTCAATTTTGCAGGAAGTCTCATGCTCATACATAATATTTTTGTTTTCATTTGAATAACTGAGAATTAGACAAAAACCCACATTGGTTCTAATAGACGCATGATTATCGCACAAAGGTTTATTATTTACATAAATTCCAAATTTTCACCTCAATTGGATGATTCGTTTGGCCGTGAACGTCAAACTTGCAGCTATTAACAAAATCCAAGATAACGATGTTTCTTCAAATGAAATAGGTAATTGTTATTTCTTTTGAAGAAGGATTTATTTCATATTTCGTTGACAGGTAATTTTTTACCTATTTGTTGGTAGGTACAAGTTTGTTGTTCACGGCCCAACAAATCTTCCAAATTAGGTGAAATTTGGAAATATGCCGAGGGTCCCACGATCGGTCCACTGTTCATCAGAGTTTCAAAATTGACCGGATGGTGGGTCCGCGGGACCGAAATGGCGCGTTACAGGAGATGGGGGTGGCGGAAAAATGCATATATTTATGTAAGTGTTAATTGCCGAACGTTATAAAGAGCTTATACATCGACTCTGGTGGTTTCTATTTGTGTGCGTGTGTGTGGGTGTGCGAGCGTGCATGGGTTGACAGGTATCCACCGAAAAAAGGACTACCTACTGATTCTAATCCTGGAGGAAGCAAGAAGGTAGGTAGTTGACCACAGAAAACAAAGATCTACGGGAAAATAATAAACCGTTGCGTAATAACTTCCAGCGTTTTTGGTTTATTATTCTGCGAATAATACACCTATGTATTCGCTCAGCAAAAACATTTTATAACACCCCCTCACAATTTTTTCTTTTCCGTTTCAAAGTGCGTAGATTCCAAAAATGCAATGTCCGTCCGCCGTCCGCCGTATCACGTGTACAGGCTTCATTTTCGGTCTAAAAAATTCGTTCTTTCACACACATGCTCCATTTGGACTCAAGTTGTGTCCCGAAACTTTGCAGCCCGATCGGAATATACCCAGGGGTGTTATGAGTGAAAATGTGTATAAAAATAGGTACTTTTTGTGTTTTAGTAACATGAGCTTTTGAGTTATCGTTTTCCATGTTTTTGGGGACGAGAAGACCGAATATGAAGTCGATGTTGACCAAAGGGCGGAAAATTGAGGTTCTACCAAATGTTCAGCTCTCAAAATTGATTTTTTTATGACTCAAAAACCTGGAAAATCGTCTGAAATCACCATCAGTTTGTATAATTACACTAGAAAAACTGTCAACTTGTGGGAATTGTGGGTTAAATGTCACTACCAATAATCAAAGATAATATGAAAAAGAAAAAAAAGGAGCGTACCTAATTCGTGTTTTGGGGGCCACAATTGTGGATCAGAAATAGCTATTCCGGCTATTTCAATTATTTCACATGAAAGAAACAGAAATGAACAGCCAACATTTCTGTAGGTATGTCCAATAGAATAATAAACCCATGTGACAAGGACTTTGCAGCGTTTTCAACTTTTCACGAAACTCAGTACGAGAACATTACGTTGTAATTAATAGGTTGGATCACTGCATTACACTAGCTACGATGATGATTTGCGTATTTTTACAGTCAAAATCATTCCAACTCGAAATACGATATCGTTATTTCATGTTCGACTCTCAGAACTGTTAATGTTTTTGAACCATTAAGAACTCTGTGGAACACCTCCACACTTGACACACAAAAAAGATAAGTCACGACTTTCGCCGAAGACCTGTTTAGGATAATCGCTTCCTCCAAGGATCGATTATATCAGTTCGAGCAACAAAGGCGATTTAAAGCGTCCATCTCTTGACGAACTACGAGTAGAACGTTCGTCGAAGTACCTCCCCGTGTCAAATGAATGGCGCAATATGTCGCTCTCAACGCTGGGAACCCACGGTGATGAGTCACAGCACTGGTTTGAATGATTTCTGCCCACTCATTCCTGAAGAAAATTAAGGATAGGAATAAGTATAAAAAATGAGAGTTGGATTTGAGGATGTTAGGCAGCTACAGGTAGAAAGTTTAGTAATATGCATGAAATATAGTGGTCATCAAGGTTGCATTTTGCTTCCGAGTCTGCGAAGCAGCGGAAGCCTTGTGTTCACTTTCGTGAGCCAAAAAATTTTTGTCTTCAGAAATCAAAATTTCCACTTGCATTTTGCGTTTCAAAGCCTACTGAACAAATTTGGTTCCGTGTCTGTCGGTCTGTGGGTCTGTGAGTCTGTGAGTCTGTCTGTCCGCATTTCCTTGTTACAGCCATAACTTCCACGATTTTGAATTGATTCAGCTCAAATTTTGAGGGATGGTGCGGATAAGGCCCCTTGAGGTCCCATACAAATTTCAACATGATTGATCCAGCGGTACGCCCTGCGCATGCGCTAACGTTAAATTCAACAAACACGCATAACTTTCACAATTTTGATTCAATTTCGCTCAAATTTTCAAGGGTTGTTTGGACAAGGCCTAGTGAGTTCCAGTATGAATTTCAGCATGATCGGACCCTCGGTGCGCTCTGCGCATGCGCTGGCGTGAAATAGATTCAATTTCCTTGTTACAGCCGTAGTAACCGAAGATTTCACCCAATTTCAATGTAATTCTCAGGGATTAAGCGGGTAGGGCCCATTGAGGTCCCATATAAATTTCAACATGATAGAGCCAGCGGTTCGCCCTGCGCATGCGCTAACGTGAAATTCTTCAAACACGCATAACTTTCGCAATTATGTATAATGGACGTAATGTATTATGGACCTAATGTTATGTAATATGTATATTTCATGTAATGTTATGTAATGTTATGTTAATGTAATGTAATGTTATGTAATGTAATGTTATGTAATGTAATGTTATGTAATGTAATGTTATGTAATGTAATGTTATGTAATGTAATGTTATGTAATGTAATGTTATGTAATGTAATGTTATGTAATGTAATGTTATGTAATGTAATGTTATGTAATATGTATATTTCACGTTATGTAATGTTATGTACCTAATGTAATGTTATGTAATGTAATGTTATGTTATGTTATTTTGCTTCCGAGTCTGTTCTATTTTATAATGGGTCACTCTGATTGTGACGAGGAAGCTCCTGTGCCATCACCTTGGCAGTGTATTTTAAATTGATATGGAGGTAAGTTTTTTATTTTTTATTTATTTATTTTTTTATTTAACCCCGTTCCACTGTTTGATCTGCATTATTTGATGAAATGTATAGTTACTAATATTGTATAGTAATTATTAAGTTATGAATAAGTTACTTTATAATAGATATGTCGTGAGCGCAAGGTCGCAGGAGAGAGGAGGATGTGCCCCTTAGGAGTCTTTTAAGGATTGCTACCACCACAGCGAGTGTCAGAGGATAGCTACCACCCCGCGGTTTTCACCGCAGCGAGCGATAGTGGACGTGTCAGCATCCCAGGTTTTCACCAAAGTGAATGCCGGATCCGTTCGGGAGGCATATCCCAGGTTTTCACCACAATGGATATACGAGGGAAAGGTTTGAGAGAGGAGGAGCAATGTGTTTGAGAGACAGAAGTTGCAGGCAGGAGTCAGATCGGTAGAATGAAAAGCTGGGCGAGCTCGGCGCCTTATAAAGGTCCTCCACCTCGTCCACCGTCTACCAATGACCATTGACCACTGGGAGTTGATGGAGGGGGACCCTACCCGGGCTTCCACCCAGGCTTCGCAAAGCTCGTCTTTCTCCTTGCTATTTATTGGTTAAATTTCTCCTTGCTATTTATTGGTTAAATCTTAACAAATTTACGTTGGAGTGGAATAGAGGGGTACCACGACAAGATGCATTTTATGAATAAATAATATGTGTACTGTTACACTATTAATTTGTCTGAAGTGGAGGAAAACTATTAGGTATATCTGCATCATTTCGCAGTAAATACCAGCGAATGAGAACCTCTTTTATAGGAAGCGATGAGTATTAAACCTACCAAGCGCAAGATAATCAGGTGTACGGTGAATGGCATTGGCCCAGGATTTATAAAGGCTTAACTAGATCAAAAAGATCCGCGATTTTTCGGACTCACTTGTTACAGTCGATGTGATAAGAGCAGATACAAGTGCTCATTAGGAATAACAGCACAATGCGATCGATTTCCGAAAAGATTAATAAAAATAATACTATAAATGTGTTTACTTATTGCTATAGTTGAAAATAATACTAATATATAAATAAAAAGTAAATTCTAGTGTCAATATCAGACATCAGATTTTAGTCTTTGAACCCATGGCTCACTTGAAATGCATCGTTAACCGACTTCTATCTCTTGCATCGTAAAACCAATATTTCCCTCAAATGTAAGCAGAATGTCAGGCTAAAAGTAAATAGTAACAAGGGCTTCGTTTGATCCATAGTTAGATCTTTCCAAGTTGCCGAATAAGTACTGGGTGTTCTGGCCTCTCTTAACGTTTTCCTAATTATTCAAACACGAAGGAAAGTTTATACATGGAATAACAATACTATTCTTCACCAGTTGTGAGCTCGCATGTAGGTTTCCTGATTGTTATGATTTCGCAAGGAACTATCTACCAAATTTATAAGGGGAAGGTTACTGAATGCTCAGGCATGTGAAATCAAAGGAAATTTTTTCAAATAGGGGACTTCTACCGTTGCATCTTTGGCTCGCCTACCTTTGTTTTTGATCAGCATGGAAGAAGTGATCCATCCTTTCTTCGCTCTTCGAATCTTCAATGATCGGAGGTTCCTTTTTCTCTAAGTTTCGACTGCTTTCTTGTTCTCTAAGTTTCTATCAGCTGTTATCCTGTTGGGTGTTTCCTTCGATTTTTCACTTATTCCATGCATGTTTTCCATGTATGTCGATGGCGAATATCCTTCGAGCTGTCCAATACGATAGGTGGATGAAAGGATTCCGCCCAGTTCCAACTCTAAACATCGTTCAAGTAACAAAATCCAAATATGGAAAGGAATCGTCCCGGAAATTCATTTCAGACATGTATTATGAAACTAGGAACGATGAATTGTGG
This sequence comes from Leptopterna dolabrata, assembly GCA_954871275.1. NCBI lineage: Eukaryota > Metazoa > Arthropoda > Insecta > Hemiptera > Miridae > Leptopterna > Leptopterna dolabrata. The sequence goes on along the minus strand of OX940982.1, from coordinate 42,362,395 downwards.
TAATTATGGTAATTCTATCCCTCAGATGAAACATACCTTCCAACTTTTCTGCTGTATTGATTTGAAATTCAGAGGGTAGACTCTGATTTCGCTGTAATAGTTTTTTTTTTTGGTGTCCATTGGTTGTAATGTCAATACTTTGTAAGCCAGTGCATTTGGGGTTTACTATTATTCCTATATTCACTACTGTTCGAATGGCTGTGTGAACCCCCAGTAAACCTGCTTTGAGATCGCCAGTCTCATAAAAAGAGCCCCTTCAATGGGACATGCTCACTATTACGCATAGACGTTATGAATTGCGTGTTGCCTATGTTTACTTTTTAGGCCGTCCCTCAGTAATGAGCAGGGTTGCCAGACGTAATTTTTTTTCAAAGTACCTATTGTACTCTATTTTTCCTAATGTTTTCGCAAAATGATCAGCTAGTTACTTTTCATCTGATTCTCTTCTTTCGAAAAGAAAACGATAGTCCTGTTAGGAAACCTGGATAAGCGCGTCTGCAACTATGAAGTTGAGTGAGTTTTGCAGATCAAAATAGATCGGACAAAAATGTATACCGAATTTTCCATGTTCCCATGTCATCGTCTTAAAGATGAGATTGAACACGAATGGCTGTTCCTGTAAATATACATGTAAGTATATATATATTTTTTATCGCTCATTTCGAAAGTATCAACGAAAATGAGGCCCATTTGATGGAAAAGGCATCACAGTAATTTCGAGAGGCAAAGTAAATTATGTGATTTCTAAAACCGTGGGTTCCTAGGTCGTGACTGGTATGACGTCAGCAGTGTTTCGTCTGACTCAAACACAAGTTGTTGATGCATCACATGGATGTGGTAGGTACTAAATATCATTCTTTTTTGGCTAATTGATTGTCGATTTCCAGAATAGGTTTTAACAGTGTGGCTGTTCTCGAGTAGTTTTTTGGTCCGGTGGAGACGGGGTCGCTTGGGGAAGCCTAATCGATATCCCTTCTTAACCGGTGATAATCTCGCTGGTCTAGGAGGGGGACTCTCGAGGGACCACCCCCACTGACACAATCTGTCACATTAGGGTGGTCACAAAAAGTCAACTTTCGAAATTCAATCGTGGCAACCCCCTAAAAGGTGCCATTTGACTAGAAAATGAGATTCCCAAAGTTTTAGGTCGATCGGATAACATTAACCCGTGCCGCATCGAGGTTGAAGTTTAGAAAAACTCACCTTTTTTCATAAAAATATTATTTCTTTCCTCATAACATAGTAATAATTTGTCCTAGAGACTTGAAATTGGTCTTATTTTATTTGAAATGTTATCTTCTTCAACTTTTACTCCAATAATTTTTTCGCTAGATCCTATAGATTTTATGTTATTCAGCTTTTCCCATCTCAAAACGTGGTCCGTTTCAGCAAATGTGCCTTTTTACGCATACCCCTAAAAACCACACTCCAGTCAATGAAATCGACCTCTAGGCAATTTGATACTTCTTTATCACTCTGGTATATTGAAAATTGATACATTTGAATCTAATATATAATATATGGAGGGGTAGGGGGGAGATGGGTGGGTGGTGGGTGCTATGAAATGCACAAAAAACAATAAAAATTATGTAAAAAGTTTTTTAATAATACAAATTGAAAGTTTTTTGTATAGAAAATAATAGCCTGGAACTTATTTTACAACACAATATATCTATTCCAACACCACTGAATTTAGAACTACATTAATGGCTTAGATAGTGAGGCTTTATCGACATCAGGGTAAATTTTCCTACATTCTGACACAACTTGTAATAAACATTGGCGCTGTTCTTCGTCTTTTGTCAAGCAAGAGTTGAAGTCTTGTATCAATTTCACTCCTCTTTCAGCAGTGTCGTTGACTACCCTTAAACCGTCCACTATGTTTTTAGCATGCAAATAATGAGGATTTTAGGTTCCATAAGCGTGTATCGGTGTTTAAAAAATCTGTCTCTATGGAAAACCGCTTGAAAAAATTCAAGGTTTGAGAGGTGACAAAAAAATCAAGTTGCTTATCCAAAATTTGCTCTAAATGTGCAAAATCTAAAATCGCTTTTCTATCCCTACCATCAATTTCACTAGGTATCGGGTTCACCTAGGGAAAATAATTTCATGGCCATACTTTTTTAAATGTTGTCGTCTAAAGTGTGGTCGAAAAACGAGAACGCTATTTTCTCTGAGCTGAGGTACCACAGATGGTTTACAAATTTTGACAAAGCCTTATCTGCTATTTCTGTGTCAATTTTCCTATACTCTACTAATGCTTTCAACATGTCCAGATCTTGTTTAGGGGCCAAAGCAGGTTTGGGGGCATTGAACCATGCCTTGGCGTAAATATTTATTATAAAAACACAAATTTCTTCTATTCCTTTCATTTCTTTTTGAGTTAATAACAATTGATCTCTAAAAAGATAAATTTTGAGGCAGTAAATTGCTTTGGCCATCCACCTGGCGTGATGAATTGCACCAGGTGCTTTAAAAGAAAAGTTTTGGGGAGGAAGCATATAAACACTAAACAAAGTTGAAGAAACTCTTTGTAATCCTCTCTGGGCTGCAGGGTTTCCAAATGTTCCATTAAAAAAAGTTAAACTTGATTAATGTTACTAATTTTGCATCTAATACTCGTATTATCATTGTCGTGAGTCCCTCCCGGGAACACTCCACCAGTAACTTTAAGCTCTCACCAATATCCTCATGTAAAACTTACTTTCCGCTAATAAACAGCTGAGTGGGGAGACAGGCAACAGAATCCAGGGAACACAACCTGGGCCCCCCCCCAAAACTCCCAACAGGGAGTTGGAGGGAGAGGCCTCCAGTTCCTATAAAACCCTGGATCCTGGGGCTTTAGCTTCATTCGACACTTCCTCTAACCAGCTCTCTCTTCTCTCCTCTACCTTGCTCCTCCTCTCAGATGATCGGTGGATTACCGCCGCCTAGGTAAATTCCCTCACTCACCTCTATCTCCTACCAAAGTCGTAGATGATCGGTGGACTACCGCCGCCTGCGACTTTTCTCCTTCACGCCACCGTGATGAGAATTTAAATTCATCACAGTGGTGAACCCGACGTTCACACAACCTTCTTCCTTCTTTTACCACCTCATGTGTCGCCCCCAGTCTAGTTCAGTTCGGTGTCCCAAATTTTAAATTCAACTTCAGCCTAAACAGTCAGTGTTAAGTTCGCAATTTTTGGCCCACCCTCACCGCTCAACTCCAGCTCTCAACTTTCCGCCACACGCACCTCCGCACCCGCAAATTGCGAATTTCAAATTCGCATGCCCTGAGAATTTACCTCCTACCTCTTGTCTAGATGATCGGTGGACTACCGCCGCCTAGACAAGCACCTCTCCTCACCTAGATGATCGGTGGATTACCGCCGCCTAGGTAAATTCCCTCACTCACCTCTATCTCCTACCAAAGTCGTAGATGATCGGTGGACTACCGCCGCCTGCGACTTTTCTCCTTCACGCCACCGTGATGAGAATTTAAATTCATCACAATCATCATGTAGACTAGTTTTGTATTTAGTTTGGTCGAACTTAGGCCACCCAACTTGAAATTTTTTGAAAACGCTAGGTTCAGGACCAGTGGTCGAGAATCGATGATTCACAGTAATAGAGATAACAGATAACAGCGAATACAAAGCTAAAGGCCACACTTCCTTACCTTTCACCGGTCTAAATACCCTTCATTACCTAGATCCCCCCCCCCCCCTTATTGCCTCAACCTTTACATTTATACCTGAAACATACTCATTTTCAATATACCAGAGTGATAAAGAAGTATCATATTGCCTAGAGGTCGATTTCATTGACTGGAGTGTGGTTTTTAGGGGTATGCGTAAAAAGGCACATTTGCTGAAACGGACCACGTTTTGAGATGGGAAAAGCTGAATAACATAAAATCTACAGGATGTAGCGAAAAAATTATGGAGGTAAAAGTTGAAGAAGATAACATTTTAAATAAAATGAGACCAATTTCAAGTCTCTAGGACAAATGGTTACTATGTTATGAGGAAAAAAGAGTATTTTTATGAAACAAAGTGAGTTTTTCTGATCTTCAACCTCAATGCGGCACGGGTTAACGTTATCCGATCGACCTAAAACTTTGCGAATCTCATTTCTAGTCAAATGGCACCTTTTAGGGGGTTGCCAGAAGTGATTTTCTCAAAAAAAATTTTGCCTATTGCCTTGTGACCACCCTACTGTCACATGCTAGCCGAGCGTGGTTTGGTAGTATGCGCTAAGCAACTCACTATACCCTATCCAATTTTTGTGGGCTTACCTGAATGATAAACCCAAAGGTTTCCCAGAACGATTCCTTTACTAACAACCTGTCCCTTTGATAATACATCTATAGGCTTCCCCACCCCCTTTCCCCCCTTTAGAGCGTCAGTATAATTAAAATATACTGAGCTCATTTGATGGCGATTAATGCCATGTACTAATTTACAAGTCACAATAGTTGTTCCATCCTAACGATAGAGGTTGGTTCACCTAAAGGTTGCCCAGATGAGCACAATTCACTGGACAACAACCTCTGACAACATTATCCGCCAATACTCGTATGTAGGAGCTTTGCTCTCCACCAGTAAATATTATTGAGGTAGTACCATTACGATGGAGGTTAGTCACCTTGAAGTTGTTCATATGTCGCTTCCTGAACCAGAACTTCATACAACTTTTCATTCCCCCTTTTCCCTCTCATACGATGCCACCCAGAAGTATGTCATGTGGGAAGGAGTGAACAGTGTGGCTGTTCTCGAGTAGTCTTTTGGTCCGGTGGAGAAGGGGTCGCTCGGGGAAGCCTAATCGATATAATCTCGAGATTATCACCCTAACCGGTGATAATCTCGTTTGTCTAGGAGGGGGACTCTCGAGGGTTCACCACCACTGTCACACTCTATCACATTTTTTGCCTTCATATTTTGCTGTCATTATGTGGGTCGTTTCATTTGGCAGTGATCATAAGTGATATTTGTTGAAAATATCGTTTCGCACCTTGTACCTAACGCCTGAAGGCTTCTACATAAAATGAAAAACTCTCATTTCAAATTCTTCATTTCATTTCAAATTCTGTTTCAGATGCGATCAGTACATGTTCATAGAGAGTTGGGAATATGAGGTGGACGAGGCAGGGAACTTGGTGCTTACGTCGGACCCTCCAAGTATGGAACCTCCGGAAAAATACTGTTTCGAGGTTCACATGATCGATTCCGATGAGCCCGGTGTTCAGGGCGCCCCTGCTATCGGGGCATTCCTGTGCTTCTCAGGTAAAGATCAACTATATCTAAACTTCTTGTCGTTCTATGAGTTAGATCGCTCGCGTACCACATTTTTATACAAATTATCACAATAAGCACTGGAATAGGTGCCACTCATACCTTCATTTCGAAACTATATTTCATCTTTACAATCTGCGAACCTTAAAATGCTTGAATAGGCCGTTCTGTCATAGAGCGCACCGAGCCTGTTCACCAGCTGGGCATGTTCATGATGATGCACCATCCGTAGTCCACTGCAATCTCATACCACCAAGCCACCGTATTTTTCAATCTTCTCGCTGATAACAAATTATAAGTAGTGTACTATTAGGACCCCATCGGATATTCTTTAGTTTTCAAAAACGCTGCAAATCCCTGCACAACGGTTTATTATTTTGTACAGAATACCCTCCTGTTACAGATCACAGCTCTCTGTATAGATAACCCTTCTATATAACATATGTACCTACTATTCTACACCCTCCGTAGGTTAGTACCTAACCCCGTACTCGTTACTAGGTACCTACCTAAACCGTTGTGTAATAATTTACCTGTATAGGTTCTCCTTCTACGGAGATAGAATAATGAACCGTTGTGTAATAATTTGCCCATCACAGCTCTCTGTATAGATAACCCTTCTATATAACATATGTACCTACTATTCTACACCCTCCGTAGGTTAGTACCTAACCCCGTACTCGTTACTAGGTACCTACCTAAACCGTTGTGTAATAATTTACCTGTATAGGTTCTCCTTCTACGGAGATAGAATAATGAACCGTTGTGTAATAATTTGCCCATCAATAATACTTCAACGGTTGTTCAAGTTGGAAAAGGTACCTATCAACAAAATCCTGCACCTTCTTGGTAGATGAACCGTTGTGTAATAATTTACCGTTGTGTAATAATTTACCGTGGTGTAATAATTTACCGCTGTGTAATGATTTACCGTTGTGTAATAATTTGCCGTTGTGTAATAATTTTCCATTGTGTAATAATTTACCCATCTATAATACTTCAACGGTTGTTAAAGTTGCAAAAGTATCTAACAACAAAATCCAGCCCCTTCTGGGTAGATGAGCCGTTGTGTAATAATTTACTGTTGTGTAATAGTTTACCGTGGTGTCATAATTTACCGTTGTGTAATAATTCACCGTTGTGTAATAATTTGCCATTGTTTAATAATTTACCCATCAATAATACTTCAACGTTTGTTCAAGTTTCACAAGTACCTACCAACAAAATCCATCACTCCAAGCCCATCACTTCCAAATCCATCACTTTTCAAATGAAATAATATCGCAGAACAAACAACTCGACTTCATACAGCCATCCTTGATTATAATCAGATGCTCCGTAGTTATGATATCCAGGCCGAAGTTATACAGTTTGATTCACGATCGTGTTGACGAAGCTTTTTGGTGCACACGAACGGCTGGACGTACAATGCTCCGGGTGGTCTCAAAAAATTGTTTAGCTCACGACAAATTTAATAACGTAAAAAAAACAATACCTACCCTTCAATCGAAAGTTTTCGAGATACGGCGTTCTGAAAATTTCAACCCCTATTTTGAACCCCTTAGAGATGACTGACACTAACGTCGAGCTTCGAGGACCAACTAGACCCCGAACGGAACCTATAACCCGAATTTCATCAATTTTCTTTCATGGTAACTAAGAAAAGTGGCCCGTACGGCGTACGGCGTACGGCGGACAGACAGAAATATTTTTATTGCAGTTTTGGATTCTACATACCTTGAAACGTACCTAAACCATCAAATTTTGAGGGGGGGTAAGAATTTTTTTTTCTTGCTCGATTCCAATGGTTCATTATTGAAAATAATAAACCAAAATCGTCGCTCCCTTAAATTTCAACATTATATAGCAAAAAGAAAGAGTGTTTTGGAAACTTAGGGCTTCCGTCTTTCTCGTCATTAGGTCCATTTTCAGCGAATTTACCGATTATTACCAGGTGAGTTTTTCAATTAAGAAAGTTGGGGGACAGAAATAAGGGTTTTCCCTTGTGTAAATCTTTAGTTCTGCCCGCTGCCTCCCAAGGGCCAAACGCCGTTTCCTAGGCATTATTTCAACCACCAGTAATCAAGGGTGAGAAGGAAGAAAGTACAACCGAGGAAGATTAGTTGAGGGACAGTGAATTTTCGGTTTAATAAAAAAATCAACAGAATTTTAAGTTTTTTCTCAAAGCTCTTAAAATAATTCCGTTTTGAACTTTGTCCCATAATAACTAAAGGGATGCCGAAATCCTCCTACCCATTATAATAAAGTAGGAGACCAGGAACCACAACAATACATTAGATTGTCCAAACTAAATGGATCTCACCTGAATTTTGTTGATCCTGACGCCTTCGCGCATTCCCAAACCGTCGAATCAACGTGGCGTGCCATGAAGTGAAAAATAAATACCAACATGGCGGAGGGGTTCGCGATCTTCACTCGCACCTATGCGAATTCTTTGGAGACGAAACATACATGTGATGGATGTATAGTGGGCGCACATCCACCACGAGAGGCGTGAGGGAGGATGTGCCCGGTTTGGTTATGGGCGGACCACCACCATGCCCAGGATCTTTTAGGAGCGTTGCCTGGTTTGGTTATGGGCGGACCACCACCCTTCCCAGGATCTTTTAGGTTAGGAGAGAGATGAGGAGCTAGGAGAGAGAGAGAGAGTAGTCAGCGACTAGAGGAGAGCGTAGAATGGCTAGAAAGGCGAAGGAGGCGAGTTTTTATAGGCTTGGGAGCCGTCTCCCTCCATCCTCCAGCTAGTGGAGGATGGTGGGGATCCCCAGGATGTCCCTCGTCTTCCATCCCCACTTCTAGGTTTATTTAGCGAGATCTTAATTTCACATAGGTAGTAAGGTTGTGGTTCTGGGAAGATACCACGACAATACACATGAGTAAACCTGGCCAATTTTTGGCGTATGGTCTGGCAATTTCAACTCTGTACAATCCTCAATTAATTGATTAGCGCACCACGTCATAAATAAAATGCCACTTTCGTCAATTCTCGTGTGTTCCATTTGTTTTTTTTCCTGAAACATACTGTGGGAAGCAGAACTGCAGTTTTACGTTAGGGAAAAACTCAAGTTCTGTCCCAATTTTTAAAGTGAAAATTTCGCTTGTTTACTAATGATCTAACTAGAAATGAACTTAATGACCAGAAAGCCAAAAGTCCAAAATTTTTGTTAAAATGTGGGCATTTAAGGGAGTTACTAGTTTTTGAAAATGGGGGCAGAACTAAAGAACCTACTCTCCCTAGTTACTCCCAAATTTTGGAAACGATAAAATTCAGCTGATGTCCAAACGATAACAGCTGTAATTACCTTTTGTTCCCATAGGCAGAAATGAATATTCACATAGTTACGATCTCCAATAAGGTTTCGCTGAATCACATGCAGGTAACCAAAGATACCACATAACATACTAGTAACCTCCATTCCGGAGTTTCCGACATCCCTAGCAAATCGAATAATGGAGACGAGAATATTGTCAATGTAATGATATAACTTACTTATACTTTCTTGTAACTATTTAACTAAACAATTTATAATAAATAAACTGTATATTGAATGTACATTGGACATGAATTTTACATCAGTATTGAAATACCTATATGAATAAGCAATAGTCAATAGATCATAGGGGACGTCTGCCAGAGAATGCATCGAAAGACTGAAAGAATAAAGTTGCGGATAGTTCATAGAATTATGGAAAGTAACAAATTGATTCTGCATGATTGCGGGTAAAGGCTAACTTGAGTTGGGAGGGGAGAGGGCTGTTTAAAATTTTAATCGATGTAGTGCAACATCGATATTGAGAGGCTAGTAAAGCTCAAATCTCATCGCTCCAAGATAATACGGTCTAGGCAAGAGGGAACAAGAAATGAAAAATGAGTGAAAGGCAAATGAAGGAAAGTGAAAGGACGGATTACTCCCGAGGTGATATTTATGTTAATAAATAAACTTATAACTACGGTGACCATAATTTTGAAGCAAAAAGGGAGGACCTTCTGAGAAATGTAACACAAATTTTAACAACCAACTTTTTATTTGATCTTATAAAATAAATTTTCAAAATAGAAACGTTCCAAACTAAATAATATAATTGAACTCTCACAGTAAGGCAGGTGGTAACAAAGATTCCTGCGAACACGCTTCATTTTCACAAAAATCTGCAATTAGAAAGAATCACATCGTTCAAAGAAATTTAGAGCGGAACAAAAACCCTCCTTGATTATCGCATTAGGATGATTAGTTCGTACCACCGTGATAACGAAAGTTCTACTTCTTCTTCCCCTTATATCGATCTCGATGTTACTTAGATCGATGTTGACGAATTCCTTCGAAAATATATGCCTAAAACTTATAAAAGTAGGACTTTAGGAGTGCATACCATTTCAAAAAAGTAGGACCTTTTTGTCCTAGGAAATATGGGAGGACCCAAACTCAAAAAGTAGGACCTGTACTCCGAAAAGGGGTACCTATGGCCATCGTACTTATAACACTATGCCTACCTATGAGTTTTGTGCTATAAGCTTATAGTTTCGGAATGTCCATTTATATTATTCCAATTTTCAAAAATAGGTTAGCGGTATCCACTGACTTCAGAACGAAGAAGATTGAAAGTATAGAATATCGCTTATTATGCTGTAGATGGTACGATTGCTCGTCCGTTGTTGGTTAGAGCCACTACAATGCTCGCTCGTTACGCCTATGATTCAATAATTCAATAATGAACCATTGGAATCGAGCATGAAAAAAAAAAAAAAAAAAATTCTAACCCCCCTCAAAATTTGATGGTTTACGTTTCAAGGCATGTAGAATCCGAAATGCAATAAAAATATTTCTGTCTGTCCGTCGTACGCCGTACGGGCCACTTTTCTTAGTTACCATGAAAAAAAAAATTGATGAAATTCGGGTTATACGTTCTGTTCGGGGTCTAGTTGGTCCTCGAAGCTCGGCGTTTCTGTCAGTAATCTCCAAGGGGTGAAAAATAGGGGTTGAAATTTTCAGAACGCCGTATCTCGAAAACTTTCGATTGCAGGGTATGGTTTTTTTTACGTTATTAAATTTGTCGAGCTAAAAAATTTTTTGAGACCACCCGGAGCATTGTACGTCCAGCCGTTCGTGTGCACCAAAAAGCTTCGTCATTACGATCGTGAATCAAACGGTATAAAACCGGCCCGGATATCATCACTAGGGAGCACCTGATTATATAATCAAGGATGGCTGTATGAAGTCGAGTTGGTTGTTCTGTGATATTATTTCAATTGATAAGTGACGGACTATTGGATTTTGTTGGTAGGTAGGTACTTCTAAGACTTGAAGAAACGTTGAAGTATTATTGATGGGTAAATTATTACACAATGGTAAATTATTACACAACGGTAAATTATTACACAACGGCAAATTATTAAACAACGGTTCATCTACCAAGAAGGGGCTGGATTTTGTAAATTTTGCAACTTGAACAACCGTTGAAGTATTATTGATGGGCAAGTTATTACACAACGGTTCATTATATTTGACCACGAGGGTAGGTATTTGACCACAGAAAACAGTGATCTACGCAGAAGGGGCATCTATTTCACTCCACCTCAACAGTTGTCCTTCAGAACTTCGTTAATTGCGTTTCTTTTTGCTGTTTTAGTTACTGTTTGTCATCGATAGAACTATTTTAGCAACATTTAACTCTCGATTTAGGTAGGTACCTAGTAACGAGTACGGGGTTAAGTACTAACCTATGGAGGGTCTGCGATCTAAATAAAATGTATAGAATAGTACATATTATATTATATAGACGGGTTATCTGTACAGATAGCTGTGATCTGTAACAGAAGGGTATCCTGTATAAAATAATAAACCGTTGTGCAGGGATTTCCAGCTTTAAAAAAAAAATGTTAGCAATTTTGTCGATGAATATATTTCGATATTGACAACTCCGCATTCTCTTGTAACAGAGGAGGGGTCGATTGTGCCACCCTCGTACCCCATCGGGATGATCATCTCTGTCCCGTTTCTGGCTGTCACCTCGGTTACGTACGCCGTCATCAGGAAGCTGTGGAACCTCCACGGCCGCTGCCTTGTTGCTCAGTGCACTTCGCTGTCTCTCGCCTACGTCTTCCTCATCGTCATCCAACTCTTCACTGAACACATCCCCTCCGGCTTTTGTAAGATTTTAGGTAAGCAAATCTCTGATAATATGGCTTTGTTTATAGTAATTTCTTTTCCACAGGAAATACCATTTGGGTTCTCGCAAAGCTCGGCGTTACTGTCACCCATCACTAATTCGTGAAAAATAGGGGTTGCAATTTCCAGGGCACCGTTATTTCCATTTTTGGTTTATTATTTTGTGAATAATACCTATGTATTCGCTCAGCAAAAAATTGCATAACAACCCCTCAAAATTTAATAATCTACATTTAATAATTCTATAAAAACTCTAAATTTAATAATTTAATAAATCAAAGATAATTTGAAAAAAAGGAGCGTAATTCGTGTTTTTGGGGGGCAAAATTGGTGGAAACTAGCTATTTCAATTATTTCACATGAAATGAACAATAAATGAATAGCCAACATTTCTGTAGGTATGTCCAGTAGAATAATAAACCCATGTGACAAGTGACTTTGCAGCGTTTTTTTACATTTTTTAATAAATTGATCTCGAACTTGGGAATTTTTTGAGACCAACCGGAGCAGTGTACGTGCAGCCGTTCGTTCGCAGTAAGGCCCTCAATTTTGCACCGAAAAGCTTTGTCAACATGATCGTGCATGAAAATTTATACATACTTCCAACCCAGATATCATTGCTAGGCCTAATTAGAACCAAGCACGGCTTTATGAAATCGAGTTGGTTATTCCGTGATATTATTTCATTTGAAGAATGGTGGTTATTTCTGATTTTGTTGCTAGGCACTTTTGTAACTTGAAGGAACGTTAAAATGCTTCATGAATAACAACAAATAAATAATTAATGATACAATCCTTGAATCCGCCGCAGATTTGTGAAACTTTAATTGCCCGACCGGCTCCAGTCTCGATTTAGGGCTTTCCTGGGGGAAAGCACTAGGCACGAGGATAGGTATTGGCCACAGAAAACAGGGGGACACACGAACTGCCACAAATTTTGGGTCCATCTGAAACGCACGAACTGCCACAGTCATTAGAGGGGATTAGAAAGAGTCAACTTGCAAGATAAGAAACCCACGAACTGCCACAAGGGTTCGGTCAGGTAGCCGGTACAAGTCAGGGAAAAACGGGAATTATACTGCGGTTATCCCTCGATGATATTCCTGCTCTACTTGTCTTCTTTTCTGGTATTTTCGAAGGCATTAAACAGTCTTGTTACATACCTAACATTACATTCCACTAATCTATTCAGAAGTCCCAAACAACCTGCTCATTCACGGGATAGTTTCTGGGATTGTTTATCTTTTTTGAGATGGGAGCGCTAGCGAGCATCCAGATCGCTTGACAATGCGAGCGGCGGAATGGGAACTAAACTTCTTGTACACCCATCGTCTTGTCTGACTGAACCCTTGTGGCAGTTCGTGCATTTCATATTTGGTCTAAACGTTGTGGCAGTTCGAGTGCAGCCGAAAACAGTGATCCACGCGGAAGTGGCATCTATTGTACAGGTAAATAATAAACTGCTGTGTAATAATGTGCAGCGTTTGTAGGTACCGAACACCAAGTACCTACCCACCTTCGCCGTCGATTGAGAAGTTCTTACTAATGTTCAAAATTACCTAAGGAAGGAATTAGTTCTTTTCTTGGGCTAGACTAGGAAGGTACTTATCCCAAGGCACTTCGATTATCCTCAAAATTCTCCGTTTTCGTCCGGACTTGGATGGTTGTTAGGAATGTTCTTTACTACACAGGGTAACGATACCATACTCATATGAGTACCTACTTGAAAATGAAGTATCGATACCATCTATAAATCGAAGGAAAAGTATCGATACCCAAAATGCAATTGATACAAGTAATTTTTTTCCTTTTGAACGAATTTTTCTCGCCTCACCAAATAAAGGCTGAAGGAAGCAAGGTTTTACGCATCCTAGGATCTTTAAAGCACACGCGCATGGCGGAGTGAGGGTTAAATGCACAGAACCTCTCCTAAAATTATGTACCTTTTCAAAAATTGTATTCCTTCTCAAAAATCTACTTAGATAAAATAAAATATTAAGTAAATGTACAGACAAATGAATATTGCTTAGAGTTCACAAAAGTATTCCACATTAATTTATTTAAATGAGCGACGGAGTCTCTACGCAAATTTTCCCGTTCCTTGTAAAATCGGCATAAACATTCCCGACATTCTTATCGTCCGTCGGTAAATAATAATAAAGCGTTTGAATATTTTTTCCATTCGATATTTTTTCCGATATCGGGGATTTTTTACCGATGTACTTGCATCGAATATAAAGTACCGATACCAAAAATACTTGATATCGGAAGAAAAGTATCGCTACCTGCTCATATCGATAAGTATCGAACATCCCTAATGGATTTTCGTTGTTCCCTTTCTTCGCTTCTTCCGTTGTTCGTTGTTTATTATATTGTTTCAGTTTTACCTAATTAAATTTTTCACTGTCTTATCGAAAGTGTTTCGCTTGTCTCGCCTCTGTATTTTCCCCGTCGAAAATCGTGTTGAAATGATATGGGCAATCCGAATAATGCGCGTTGAATCAGCCGACTCCTGTCTCTGCAGAGTTCAGTGTGTGTGAATCTCAATCATCCCCCCTCTCAACTCCACAAAACAGTCCAAGACTTGCAGCCAACCTTCTCGCAAGTGGATGATGAGGTGAGATTTAGTTGATGCACTACTTTTCAACATTGAGTTGGTAGGTACGTAGATAGTCTTAGTTTCTGTTGAAACTGGTAGAGGTTAGTTGCTGACGAAAAATGTTTACCTACAAGGAACATTCCAGGCTCTTCAAGCCGACTCCCATGTTCCCGCTTGAGATGTATTTAGGGATATCTGAGAGGCCGATAGCTACAATTCATAATCGATGTTGCTAACTTGACCGACAAATTCGCCGAATTCAATGGAATCAATTCGCGAATTCAAGGTGATGAACTCAATTTAATAAAAACGAAATCTGTTATTTCTGCCTTCCTAAATAACCTCACTTTGTGCAAGCTGAATTTGGCCGCTACGAAGTTGTGATTTGCCAGTTTTCAATCCTGTCGCATAAGCATAGTGAATAGTATGCTGCATAAGAATATTGAAATCCCTTTGATGAAATAGCTTACTGTGAACACTGGAGTCTTTGTATAAGACCTTTTCCGAACGTTTTGAGGATATTTTGTCCTCAATGGGTCATGAATCCTCTGTGCACATTGGGAAAACAGAGGTTGAGAATCAGGAAGTATTGATTGACCTTTCAACTAATGCGACGTAGAAAGCCAGTTTCCAGGATGATGGTAGGCTCATGGAATTTTGGCTTCAAGCTAATATCAGTTAACTCTACGCTGGAGTGCGGACTGTCGTAAAAAAAACTGTCAATTGCCTCCCTCTTCTACCTCGTTAATCGAGGGTTCATTACTGTGACTGATTTACAACAACAACAACAAAAAATCCATCCCTTGACCCCGGATGGTGCCTCTGTACTTACTTCGAATGAAAAAGAATAAAAACGGAGTTATTGAGAGGTTGTCTATTTCCACTGATACACGAAAAATACACTGTTATACCATCGTTAGTAACAACGTCAAACCACCGTCAGTAACAAACAATAACTTCAGTAACGTTTTTTGGGTCGCTTTTTCATGCCGTGACGTTTTTCGGCCGGTAGGAACCTCCCTTTCACAACCCTTTTTATACATCTTCGAAATGTCCACGGAATGTCTGTTACCAACGGAGCAACAACGGTGAAAAGGAAGAACGTCGCGAGAGAAATTTGAAACATTGATGAGTTACTTCAGTAACGTTTTTTGGGTCGCTTTTTCGTGTCGTGACGTTTTTCGGCCGGTAGGTCCTTGCCAGAAGAAATCGACTCGACTTCTAGTAAGTGAGACTTGCGCCTTCATCTCACTAACACTGAACCTCATTCTGAGAAATGGGCTTTGAACCACTACAATCCCACTCACAGCTGTGTGTATTACATTCATAACAAATACACAAACTCAAGTATTTTCACATTAGGTGGGCATTGAAAAATATTCAAATCCTAAAGAGGGCGGCAGGTTTAAAAAGGTTGAGAACCACTGTTCTATACGTTCATGTGATTCAAGTGAGGAAGCTATACTGCCCACCCAACTTGGCAGACGTTTTTTGTAATTTTCCCATCACCTCCCAATCAGTGCCAGAACTTGTTGTTTTATTTTAATTGACTGATTGCCGGCTCGAAACGCTGGAGGTGCGGGACAGTGGGACTTGTGGGAAGGAACCGGCAAGTCGAAGGAAAAGGGGGAGGGAGAGGAAGCCGATGCCCATTCTCAGCGGCAGGGCCTCCAGTTCGAGTCTTTCGATCCACTCGAGTAGGTCGTTGAGGAAATATGTCGTTCGTGTCTGCGAGTACGGCGATCGCGTTAGTCGCGGCGCTGAGTTCCGCGACGACTCTGCGGAAATGCTGCGATTTCGGGGAGATGTTCAACGAGACGATCGGGCAGTGCTCGGCGGCCGACAAAGAGTTCGTCGTTCCAGTGATCCGAAGCGCCACAAATTACACGGTCGTGTCAAACGCGTCCGTCGACATAAAGAACGGTTCGATGCTCAAGTGCAGCGCGGGGAGCACGTATCTGTACTACCTCGACCCGACTGAGGACAAGAGCGAGGAGTTCGTCATCCTGGACTCGGGAGGCCTCCGACGCGGCGACGGTCGCACAGAGGCTCCCGGGTCGTTTTGCCTCGACATGATCAGCTCGAGAGACGTCGTTCTCCCGTTCTTCTGCTTCCCGACCGACGAGGACTTTCAGGGCAGCGAGGGCGAGGGAACTTTCGCGTTGTATCCCAAATTCATGTTCGTGTCGGTTCCGTTCCTCTTGGCGACTTTCCTCGTCTACGCGGCGATCAAGCAGCTCCGCAATTTGCACGGCCGGTGTCTCATGTCCCACGTCGCTGCCCTGTCGCTCTCTTACATCTGCCTCTGCGTCGTTCAAGTTGCTTCTGACGAGATCAACCAACTTGCTTGCACATCCCTTGGTAAGAATTCCTCTCATAGTTTTGATTATGCCTCACTGGCAAAAAGAGCAACTGAAGTACTTAGGAAGGTACCTACTTCCTTTTTTTGACGGGGAAAAAAGCTGTATAAAACTAAAAAGTAAAAAATAATTGTTATCCGGAACATAGATAGTTTATTCAAATAACCTACTACACAATTTTTGGTTTCGGCGCGTATCATAATTTTTATTTTTATTTTATTTTATTTTTATTTTGTTTTAAACGAGGGAAACAGTGGAAAAATCTTGAAAAAGACTATAGCTTTTGAGGGTCCGCTCTCCTAAGCAGTGTGGGGTTTCAGTCACCTAAAAACACACTAACCCTTATCCTTGACCTAATCCACCCCGGAATCACTTGTTCCGCATTAATTCGGGATCGAACGATGTCACGCCCCCGCCGAATGTCTTCTTCGCGGCCTCCGAGTTTTCTTCACCTGAAGATTGGGTCGTCCAGATTTTTTGACTTGAGGATTATGTATATATGTAAGACGCAAGTTTCCTGGCCAGAGATCATCGTCTCAGTCACTTTGTTTGGTGTGATTTCACACACCTGTTCTTCGAGCACTTCCTTTTCTGTGGTCCATCTTGGGCAGTGGAAAACGCTGCAAAGTCACTTGTCACATGAGTTTATTATTCTGCTGGACATACCTACAGAAATGTTGGCTGTTCTTTACTGTTTCTTTCATGTCAGCTCACTTTTCATGAGTCAAAAAACTGGGAAATTATCTGAAATCACCATAAATTTGTATAATAACACTAGAAGTAGTATTAGCAGGTGAATCAAGACAATTAAATGGCACTATCAATGTTCAAAGTTAATCTGTAAAAAAAAAAACGCTGCAAAGTCCTTGTCACATGGGTTTATTATTCTACTGGACATACCTACAGAAATGTTGGCTGTTTATTTATTGTTTCTTTCATGCGAAATAATCGAAATAGCTATTTCTGATGCTTTCAATTAATTTTGGCCCCTAAAACACAAATTAGGTAGGTACGCTCCTTTTTGGTTTATTATTCTCTGAATAATACACCTATGTAATCGCTCAGCAAAAAATTTTTATAACCCCCCCTCAAACTTTTTTCTTTTCCGTTTCAAGGTGCGTAGATTCAAAAAATGCAATGTCCGTCCGCCGTCCACCGTCCGCCGTCCGCCGTACGCCGTCCGCCGTATCACGTGTACAGGCTTCATTTTCGGTCTAAAAAAGTCGTTCTTTCGCACACATGCTCTATTTGGGCCCTAGTTGTGTCCCGAAACTTTTCAGCCCGATCGGAATATACCCAGGGGTGTTATGAGTGAAAATGTGTGTAAAAATAGGTACTTTTTGCGTTTTAGCAACATGTTGGTAACATGAGCTTTTGAGGTATCGTTTTCCATGTTTTTGGGGACGAGAAGATCGAATATGAGGTCGATTTTGGCCAAGGAGTGGAAAATTGAGGTTGTACCAGATGTTCAGCTCCCAAAATTGATTTTGTATGAGTCAAAAACCTGCGAAATCGTCTGAAATCACCATCAGTTTGTAGAATAACACTAGAAAAAGTGTCAACACGTGGATCAAGACGATTAAATGCCACTACCAATGATCAAAGTTAATTTGAAAAAAAAAAAAGATCGTACCTACCTAATTTGTGTTTTGGGGGCCAAAATTGGTGGAAACTTTCAGAAATAGCTATTTCAATTATTTCACATGAAACAAACAATAAATGTACAGCCAACATTTCTGTAGAATAATAAACTCCATGTGACAAGGACTTTGCAGCGTTTTTTTTTTTTTTTTTTTTAATAACTATCTTTGATCATTGGTAGTGCCATTTAATCGTCTTGATCCATGTGTTGACACTTTTCCCAGTGTTATTATACAAACTGATGGTGATTTCAGACGATTTCCCAGGTTTTTCACTCATAAAAAATCAATTTTGGGAGCTGAATATTATTTGGTAGAACCTCAATTTTCCACTCTTTGGTCAAAATCGACTTCATGTTCGGGCTTCTCGTCCCAAAAACATGGAAAACGATACCTCAAAAGCTCATGTTACTAACGTGTTGCTAAAACGCAAAAGTACCTATTTTTACACACATTTTCACTCATAACACCCCTGGGTATATTCCTATCTGGCTGAAAAGTTTCGGGACAAAACTAGGGCCCAAATGGAGCCTGTGTGCGAAAGAACGAATTTTTTAGATCGAAAATGAAGCCTGTACATGTGATACGGCGTTCGGCGGACGGGCATTTTTGGAATCTACGTACCTTGAAACGGAAAAGAAAAAATTTTGAGGGGGTGTTATAAAAATTTTTTGCTGAGCGAATACATAGGTGTATTATTCACAGAATAATAAACCAAAAGGAAGTAAAAAATGCTGCAAACCATTGAACAACGGTTTACTATGCTCCTGTATAGCTGTTAATTTCCCATTTGCGATCACAGTTTTCTACTCGACGTTCGGTATCCACTTAGCCCACAGGCCCACTCCCACTGCTAGCGCGGGTGCTTGTGGAATCCGCTTGTTATCAACTTCCTCTCATTTGCTTGTTTTCTTATCTTGCTTCGTTACCACAGCGCATTAAGTACCGTAGTAATCTTATCCTAAATCCTCCGTCCGGTGATGAGTAGGCATATACATAGATATGTGATGAAAAACACGATTATGAAGTAATGGCAGTAGATCAGTTCTTGGCGGAAGCTCGCGTCTTTTAGTGGAAGAGGTCTCTTGTTGAATCGAGTCCTGTCAAGTTTGTTATAAGTTTTCCCATGTACCGATACCTTCTGTAAAAAAAAGTATTTTAGCAGCTTAAGTGGCTAATATTAATTAAGTTCCTTGCTCATTATCCATTCAACTTTTGGCGTTGAATCCCCGAGTTGGCACACATTTAAAAGTATTTGGAATCGAGATTTTTCATATGATACCAGCACAGGCTGCGCAAAAATACTCCCGATATCAAAATGAAACGTAGCCAATTATTACACAACGGTTTGATATTTGCCTGTAAAGATGCCCCTTCTGCGCAGATCACCACCTTTAAACACCATACTCGCTAACCTCCGGAAAATCTCAAAGATAACAATAACCTATAAAATCCCAAATTTGCATATTTAATCATGTTGAATGACTCAGGTTTTATGTCACATGAGCCCTCATTAGGATAATCGTATCATGCACTTGGCTAGAACTTCACTTCACTTACGAAAAACGGTTTATTATCTACCTGTATAGGTAATCAATACAAGGCTTCGTAGATCACTGTTTTCTGTGGTTAGTACCCACGTGCTCCCCCCTGGAAAGCCCTAAATCGAGGGCCTGGGAATAACAGTTTCATAAAAATGCGCAAGATTCAATAATTCAATCACTAATTATTTGTAGTTATTCATGAATCATAACTTTTTCACGTTACGCAAGTGACTATCAACAAAATCCCAAAGAGCCATCATTCGTCAATCGAAATAATATTGAACAACCAACTCGATTTCATACAGCCATCCGTGCAATCGAACGGCTGGGCGTACAGTGCTCCGGGTGGTCTCAAAAAATTCCGTTCAATATCCTACCCTTGTGCTTCTCCTCAGAATCTAGGAAATGCCACCAATAATCAGACCATCTAGGAACTACACCTCAGCTACCCACCGAATTTGAGCGAAATCGGTCCTTTGATTCGCGAGAAATTTAGTACCTCGGATCTGCGTTTGCGCATGCGCAGTAGCCGTAACAGTTATCCATCATTCTGTAATTCATAGGAGACCACCTAGAAGGTACACCCCTACTACCCACAGAAATAATTTGAGCAAAATCGACCCACTGATTTGCGAGAAATTTTGGTTTATTATTCTCTGAATAATACACCTATGTAATCGCTCAGCAAAAAATTTTTATAACCCCCCCTCAAACTTTTATCTTTTCCGTTTCAAGGTGCGTAGATTCAAAAAATGCAATGTCCGTCCGCCGTCCGCCGTCCGCCGTATCACGTGTACAGGCTTCATTTTCGGTCTAAAAAAGTCGTTCTTTCGCACACATGCTCTATTTGGGCCCTAGTTGTGTCCCGAAACTTTTCAGCCCGATCGGAATATACCCAGGGGTGTTGTGAGTGAAAATGTGTGTAAAAATAGGTACTTTTTGCGTTTTAGCAACATGTTGGTAACATGAGCTTTTGAGGTATCGTTTTCCATGTTTTTGGGGACGAGAAGATCGAATATGAGGTCGATTTTGGCCAAGGAGTGGAAAATTGAGGTTGTACCAGATGTTCAGCTCCCAAAATTGATTTTGTATGAGTCAAAAACCTGCGAAATCGTTTGAAATCACCATCAGTTTGTAGAATAACACTAGAAAAAGTGTCAACACGTGGATCAAGACGATTAAATGGCACTACCAATGATCAAAGTTAATTTGAAAAAAAAAAGATCGTACCTACCTAATTTGTGTTTTGGGGGCCAAAATTGGTGGAAACCATCAGAAATAGCTATTTCAATTATTTCACATGAAACAAACAATAAATGTACAGCCAACATTTCTGTAGAATAATAAACCCCATGTGACAAGGACTTTGCAGCGTTTCTTACCTTGGATTCGGCTGACATTCAATGTTCTGGGTGGTCTCAAAAAATCCTCAAGTTCGGAATCAATTTAAAAACTTTAAAAACCACACCCCTCTGTATTTTTTCGGGTAACGGCGTTCTGATAATTTCAACCCCCTATTTTTCACACCTGAGAGGTGAATGACAGTAACGCCGAGCTTCGCGGACCAACTGACCCCAGATGCAAACAACAGTCCAAATTTCATTGGTTCACCTAAGAAAAGTGGCGGGCGCGGTGGACGGACTGACTTTTCTAATCCATTTTCGGATTCTACGATTCCAGAGGTTCATTAGCTACTAAAAATAATAAACCAAAAACACATTTTCAGAATGGTTCGGAATGATTAGTAATTTCGTGAGTTGAGCTCATACGTCGATGAAGAAACCCCCAACCTAAACGTTTTTTGATGATACGGTGCGAGTCACAGACTAGGAAAAATACCGGTAGAATAGCGAGGAAAATGAGTTACTCCTAGTTATGCAATCGTTTTGACTGGCATTACTAACTTATTAAAAACAAAGCATTGGATTATGTAAGAACGCTCCTCTCGTTATTATTGATCTAGAAGCTTGTAGAAGATTGAACTTGGTAACCCAACAAAAATATTTATCTTTCGGACCAAAATGAAAGTGATACAAAAATGTATAAATATCACTTTAGTACAATATATGTGACTATGTCGCATACTGGTGTTCATATTTATTCAGTAAATAATTAAAATATAACATATAAATTAGTAATTAACTTTACAGACATAATATTATAATTTGGAGGTTCGGCTAAAAATGTAGGTTAACAATAGAATAGAATAGAATAGAATAGAATAAAGTTTATTCACAAATGATTTTACAATGACATAAGACAAATGAGTAACAAATACAATGGTACTTAGGCGCTAAACATTTAATTGATTCTGCCTAACGATAGGCTATGCCCGTGTTGTTAGGCAATCAGTTGCCAATTGCATAGTATTCTATCAACCATCGATAAAAATTCAAAACTCAACCGTTCAATAAAAGCTTGAGTTACATGATCACAAAGTTACAAGAAGTTACATGATCAACAGCATACACCCGCCAACATTTTTATTTATCACAGGTATATACTGCCGATTAAGCTATCAATCCCTCCCATTCCTCTCCTGACTATCCATGATAAAATTTCAGTTTTGTAATTAGATCTCGTGTAGTTCATAGGAGATTTCATGTTATTGCTTATACTCCTGTGGATTATGTATATTACGTAAGATGGACTATGAGTAGTAAGAACCAGCCGGGGTCTAGGGGGAACAATATTTCCTGCAGACACAAAGCGTGTAAAGTAAATAGGTGTCCTTGTATCGTTTATAATGTTTGGGTGTTTGTGATAAAATAATAGCGAAATCTTCACATAGAGTTGACGAATATTGAAGACCTTTACCAGGTCAAAAACCTCCTCAGTTGGGGTTCGACGAGGAAGAGACATCATAGTTTTTAGAATAGATTTTTGTTTCAAATATAGTTTGTTTATATGAGTGGTAAAAGTACCACCCCAAGCTAATATTCCATACTGAATTACAGGCTGACACATGCTATAATACACTAGTTTAAGTTTCTCCTTAGGTAAAATTTTTCTTATGTTATAGAAGATATAGGAAAACTTTTTAATTTTATTACAACAGTAGTCTATATGGGGGCGCCATGACAACTCTTGATCTATTATAACACCTAGAGACAATGTCGAGTGCTGAGACTTGACACACACACACGGTTTTAATTGGTTGGTAGTTTTGCGAGATACAAATTAATTCACGGATTTAGAGAAATTTACCCGTAAGCATTAGGGTATTCTCCAGGTCTTCATAAGTTGGACCACCACGACCAGATCTTGGTAGAAATTGTAGTGTTGAAAACCGATCTCAGGCAGTTATCCATGTTTGACGGTAAATTTTAGGAAAATTGCTCGTTACCATCACAGTTTGGTGTACACAAGTATTTACCACTGAAATGATTTCGCTGATTCTCGTTTGTGGGAAAAAATAATTGAGTAGGTAGTTTCTTTGGCGCCTTATCGCAAATACCTACCTGAATCGGTGAACATTTTTCTTGCCAAAGGGAGAATTTCGGTTTGTTATTTTCAATAATGAACCTGTGGAATCGGATGTCGAAATGTTTAACACCCCTCCCCCCTTCAAAATTTGATGGTTTCCGTGAAAGGTACGTGTGGAGAATTCGAAATGGAACAAAACAAATTCTGTCCTTCCAACGTACTTCGCACTTTCCTTAGTTACCATGAACCAAAATTAATGAAATTTAGGTCCCATTTGGGGTCTAGTAGGTCCGCGAACTCGGCGTTACTGTCAGTCATCTCTAAGGGGGAAAACAGGGGTGAATTTTCAGGGCGCCATTATCTCTTTTTTTAACTTTTTAAATTTATGTTGAACTGACGAATTTTTTGAGACAACCCGAAGCATTGAAAGTCCAGCCGTTCGTTCACAGTAAGGCCCTGAAGTTTGCACCGAAATGGTTCGTCAACATGGTCGCGAATGAACGGTATGCATGCAGCCCAGGTATCATTACTAGGGAACACCTCATTATAATCACGGATGGTTGTATGAAATCGAGTTAGTTGTTCCGTGATGTTATTTCATTTGATGAATATTTTTTTGATAGGTAATTTTGTAGCTTGAACAAACGTTATCATGAATAACAACGAATAATCAACGATAGAATTCTCGAATCCATCGCATATTTATGAAACAGTAATTGCCCGGCTTGATTTAGAGCTTTCGTGAGGAGAGGCATGAGGTGTGTATTGACCACAGAAAACAGTAATTTACGCAGAAGGGGCATCTATACAGGTAAATAATAAACCGTTGTGTAATAATTTGCAGCGTTTGTTCCTTGTTCCTAGATACCGATTTGTTATGTAAACCACTGGAATCAATTTGATATGCTCCTGCAATTCGTTCACTTTGCTCGCGACGGCATTTTTACATACCTAGGTACCTTCCGTCCAATCACTGTTCCATAATGTCCAAGCGTTCAAGAACGGTATGGTTTAGCAGGTGATTTTCGTATTTCTCCCTGTCAGATACGTAAGAATCTACTTATTTAAGCAAATGCAACTACACACACACACACACACAAAATTGAATTAAAAAAATAAAATAAATTATGAACAGTTCAGATAAACGTATCCACAGTTTTAGGTACCTAAAAACCATAAGATGTCAATAGGAATCATAGAAAAAGTGTGCTTGAATTATTTATTAGGAAATTCAAGGAAGTAAATTAATGAAAAATTTACCATTTTAAAATTAAAAAAATACAAGACAAAAAGTAATTTGGAAATTGGAGCTAATTTACCCGTTCTTTCAGATTTCCCTGAGACAAAGTTAACTGACCCGCCGCAGTTTGGGGGGCGACGTTTCAGTCTTCGTGCGAATGCTCGTCTTCAACGCCAAGTCTCACATATTATTTCTGTCCGTTCCATTAGCGGGATCTTGGGTGGAAATGACTAATCGGTATTTCATTGTTCACATTTCGAAGTTGGCTCCAACCCACGATAAACAGCTTAATAAACTGGT
Source organism: Leptopterna dolabrata (assembly GCA_954871275.1). Classification (NCBI taxonomy): domain Eukaryota; kingdom Metazoa; phylum Arthropoda; class Insecta; order Hemiptera; family Miridae; genus Leptopterna; species Leptopterna dolabrata. The sequence goes on along the minus strand of OX940982.1, from coordinate 42,337,822 downwards.
GTTGGAAGAACAACAATAATACATAACGTTGATCAACTTACAAAAAATGCTGGATTTTCTGAGTCGTTACTTTACCAAAATGTTTCCCATAAATTTGACGCGTGCGATAAATTTTTGGAAATTTTTTTCTATTTGTGCATGAGTTGAGGCCAAGACACTTCGATTCGCCGATTCCATTCATCCTCATTCAACTTTAAATGTTGGGCGACAAAAAATAGTAAAGTGCCCATTCTCGATGGATTTTACATCGAATTGGACTTGAATATTCATTGACACGCTTTTCAGGATTTTAGAATGAAAATGTTGTCACTTATTTACCTGGCTGGTTCCAACTTGTCAAAAATTATAATTCATCACGTGATTTCGAATATATTTCTCTCAGTTTTCTGCTTGAAATATTTGTGGTGAATATTTCTCTCTATATTTTGGTGGTCAAAAGTAGAGTTTACTTGCGTAGGTATACGTCTCTTGAGTTTTCCAAGCAAATTTAGTAGATGTTTGAACCATAATTTATACTTTTTTGACATACACTTTATAACTTTTCGCGCTTTCAACGCTTGTATAGGTACGAAATATCTTCCTTAAACCAGTGGCGTAGCCAGGATTGTTGAATGGCGGGGGGTTATCGGAAATCGAAAAAAGTTCCTGTCATACAGCATGGCTATTAGGGCGTAAAAAGATGTAAAAAGATTATATAGCGAGAAACCATACCACTTTTCTTAAATTGTATAATTTTTCGTGATTTTAGCCATTTCTACCGATGTTTGGCCCCAATAAAGTCAAATTTGACCCACTTGTTTTTGAGATGAATAGTTTTATCATCCAAACAGTCCGTCCGTCGTGATTAATCATCCCACAAAAGTCAGATGAATTGATATTGATTTTAGCCATTAATCAATTTTTTACCTCCAAAAATCAATATCTGACTCTGTGTGAAAACAACTGAAATGGTATTTTTCTGTCTTTACTCACCCTTCCATACCATTCCAGTGATTTTACATCAATTTTTTGCAATTTTAGCCCATTTCACCGACTTTTGACCCATAAAACTCCAATTTGACCCCTTGGAATTATTGAAAATTGCTCATCTTCGAACTCATCCTTTTGTTTGACAACACAAACGTGTTGGATAAATTTGGAATTTTCATCATGTACCCAAGGACGGATATCATCTGGAGTGGCACATAAATATATATCTCTCTAGGGATGAATCTAGGGATGAACTGAAGATGATCTGAAACGGATTTGCCTATAAAAATATTTCAAAAATTCATGTTCTAAAAACGTTATCCATAGCAATAGCTTCATTTTCTTTGAAAATGCGTTAATAAGGTTTGACATTACAAATAAAGATGAATTTAAATTAAATTTAACAAAGCACTAAATGTTACAGGTAACGTTAGGTAAGATAAATTGATGAAATAACACATTTATTTGGCAACAATGTTCGAGAATTTTCAAGGAATGAAGCTATTGCAATGGGGTCCAAAATTTTCAGCAAATAAGTTTTTGAAATTATGTTACAGGCAAATCCGTTTCAGAGCATCCTGATGCATCTCTAGCATTTAACAAAAATGTATACGTATATTATATATAAATATTTCTTGGGTACGTGATAAAAATTCCAAATTTCGCCAAAATGTTCTTACTGCCAAACAAAAGGATGAGCAATTTTCAAAATTCGAAGGGAGTCAAATTTGAGTTTTTAGGGGTCAAAACTTGGTAAAAACGGCTAAAATTGACCTATATAAAATCACTGAAAGTGGTATGGACGGATTAGTGACTACAGAAAAATACCATTTCAATTGTTTTTCACAAAGAAAGGGGTCTAATTAGGATTTTTGGGGGTCAACAATTGGTAAAAACGGCTAAAATTAATATTATTCACCTGAAGTGTGGATGGTGACGGTGAGGGACTATAAGCATTTTTGTCAAAATGAGTGGATCAGATTTTTGGGTCAGAGCGTTAGTAATCAAATAAACGTAATATTATTTAACTGTTTAATCATGTTTGATTGACCGTTTAATCCGTTATTGTTGTATTTGTTTGTTACTTTTGTGATTGTTATCATTATTAAGATTTAATTTTAATTTGTGATAAAGTTCGAGTCAATGGGGGGGGGGGGGGGGTATGCCGCCGTGATCTATCTGCAGGTCTGTATGGGGTTAGACGGGCTTGTCTACTCAGTGAAAGCTCATGACCTACTAAAATATGATACTACTCGACGGCTTTCTTCCTTTTATTCTTATACGCAAAAAAAGTTTGTGACTTGTTGTTTCAAGGCTGTCTATCGAGTTCTGTCACAGTTATCGTTCGAGGAATTTCATCGATGTCCATTAACTCCCTCAGCAACTTGGATATTCAAGGTGCGAGTGCCCCAGCACGAGGCCTCATATACTACATCCAACTATTCCAAGTTCCAATTATTTACATTAATTTCATCAATGCTATATGAAAGTTCACGTACTGTTTGAATTCCAGTTGATAATACTGAAGGCTTAAATGCTGTTGCATTTTTTCTTGATTACTGTAATGCAGTAATGTTCAGCTTTATTGCAAATCGATCCTTTTGTATGGGCGAGATGTGTGATGGCTAATAAATAGCAAACTAGCAAATGATAAATACTCGTCAAATTTATATGCACGTCTACCCGACCGATTTTTCATAGACCTTGGTACTGGGGTTGCGAGGTGAAATAATGAAATCTCCAAGTCAATAATTGATGACTCTGTACTCTTTATTGAATGAATGAAGTCTCAGACCGTTGGATAGACAGGGCCAGACGTTGATATGTACAAATCATGATTTTGACGATTTGCAGCTGGTTATCTTATGGACAGCGCATGCGGGACTTACTGAGTCACGTTCGTTGGTGAAATGTTTGGAGTACCTCTTGTATGGGCACGATGACCTACATAATGGTATGATATGCGAAAAAAACTAAGATACTCTTGATGATGTCGAACAGACCAGCTGGGCTGTGATGCACTCATCACAAACTGTTCGGTTTTCAGCGGGTTATCACATATATGCAGGCGCCCCGTGCCGGAAAAATAAGCCAACTTTCGAGCTAGTCCGGTGCATATTCGGAGATCATCGTGAATTAAAAGAACTACTGTAGAAAAGTGTGTCATTGTGACTTATCTATTGGGTAATCATCTGCTCCCTTGTGTTGCTGTCTTGCATGCTGCAGAAGCATCTAAATGTGGATTTAATTATGGACGAGTAAATATTCTGAAGAAAACATTCGTCTCCTACACCATATCAGCGGTTAATCTGACCCAAGCCAGTTTAGAAAGGTAGGTAAAATTTAGGTCATCCGTGTACCTGCGTCAGTCCTGGTAACCATATTGTCCGATTGACGCTCGAAAGCCGCGTACATAAGTCCACAGAACGTTTGTAGGTAAGGGGCGTTGTAAGAGTTTATTCAGCTGCTCTAATTTCATGGCTTTTTAAGCCGTCCTTGGTTGTTGGAATAAGTATTATTTCATTATACACAGGAGTTGGAGCGTAATTTTGAAGTTTGGTTTTATTTCTATATTATATAAATATTACAGGTGTTACTCCATGCAAAATGTTCGTTCACTTAATTATTAATAATGTTATTTCTTTCATTTTGAATTTTTTCTTCTGTCAATATATATTTCTCTCTCTATCTCTCTCCTGCAGTAATCGTCATCAACAGACTGCGCTGCAATGTAAGCTCTGGATCTTCAAGAAAACCGTAAAACTCGGACCCCCTGGGGGTCTCCGGTGGTGATTTTTCGTCACAAATGCTCGAGGGGCCACTGAGGACGTGTACCGTATTTCAAGCCTCGGGACCATCAGGTTCCGGAGTTATGGAAGTCTGAAAATCGCTATTTTCCAGTTTCTCAGTTCTTTGTTCTCGTTCTTCGTCAAGGCTACACGGACATACCGGATCGAGCTAAATTTTGCACACATATTCGTTACGCTCCAAGGAAGTGCCTTATGTCACTAAGGGTAGGTTAGAGAGGGGTTTAAGAGCTGAAATTTGGCACACTTGTTCACTGGGACTCCCTGAGGAAGTTTTCAAGATCTGAATCCGATCGTTTCAGTAGAAGCCGAGTTATAAATGTTTGAAAACTTCGCTGCATTTCATGACTGTTAGAAAACTTCGCCGTTTGAAAACTTCACTACATTGGATAACTATATTCCATAAGGTTCGGTATCCATTTTGCCCGCCAAATTCGCACCTTGCTGTTGGGTGTGCATATCTGTTCCTTCTTCCCAAACCTTGAAATATCTTTCAACGCTGTTAAGAGGGCAGCCCCCCCCCCCCCCCCCCCCCCTGTAAAAAGTCCCTGCCAAACAGCGTTGAAAAAAATTCGAGGTTTGGGGGAGAAGGAACAGGTTTCTGTGCACATATCCAACAGAGGGGGAAGGAGCGTATTTCTACATATAAAAGCGAGGTGCGAAGCACCGAGCATGCTACACTTTGGCGGGCAAAATGGATATCAATCCTTTTTGCGGCTGAAGTGGTTTTCTTGGTGGTAACAACAGGGTTGTGGGGTGGAGGGAGGGAGGGGTTGTGATAAAATCTCCATATAAGTTCAGGTATAACAAGATGCAACGAGTTTGTAATGATCGATTTTATAGGGTTCTGCGAGACGATTGAGTTGTCTCCTCGGATTTATAGGATGATTGTTGGGTAGGTTGAACAGACATTTATCCGTTTTCGAAAGGTGGGGGCGTATACGATTAACCCCTCGGGTTCAGTCTCACGCGAGCTCTGAGGTCACAAGTCAGTCCCGGCACTCCGTCACTATTCTTGCGTCTTACCCTTGGAAGGACTGAATGTGTTGTGTGAACCCATTTTTAGTCGAGGCCTCACGCTCAAGTTGGATATTATTGCCTTCTCCTCTAAGCCATTGTTTATGGAATGAACCAATCAATGGTGAATCCAGAAAATTAGTTTGGGAGGGGGGGGGGGGGGGGGGGGCTACCGTCTTTTAAACTATTATTTTTTTTCCCCATGATTTGTTTCCTAAAAATTGGAGAACTTGTCCTTATTAGCTACCTACCTATTCAAAATCGTTGTTTGGGAGGGGGGGGGGGGGGCTACCGTCTTTTAAACTATTATTTTTTTTCCCCATGATTTGTTTCCTAAAAATTGGAGAACTTGTCCTTATTAGCTACCTACCTATTCAAAATCGTTGTGTCAAATTACCAACTACCCCATTTCTGAAATTTTACTGCACATTTAAACCTAGCTGTGCTAGACGAGGGGGGTAAAAACCGAACTTTGGTCCACAAAAGCGCAAATTAGACACACTTTTTAAGACGTCCCTCAGTAGTAAGAGACGTCCTATGTATCTGATCTGGTCGGAAGAGGACAACACTCAGCCGAGAATGAAAAGAACCACATTGAAGTCCGTTTTAGACCCTCCCGAATCCAAATCCATGAAAAAACTGGATGTGTGAGAGTGTGTGTGTGCGCGCGCGTCCGCGAGTGTGCATGTGTGACAGAAGCTTGTGTGCACTGCCCAGGCCGCAGTTCTCAACCGATTTGCATGGTTCTTTTTTTGATCGATGCAGAAAACTGTCTAATTGTGCCCTAAGTCGCCGGAATTTCGAAATTTACTTCTAGTAGGGGGAAAAGGGGTTAATGCTGAAAAACGTGGGTTTTTCGAGTAAATATTCTGCGCGCTGCCTAGGCCGCAATTCTCAACCGATTTCCGTGGTTCTTTTCTTGTTCGATGCAGAAAACTGTCTAGTTCTGCCCTACGTCGCTGGAATTTCTATATTTACATCTAGAAGGGGAAGGGGGACCAATGCTGAAAAAACGTGGTTCACGACAAAATCTTGTGTGCGCTGCTCAGGGCTGAATTCTCAACATTTACGTGTTTCTTTTTTTGTTCGACGCAGAATTTAGTCTAGTTGTGCACTACGTCGCCGGAATTTCGAAATTTATTTCTATGGAGGCGGGGGGAGAGAACGCGGGATTTTCTGCAAATATTGTGTCCGCTGGCCGTATTATCAACTTTTGAAGCTGCCATACGACGTAGGTATAAATAGGTCGCGTTAGCAACTCAATCTTAGATCAATCAATAAATTTATTCACACAGTATTCTTGGGGCAGTGATCACATCACCTGCTCTAATGTAGGTAGTCAAACATGTACGTAAGCTGTTCATATCGCGTCACTAGTCACGAAATTATATAATTAAATTGCGCAATGAATTCCTCATCATCATAGATCAGTTACTCATATATACTTCCAGACGATCTGCAATGAGTGAGAGTGACGTCCACTGTAATGCATTAATCTTCGTTTTTTTTTAATTTTTAGAAGAATATTTTTAGCTATTAAAATATTATTTTTCTCCTTCGACTCACTATCCTGTATGACACTTCGTATAAATGTGTAGGTGCCTTTTTAACTTTTTTTGCGATTTTTAGTGATTTTTACGTACAAACTCGACGTATACTAACGTTTTCTGAAAAAACTGTATTTTTGATCACTGAAATGGTTTTTTTCTAGAGCCACCATTCTACCATCACTTTTGGTGGTTTTATGTCAATATTTGGTGATTTTAGCTATTTTTACCGTCAGAGTCTATGTAAGAGATCCTCTAACGCTTGACAGTTACAAGAACTGTGTGGCTATTTTAAATTCCATTCTAACGTTTGACACGAAAATTTCAAATTTTTGTGAATATCAGTACGTAATCTTCTTGAAGTTGGGTAGTGCAGACAAAGAGGTTACTGGAAATGGAAGACAAAAGGTTACCCGGTTTCCCCTACCCGGTCACAGCGGGGCATGGGCAGGGCAGTAGGGGCCATACAGTTCCCAGAATACTGTTGTATATTATGTTCTCGGTTTCAAGTCAAAACAGTTTGCCGCCGTCGGCTATGATTTCCATAGACTTGCTTATTGCGAGCTGAGTAGGAAGGTCATGTGGAAGTTGAGAGAACAGAGGTACCTACCTACCACGTGGCCGCGGGGAAGGCTGTAGGTGAGGGCGGTCCCTCATGAAAACCTTCGTTGGAAGTTGGTTATTAGATATAACGACTCGATGTTTGGGCTGAAAGTGACAGAAAAGTTTATACACTGAAATTATAATAGCTCTGAATACTTTCAGTATGAATTGGGGCCCTCAAAAGCACAAGGGTGTACTGAGGTGTACCTATCCAACTTTATCGTGGTGAACTTGTAAGTTTTACGTCTACTTAGGCGTTTACGCGTCAAAGAAGTGACGTGTGTCTCTTTGAGAACAGCGAACGCCAGATCATAGCCAGACGGTTGCTTTCAAATTGCCTTCTAAATCCTACCCACTTCTACTTGTCTCAGACGTACTATTCATGTCTCACCTGAAGCATAAGAAAATATATACGGATGGCTTCAAATGATTTCGAAGCGCAACAACAAATTCTGGACCACAATAAACTGGTCAGATTTGATTTGATTATTTACGGGTACAAAGTTGAAGCAATCTATAATACAGGTAACATCACGAACATGGTTAGAGAGGAGTTTTGATAATAAAACGTGAGTATTTCAATGCAAATCACATGAGAAAATGGGTACATTAATTAAGTCATTATGGCCTGCCCAGGTAAAACTACCTGTTCGGAAACTGCTACAAATTGAAATGAATAACTATGGAAAATCTCGTGGATGATGATAATGAAACCTACCTACTATTGAACACGAAACCGTTGGAGTTTCAAAAATTGTGTGGGGTTGCAACAATATGTTGTTGGATATCAGAAAATTTGTCATTAGATCAGTTTCTGGCTGTTTGGTATTCGGCGCCAAGTGGTGGGAGGCCGGCCCCGGTCTAACATAATATTGAATATGTTCATTTTACATAGTAAATTATACATAGTACCTGTGTGTGAGCCATAAACATGTGATACGAGTGGGTCACGTGGGACTTGTTTCAACTTTACCGTCGAAGTACATTATTTGCGTCGGTTTTCGGTCTAACTACCATTAGTCCTGATAGAAAAATCTATTTTGCCTTTCCTCGACGCATATCCGTTGAGTCAATGTTATTCGCTTATCGGGGTTCGCAACACGTTTGGAATGAGAGAAATACAGTAGGACAAGAGCATGGAAACTACTGTGGGTCAGCTATCAGGGTAATGAAGCTCATTTTTTTTGTTGCTCTTTTGATAATCAAAAGAGACCCAAAAAGGGGATACCTATGACGTACTTTGATAAATTACGACGCGTACATGCATTTGCCTGAGAATGTACACGTCCATGGTGAATGAATGAATGCCCATGAATACGCCTGACCGCGTCAAATGGATAGGTGCTTTTCCCTTGACATCAGTGGCGTAGCCAGGATTGTTGAATGGGGGGGGGGGGGGTTTATCGGAAATCGAAAAAAGTTCCTGTCATGCAGCATGGCTATAAGAGCGAATTTTCAAAGAAATATTCCTGCTATCGTGTAAAAAGATGATATAGCGAGAAACCATACCACTTTTCTTAAAATTATATAATTCTCTCATCTTCGAACTCATCCTTTTGTTTGACAACACAAACGTTTTGGAGAAATTTGGAATTTTTATCATGTACCCAAGGACGGATATAATCTGGAGTGGCACATACATATTATATCTAGGGATGAACTGAGGATGCTCTTAAACGGATTTGCCTGTAAAATATTTCAAAAATTAATGTTCTGAAAACGTTACACATAATTATCAATAGCTTCATTTCCTTTGAAAATTTAACATGTTTAATGTTTTAGGGCTGGGGGTCATTCTGTGAATTCCGACACGCAAATATGCAACGTTTTTCATTGGTTACTACACAGTTACTACCTTCTGTTGTAGCAACCATAAAGAATATCGCACTCGAAAGAAACAAGAGTCAATAGCTACGTTTTTCATTGGTTACTACACAGTTACTACCTTCTGTTGTAGCAACCATATGTTGATGGCGAGTTCTATAATAAGTACAGTAAATGCAACATTATACTTGTAGAGTTCAGTGAAATTGTGGCTTTCATTTTTTCTTGACATTAAAAAACTATATCTAATTTCTCCCTTGCGAGGGAAAAACATTAAACATGATTTAATGTTTTTCCCTCTCAAGGGAGAAATTTAAACTGATTTTAAACCAATTTTGTTAATAAGGTTTGGCATTGCAAATAAAGATGAATTTAAATTAAATTTAACAAAGCACTAAATGTTACAGGTAACGTTAGGTAAGATAAATTGATGAAATAAAACATTTATTTGGCAACAGTGTTCGAGAATTTTCAAGGAATGAAGCTATTGCAATGGGTCCAAAATTTTCAGAAAATAATTTTTCGAAATTATGTTACAGGCAAATCCGTAGCAGAGCATCCTGATGTATCTCGAGATTTTAACAAAAATGTATACGTATATTATATTTATTTATGTGTCACTCCAGACGATATCTGACCTTGGGTACGTGATAAAAATTCCAAATTTCGCCAAAATGTTCTCCTACTGCCAAACAAAAGGATGAGCAATTTTCAAAAATTCGAAGGGAGTCAAATTTGAGTTTTTAGGAGTCAAAACTTGGAAAAAACGGCTAAAATTGATACATATAAAATCACTGAAAGTGGTATGGAAGGATTAGTGACTACAGAAAAATACCATTTCAGTTGTTTTTCACAAAGAATAGGGGTCTAATTAGGATTTTTGGGGGTCAACAATTGGTATTAAGGGCTAAAATCAATATTATTCACCTGAAGTGTGGGATGGTGACGGCGAGGGACTATAAGCATTGAAAAAGATTTGATCAAATTTTTGGGACGGTAATATTTAACTGTTTAATCATGTGTGATTTACCGTTTAATCTGTTATTGTTGTATTTGTTTGTTACTTTTGTGATTGTTATCATTCTTAAAATTTAATTTTAATTTGTGATAAAGTTTTCGAGCCAATGGTGGGGGGGGGGGGGGGGTATGACCCCCACTACCCCCCACCCCCCGGCTACGCCACTGCTTGACATCAAGGGTCAGATTCACGGTACAGTGCGGCGAAATGGAACTTGAAAAAGCCACCACCTTTATTTGCCCTTTGTTCACTTGAATAATTTGCTGAACACTCGAACCTAACTAATGATCAATGAGTAGTACTTGAGTACTACGTATTCTAACTTTGTCCAGAGACTGACATCTACCTATTAGATGTCACCATGATTAGCACATTTTGTACTCTTCTATACCTTGGAGTAATAAATTGCAGGTTGATCGCAAACTTGATAGGTTTTGCGATGGTTCACTTCGGGTCAAAATAACTGCAAGCTTGCACTTCAAAAATTCAGACCAGTCTTGCTTACTTCCGCGTGCACCAACTTCGTTCACCTTCTTTGGCATTAACAGTCGTAATGACTTGTGATAAGTCGTCTTACACAATGTGCGGCCAGCAAACCAACCGCTACCGCTACCAGCACGTACAGACCAAATTACCTTACAACAATTCAAAGTATGTAGGACTCTGCAAACAGTGGATTGGCAGGTGTTGAATTCTGTTTAGAAAACGTTGAATTTAAAATTGGAAATTCCAATTTAAAAAACGGAGTAATTAAAACGTTATAAATTCACTGGTTTCGTTGATCAAACCATCGTCAGTAGCGAACGATAGCTTCGAAGAACAGTAGGTAATAAGTTATAGTGTTTTTTGATTCTCTACCGCTTTGGAGAATTTCAAGGTTGGTTTATTCTTGAGAGTTGGTCAGGGTGAATAAAAGAGTTTCTGTGTCCAAATTTAAAATATTCGCTGTTTTCAAATTGTTTAATTTTGTATTCAGTTTAGTCGTGGCGGTGGCAATATTATATAAGCTAGATATGATAAGGACATGAGAGAGCTGAGAGAGAAGAAGAGATGGATGTGATAAGGCCTGGACTTTAATGTTGTGATAATTATGTTAACAGCATAACCAGCTAAACATTTGCTATCAAAGTCTTTGTTTGTCAACTAAATCAAATGTGCCTATCTGTGGAACTGCCTACTGTATAACCACAAACTGTTTATGAAACATTCCATCTCCTGTTGGTAAAATGCCTCGTAATGAAGATCTAATCTTATCTTTCTACTAATTTCTACAATGTATGTTGCCTTTCTTTGTCATTGCAACACTGTTTATCATGTTTAGTACTTATGCCTACTTATGCCTACTACTTATGTCTATACTTAGTTTTATTACCACTTTTTTCTCTCTCAAGTCCCATTGTTGAATCAATTGCTAGTTCCTACTTAGTTCTGTATGTATCTTTTTTGTTCCTTTTGGTTTATTATTTTCAATAATGAACCATTGGAATCGAGCATGAAAAAAAAAATTCTTACCCCCCCTCAAAATTTGATGGTTTACGTTTCAAGGTATGTAGAATCCAAAACTGCAATAAAAATATTTCTGTCTGTCCGCCGTACGCCGTACGGGCCACTTTTCTTAGTTACCATGAAAAAAAAATTGATAAAATTCGGGTTATAGGTTCCGTTCGGCGTCTAGTTGGTCCTCGAAGCTCGACGTTACTGTGAGTCATCTCTAAGGGGTTCAAAATAGGGGTTGAAATTTTCAAAACGCCTATACCATTTTTTTACGTAAATAATTTTACGGTTTTAAATAGTTCTTGATCTTGCGAGTTTTTTAAGACCATCCGGAGCATCGTACGTCCAGCCGTTCGTTCACAGTAAGGCCCCGAAGTTTGCACCGACAGGCATTTTCGACTCCAGTGTGAATGAAATTGTATACAATTCAAACCAAATCTGGTAACCAGAGACGCGCCCACAATAGGAATTTGCGAATACGGCCAATCATTGGTAGGGATCACCTGATTATATTGGCGGAGTATGATGTCGAGTTGGTTGTTCTGTGATATTATTTCGCTTGAAAAATGATGGCTCTTTTGGAGTTTGTTGGTAGGTAGTGAAACTTGAACAAACGTTGAAGTATTATTGATGGGTAAATTATTACTACGGTAAATCATTACTCAACGGTAAATTATTACACAACGGTTCATTATACCATCTACGTAGAAGGGGCTGGAGTTTGTTGGTAGGTACTTTTGCAACTTTTTTCACTCCTCATCAACAATTTCTTTTCAGAACTTCATTATGTGTGTTTCTTTTTGTTAGGTACTGTTTGTCATCGGCAGAATTATTTTAGCAACATTTAACTCGTGATTTAGGTAGGTACCTAGTAACGAGTACGGGGTTAGGTACTAACCTACGGAAGGTCTGCGATCTACATAATATGTATATAATAGAATAGTACATATACATATCATATTATATAGAAGGGTTATCTATACATAGAGCTGTTATCTGTAACAGGAGGGTATTCTATACAAAATAATAAACCGTTGTGCAGGGATTTGCAGCGTTTTTTTTGTTTATAGCCCAGAGGATGGGGTATAAATACCTCGAAACGTTGGGGGTATAAATACCTCGAAACGTTGGCCTGAAAAAGTCTTTTATTCACCTTGACCGACTCTCAAGAGTAAACAAATCTTAAATAATAAGCGTTAGGTGTCGCTTGTCACTGACGATGGTTTGATAGCCGAAACCAGCATAACAGTGTAACATTATGTAAATTATGTTAAAGTGATTATGTATTTTGTTCTTAGTTGTTCGTTTACTCCGTTTTAGCGAATTTTCAAGGAAAATGAAGCTGTTGCAGTGAGTCTGGACAGCATTCTCAGAACATGAATTATGTTTTTTTATGTGTCACTGCAGACGAAATCTGACGTGGGTGCCTGATAAAAATGACAAATTTCGCCTATTGCCAAAAAAAGGGATTAAATATTTAGTAAAAACGG